>CAXKVI010000001.1:72839210-73439210 GCA_964058755.1 Campiglossa producta
CACATACGCGGTTTCGCACCGGTTTTCAATAGTACGGCCAATAGGGCGATCCAATAGTACGAGATGATGGAGAAGCAGCCAGTGCCTTAGTAACCGTGGCTCATCCTGACGGTGTATCATCAGGATCTTTTAGATATGCCCTGACCACTATTAAGCTGGGCATAATCCCATAGGATTATACTAGTATCATCTGGTCTCCTGAAAAACTGAAGATCATAAGGAGCGCCATTTTGAATGAAGTGTTTAAACTTCAAGTTGCCACTTTTAGTCCCCACTTCACGGGCTGCGCGATTCGCCAAGAATGGCTTTCAATTGTGATTGCGATGATTCTAATACTGCAGAGTGGTTAAAAGACATCGTCACAAAATTAACTCCTTGGGAGGGGGCGAAACTGAAGGTAGTCTCGGACGATTGCCCCTCAAACGAGCATATCCTCAGAGTTGTTTCTGTTGTAACGAAGCTTTTCCCTGCCCCTGTGCTTCTTATCTTATGCTGGGGTATACTCGCCGTGTCCAGGGTCCTTGTACAATAAATTTATACTTTGGGGCCCTTTTGCAAGTCGTATTCTCAACTTTATTAAATATCCCTTAACTTAACTAAAATTCATAAATTTCAAATAATTCAAATAATTCGGTAACTCGTACTCTCGATAGCGGCACTCTTGGCTTGGGACCTAGATATCTGGCGTGATAACGGGTCTCTTCTCTTGATAACGGCTCGCCGTATCCCGTTATTCCTCTTGTTAGCGTGGCTCTGTGCTGCTATCGTTGACGTCGCTCTGTCCGCGTGTGGCGGTTGGCGCTTGATTGCGCGTACTTGTGTCGGCGCCATTGTGCTGGCGTTTAGCTGTGGGCGCTTGGCCGTGCGTGCTGGCGGTGACGTCGCTCTGTCGGCGTGTGGCGGAAGACGCTTGATTGCGCGTACTGGCGTCGGCGTTGTTCTGCTGGCGTTAGCTGTAGGCGCTTGGCCGCGCGTGCTGGCGTTGACGCCGCTGTGTCCGCGTTTTGCCGTAGACGCGCTCGCTGGCGTTGACTGGCTGCGCCGGCTACCTCTGCTGCGCGACACCACGGTGGGTTTGGCTGAACAGCGGAGCGCGGCCTTAGGTGTATAATGGGCGGGGAAAATCCAGCACACCTCAAGTACAACCCAGTCCGCGTCTACTCTGGATTGTGATGTTCAATATTGGTAAAGCCCAGTTACTAGCTATCACTACCCAGCGTAGATCCGATCTTTGCCGTGACTCCGTACTGGTCTACAGTTGTGGTGGTAATCTCGCTGCTCCTCTCGGTTGGCGTTATCGTGCTTTGCGGTATTACGTTGACGGCCTTACGGTTTTATTTGCCGCCCGTTATCTCTGCTACGCTATGCTGTCGTAACTGTATTCGCGTTCACTCTGCACTCGCGTCGATAAAGTGCGTATCCACGGCTGACTGTGGCAGAACAGGTTATCGCGGCCTTAAGCGTATAATGGGCGGGGAAAACCCAGCACACCTCAAGTACAACTCAGTCCGCGTCTACTCTGGATTGTGACGTCTAATATTGGCAAAGCCCAGGTATTAGCTATCACCCTTCAGCGTAGATCTTGTCACTACCGCAGCTCCGTGCTGACTGACTCCTGTCTTCTTGTGTTGCTTCTTAAATATTGTATAGTTGCTTGCGCGTGTGACTGTCTGTTGTGACGATGTTGCTACGACTTGTTGTGTTACATGTAGGTTTGTGTTATAGTTGGCTATTGTTGTTCGCTGTTGTCGTGCTCTAGCGACTTGTTGTGTAGTTTCGTGTTAGAGTTGGCTTGTTTGATGTTACTGTTGTGTGTTGGTTCGTTATGATGATCGGTCGTGCGCTGTTTGATGCTGCCGTTTTTTAATTTGTGTGGGCCAAATTTGTAACCATATTTGGTCCTCACACTCCCCCCCTACTTTGGAGGTCTAAAGCCCCCCTGCCTCTTTCGCATATTAGCACTCGCGACCGGTAGATGGTAACCCTGTGCCTTTGTGTGCAAAATCGTATGCGGGATTTTGAGATGCCTTTCGCTATGTCTCTAAAACCATCCCTTACTCTCTTCGCTATTTCCGGGAACTGGTCAAGTACTGGACCATCAACGTCTCCTGCTTCAATAATGATCTTTCCTTTTGAGAATTCCGTTCCCTCTTCTGTTTTCGGTGATGATGAGTGTTGTGGTGTTGGTAGCTGTGGTGATGTTTGTGCGATAGTCGTGGTAGGTAATTGCTCAGCGCTCATGTTTATGGGCAGCGGTGCTATTTCTGGATGACCGTGACTATGGTGCTGGAATACCGATAGTATCTCACTACGTTTACGGCTTGCCATATCCGCCGTGAATGGTTGGGATATAAGCCCCGGTGTTCCTTCTTTCTTGCTGACGTACCGCAGTACCCTTTCAATGGTTTCCACCACGTATACCCCGCAGTCGTTATTGTTTTCTTGCTGCGGTACCACTAGTTGCAATTCGTGTGCCTCGAAGTCTTCTTCCCCGTATCGTTGCTGGTGTTCCCACTTAAGGAAGTCGATCCATGCCTTGGTTGCGTGCGGCGCCTTAACCTTGACCCTCGAGTCGGCTATCCACACGTACCTTTGGTGCCAGCATTCGACGTCCGCGACGTGGTGGGTGACCTCTTGACTTGCCAGTCCAAGGAGGTACCAGTGGTTGGCTATATTGTGTGGTGCGAGTATCACACGCTTGTTAAACAAGTCGATTTTCCGTAAAGATCGGTGGATGCGTTGGTAATATTCTGCCTTATTGCCCTGTTGGCTTAGTTGTAAAGTAACAAATGGGCTTAAGACGATCCCGTGTTCCCCGTACTCGGTCTGCACCCCCTTTGCCCATGCTTCTATTACGGTATCCGTCAGCCACTGCCCCTCCCCGAGCGAATGAAGGTCGGCGTTGAATAAGGCGACGCCTCCTGGTCCCGGTGGGTATACCAATTCGGGTCGTGTTACCCGTGGTTCCATAGGGTCGTCATCCGAGGAGATGTCAATGCACTGTATGGTTTGTGTTGGGCGCTTTGTGTAGCCGATGGATTCATGTGTGCTGCGGTTGCTTGAAGCGTCATCACTCGACTCGGATGAACTGCTTGTGGTTGTGTCGTCCTCGGTGTCTTCCGCCATTATCCTCCCTACGGTGCAGGTCGGTAATGGCTTTGGTGATGTAATAGTATGTGTGGGCTCTGCCCAGGTTGCAGTGCGCGTGGCAATAACGAGCGCAGTGGCTGCACGCCTTGTGGATGTTTCAGCAGCGGCTGTCCGTACAGCGGCTGTGCGTGTGGCTACTGTGTGAGCCGTAGCTGTTCGTCTGGCGTTTGCCAGGGTGACGAGTGCGCGCGTTGATACGATCGATGCGCGTGCTGTGGTTGCTGAAGCCTTAACTGGTCCAGATGACGTCGGCGTGTGCGTATTCGCCATGCGTACGCTACTTACTTTGGTGGCTACGGCGGTAGCGGATGATGGGGTTGCGCGCATGGTGGTTGCGCGCACGATGCTTGCGCGTGCGCTGCTTACTTCAGTGGCTACCGCGGTAACTGATGATGTGGTTGCGCGCTTGGTGCTTGCGCGTGCGCTGCTTACAGTGCTGGCTACGGTGGTAGCTGATGATGCAGCTATGCGTGCGACGGTGACGTCGCTGACTGGTAGGATTGCACGCGTTGCGGTTGAGCGTTTGACGGTTGCGCTGGCATTCCCTGCGGTCGTCCCTGGTGCTGACGCGCGTCTTGAGGCTATAGCATGCGCGGCGTTCCTCCGTACGGTATGGTTGGGGTGCGTCAATTCGAAGTGGCATCTAGCTGCGTGCGCGGCGTCTTCGCGAGCAGAACTGGCGTCCCAGGTGGCTTCGTCAACCAGACGGCCCTAGGCCGTTTCGCCTCTTGCTCTTCCATGCGCTCACGTACGCGTTTCACACTTTGAAGCCATTTATTGTTGCTCTCCATTGTAAGATTGATAATTTTTATTACACTCGGTTTATAATCACGATAGGTGTTGTCACTCTGATGATCAGTGATAGAATGACCTGTGTTACTGGCTGCTGAGTCATTCTTTAAAATTTTATTATTATTATATTTATTTTTTTTTCTTCTATAGTTCTGCGGTCTCGGGCGCGTGGTATGTTTTTAATTCGCTGATGTTCGCCGTTTTCTCCCTCCCTCCGTTGGTTTTCCTTAGCTGGACGATGACTGGCGACACGTACCTCAAGATTTGGTACGGACCGTTGTATTTCGGTGCCAGTTTTGCTGCAAAGCCCTCTATGGCCTTCGATAGGTGGTGCTCCTTTGCGAGGACTAGTTCGCCAACTTCGGGAGTCCATTTCCTCCGCCTAAGGTTGTAATGTCGAGCGTCTCGCTGCGATCCACATCAAAGCGAAATTTTTCAACATAACATTTATCTGCGCCTATGCGCCGACTGAGGAGACGGACGACGCAGAGAAGGACTCCTTCTACGATAAACTTGAACAGACTTATGATCACTGCCCCCAACATGATATCAAAATCGTGCTCGGCGACTTTAATGCGAAGGTGGGCAAGGAAGGAGTCTTTGGTCCAACAGTTGGAAAATTTAGTCTCCATGATATAACATCCCCCAACGGCACTAGGTTGATTGATTTCGCCGCTGCTCGCAATATGGTCATCAGTAGTACCAGGTTTCAGCATAAACGAATACACCAAGCCACATGGCTGTCTCCTGATCAAAGAACAAGAAACCAGATTGATCATGTCATGATCGACGGCAGACATAGCTCCACCGTTCTGGACGTGCGTACCCTTCGTGGTCCCAATATCGACTCGGACCATTATCTTGTTGCAGCCAAGATACGCACACGCCTCTGTGTAGCAAAGAAAGTGCGCACAGTAACGGAAGGAAAGTTTGACGTCGAGAAGCTGCGCACGACACAGACAGCTGACAATTTCTCCACTCGACTCTCACACCTGCTATCGGAGAGCAATCCTCGACCTAACGATGCAACCGAGCAATGGAAGCATATCTCTCACTCATTACGTACCGCCGCTGAGGCCACTATAGGGTTCCAGCGAGCCCGCAAAAACAACTGGTACGATGAGGAATGCAGCACTGCCTCGGACAAAAAGGACGCTGCCTACAGTGAGACGTTGCGAACGGGCGCAACCCGCAGTGTATGGCAACGCTATCGTGAGGCAAAGAAGGAAGAGAGACGCCTTTTCAGAAAAAAGAAACGTGAGGCCGAAAGGCGTGAGTGTGAGGAGCTTGAGATGCTGGCTGACAGGAATGATGCCCGGAAATTCTATGAAAAGATCCGGCGGATGACGGAAGGTTTTAAGACCGGGGCAAGTTCCTGTAAGGACAATAATGGCGACCTGGTAACCGACGTACAGAGTGTACTTAAATTATGGAGGGAGCACTTCTCCTCACTGCTAAATTGCGAGGGAGACGTCGAACCCGATACCCCAATCCCTGACGATGGAAAAGTCGTCCCACCACCTGACTATGATGAAGTGAGGATAGCTATATCCCGGCTCAAAAACCACAAAGCGCCTGGAAAAGACGGACTACCCGCCGAGCTGTTCAAACACGGAGGCGAAGAGCTGGTAAAAAGCATGCATCAGCTCTTATGCAGAATATGGTCAGACGAGTGCATGCCTCCAGATTGGAATTTAAGTGTGCTCTGCCCAATCCACAAGAAAGGCGATCCCGCTAACCGCACCAACTACCGCGGAATCAGCCTTCTTAATATCGCATATAAGGTTCTTTCTAGCGTATTGTGTGAAAGACTGAAGCCCATCGTAGACAAGCTGATTGGACCTTATCAGTGTGGCTTTAGACCTGGTAAGTCTACCATCGACCAGATTTTCACGATACGCCAAATCCTGGAGAAGACCCATGATAAAAGAATCGACACACACCATCTCTTTGTCGATTTCAAAGCCGCTTTTGACAGCGCAAAAAGGAGTTGCCTGTATGCCGCCATGTCTGAATTTGACTTCACTGCAAAGCTTATACGGCTTTGCCAAATGACGTTGAGCAATACTAACAGCTCCGTCAGAGTCGGGAAGGATCTCTCTGAGCCATTTGAAACCAACCGAGGCTTCAGACAGGGCGACTCCCTTTCGTGCGATTTCTTCAACCTGATGCTGGAGAAGATAATTCGAGCAGCAGAGCTAAACCGCAATGGTACAATCTTTTACAAGAGCGTGCAATTGCTGGCGTATGCCGATGATATTGATATCATTGGCCTTAACAACCGCGCCGTAAGCGCTGCCTTCTCTGGACTGGATAAAGAAGCGAAAAAAGTGGGTCTTGCGGTCAACGAGGACAAGACGAAGTATTTGCTGTCATCAAAGAAAGAATCGGCGCACCTGCGCCTTGGCAGCCACGTCACTGTTGATAGTTACAAATTTGAAACTGAGAGGGACTTCGTCTATTTGGGAACCAGCATTAACACCGAAAATAATATCAGTCTAGAAATCCAACGGAGAATCACTCTTGCGAACAAGTGCTACTTTGGACTGAGTAGGCAATTGAGAAGTAAAGTCCTCTCTCGAAGAACAAAGATCGCGCTCTATAAGTCTCTCATCATACCTGTCCTGATGTATGGCTCAGATTCATGGACAATGTCAAGAGAAGATGAGATGGCCCTTGGAGTATTTGAGAGAAAAGTTCTCCGGAAGATTTATGGTCCTTCCCGTGATGCCGACGGCGAGTATCGAAGGAGATTTAACGATGAGCTGTACGAGCTTTACGCAGATCTGACCATAGTCCAGCGAATTAAAGCCCAAAGACTCCGCTGGCTGGGTCACGTCATGCGAATGGACAAAGAAGCTACAGCCCAGAAGGTTTTCCAATCGTCACCCGAATTCGGCAGCAGAGGAAGGGGGAGGCCTCGACTGAGATGGAAACAACAGGTGGAGGATGACTTGAACTCCCTTGGGGTTTCCAATTGGCGTCAGTTATCGCTAAAAAGGAATGACTGGCGTGCTTTGATAGGCGACGGCCAAAATCGCTTAGGCGGTTAAGCGCCAATAAATGATGATGATGAAGGTTGTAATGTCGCGCTTGGTCTGTAGCTGCACGTTCCATATTCTGCCTTACTATCTTGAATGCCTCCTGCATCCGGTTTGATTTCTCCTCTGCGGTAGTGGGATTCGTACCAGTTCCGACATTTATCTCGTCGTAGAGTGCCCCCGGTAGTCGTGGCTCGCGTCCTTGTACCAAAAAGGCCGGACTATAGCCGGTTGAGGCTGTAACGCTGGTGTTTACGGCTAGCTCGATTTCGGGCAGGAGGTCTTCCCATCGCTGGTGTCTCGATTTGGTAAGTTGCGCTATGATCCTTTTGACGGTCCGGTTAGCGCGCTCTGTAGGGTTCTCTTGGGGTGTATACGGTGCCGTGAATTGCTGGCGTACCCCTATCTCTTGGAGGTAACGCTTCCACGTGGTGCTAGTGAATTGCACGCCGTTATCGGAGATGAGTATTTTGGGTACGCCGAATCTTGCGATGATTCGTTCTCTGAAAGCGCGGCGGAGGCCCTCGGCAGTAGCTCGTCTCATAGGGATTAACTCTACCCACTTGCTGAAGCGGTCGAAGAACACCAATAGCATGGTGTTACCGTGTGTGGAGCGTGGTAGGGGTCCAATGAAATCAACACAGACCGTCGAGAAGGGTTCCTGTGCTACCTGCGAGAGCATTTTCCCGGCTGGTTTCTGCTGTCCCTCCTTATACTTTTGGCAAGACTCGCATTGGCGTACATAGCGGCTGATGTCGCGGAACATACCTGGCCAATAGTATCTGTTGGCGATCCGTGCTACCGTCCGGCGAATGCCCATGTGTGCCGCACTTGGTGTGTCGTGGTTCTCCTGTAACACCCGCTTTCGGAGCGGCGTGGGGACGCATAACTTCCACGGTACAGTTTATTCGTCGTGTGATCTGCAGGGGATGTGACGATAGAGTTGCCCGTCTTGTAATGTATAATCTGTGTACTTTCCTGGGTTGGCGCGTACTTCACCTACGCGTCGATGCCACCACTTGCATTGTAGATCCGTAGTCGTGGTCTGTAGTAGGGTTTCCAATGGTTGTCGGGATAGTGCGTCCGCTACCATGTTTAGTTTCCCTTTCCTGTACTCGATATCGAAGGCATGTTGTTGCAGCTCCAAAGCCCATCGTGCAATTCGGCCTGACGGACTCTCGATGGAGTTAAGCCACTTCAGTGACATGTGGTCGGTTATAACGTTGAAACGGTAGCCTTCTAAGTAAGGCCTCATTTTGCGAATTCCCCAGACGATGGCAAGGCACTCCTTCTCAGTGGGCGAGTAATTGGCTTCTGCCTTGTTGAGCTTCCTACTAGCGTATGCAATCACGCGTTCGCCGTCCCCCAAGTCTTGTGTTAGTACCGCTCCCAGGCCGTAGTTGCTTGCATCCGTCTGCAGGGTAAATTTCTTTGTAAAGTCTGGACATGCGAGAATAGGGGCCTCAGTGAGCTTTTGTTTGAGGATTTCGAAGGCTTCTTGCTGTTCAGCTTCCCATCTCCAATGTTTTCCCTTCTTAAGTAACGCAGTGAGCGGTTGACTTACCGTGGCGAATTCAGGTACGAAACGGCGGTACCAGGATGCTATCCCCAAGTATTGACGTACCTCCTTAACGTTATTCGGTGGCTTGAGATCCGTGCTGTAGCCGTAGCAAAACTTCTCGTAGGTTCTGCATGTGCTCTTCCAACGTGGAACCTATAACAATTATATCGTCCAAATATGCGAAGGCATGTGGTTCCATCTCTGGCCCTATGACTTGGTCGAGCGCTCTTTGGAATGTTGCCGGTGCGGAGTGTAACCCGAAAGGCATAACCCGCCATTGGAATAGACCGCGTCCAGGAACCGTGAAAGCAGTATATGGCCACTGTTTTGTTCCATGGGTATCTGCCAGTAGCCGTTCTTGAGATCTAGACTACTTATATACTTCGCCCTCCGTAACTTGTCTAGAATGTGCTGTATCCTTGGTAAGGGGTATGCGTCGGGAACCGATCGGGCGTTGAGCTGCCGATAGTCTACGCATAACCGCCACTTACCGTTCTTCTTCCGGGCTAATACGATCGGTGCACTGTGTGGGCTGCACGATGGCTCGATGCACCCTTTCGCAAGGAGTTCGTCGATCTCAGTATTTATGATGCTCTGCATTGCTGGATTGCGTGGAAAATAACGCTGTTTTATGGGACGGTCGTCCGTCATATTGATTTTATGCTCGGCCACATTAGTCACTCCGGTCATCGTCTCGAACTTTTTGAGTTCTTCAGCCAGGAACTCACGTATGCTGTCTGCTTCGCCTTGATGTTTGCTATGGTGTATGCCCACGGCATTATGGACTTGGCTGGGCGGTGTGATGAAAGCCGTCGCGCAATGGCTTTGGTGTACATCCTGAATTTGATTAGAGGTACTACGTTGGGTGGGTTGTGTTATGTGGATTGGGTTGTCGGGCAACATTTGCCATGTTTCGGAATACTCGAAGGTGACGTAGTTATTTGCATTGCTGGAAACTGAGCGTGTTGACTTTATCAACCGGCCCCGGTTGTTGCTGAGGAGACCGCTTGGCCTGGTCCCGTTCTCGGGGGTTTGTGTGATGAAGTTTCCCGGAGTTGTCCTGTCGGTCTTCTCACCTCTAGTTTGGCTTCCCCTTGTGCCTCGTGAGCGTCTCTTCCCAGTCTTTTTGGGTTGACCAGGTTCTTTTCTACCTCCCGCCGCTTGTGGTGCGGTCGCACGTGTTGTGGCTGCGTTTTGCCCAAATGGGTCAGCCAAAACGATGCGGTATCCTCCACAGGATACTGTACCTCCCATGCCGCCAAGTGCGTATAGGCCGATGATGATGTCATCGATGGCACCAGGCATTACGTGTAGAATGGTACGGTGTGATGACTTCCCCAGACGTACTTCGGTCCTTATGGCGTCGAAAATTTGACTGCTGGTACCGTCGGCCATTGTTATTTGAAGGGCTGCGGCTACTCTTTCTCCGCCTCCTGAACTTACCACGCGCTCTGCTACAACAGTGGATACGAAACTTCGTGAGGCTCCGGTGTCGATGATGGCCTCTGCTGGTTGTCCTCCAAGTTGGACTAGGGCGTACAGGCGGCCACGATCCTGACGTATGGTTATTGGTACTTCGGCGCTGGGTTCTGCGGGTTCACCGCGCCTTGCAAAGATCGCGCTCTATAAGTCTCTCATCATACCTGTCCTGATGTATGGCTCAGATTCATGGACAATGTCAAGAGAAGATGAGATGGCCCTTGGAGTATTTGAGAGAAAAGTTCTCCGGAAGATTTATGGTCCTTCCCGTGATGCCGACGGCGAGTATCGAAGGAGATTTAACGATGAGCTGTACGAGCTTTACGCAGATCTGACCATAGTCCAGCGAATTAAAGCCCAAAGACTCCGCTGGCTGGGTCACGTCATGCGAATGGACAAAGAAGCTACAGCCCAGAAGGTTTTCCAATCGTCACCCGAATTCGGCAGCAGAGGAAGGGGGAGGCCTCGACTGAGATGGAAACAACAGGTGGAGGATGACTTGACCTCCCTTGGGGTTTCCAATTGGCGTCAGTTATCGCTAAAAAGGAATGACTGGCGTGCTTTGATAGGCGACGGCCAAAATCGCTTAGGCGGTTAAGCGCCAATAAATGATGATGATGAAGGTTGTAATGTCGCGCTTGGTCTGTAGCTGCACGTTCCATATTCTGCCTTACTATCTTGAATGCCTCCTGCATCCGGTTTGATTTCTCCTCTGCGGTAGTGGGATTCGTACCAGTTCCGACATTTATCACGTCGTAGAGTGCCCCCGGTAGTCGTGGCTCGCGTCCTTGTACCAAAAAGGCCGGACTATAGCCGGTTGAGGCTGTAACGCTGGTGTTTACGGCTAGCTCGATTTCGGGCAGGAGGTCTTCCCATCGCTGGTGTCTCGATTTGGTAAGTTGCGCTATGATCCTTTTGACGGTCCGGTTAGCGCGCTCTGTAGGGTTCTCTTGGGGTGTATGCGGTGCCGTGAATTGCTGGCGTACCCCTATCTCTTGGAGGTAACGCTTCCACGTGGTGCTAGTGAATTGCACGCCGTTATCGGAGATGAGTATTTTGGGTACGCCGAATCTTGCGATGATTCGTTCTCTGAAAGCGCGGCGGAGGCCCTCGGCAGTAGCTCGTCTCATAGGGATTAACTCTACCCACTTGCTGAAGCGGTCGAAGAACACCAATAGCATGGTGTTACCGTGTGTGGAGCGTGGTAGGGGTCCAATGAAATCAACACAGACCGTCGAGAAGGGTTCCTGTGCTACCTGCGAGAGCATTTTCCCGGCTGGTTTCTGCTGTCCCTCCTTATACTTTTGGCAAGACTCGCATTGGCGTACATAGCGGCTGATGTCGCGGAACATACCTGGCCAATAGTATCTGTTGGCGATCCGTGCTACCGTCCGGCGAATGCCCATGTGTGCCGCACTTGGTGTGTCGTGGTTCTCCTGTAACACCCGCTTTCGGAGCGGCGTGGGGACGCATAACTTCCACGGTACAGTTTCTTCGTCGTGTGATCTGCAGGGGATGTGACGATAGAGTTGCCCGTCTTGTAATGTATAATCTGTGTACTTTCCTGGGTTGGCGCGTACTTCACCTACGCGTCGATGCCACCACTTGCATTGTAGATCCGTAGTCGTGGTCTGTAGTAGGGTTTCCAATGGTTGTCGGGATAGTGCGTCCGCTACCATGTTTAGTTTCCCTTTCCTGTACTCGATATCGAAGGCATGTTGTTGCAGCTCCAAAGCCCATCGTGCAATTCGGCCTGACGGACTCTCGATGGAGTTAAGCCACTTCAGTGACATGTGGTCGGTTATAACGTTGAAACGGTAGCCTTCTAAGTAAGGCCTCATTTTGCGAATTCCCCAGACGATGGCAAGGCACTCCTTCTCAGTGGGCGAGTAATTGGCTTCTGCCTTGTTGAGCTTCCTACTAGCGTATGCAATCACGCGTTCGCCGTCCCCCAAGTCTTGTGTTAGTACCGCTCCCAGGCCGTAGTTGCTTGCATCCGTCTGCAGGGTAAATTTCTTTGTAAAGTCTGGACATGCGAGAATAGGGGCCTCAGTGAGCTTTTGTTTGAGGATTTCGAAGGCTTCTTGCTGTTCAGCTTCCCATCTCCAATGTTTTCCCTTCTTAAGTAACGCAGTGAGCGGTTGACTTACCGTGGCGAATTCAGGTACGAAACGGCGGTACCAGGATGCTATCCCCAAGTATTGACGTACCTCCTTAACGTTATTCGGTGGCTTGAGATCCGTGCTGTAGCCGTAGCAAAACTTCTCGTAGGTTCTGCATGTGCTCTTCCAACGTGGAACCTATAACAATTATATCGTCCAAATATGCGAAGGCATGTGGTTCCATCTCTGGCCCTATGACTTGGTCGAGCGCTCTTTGGAATGTTGCCGGTGCGGAGTGTAACCCGAAAGGCATAACCCGCCATTGGAATAGACCGCGTCCAGGAACCGTGAAAGCAGTATATGGCCACTGTTTTGTTCCATGGGTATCTGCCAGTAGCCGTTCTTGAGATCTAGACTACTTATATACTTCGCCCTCCGTAACTTGTCTAGAATGTGCTGTATCCTTGGTAAGGGGTATGCGTCGGGAACCGATCGGGCGTTGAGCTGCCGATAGTCTACGCATAACCGCCACTTACCGTTCTTCTTCCGGGCTAATACGATCGGTGCACTGTGTGGGCTGCACGATGGCTCGATGCACCCTTTCGCAAGGAGTTCGTCGATCTCAGTATTTATGATGCTCTGCATTGCTGGATTGCGTGGAAAATAACGCTGTTTTATGGGACGGTCGTCCGTCATATTGATTTTATGCTCGGCCACATTAGTCACTCCGGTCATCGTCTCGAACTTTTTGAGTTCTTCAGCCAGGAACTCACGTATGCTGTCTGCTTCGCCTTGATGTTTGCTATGGTGTATGCCCACGGCATTATGGACTTGGCTGGGCGGTGTGATGAAAGCCGTCGCGCAATGGCTTTGGTGTACATCCTGAATTTGATTAGAGGTACTACGTTGGGTGGGTTGTGTTATGTGGATTGGGTTGTCGGGCAACATTTGCCATGTTTCGGAATACTCGAAGGTGACGTAGTTATTTGCATTGCTGGAAACTGAGCGTGTTGACTTTATCAACCGGCCCCGGTTGTTGCTGAGGAGACCGCTTGGCCTGGTCCCGTTCTCGGGGGTTTGTGTGATGAAGTTTCCCGGGGTTGTCCTGTCGGTCTTCTCACCTCTAGTTTGGCTTCCCCTTGTGCCTCGTGAGCGTCTCTTCCCAGTCTTTTTGGGTTGACCAGGTTCTTTTCTACCTCCCGCCGCTTGTGGTGCGGTCGCAAGTGTTGTGGCTGCGTTTTGCCCAAATGGGTCAGCCAAAACGATGCGGTATCCTCCACAGGATACTGTAGCTCCCATGCCGCCAAGTGCGTATAGGCCGATGATGATGTCATCGATGGCACCAGGCATTACGTGTAGAATGGTACGGTGTGATGACTTCCCCAGACGTACTTCGGTCCTTATGGCGTCGAAAATTTGACTGCTGGTACCGTCGGCCATTGTTATTTGAAGGGCTGCGGCTACTCTTTCTCCGCCTCCTGAGCTTACCACGCGCTCTGCTACAACAGTGGATACGAAACTTCGTGAGGCTCCGGTGTCGATGATGGCCTCTGCTGGTTGTCCTCCAAGTTGGACTAGGGCGTACAGGCGGCCACGATCCTGACGTATGGTTATTGGTACTTCGGCGCTGGGTTCTGCGGGTTCACCGCGCCTTGCCCTTGGTGAATCCCTCTTTCGTTTCCCGAACGATGGCGGCAACACTCTATTGTTCGTACATCGAGCCTGCCGCACTCCCAACAGAATAATTTTCTCGGGTTTTGGCACCTATCAGCGTAGTGGCCTTCCTGGCCACACCTTCTGCATCCGTTGTTAGCTGTCCTAGCTGGGGGGTGGCGCTGAGTGTCCGGCGTTTTGTCTCGTGGTGGCTGCTGGTGGGGTGACTGACTCGTTCTTGGAACTGTGGCTTTCTCGCCTACTACGTGTCGCGCCATTTCGCGTCGTGGTACTTCCGACGTGCGTCGGTGTCCTTCGTGGATCCCCTCGTAGTCTTCGGCGAGGGTGAGGAGTTCCGTTAAACTACTAAAATCTCGTCTGCGGATATACAGTAGGTAATCCGGATGGCTGTTGCGAAATATCCTTTCCAGCCGTTGCTCGCTGCTGTACCCGGCGTGCCGCATTAGATTTTGTATTACCAATACGTAATCCTTGTATTTTTCCCGGGCATGCTGTCTACGCTGTCGTATATCGTCTTCTAGACGCTCGAAGTATCTGGCCGGTAAGAAAAATCGTAAGAAATCTCGCTTGAAAGTCGCCCAGTTGTCCCAGTGCTCGTTGTTGTTCCGATACCACTGGAGGGCGGTGTTGCACAGTAATTCGGGCATAGTTTTTGGGAGGAGGTGTGTGTTCACCATGTATACTTCGGCCAATTCTTCCAGCCGTTCTACAAATCCAAGAGGGTCCCTTCCACCATCGTACTTTACTGACCACTTCCGTACTTGATCGATGACAGGTGCGATTACAAGGCCCGTAACTTGATCGCCGTGGCCTATCGCGTATTGGTTGGGTACGGCATTTGCTAATGGTGGGTACTGATGTGGGGGATGCCTGCTATGCGTTGGGATCGTCAAACACCTTCTCTGTGGTGGTCCTTCAGGTGCGTTACCAGCTCCTTCACCGAGGTTCGCTGGGATCGGTGTCTTTGGTTCATCTTCTTCGTCTAACGTCTCCTCTGTGGTTTGGTATGTGGTCTTCAATAACAGAAATTGGGCGTGTATTTCCGTGTCGCTGGGCGCCTTGGAAGCCAGTGCCGTAATACGCTTGCGGATCTCACGGGTGGTGCCGGTATGCTCGATACCCAGCTCTTGCGCAATGGATACCATTTGCTCTTT
Source organism: Campiglossa producta (assembly GCA_964058755.1). Lineage (NCBI taxonomy): Eukaryota > Metazoa > Arthropoda > Insecta > Diptera > Tephritidae > Campiglossa > Campiglossa producta. The sequence continues at coordinate 72,854,164 of CAXKVI010000001.1, forward strand.
GGATAGGGTATCCAGCCACGATGTATCAAGTGGCAAACTCATTCTGTAGAAATATTTTTTTTTCTTTATCAGGAATTTTCCGTCTGATTAGTTGGATGTACGACTTGCAGGGTCCCTGCTCGGGTGCCAATTGTAACGAAGCTTTTCCCTGCCCCTGTGCTTCTTATCTTATGCTGGGGTATACTCGCCGTGTCCAGGGTCCTTGTACAATAAATTTATACTTTGGGGCCCTTTTGCAAGTCGTATTCTCAACTTTATTAAATATCCCTTAACTTAACTAAAATTCATAAATTTCAAATAATTCAAATAATTCGGTAACTCGTACTCTCGATAGCGGCACTCTTGGCTTGGGACCTAGATATCTGGCGTGATAACGGGCCTCTTCTCTTGATAACGGCTCGCCGTATCCCGTTATTCCTCTTGTTAGCGTGGCTCTGTGCTGCTATCGTTGACGTCGCTCTGTCGGCGTGTGGCGGTTGGCGCTTGATTGCGCGTACTTGTGTCGGCCCCGTTCTGCTGGCGTTTAGCTGTGGGTGCTTGGCCGTGCGTGCTGGCGGTGACGTCGCTCTGTCGGCGTGTGGCGGAAGACGCTTGATTGCGCGTACTGGCGTCAGCGTTGTTCTGCTGGCGTTAGCTGTAGGCGCTTGGCCGCGCGTGCTGGCGTTGACGCCGCTGTGTCCGCGTTTTGCCGTGGACGCGCTCGCTGGCGTTGACTGGCTGCGCCGGCTACCTCTGCTGCGCGACACCACGGTGGGTTTGGCTGAACAGCGGAGCGCGGCCTTAGGTGTATAATGGGCGGGGAAAATCCAGCACACCTCAAGTACAACCCAGTCCGCGTCTACTCTGGATTGTGATGTTCAATATTGGTAAAGCCCAGTTACTAGCTATCACTACCCAGCGTGGATCCGATCTTTGCCGTGACTCCGTACTGGTCTACAGTTGTGGTGGTAATCTCGCTGCTCCTCTCGGTTGGCGTTATCGTGCTTTGCGGTATTACGTTGACGGCCTTACGGTTTTATTTGCCGCCCGTTATCTCTGCTACGCTATGCTGTCGTAACTGTATTCGCGTTCACTCTGCACTCGCGTCGATAAAGTGCGTATCCACGGCTGACTGTGGCAGAACAGGTTATCGCGGCCTTAAGCGTATAATGGGCGGGGAAAACCCAGCACACCTCAAGTACAACTCAGTCCGTGTCTACTCTGGATTGCGCGTACTGGCGTCGGCGTTGTTCTGCTGGCGTTAGCTGTAGGCGCTGGGCCGCGCGTGCTGGCGTTGACGCCGCTGTGTCCGCGTTTTGCCGTGGACGCGCTCGCTGGCGTTGACTGGCTGCGCCGGCTACCTCTGCTGCGCGACACCACGGTGTGTTTGGCTGAACAGCGGAGCGCGGCCTTAGGTGTATAATGGGCGGGAAAAATCCAGCACTCCTCAAGTACAACCCAGTCCAGGTCTACTCTGGATTGTGATGTTCAATATTGGTAAAGCCCAGTTACTAGCTATCACTACCCAGCGTAGATCCGATCTTTGCCGTGACTCCGTACTGGTCTACAGTTGTGGTGGTAATCTCGCTGCTCCTCTCGGTTGGCGTTATCGTGCTTTGCGGTATTACGTTGACGGCCTTACGGTTTTATTTGCCGCCCGTTATCTCTGCTACGCTATGCTGTCGTAACTGTATTCGCGTTCACTCTGCACTCGCGTCGATAAAGTGCGTATCCACGGCTGACTGTGGCAGAACAGGTTATCGCGGCCTTAAGCGTATAATGGGCGGGGAAAACCCAGCACACCTCAAGTACAACTCAGTCCGCGTCTACTCTGGATTGTGACGTCTAATATTGGCAAAGCCCAGGTATTAGCTATCACCCTTCAGCGTAGATCTTGTCACTACCGCAGCTCCGTGCTGACTGACTCCTGTCTTCTTGTGTTGCTTCTTAAATATTGTATAGTTGCTTGCGCGTGTGACTGTCTGTTGTGACGATGTTGCTACGACTTGTTGTGTTACATGTAGGTTTGTGTTGTAGTTGGCTATTGTTGTTCGCTGTTGTCGTGCTCTAGCGACTTGTTGTGTAGTTTCGTGTTGGAGTTGGCTTGTTTGATGTTACTGTTATGTGTTGGTTCGTTATGATGATCGGTCGTGCGCTGTTTGATGCTGCCGTTGTTTAATTTGTGTGGGCCAAATTTGTAACCATATTTGGTCCTCACACTGTTCAAAACCCGGCCCTAGACACCAGATGCTGGAGAATCCTCAATCGGAGAAGTAGGCCCACAGTGGCGAAAATCGCAATAGCTGTAGATCCGATGTCAGCTGAAACAATCTGTCACCATAATATTATTATCAGTTTGGCGTATTAAAAAGTGAAACTGCTTAAAACCAAACCGTCTCTGCCCCGGGTAGCTGATGAAGCCAGTGGCAGTGATGAAAATGTTGCAGTAGAAAAGAAGGCTGTAGAACAAACAGCCTGCAGCTCAAAATCGGCAGAGGTGACGCAAGGCTTGGAGGATGTACAAACTAAGCTTCAGCTGGAATCCACAGCAGAAGCTACGATTACCGAGATCCCACCGCCCTCTCAAAGCCGGCAATCAAATCAATTACGTAGTGAGAACTCTAGACCCGGAGTCGACAAAAACGGGCGAAAGTCAGGCATCTAATGGGGATGCTTTGCTCAGCGGCAACCTAAAGTCATCGGTGGCGGATAGGGACCGCCAACAATCTTTATAATGTCAGCCCTCCAAGCAAACAATCGCAATTCGAGGCGTCTAAAATGCCTCCAGGTGAATCTTCACCATGCCAAGGCAGCTTCGGATGTTCTTAGCAGAAGATTCAGCAGAGAAGGTCTTGGAGTGGCCTTCATTCAAGAACCATGGATTTTACATGGTTCTGTAAAAGGTTTAAGCAGTACTGGCGGTAAATTAATCTATGCTACAGGTTTCCGTCCCAGGGCAGCGATGTTTCTAAAGAAGAAACTGGAGTTTATTCCGCTCCTACAGTTCATAACGGCTGCTTTGATTGCAGTTTGAGCAAAAATCCCAACCCCAAGAGGCGAAAAAGGGGCCATTTTGGCATCAGCTTACTTTCCGGGTGAGGAGGAAACAGCCCCAACTGCTGAATCCAAATCTCTCATTGAGTATTGCCAACAGGAGGGTGTCCCATGGGTCCTCTGCTGTGACGCAAACTTCCACCATACAGCTTGGGGTAGTACAAACATAAATAACAGGGGGGAGCACCTCCTGGAGTTTATTAGTAGTCACAATATCAATGTAATGAACCGTGGTTTTGTTAACGCTATTGGAGGTGAGGTTCTTGACCTTGCTCTATGTAGCCAAAACATGGCCTTCGCTGTCACAAATTGGCACGTCTCGTGGGAGGAATCAATGTCGGACCACAAACATATTGTATTCGACATGGGTCACTTCTCTAACCATGAGTCCGTTTTCAGAAATCCGAGGAAAACGAAGTGGGAACTATTTCGCTTTACCATGGAAGAACGCGGCAATTGCTTGCACCAACCAATAACTACGGGGCGGGAGGTCGAGAGAGAGGCTGAACAGCTTCACTCAGATACCACAACAGCGAGAGTTGTCCCCAATCCAAACAACGTATACATCGTGATGTTCCTTGGTGGAACAAAAAGCTGGCACAATTAAGATGTCAAGGTAGAATGCTGTTTAAAGCAGCTATGGATTGGGTCTTCTATAGAAACGCTCTTACTTCTTATAATAGAGAACTTAGAAAATCTAAAAGGGCAACCTGGAAAGAACACTGCGAAAATATTAAAGATCTTCCTACGGCAGTGCGGCTCCGAGAGGCCATAGCAACGTCATTGGTACTCTGAAGAACTCAGATGGGAGCTACACGAAGCAGCCGGAAGACACATGCAAACTTTTGCTTGCTACTCACTTTCCGGACTGTATACCAGGCTATCAACTCTCACATCCCGTATTCGATAACTCTCCAACAACACTGGATCACAAATTCCAACTTTTTTTCTGCACCAGAGACGCCATAGTGAAATTCCTATGTAAAATCACCTCCTAATTCCGAAAATCAAAGTTATTTTTACTTGAATGGTACCGGTTTTGAGATATTTACGATTTACCGTTATTTCAAAAAACAAAAAAGATGGCTCCACTTAATCGTGTATATCTCAAGAACAAATTGAGCTATTCGAAAACGGTTTGAAAAATTTGAAAGCTTATAAAATTTACTATAATCAGTACATACAACACTTTTTGCTAGGTCCTGCAGATTGAAACATAGTGAACAATCATTACGGATTTTTTAAATTTTTTTTGTAAAAATATAAAAAAAGTTGTACTTTGCGAAAACTTTTTGTTTTTTAGCAGATATTTCCCCGCCCCCCCCCCCCCCCCCCTCTAAGCTCTGTTTTATTACAAAAAAAACAAGCTATCAGTGAACAAAATCGATGAACTAATACAAAAGTTATAAGCATTCAAGTAAATATATCCATTTAATACTTAAGTACCCTACAAATAATAGCATATGTACATATGGTTCTGTGTTAACCCTATGATCTTATTTTATAACTGAAAAAGTTATGTGTCTTGTTTTGACGCTTATTTAGGTTCGGATCAGTAGTCGCCTATCATAGCGACATCCCAGAATCCTTGATACCGACTTTCAATCACTTTCATTTGCTGGTGAAACCTTTCGCCATGCTCGTCACTTTCGTCGCCAAGATTTTGCGGGAAAAAATTTAAGTGGGAGTGTAAGAAATGAATTTTTAAAGACATATTTACTCCTGAAAGAAAATGATAAAGTAAATTAGATAAATACATAAGTGACACATTAGTATATAATTTTCTTAGGCTGGATTTATCTTTCAATTCAGAACAAATTTTTTGTTTATATTTTTCCCGTTCTTGTTTGTTCGGAACTGGACGATGAATTCAGATTTATGGCTATATATTCTCATGTAAATTTATGTAATATATAATTTATTATAATATGTTTTTTTATTTACCCATTTCCGCATAGTTTTTGATTAAGTCGTTCACTATCATCTCGTAGTTAGGACTTTTGTGTTTGCCTAAAAAAGAAGTAACGACCTTTTCAAAAGAATCCCACGCTGCTGCCTCCACTGGTGACAATAGTTCTTTGAAATGGTTATTGGTCATCATTTTCCTTATTTGAGGTCCCACAAAAATCCCTTCCTTTATTTTTGCTTCTGAAATCTCTGGGAAGATTGTCTTCAAATGATGAAAAGCTTCGCCTTCTTTGTCCAAAGCCTTCACAAAGTTTTTGATAAGGCCGAGCTTGAGGTAGAATTATTTTTTACTTCTTTATAAGTGGAGAGTATTTTATGTTATCTACCCCAACTTGAAACTCGATTCGTTCTGGCCAATCCTTTATGATGTAGTGGTCTTGACCAGCTCGGCTATTCCATTTGCATAGAAAGCAACAGTATTTTGTGTATCCACTTTGTAGACCACATAGCATTCCAACGACTTTAAGATCGGCACATATTTTCCAATCATGTTCTTCGTATTTGATTAACTTGAGCAATTTTTGCATTATCTCATATGTTTCCTTCGTATTTACTGCATGCGCGATCGGGATAGATGGCTTTTGGTTGCCAATATGCAATAATACGGCCTTTAAACTTAATTTATTGCCGTCTATGAACAATCGCCACTCTTTTGAATCATATGGTTCACCAAATTGTTTGAATAGACCAGCAATGTCTTTGCAGTAACAAACACTGTCCTCCTTCGTATAGTACTTGGAAAATTCTTCGTGACGAGTTCTATATGTGTTACCTTAACATCGGATGAAACAAATTTAAATTGTTGCATTCGAGAGGCGTGTAGTTCGGCCTTTTCCTTTGACAATTCCAAATCCCTTATCCAATCATTGAGTTGTGCTTGTGACAAAGAATTTCTTTCGTTTTCCGTTTGAAATTCAGTACAACATGATGCCGCGTAATCAGATACTACTGTTGACAATGAAACTGGAGCCGGAACTAAAGTTAAATTTGATTCTGGCAATGTCGCTTCTGTTGAAATTAGTTCTGGTAATGACACTGTAGATACGCTCGGACTTTCCAACCCCAAGTACTTTTGTAGTACAAATATAGCAGTCCGTTGAATGGCAAGTTGGTTCCCTCCACTTCTTTGGTGTAATAAATTTCACACGTCGCCTAAATAGATAGTTTCAGAAATTAGTCAGCTATGCATTAAAAGGGAACAAATTCCTAATTTTTACAACGTACCTTTTTGTTCCGGTTTCCGAAGAAATCAATTCGACTCGGCATGTGGTGCACACAGTGTTCGGTGTCCATGGTTTTTAGGCTCAATTCCAAAACACTTATAGTATGTAACTTTCAAAGGATTTGAAAACACACGTCTCATACTTTTAACAATAAATTGACCGCAGATGAAACAGAACATATCTGGATCATTTGTACACTCAAACTCTCGCGCCCTTTTATTCATTTTTTATTTTTAAGTAAATGACGGGTTATAAACTGCAAATATCTGCTAAAAAACAAAAAGTTTTCGAGATGCTTCCTCGCAAAGTACAATTTTTTTTATATTTTTACAAAAAAAATTTAAAAACACCCTTAATGATTGTTCAATATGTTTGAATCTGCAGAACCTAGCAAAAAGTGTTGTATGTACTGATTATAGTAAATTTTATCAGCTTTCAAATTTTTCAAACCGTTTTGGAAGAGCTCAGTTTGTTCTTGAGATATACACGATTAAGTGGAGCCATCTTTTTTGTTTTTTTGAAATAACGGTAAATCGTAAATATCTCAAAAACGGTACCATTCAAGTAAAAATAACCTTGATTTTCGGAATTAGGAGGTGATTTTACATAGGAATTTCACTATGGCGTCTCTGGTGCATTTTGGCTGTAAACCAGTGCAATTAGTGGTAGAGAAAAGAGCCTGTCGATAAAGCTAACCAATTTTAAGAAGGTCCAATGGGCTTTATCAACTTTCAGTCCTTTCAAATCTCCAGGACCGGATGGGGTATATCCATGTCTGTTGCAGAAAGGAATCAACTATATAGCTCCAGTCCTATCAAATTTATATAGAGCATCCCCGCTGTTAGGATATATTCCCAACAGGTGGACAGAGTTTAAGGTTGTATTTATACCGAAACCAGGGAAACCGGAAAATCTGCCATCGTCATATCGACCAATAAGTCTCAGTTCCTTTCTCCTGAAGGGTATGGAGAAAATTTTGGATCAGCACATTAGGGAAGTGAACTTAAAGAAACACCCTCTGTGTAAACACAAATTTGCCTACCAACCCGGAAAATCTACAGAGACTGCTATCCATTATTGAAAAAAATGAAAAGGCCATAGAGTCTAAATCATAGCCCTGTGTGCATTCATCGATATATCAGGCGCTTTCGATTATACGACGTATCAGGCCATTGAGGAAGCCATGATTAGCAAGGACGTAAGCACTCGCTGAGCTAGGAGGGAGTGCTGGCTCAATCGTGGCCACAAGAGGATGCCCTCAGGGAGGTGTACTTTCTCATCTACTAGGTTAGGTTAGGTTCAAGTGGCTACCGTAGAGGCACACCTAGGCCAGTATTAAAAGGCCCGTTGTGATACCACCAACACCAGGAAAGTCAGTTCCGGGACCCTGCCATATGGAAAATCCCGGTATTAACGGAATTCTCCACATAGCAGAATCCCGGGACTGACGTTCCTATACCGACACCGTTACTGCTCCTCGAACCATTTAGATGACTTGATGAAGGCCATCAGGTCCTTTATGTCCAGCTCCGTGACCTGGCGTAGGCTAACCAGGAAGGGAACTCCCAAAAAGCGCATTCTCGCGCCACTTAAAGCCGGGCAGTTGCAGATGAGGTGCTCCACCGTTTCCTCCTCCTCATCATCCTTACAACTCCTACAGCATCGTCGGTAGGGCACACCAAGTCTTTCTGCGTGCCTACCAATGAGGCAGTGCCCAGTCAATACGCCTATTAATATGGAGATTTCTCTTCTCCTTAGGGCATAAATTTGTCTCGATCTTTTATGATCCCATTTCGGCCAGGTTTCTTTGGATATCCGGCATCCTGGAGATTGCAGCCATCTTTCGTTGGCTTGGCGGAGTGTGTACTCCTTCAGCATTAGCTTGCAAGTGGCAAACGGCATACCTAAGCGCTCTTTATCCCGAAGAACCGGCTTGGTCGTGCCCTGCCTCGCAAGTTCGTCTGCCCTACAATTTCCCTCAATGTCCCTATGCCCCGGGACCCATGTGAGGTTCACGCGATTCTGTTGGGCCATCTCCTGTAGAGATCGACGACAGCTGAGCGTCAGTTCAGAGTTGAACGAATAAGAGCCAAGGGATTTGATGGCCGCCTGGCTGTCGCTGAATATAAAAATGTCGTGTCCGATAGTGTGTTGGCCTATCCAAGCCGCGGCGTCCATGATTGCTGAAACTTCAGCCTGGAAGACACTGCAGTGATCAGGTAGTCTGAAGGAGAGCTCAAGGTTCAGATCCTTTGAATAAACCCCTCCTCCAACTCTGCCGTCTAACTTCGAGCCATCAGTATAAATGGAAGTGCCGCCATGAGTGGCGGGACTCCGATCCGTGCTCTCCCATTCTTCCCTGCTGGGAATGTTGATTTTAAAACAGCTATCTCCGACTGTTGTGGTCGCACAACGATCCGTGCTCAGCGGAAGAAAGCTATAGGATCCCAAAATACAGGCGTGTCCAGTAGTGCTTGCGCCCCAGCCGGACGTTTCCCTTAGACGTAGAGCCGATGCTGCTGCTACCCGGTGCCCTTCCAGCTCGAGTGGCAAAATGCCAAGAATGGCCTGGAGTGCTTCATTGGGCGTTGTTCTTAACGCACCGCTTATACAGATCATGCAAGATCTGTGTACTTTACCTAGCAGATTAAGGTTTGTTGCCTTGCTCAGCGCAGGCCACCATACCACAACTCCATAGAGCATGATTGGTCGAATGATTGCGGTGTAGATCCATTTGCATATTTTGGGGCTGAGCCCCCATTTCTTTCCAATGGCTCTTTTGCATGTGTAGAGTGCAATACACGCTTTCTTCTGGCGCTGAAGAACATTCTCCTTCCAGGTTAGTTTCCTATCCAGAACTGTGCCTAAGAACTTGGCTTTGTCAGCCAGGTTCAGGTGCACGTCATTCAGTTTTGGTAGTGTTAGCGGTGGTATCTTATAGCGGTTGGTGAAAAGAACCAGTTCTACTTTTCCCGGGTTGATGCTCAGTCCGCAGCGCGAGCACCATGAGGAAACCTCTCACAGTGCTGCTTGCATCAAGTCGCACAGGGTTTGTGGGAATTTGCCCCTATATACTATAGCTAAGTCGTCTGCATATGCCACTACCTTCCCGCCCCCCCAGCTTGTGTCTCGCAGCATCGAGTTGACAGTGAGATTCCATAGAAGCGGGGAGAGAACACCACCCTGAGGCGTTCCCCTTGTGACATAGCGTGATAAGTCAACCGAGCCCAGTGATGAAACTATTCGTCTACCCCTTAGCAGTTGATCAATAAGTCCAATAAGAGACCTGCTTATGCCCAGACTTGTTAAAGCGGTGTTTATAGCATCAGGGCTTATGTTGTTGAAGGCTCCTTCAATATCTAAAAAGGCCGCAAGACAGTACTCCTTCTCATACAGCGATTTTTCAATAACAGAAACTAGGCTGTGAAGCGCAGTTTCTGTAGATTTCCCTTTGGTGTATGCATGCTGATAGCTACAGATCAGGTTGCTATCAATAGTAAAGGAGAGGTAGTCATTTATTATCCTCTCGAAGGTTTTGAGCACAAAGGATGAGAGACTGATCGGCCTGTAGTCCTTCGGCTCGTAATGAGACGCCTTCCCCGCCTTAGGAATAAACACTACCGTGGCACTTCTCCAGGAGCACGGAATGTAGCTAAGAGCCAGGCAGGCTGTATAGAGAAATACCAGCCATTTGGCTGATGTCTCCAGCGTGTTTATGAGTTGTGCGGGAATAATCCCGTCTGGCCCGGCAGCCTTGAACGGTTCGAAGCTCTTAACCGCCCACCTAACCTTTTCCTCCGTGATGGGTATGTATACAGCCAGGTTTGTTGTAGGTGCTACGGGTTCCTCATGCAAGTTCCCTGGGAAGTGCGTATTCAAGAGCAGCTCTAGGGTTTCCCTCTCCGTGCTGGTCCAGGATCCGTCAGGTTTGCGCAAATAGCTTGTGGCTGTTTGAGTTTTTGAGAGCACTCGTCTAAGTCTCGCTGTATCGTCGACATTTTCGACCCCAGTGCAGAAATTTCTCCACGATACTCTCTTCGCCTGCCTCAGAGCTTTTTTGTAGGCCCTGAGTTTAACTTTATATTCGAGCCATTCAGTCTCCGTGCCAAGGCTCTTGGCCTTATTAAATTGTGTCCTACATGATTTTCGGAGCGAGTCCAGGTCGTAGGACCACCAATGCGGCCTCTGTTTACCGCGTGGTTTTGCCACTGGGCAAGCCTGCTCTAATGCATTCGAGAGCGCCGTTGTAAAGGTCTTTACCAGATCCTCCAACTCCCCTACTGATGAGGGGACTTGTGGGGGCAGTGCTGGTAAGTCCCTAGATAGTATTTCATTGTGTAGCTGCCAGTTAGTGTTACGTGGGTTGCGTTTCATAACCGGCTGCTCAACAGAAAAGTCTAGAACTATTTCTACGTACCGGTGGTCGGAGAATGAGTGCTCATCGAGAACGCGCCATTTTCTGACCCACTCATAAGCGCCTTCGCTGCAAATAGTGAGATCTATTACCTCCCTACGGGTTTTAGTAATAAACGTAGGTTCGTTACCCACGTTGCAAACTACCAGGTTAGTTGTTAACAAATAGTCAAACAACGACTCTCCTCTAGCATTGATATCGGAGCTTCCCCACTGGACGTGATGAGCATTGGCGTCAGTTCCGATAATAAGATGACCCATGGAAAAATTTGCCACCAGGTCTTTTACCTCCCTCTGTGGCGGAGGTTCTTCGGCGTCGTAGGGCATATAGACCGACGCAATCGTCAGACTGGTACTGTCGACTGTTAAACTGGCAGCTGTAACGTCACCATTGGTATAGTTGGGCAAGAGAAATGCATTCAGCTCAGACTTAACTAAAATACAGGCTCTAACCCGGCCCCCTTCGCTGGCTCGAATAAGCTTATAACCCTTAGTCCCCAAACCGCAAATCCTGTGGACCCTAGTCATAGACGAACTTCTTCATCTTTTGAAGGGCTATGGCTTTGACGTGCCGGGATATGCGGGCGACTTAGTAGTCTGCGTAACAGGAATGCATGAAGAAACAACATCCGAACGCATGCAACAAGCCCTGGGCATCTTTGAAAGATGGAGTGCTAACAAGGGGTTATCTATCAACCCAAATAAACAGTCTTGGTGCCTTTCACGAGGCGAAGAAAGCTTTCTATGTTAGAGCCGTCCCTAGAAGGCAGCCGCATAGGTTTTTCGACGGAAGGAAAATACCTAGGAGTAACATTGGACAAAACCCTCACATGGATTGTTCATTTAGAGGCTGCCATAAATAAAGCAACGAGGGCCGTTTTCTCCTGCACTTGACTTAATGGCAAAAGATGGGGGCTGTCTCCCAAAATGACGTACTTGTCATTTAATACAGTTGTGAAGCCAATAGTCACATACGCTTCTCTAGTCTGGTGGCCTAAGACTGCTCAAAGAACAGCGGCAACTAAGTTAAGTAAGCTGCATCTGCTAGTCTGTGTCGGTATAACAGGTGCAATGAGAACGTTGTAACGACAGCCTTTGAAGATTTCTCTGACTACGCGCAAGCGGGTATATGAGCAGATGCATAGGCAGCCGCTAACCGAACTCCCTTATTCGTTTTTACGATATTTGCATAGCGGATGGTTAATGGTGTGAGTGGGTTAAAATGTTGCTTGTACATATGCACATATACGTGCCGCTTAAGTGTCTAACGCGGATTGGTTTGACCAAAGCAGGCAGGCAATTCGTGCCGTACGGTGTCAACAATGCCGCAAGGACAATGGGGTATAAAAAAGGGTTCCTCTGATCGACAGATCAAATTTGAAAAAGTCGCGGTCTTATCGAGTGCCAAAAGTGTTGAAAAAAGGTTTACTTTTTTAAAGTGCATTCTTGTTCACCTTAAAGTGTAGGTGCGCGTGTGAAAAAACAGGTATATTTTTACAAAGTGCGGTTTCACGTCAAAGTAAGCGAAAAGAAAAAAATTTTATATTTTTGGAATTTCCTGACATCTAGGAATCCTCTCGAGGAACCTAGCCAGCGCCAGGAGACCGCCACCCCAGGGCGAGAAAAATCCCTTCAAGCAATCTGCAGAGTCACCGGTAAAGGGCTGGTTTCCTCGAAAGCGGTGACGCTATATAGCGTCCGTTACATAGCGGCGAAGTACGTTGTCAAAAATACTGTCATGTAAAAGTAATTGGGTGTAAAGTAAGAAGACGGTGAAGTTCACCGTAATGTAATATAGCGTCCGTCATGACGGTGGCAATTTTTCGTCAACGTTTTTTCTCACCGTCATTGTCATAGCGGTGTCAATTCAATAAAATTCTTCAAATTCGTTTACAAAAACAGCAATTAATGGTTTTCAAAACAAATATTTTAAAAATATAAAAGAGAAAAACAAGAAAAGTGGCCGCAAATTTTCAATTTCGAATGGATTGAAGTCACCGCTACTTGCATGTAAGTTTACAGAAAAGCGGTGCTGCTAATGACGGTGAGCATAGCTACCGCTATATAGCGAACGTTACATAGCGGCACCGCTTTTGGAGGAAACCAAGCCTTAAGTCACTTTGTGAAATTTTTAAATTTTTGAAAAACCTTTTCTTTTTTTGAAAGTTTAGTAAAAATAGTTTCCGTGAATTCTAAAAATTGTTTGATGAATTTGGAAATTTTTTAATTCCGGCGTAAATCCTCGATTAAAGTTTGTTTTGGTTAATTTAGATTGTGGTTTTCTGGCAAGGGTTTGAAACATTTTTTTATTTGTTTATACCCAAAATGATCCTTCGTAATTTTTGATCTCTTTGTTTAGAAATTGTGTGGCCCTAAAAAGGACCATTTATTTAATTGCATCGGCATCCACTAAAATATTCCTGAAAATTAAACTATAATTTTGAACCACAAAACCGTTTCTCAAATTTTAAATTTTATTTGCTTTCAAAAATTTAATTCGAAAAATTCCTAAAGATTAAAAACTGCATAACTGTACCTACGTGTAAATAAAAAAAAAAAAAAAACTAATGGCGGCGATATACCAACAGGTCATCATAACCTCTAACGAGATTTTTAGCCGAGCTTCTCTTTCCAACTTGTGGTGTGTTGCTGTTCAGTTTTCCTACAAGTTGGCGGGACCTACAGTTTTTTGCCGACTCCGAACGGTACTTGCAAAGTAAATGAGTTTTTACTGAGAACCTTCTCATGGCAGGAATACACCCGGAGAGTTTACCAAACTACTGCCGAGGGGCGACCCCGTTTAGAAAAATTCTTTTTCTAAATAATTTTGGATGTTACTTTTTGCCGGGCATCGAACCGACACGACTTGGTGTAGAACGCCGAACACTTAACCTGCTACACCACGGCGGCCGCCGCGTGTACATATGCATGTAAATATGTACACGAGCATGAACGCAAACAAATAGTTTGGATTGTTGTTGTAAATAATTTTTTTTGCACTTTTGTCAAAACCATAGAATTTTAAACCACGAATTATAATTTTTGACCCAAAATACCATTTTTTTACCTTTTGGTTTTTACTTGAATTTTAATTTAGATAAAATTTAATTTAATTCTGAAAATTCAAAAATATTAAAATATGCACAAGTGCACTTACATGTATATATGTATGTACATATATACACGAGCACGTATGCAAACAAAGAAGAAGAAGAAGAATTTTTTTGAAAATAATTGATGTGGATATTTGGGCAATTTGTTTTGAGAAGGAAAAAAAATTTTATAAGATTCGTTAAAGTTAGTTAAAGGCCAGAAAACAAAATTTAGCACGAAATTGGAAAAATAAAAATATTTGAAAAATATGCATATGCATTTTTATTGCAGCGCACGAAGCCAAACGAAGGCCGCGACATTTAAGTACATAAACACTCGCAACAAAATACATGAAGCCACATACACAAATTCACACATAGAAAAACACGGAAAACAACAACAAACACCAACGTATACATACCAACAACCCATTGAAGGAATTTTTACTTGGCCAAAAGGCAACCTTTGGGCCAAAACCAATTTTGGAAATCAGGCAAAAAAAATTATATTCACACGCACACACACTCACTCATACAAAACATAGGAAATCGACATCAGACCAAAATTTAACATCATACCGCCACGTCAAACACTACAAAAGAGGGTAGAACACAACATTTTTTCCATTAAAATATAGAATCAGCATTAGCAACATTACTAATTGCTACAGCGACATTCAAAGTGTTGGAAATCATTAGGTGGCGCAATCAACCACGCTTCAGCAACATAAATATCGTCACCTTAATTCACAAAGGCCCTAACTGACATAAAAAATTTTTTACAGGAGAGGCAAAAAACAAAAAAATGTTTACATTGAACGCATGCAAAGATAGCTTTGTAAATTTGGAATATCTCCGTTGTTACTGCTCGTAACTACTTAAAATTTGTAGTGAGTGTGTATTTTACTGTATCATAGTTAAATATGTGAAAAAGTCATTTTCGAAAAATGTGTCAAAATGTTTACATTGAACGCATGCAAAGATAGCTTTGTAAATTTGGAATATCTCCGTTGTTACTGCTCGTAACTACTTAAAATTTGTAGTGAGTGTGTATTTTACTGTATCATAGTTAAATATGTGAAAAAGTCATTTTCGAAAAATGTGTCAATTAGGGCCTTTGTGAATTAAGGTAACGATATCCACTTGGCAACATCTACTTTGAAACATTCACTCACCACACAAATACACGGCGACACAAAACATAACACTAACACAGAAACACACCAGAGAGGAGAGAGAGAGTAGCTAAGCGCGGCTCAGCGATACCGCGCTCACCAACTTCAACTTTTATTTGTTACTACCACCACCATCACACACACCTTTGTACATTTATTAGGGTGCATTACCCAACTATCTTTTTTGAAAAAAACTTTAAAACTTGAAATTTTGTATTGTTAAATTTTTGCATTTATGAATTCATTCACATTACTTACCAGTTCTATAAGTGAGTCCTTAGAAGTTCAGTTGTATTTTGAATTTTTCTTACCTTTAGTTCTTCTTATATTTTTTTATTCATATATATGTCTCCACCTACATAGGCATATGCGTATTTGGAAGAAAAAAAAACGTTTTATTTTGCATTGTTTTAATTTTATAAAACCTTTTTTTATTAAAATTTTTATTCTTTTTGTTGTGCGCTTTTTTTGTAGATTTCGCCTAGATCTCTCAACTAAATTCCATTTTTTGTTGTTTTCGAGACATTGCCGGCAAAAATGTGATAGATTTTTTTCAGTATTTCACAAGATGCATAAAATAATGCATATGCACCGAACCGCTTTGCAAAACTAAAACCCAAAAGACAATTGTTGTGCGGTCAAAGACCTATAACTGAACCAGTATAGCCCTGTGTATTTTGTTGGTTTTTTTTCTCATTTCTTTTCAGCTCGCAACGTCACTTTGGTACCAACGTGGACTGTAAAGCGAGGTGAGTGTTTTGCAGAGACAAAAAAAAAAATACACATGCACACATACACATACTTTCATGTATATATACATATATATATTGATTTTTTACTCAGAGCGAGAATACTCATACACATGAATTTAGTTACAAATTTATTAGAGAGAGGGTACACACACACATACTTAGATCTTTGTTTTCAATTTTAGAGATTCACAGATATCTTCAGACATACTTAATTATATTAAAATGTGTGCCTGTGCACCAACAAGTTAGATACACATTAGGCTGGTTGAATTTTAAGATTTTTTTGAAGTTTTCCGTCGCCAATAAAAATTTGAATATCTTTGAAGCATTAGGATTAGAAAATAATTAATGGTAATTTTTGTATTAAAAATAAATTTTCAATTAGCGTAAGGGTTTATTTCTATCGTTGAATATTTTTTGAATAAAGTTTTTTAATTATTGGATATTGAAAATTCCAAAGAAAATTTCTTTAAAGTTTATGGGTTGAAGATTTTTTTTGCTTTAGGTAATTGACTCCATAACATGTCTGGCTAAGACATATATTTGTTGGTACAGGTGTTGCCTTTGTGGCAACTGATGGTAAGTTGGGGTAGTTGAGAAAAGAATGAAGTAACGTAAGTACTTAAAGACGGACACTAGTCAGGTTTAAGGGGACTCTACTCGGGCAGCGGAGCCATAGTAGAGTCCAAAGGCTGTTCACATCTTGTGAACAGGAGGGGTGGGAAGGCTCCACCTGACTCGGACAGGTTTTCTCCCGCTTTTTCTGTATTCCTATTTCCTTTTTTTGCATATATTCTTTCCCCAGGTATGAACTCTAATTTCGCTTCTCAACTGTTGGGAAAGGAGAAGTGGAAAAACTGCGCCCCAATGCCGACGAGCCTCAGCCGGGCTACAACCATGCCAACCCGCCACTTCTCCTCTCCCGCACCCGGCAGTTACGTAACAATGGCGTCCAACGATATAGCCCACTAGTTTAAAGTTTCAATTTTCACATATTTTCCTAATTTCAATTTTTTTTTACTTTCTAATTTTCATTTTTTTCGTACTTTCTTTTACTTTCCTTTATACTATTTACAGTTTTCCTATCTCTTTCACTTAATTTTTCCTTCTCACGGACAGAGTTAGGGTCGCGAGGGCAACATCGCTTGTTGCAAGCAACGAGCGATATGTGCCTAAGTGACAAGACAGTGGGGGGAGTGTTGGCGGTGATTTCTGAGTTCCTTTTAAGAACTCCAACGTTTTTAAAAAGTGGTATCAGAAGTCATCGGCAGTAAGACGACATTCTTTGTTTTTGTTCTAGTTGCATGCAACATTAGCTGCCATACGTATGGTCCAGCACTGTACGTATGTGAGGTTTTTGTATGTATGCAGGGGGTAAAGTAGATTAATAGGGTAAAGGGGGAATTGTGGCCACCACGTCTTGAGCCAGCCTTAAGACGTTGTCGTGCCACATTCCATAGTTAAGAGGGGATTAGCTGACTTTGACCTTGGACAGAATTATTAATACTTTGCTCAACTACCCACAGAGTCAATCAGGCGAGGACAACACCCAATACACCAACAGTAACTCAACACACTTTTTGGAAAGTTTCGATTTCAAATTTCCTTTTGGAAATTCTTTAGAATATTTTTAGCTTCAGTATTTTTAAATTTCGTCTAGTCTAGTTTATTAGGTACACATTTTTTTTATACTATTTTTACTTTTTATATTTATTTCTTTGGAATTTTTATGAAGTTTTTGAATTTTTGTTTTATAATTTTTGTTAATTTTTTTTTGAATTCTTATAATTTTTTTTATTTTTAAATAAATTTTTTTAATTTTTTAATTTTTAACTACCTTTTTTTTTTTTTGAATTATAGACCTATTACTTTTTGTACGCATTTTTATTACATACATATATACACACATTTAAGTTAAATATATACATACCTATATATCACTTTATACCCTTTACATTGTTTATTTGCAAGTGGTTTTGAAGTTGCTTCGTTATAATTTGCTTCTTTGTGTGTTGGAGAAAGTTTGTCAGTCTTAGGTTCTTAAGGTCCTCTTACCAACGTTGAGGTTTGAAAACTCTTCCATTCAGCGCTTTTTGCAGGCCGCTGGCGGATCCCTCCTTTTTATACCAGGCCCTCTAGTATATGGACAAGTCTGCGAACCAAGGGGCAATTCCAAAGAAAGGCTTAGGACTTTTAGCAAGCGACAGGCGGATAACACGCAGTGTAACGCGGGATTTGGAGCTACAGAACCAGGTATCAGGGTCCTTATTCACCCAAATAGATATAGGCATCGAATTCCCGGTCGATTTCGTTCCGATAGACCTCCTCAATCGTTGCGAATCTAGGGTTTTTGGGCAATCAGAAATACCTGTCAACCAAGGACAGGAGTGTAGCGTGACGAATAGGGTTACACTAAACGCGGCAGACGATTCCCTAAGTTTCTCGAAGAAATTAGACCAGCTGATGGATATGTCTGACTGCGGGGAAGGAGCTGTTGGAGGTGAAGTAACAGGAGCGGCGAATGGCGGAACTAATGGCGGTAATGGGCGCACTCAAGCAACGTGGATGAACGGATTGACCATCTGGCACGTATGATGGAGGTGATGATGCAGCAGAACGCTGAGATGAATCATCACATGTGCGAAGTGCGAAAGGTAAGGGCGGATAATTCCACCCTTAGCAATCGTGTCGCTCATGTGGAGACATCAATGCGTGCCCCGGTTGCATCAGCTCCTCCACAAAATACGTCCACACCAGGCCAACACGGGGATGCCACAGCGAACCACCACCGCACAGAGAACCACCATAATGCCGCTAACCAGACCTATACAGGCGACGGTCACCCCAGTTATACAGGAAGAAAAAAGGTGGAGGAGCGAATGAGGGTCCAATACCAGTTATCTTACCAGCAACTGTTTTTCGATTTCCACTGCTTAGTGACAGGGCCAGCTCTCAAGTGGTATTGGCAGGTACTGGAGGATCACGCCGACGATGAGTCCAAGTCGGCAGAATCAGATTATGAAGTGATCCGAGAGATTATGGAGCGGAAGCAGCAGCCCCAAGAGAGTTTCGACGAGTTCTACGCCGACGTCAACGATCTCACGTTCCGACTGAGGCAAAGAATCCCGGAGAAAGAGCTGGTCAAAATTTTAAAGGGCAACCTGAAACCCTACCTGGCGAACCTCACCTTTGCGACTAAGACCGAAACATTGGCAGAGTTGAAAGCCGCATGTAAGAAGGCGGAAAAGTTAATTAAAGATAATAGGTCTAGGGCGAAGCCAGTGAGCGAAGTAGGAGTGAGTAGCGAGGTTTGGGCAGATGGTCAGGAGAATGATTTTAGTGTGGAAGCGTTCAGTAGGGACAATAAGAATGTTAGTGTTAGTAGGAATGTGTCTCGTGCCCCTGTCACCCAAAACCCTCCCAAACCCACTATTCCTACAAACTTCCCTAGTCCTGTTACAAGTTCGGCGTCCAATGTCCATTGTCAAAATGTTAGCCCTGTCCAAAATCAAATGTTTTGTCCATCCCCATTCCACCTCATGTTGTGCTATGCTTGTGGCATGCCGGTTGACTTTTATACAAAGAACCCGGCAGAAGCAGCAAAGGACACTAAATGTAAATCCAATTTCCATTTTATGAGATGTTTTGCGTGTGGTGGTGATTCGTCTTTTTGTGTGTTTAAGCCAGAGGCGGGAAATCGGGCGTTGGCAGAGATGTCCGGGAGCTCTGCCTCAAGCCAGGATCGCCCGGAGAAGTTGTAGAGGGTAGAATGATAGAGATTTTAAAGAGAGATAGGGAAAGAGATGTAAAAGAGAAAGTAGTTGAAAAGAAAGTTGAGCCGATCGGAGATAGTTTACATGTGAGAAAATTAAAGTACGAGAGGTGCTCGCGCTCTTAGATTCAGGGGCCGGGGCCAGCTGCTTAGGGAAAAATGCCCATAAACTTCTCGAAGGTAAAGAAAGTCTGATTCTGCCGACTCTTCCAGTGCTTTGGGACAACACCACTCGGGAGCTGGAATTCCTTATAGTACCTGGGTTGCAACAAGAGGTCTATCTAGGGATCGATTTCTGGAAAGCCTTCCAGCTTAATGTAGTCAGTAGGGGCTTACGCCTGCCGAGGGTGACTTGTCATTTGACGCGGTGCAACACGAACTGAGCCACGAAGAAATTGTAGCTTTGGAGCGCGTGAAAGCACAGTTTCCTTCGTTTGCAGTACTTGGGTTGGGAAAAACCGACGTAGAAGAGCACATCATCGAGGTAAAGCAGCGCCATTACCCTATTTCTCCGGCAATACAAAAGTTAATCTTCGCAGAGCTGGATCGAATGTTGGAAATGGGCGTAATAGAAGAGAGCCACAGTTGCTGGAGTTCACCCGTGTCATTAGTGATCAAAGGAACCAAAAATCGATTGTGTTTGGATGCTCGCAAGTTGAACGATCGCACAATCAAGGATGCTTACCCACTCCCACATATCGACGGTATTCTAAGTCGGCTTCAGAATACCAGGTACATATCTGCCATTGATTAAAAAGACGCGTTTTGGCAGTTACCTTTAGAGCGAAAGTCCAGGGAGAAAACTGCTTTCACTGTACCTGGTAGACCTTTGTACCATTTCACAGGTATGCCTTTTGGACTGTGCAACGCGGCACAACGTATGTGTCGTTTAATGACAAGGTCATCCCTGCTTCGCTTCGTGATTCTGTGTTTGTTTATTTAGATGATTTACTTGTTTGTTCCGAGAATTTTTCGTCCCATTTAGATTTGTTGTCCCGTGTTGCAAAATGTCATCGTGATGCAAAATTGAAGATAAACGTTGAAAAGATCAAGTTTTGTTTTAAGGAGGTGCGTTATTTAGGTTATGTTGTAGGTGACGGATGTATACGTACGGATCTAAATAAGGTGGCAGCCATGCGAGACTTCCCCGAACCCCGAACACCGAAGCAACTCAGACGGTTCCTAGGGATGACAGGCTGGTACCGTAGATTCATACAGGATTACGCGACCATTGCAGCACCACTGCACGACTGCCAAAAATAAAATCTTTTAAAATGACGGACGAAGCGATGCAAGCATTCAATTGCTTAAAGCAAAAGCTTATTTCGGTCGCCAATAAAAATTTGAATATCTTTTAAGCATTAAAATTAGAATATAGTAATTTTTTTGTATATAAAATCTTTCTTCTATCTTTGAATATTATTGAATAAAGTTTGTTAATTATTGGATATTGTAAATTACAAAGAAAATTTCCTTTAAAGTATATGGGTTGAGGACTTTAATTTTTTTGTGCAGGGTAACTGGAAAAAAAAATGTCTGTCTAAGGACATATATATATTTGGCGCAAGTGTTGCCCTCGTGAAGGGTGGATACCTTGCCGCGGTACGAGGGCTCAAGTCGATAGCCACAGGGCTACGCTGCCCTTGTGATCATAGCTCCGTACGGCACTTCATCACGAGAGCAGCCTAGCCTCTCTGGCGCGACGACAAAGATCTTCCCCTCCCAATCCAGGGTGTTATGCGAAACCGTGACCATTGGACGTTTGCAGCCGGGAGGCAAATCGTGGCTGTATTTGAACAGAGCCTCTCTGACTTCGGGTCGCCTCAGAGAGTAAGCATGGCCTTACCGCGGTACGGGGCTCTGCCGCGGCGGACGACACATTTTCCCCTACTCTTCCCTTGACCCTAAGCTGGCCTTGTCCGGCGATGGGTCGTACGAACAAGATGAACTCAAATAACCTAAATAAAAACGAAAAATCTAAAAAACAAACAACGCCAAATTTCACTCCTCAGCAAAAGAGAGCTATGGAGGAGCAGGCGAGAAAGCAACAACAACGCCGGAGGACAACCTCCGTTCCACAATCAAGGGGGGGGGTCGACAGCGATGGCAACTACGAGTCGGTCAACCAACCCTCTATCGAATAAGATTGACTTCATGGGAGCTAGCTAGGAAGCGGAGGATTCCGATGCGGAAAGCATGTTATCCGCCACGTCCCTTGGCGATAGTGCTGTGAACAACTCGGAGATGGAGGACAGCCTACAGGACGAGGAAGTCCTCGACGTCACGGTGGTAGCAGCCAACGCTGAGCGATTAACATCTAACGCTACAGGCAGCAGGACTCCTGTAACGCCACATCGGGCAGTTAATCGGAACAACTCGTCGTTGATAGGCAACCTCCGGGATGGAGCAAACCTCGACGATATGGGGACGGCAGGGAAGTCTGTGCGCTCTCATGTTGGTGGTGCTTCAGATTAATCTGCACAAATCTAAAGTGGCTTCGGCTGCTTTAAGTAGTCGTCTTTCTAAAGTCGACGTGGATGTGGTCCTCATCCAAGAACCCTGGGTCAATAGCTCGAGAATCTGCGGATTGGGGACTAAGGGCTTCAAGCTCATTCTAGCCAGCGACGAGAGCAAAGTCAGAACGTGTATTTTGGTCAAGTCTGAGTTGAACTCCTTTGTCCTACCTAACTACACCAATGGTGATATTACCGCTATCAGTCTAACGGTCGACAGCACCCGCCTGACGGTGGCGTCGGTCTATATGCCCTACGACGCCGAAGAACCCCCACCACAAACGGAGGTGAAAGACCTGGTGTCAAATTTCTGCACGGGTAATCTTATTATTGGAGCGGACGCTAATGCTCACCATGTCCAATGGGGGAGCTCCGATATCAATGCCAGGGGCGAGTCTCTGTTTGATTACCTCTTAACAACTAACCTGGTAATTTGCAACGTGGGTAATGAGCCTACTTTTATCACTAAGACCCGCAGGGAGGTCATAGACCTCACTATCTGTAGTGAAGGCGCTTATGAGTGGGTGAGAAAATGGCGGGTTCTGGAAGAACATTCATTCTACGACCACCGTTACATAGAAATGGTTCTAGACTTTATTGTAGAACAATCTATCATGAAGCGCAATCCACGTAACACTAATTGGCAGTTACACAATGAAATATTAGACAGAGACCTGCCAGTACTGCCCTCACAAGCCCCCTAATCATTAGAGGAGCTGGAGGATTTTGTTACTACATTTACATCGGCGCTCTCAAATGCTCTAGGACAGGCTTGTCCAGTGCCAAAACCACGCGGTAAACACAGGCCACATTGGTGGTCCTACGATTTGGACTCGCTCCGCAAATCATGCCGGAAACAATTTAACAAGGCCAAGACCCTCGGCTCTGAGCCTCACTGGCACGAATATAAAGCTAAACTAAGGGCCTACAAAAAAGCTCTGAGACAGGCGAAGAGGACCTCGTGGAGAAATTTCTGCGCTGGCGTCGAAAAGGTCGACGACACAGCGAGACTTAGACGAGTCCTCTCGAAAAGTCAAACAGCCATCAGCTATTTGCGAAAACCTGACGGATCCTGGACCAGCACGGAAGAGGAAACCCTTGAGCTGTTCTTGAATACACATTTTCCGCGGAATCTGCATGACGCACCACTAGCATCTGCAACAAACCTGGCAGTAAATATACCCATCACTGAGGAAAGGGTAAGGTGGGCAGTTAAGAGCTTTGAACCGTATAAGGCTGCCGGGCCGGACGGGATTATCCCCGCGCAACTTATAAACACGTTGGAGACATCAGCTAAATGGCTGGTATTTCTCTTCACAGCCTGCCTGGCTCTCAACCACATTCCGGGCTCCTGGAGAAGCGCCACGGTAGTGTTTATCCCTAAGGCTGGGAAGGCATCCCACTACGAGCCAAAAGATTACAGACCGATCAGTCTCTGGTCCGTTTGAGTTATCACGCTATGTCACAAGGGGAACGCCCCAGGGTGGTGTTCTTTCCCCGCTTTTATGGAACCTCACAGTCAACTCATTGATACGTGACACAAGCTGGGAGGGACGGGAAGATAGTGGCATACGCAGACGATTTAGCTATTGCATTCAGAGGCAAGTTCCCACAAACTCTGTGTGACCTGATGCAAGTAGCACTGCGAGAGGTTTCGAGGTGGTCCTCTCGCCGCGGACTTAGTATCAACCCGGGGAAAGTGGAACTTGTCCTCTTCACCAACCGGAACAAAATACCGCCACTAAGCCTACCAGAACTAGATGGCACGCGCCTGGGCTTGTCGGATAAGACCAAGTTTTTAGGCATAGTTCTGGACAGGAAATTGAATTGGAAGGAGAACGTTCTTCAGCGCCAGAAGAAAGCTTGCATCGCTCTTTACACATGCAAAAGAGCCATTGGCAAAAAATGGGGGCTCAGCCCTAGAGTATGCAGTTGGATCTACACGGCCATCATTCGCCCAATCATGCTGTATGGAGTCGTCGTATGGTGGCCGGCGCTGAGCAAGGCAACATACCTGAATGTGTGCGGAAAGTCCATAGATCCAATATGATCTGTATAAGCGGTGCGCTAAGGACAACGCCCAACGAAGCCCTCCAGGCCATTCTGGGCATTATGCCACTTGATCTGGAAGGGTTTCGGTCAGCAGCGGCATCAGCTCTGCGCCTAAGAGAAACCTCCAGTAGGGGTGCGGGTACTATTGGACACTCCAGTATTCTGGAATCTTACAGCTTTCTCCCTCTAAGCACAGAGCGTTGTGCGACCACTACAGTCGGGGATAGCTGTTTCAAAATAAACATTCCCAGCAGAGAAGACTGGGAGAGGATGGATTGGTGTCCCGAAACAAATGGTGGCACTTCCATATACACCGACGGCTCGAAGTTGGACGGCAGAGTTGGAGGAGGGGTTTATTCAAGGGATTTGGACCTTGAGCTCTCCTTCAGACTACCTGATCATTGTAGCGTCTTCCAGGCGGAAGTCTCGGCAATCCTGGACGCCGCGGCCTGGTTAAGCAAACGTGTTATCGGAGAATATATCACTATTTTCAGCGATAGCCAAGCGGCAATTAAATCCCTTGGCTCATACACGTTCAACTCTGAACTGACGCTCAGCTGTCGTCGATCTCTTCAGGAGATAGCCCAACAGAACCGCGTAAACCTCATATGGGTCCCGGGACATAGGGACATTGAGGGAAACTGTAAGGCAGACGAGCTTGCCAGGCAGGGCCAAGCAGGTTCTTCAGGATAAAGAGCGCTTAGGTATGCCGTTTGCCACATGCAAACTAATGCTGAAGGAGCACACACTCCGTCAAGCTAACGAAAGATGGCTGCAATCCCCAGGGTGTCGGATATCGAAACAAACCTGGCCAAAATGGGATCTTAAAAGGTCTACACGCATTTATGCCCTAACTAGGAGGGAAATCTGCATATTGATAGGGGTATTAACCGGTCACTGCCTCATTGGTAGGCATGCAGAAAGGCTAAGTGTGCCCTACCGACGATGCTGCAGGAGTTGCAAAGACGATGAGGAGGAGGAAACAGTGGAGCACCTCATCTGCAACTGTCCGGCTTTAAGCGGCGCGAGAACGCGCTTTTTGGGAGTTCCGTTCCTAGATAGCCTAAGCCAGATCGCGGAACTGGATATAAAGGACTTGATGGGCTTCATAAAGTCATCTAAGTGGTTCGAGGAGGAGTAGCGGTGTCAGTTTAGGAGTGTCAGTCCCGGGATTCTGCTATGTGGAAAATCCCAACAACTCAGGGATTGTCCATATGGCTGGGTCCCGGGACTGACTTTCCTTGTGTTGGTGGTATCACAACGGGCCTTTAAAAACTGGTCTAAGTGTGCCTCTGCGGCAGCCACTTCAACCTAATACCTGTTGCCCTCGTGGCAACTGATGGTAAGTTGGAGTTGTTGTTGTTGTTGTTGTTAACAACAAAACACTCCCCGAAGGTTTTGGGGAGTGATGCCGAAGTTGACAGTCCTTGGCCGGATATGACCACGGTACGCTGCGGTGCTCCCTTGCGGTACCCGACTGTCGTGGTAGCGATTTGGTATGACCAGTGGAACCTTCTAGGTCATGGCATCCCTCCATCCATGAGGAAGGAGAAGATGGGTAATGAGAGGTGAGAGGCATCATATCCGTAGATCAACCATCGACCGGTATGCCTACCTCGGGCATATTCTAAACCCAAGTATGAAAAGTAAGTAAGTACACATAGACGGACATTAGTCAGGTTTAAGGGGACTCTACTCGGGAAGCGGAGCCATAGTAGAGTCCACCTGATTCGGACAGGTTTTCTCCCGCTTTTTCTTTATCTCTATTTCCTTTTTTTGCATACATTCTTTCCCCAGGCATGAACTCTTATTTTGCTTCGCAACTGTTGGGAAAGGAGAAGTGGCAAGAACTGCGCCCCAATGCCGACGAGCCTCAGCCGGGCTACAACCATGTCAACCCACCACTCCTCCTCTCCCGCACCAGGCAGTTACGTAACAACGTGCCCTGCAGATGCTTTAAGTGCCCTTGTGGGAATACCTCCTTTCCCTATTCTGATAGAGAAGGAGGCCACACTTAAGGGCTGGTTTCCTCGAATAACGGTGCCGCTATCTAGCTACCGCTACATGCTCACCGCTTCAATCAACGTCACCAGCAACACCGCTTTTATGTAAACTCTAAGAACTTTAGCGGTGGACTCTGTTGATATTAAACCGTTGATTTAGCTTGTTGATTGATGTTTTTTTGTTTTATTTTACGATTTTATGAATTTTTTAAAACATAAACAAGAAATAAACTGGCGTTTCGTAAATCAAATTGAAATATTTGATAGATTTCTCACCGTTATGACAATGACGGTGGGAAAAAACGTTGACGAAAAATTGCCACCGTCTTGCCGGCCGCTATGCTTGAATGCTTGCCGCTATATTACATTACGGTGAACTTCACCGACTTCTTAGTTTACACCCAATTACTTTTACATGGCAGTATTTTTGACAACGTACTTCACCGCTATATAACGAGCGCTATATAGCGTCACCGCTTTCGAGGAAACCAAGCCTTTACTGCATTAAGACTTCAAAACATTTCTGATCTAAAAATCGGAAATATGACAGGACATATGAAGATAGTCAAGAATTTCATAAATAGTCCTATATTGCAAGTAAGTGATGCAATGACTCCTACGCTCAGGATCATGCGAAACTTTGAAGTTTCGATCGTAGATCGAGTGCTTTGGGACACAGGGAATCCTTATGCTGAATCCGATTCGGAGATTTGATATACGGATGGATCGAAGCTGAAAGATGGTAAAACGGGAGCTGGAATCTATGGACCAAATTACAAAAAATCGGTACCGATGGGTAACTACCCCACTATCTTTCAAGCGGAAATCCATGCAATAGAAATATGTGGCGGAGAATGCCTTCGAAGAAGACTATCTTCTAGGCGAATCTACACTATGTCGGACAGTCAGGCCGGCCTACGTGCTTTGCAGTCTTACACTATAACCTCGAAGCTTGTCGATGAGTGCGTCCCAGTCCTTAATGATCTGGGAGCCAAAAACAAATTTTTGTTAGGTTGGGTCCCAGGGCATGAAGGGCATGACGGCAACGAAAAAGCAGGATATTATATAGTATTTCAAATGAAAACTTAAATTATTTCCCATGTTACAATTATCTTTACACATAGTTAATATATCAAAATTTGATTTTTGTCTGCCGTCTCATAACTTTCTGAATTTTTAGATCTGAATTTCACTTTCTGAATTTTTACTTTCTGAATTTTTACTTCCTGAATTTTTACTTCCTGAATTTTTACTTTCTGAATTTTGACTTCTGAATTTTGACTTTATGATAAAAGATTTCTGAAGTAAAATTTCTGAAAAAATGTGTTTCTGCATTTTTGTTTTCTGAATTAATGGGGGGAACCGTATGCTATACTGCGGAAACTGCGAATATCGGCCCCTTTTAGCCCCGTTGAAACCAGACGAAAGCTTGTAATGCAGCTGGTTATGCCTATCATAACCTACTTTGAGACTGTATACGGTAAAATGGATTCAGTATCATATAATAAAGTGGCTATGGCATTTAACAATGCTACACGTTTTGTTTATGGATTGGTAAATACGAACATATGTATCTCTGTTTGGCGAGCCAGAATTATGGGGTGCAATCTAGAAAATTTTTTGGTCTTTGTTATGTATTCATCCTTTCCCATGAGCACTGTCGTGTTTCCTTTGTCGGCCTTTGTTGTTATAACGTTGTTCCTTTTAAGCTTTCGCTTAAGCCCCTTATTATTATTTCCTCCTTATTCGTGTTAATTTGATCTTGCCTTTTTATGGCTTTGCTGATGATCTCCCTGCACATGTGTCTGGCGTGTTCTTGTTCTCATCAGTGATATTGCAACCTCTGCATCTACTATTGCTTGCTCCGTTTTTCTTGCCTTGTATTTTATGGCATTGACTTGAACAAAACAACAAACAGGAAGAAATAGATTGACGCAGTTACATCCTTGTATATTAATGAAACGTACACACACAGTTACTTATTACGATATCAAATTTAAATTAGTCTGGTGGCGGACGAGATTTATAATTGTTTCTTGTATTCAAAGTTGGTTGAAATTTTTCCTTCTTAAAATTGTACAAGCAAGCCATTAAGCATATCAAAGGGAATGATATTGCATGGTTTGCACAGAATTTCGAATTAGAAATGCATAATTATATCTATCCAATTCTTAGTATTAGCTCTCAATGTCATAATACAAAAAAAACGCTTTTTAAAAAATTTGTGTTACATTTTACTTTTTTTTCATACAAAAATATAGAGTTGGTCTTATAACAGAGACGCAGCCAGGGTGTGGTTTTAGGGGTTTAAACCACCCCTGAGATATAAAACTGTATATGTGAAAATTAGTTTTCATGACATGTTTGCAAAAATCTCGATTGCATGAAAATCGAAAAACGTCAATTCCATAACAGGGGCCTAAGCTTTTGGGCCGTTTGCATAAGAGGGGAGTCACACGTTACATCCATATTGCCGCGATCCATGGCTGTTACATCCATACACCTAAGATACAGGGTCATAAGTGTGCAAAGGTACGAAAAACAGGTTTTGACCCCTAACTCAAGATTTTGAGGGTGTCCGGCAAATTTTTTGTACGCAGTTCTTCTTATCTCATTGAGATCTACCAAAAAATGCTATCTCGTCCCAGGTATTTTTTTTTCGTGTTGCGCAGTGTAATAGATTCAATGACAAATAAAAAAAGAAGGCTGGTCCCTGTTATATAAGTCAATATAAAGTAACACTTATTGGCAGGTATCTATGTATGTATGTACATTAGACTGGGCCAAAAATTCCAAATTTCGTTTTTTTTCAAAAATTATATTGATTTTCTTTTTAAGAAAGGTGAAAAAATTACTGTAGTTTTTTCAGATTTTATATTAAAGACTAGAGGTCTATCATCGCTAATTTAGATTTTACAGACTTAACCTCCAATTTGGTATAAAAACGACAAATCATTGTTGAAAAAACACCATTTACCTGATTATATTTTTGTAGGAAATTGAATTCCCTACAAAAGCTACCTAGACTGAAATTTTCTCAGAATTCCCGATTTTGGTTTGAAAATTTGCGAAACATAAAAAAATCAACATCGAATAAAGCTAAATACATATTCTTAAGGGAAATTGGATGCTGCATCCGAATTCGATATCAGAATTTAACAACAGGCCCGAGGTTCGGCCATAACCGTGCAAAAAAGTCCAATATTATTTTGTGAAGGTTAGTGAAGAACTGCGATCTGTTATACGGCTGATACATTAGCTAGCGCAAATTCCGAATTATCTCCGCTTTCGGGAGTTAACTTGAGCATAATCTTCATTATAAACTCCCAAAAATTAAGAAGATTTGAGTAGATATCATAACTATTTGACCGCTACTGTCATCGATAAATAAACAAACATCGCAACGACCACTACCAAAGTTACGAGTTCGCCGCTACTGGACACTAGATGTCACCAAAAAAGAGCGACAGCTATTTTAAACCGCAAGTACTACAACCAAAGCCATCTAGTGCGCTGATTGTTAATCTTCAATTTTGTGTGTATCAGCGTAAAATTTGGATCTGATTAAAGAAGATTTATTGGAGGTAATCTCCGTGTGTGTATCCATAGCATTAGGCTACTTCTGATCACGGATTTAGATTTAGCTCGCTACGACATGGAAATTATAGAGCGAGATCCCAGAGCCTAAACGCGTCACTTATTTTATAATGGATGAAACCAATACCGATCGATAGTCCTACCCGAATCTAGAAAGAATGTGAAAATTTTAAAGCTGTACTTTTCACATATTTCACATAGCTGTGATTTTCACATATTTGACGTAGATTACCACCCCGCGTCAGTATCAAGTGTTGTTAGACCCGTACCAGTGACAAGGCTCCAGCCAGACACCCCCAGTTCGCGGATTTTCCTATAGAAATTTTTTCTGTTTTACCAATTTCACGCATTTGGGCCACTTTGGCTGCTTCTAACTACCCAACATTTTCCCATTTTTTGTTGAAGACTACCCTCAAGTAGTATCAGGAATTTTTAGACTTCGTCCCATGGCAAAAACTTCAGCCAGACACCTCAAAACTCGGGAAAATTCACTAATTTTTACTGCGCTTTCACATGTTTAGGCGGATTTGACCAACTTTGGCCTCTTTTAAATAACAGATCTTTACACATGTGTCGTAAAATGCTACCCTTAAGTAGAATCAAGTATTTCCAGACATCATCCCATGGAAAAAACTTCAGCCAGACACCTCAAAGTTCGAGAACTTTTATTTTCCTATTAATTTGCTTTCTCTTGTTTGTCCCACTTTTACTAATTTTAAATGATATATCTTTTCCCATGTGTCGTAGGACACTACCCTTAAGTAGTTTCAGTAATTTTTAGACCTCGTCTCATGGCAAAAACTTCAGCCAGACACCTCAAAACTCGGGAAATTTCACTAATTTTTACTGCGCTTTCAGATGTTTAAGTGGATTTGACAATCTTTGACTACTTTTAAACAGCGGATCTTCACACATGTGTCATAGAATGCTATCCTTAAGTAGAATCAAGCATTTCCAGACTTCATCCCATTGCAAAAACTTCAGCCAGACACCTCAAAGTTCGGGAACTTTTATTTTCCTATTAATTTGCTTTCTCTTCTTTGTCCCACTTTTACAACGTCTAAACGACGGATCTTTTCAAATATTTCGTAGGACACTACCCTTAAGTAGCTTCAGGCATTTCTAGACTTCGCCCCATGGCAAAAACTTCAGCCAGACACCTCAAGGCTGAGGAATTTTCATAGTTCTTACTGCTTTTTCACATGTTTAATCGGGTTGGTCCAACTTCAGCTGCTTTAAAGAGCAGATTTTTTCCCATGTGTCATAGAAGACCCCCTTAAAGAAGACACCTCAAAACTGAGGAATTTTCATAATTCTTACTGCGATTTCACAGGTTTAAGCGAGTTGGTCCAACTTTTTCTGTTCGTAAAGGGCATATCTTCACACATGTGTCATAGAAGACCAGGTGGTCGGGTATCGGGTATTTTTATACTTCGCCCATGTCAAAAACTACAGCCAGACACCTCAAAACTGAGAAATTTTTATAATTCTTACTGCGTTTTCACATGTTTGAGATGGTTCGTCTAACTCTGGCTTTTAAAAGGCAGATATTTTCAATGTGTCATAGAGGACCACCCTTACGTGGTACCAGGTACTTTTAGACTTCGCCTTATGACAAATACTTTAACCAGACACCTTAAATCTGGGTAGTTTTCATAATTCTTACTGTGCTTTCGATTGTTTAAGCAGGTTTGTCCAACTTTGACTATTTTTAAAAGGCGAATATTTACACATGTGTCGTAGAACGCAACTCTTAAGTGGTATCAGGCATTTTTGGAGATCTTCCCATGACAAAAACTACATCCAAACACCTCAAAGCTCAAGTTTTTTTTCGCAATTTATCTCTCCATAGGACATGATCAAGCAAATTAGAACATTTCAGCCCATACAAAGTGTTCAGATGTGGCATTTGTTGCATTTCAGACAGTGTCACTCTTATGTCGCTACCCTGCAGCGAAAGTAACTAGTTGGGCCCGGTGCACCAACTAGTCAGTGTTCTGTCTTTGTTCCATATAAGCAACTGGTATTTTTTACGTGTTGATGTCCTACAAAATGTCAATTGTCAGATTCGATCAAAATATACCAGTTATCTACTAGTCAGGAAATACCAGTTTCATCCTGGACTAGTATAATTTCCAAAAAATTAACTAGTCCAAAAAGGACCAGTATGGAATATACTAGTCCCATACTAGTCAAAAAGGCTTTTAACCTGGACTAGTATGATTTCAACCAGAATTTTCCTGGCTTACCCTTTATTTTATCATTTGACTTTATTTTCATGTTTATTCTTAAGAAAGCAGCGGCTATTTGTATTTACCCTATCACGAAAAAGCATCTAAGAATTATAAGAGAAAACTAAACGAATGAATTTTGTTTTTTTCAACTGGTATAATTTCATCCAGAAAAATCTAGTTGTATACTAGTATGGAATGGATATTTCCTGACTAGTATGGGTTCAGCCAGAAAATTCTAGTTGTATACTAGTATGAAATGGATATTTCCTGACTAGTATGAGCTCTGCCAGAAAGTTATAGTTGTATACTAGTATGAAATGGATATTTCCTGACTAGCACGAGTTCTGCCAGAAAATTATAGTTGTATACTAGTATTTTTCTGACTAGTTTGAGGTTTCGCAGCAGGGAACTCGCTTAAACCTGTGAAATCGCAGTAAGAATTATGAAAATTCCTCAGTTTTGAGGTGTCTGCCTGTAGTTTTTGACATAGGGCGAAGTATAAAAATACCCGCTGCTTCTTTAAGGTGGTCTTCTATGACACATGTGTGTAGATATGCCCTTTACGAACAGCAAAAGTTGGACCAATCGCTTAAACCTGTGAAATCGCAGTAAGAATTATGAAAATTTCTCAGTTTTGAGGTATCTGACTGTAGTCTTTGACATGGGGCGAAGTCTAAAAATACGCGATACTTCTTTAAGGGGGTCTTCTATGACACATGTGAAAAGATCTGCTCTTTAAAAGCAGCCGAAGTTGGACCAACCCGATTAAACATGTGAAAAAGCAGTAAGAACTATGAAAATTCCTCAGCCTTGAGGTGTCTGGCTGCAGTTTTTTCCATGGGATGAAGTCTAAAAATACCTGATACTACTTGGAGATAGTGTTCCACGATACATGTGTAAAGATCTGCCTTTCAAAAACAGCCAAAGTTGGACAAACTCGCTTAAACATGTGAAAGTGCAGTAAGAATTATAAAAATTCTTCAGTTTTGAGGTGTCTGGCTGAAGTTTTTTGCATGGGGCGATGATGATGAGATCCGAGTTATTACATTTATTTATTTAAGATCAACAAACAAGAAGTTTACAGACTGAAAAGTAAAGATATGCTTATATAATATGTAGATAGAGATATAAGTACAAGTTAAGTTAAGTGCCTTATTAATAAGCTCTTAAAAGTACACTTGGTACAGCAAAAATCAAATCCCAAAGATGAAGAAAACTCATTTAATTGTGAAAGTGTCCTTCTGAAAGGAGCGTTCATTGCATGAACAGTTCTAGCAATGCCAACAAAAAACATCTCGTTACTGCGAAGAGTACGAACGGGTACGTTAAAACGAATTTTCGCGAGAAGGTATGAGCAATCAATTGACCCAGTAATGAAATCATAGACAACGCACATCGACAGTAGAGAACGCCTCGACTCTAACGACATGAGGTTTATGAGCAAACAGCGGGAAGAGTAGGTCG
The DNA here is from genome assembly GCA_964058755.1 of Campiglossa producta. Taxonomy (NCBI): domain Eukaryota; kingdom Metazoa; phylum Arthropoda; class Insecta; order Diptera; family Tephritidae; genus Campiglossa; species Campiglossa producta. Next base: position 72,887,455 of record CAXKVI010000001.1, read on the forward strand.
GGATCGGCTCTACAAAATTCATACCCCGTAAAGCAAAACGCACAAAAGCTTTCTGGACAGACTCCAATCTATTAATATAGACACCATGAAAAGGTCTCCAGATAAATACCGCATATTGCAATCTTGAGCCTACTAAAGTTGAGTACAATAGCTTTAAAGTATAAGGGTCAGAAAACGATGTACAATTGCGCCGAATAAAAGCAAGCATGGCATAAGCTTTGGAAACAATGAAAGTGATGTGGGTAGCAAAGCTCAGCTTAGGGTCGAAATAAACACCCAAGTCTTCAATTCATTTACCTCATTTAGCGCAACATTCGAAAAACAGTACGAAAAGCGAGTAATGCGTTGAAGTCTAGTGTAAGAGATATAGTGGCATTTAGCAATGTTAAGAAATAAGCGATTACGTTCACACCACTGGAATATTTTGTCAAGCTCGCTTTGTAAAATAAGAGAATCTTCTATGCATTTGATTTCATAATAAATTTTTAAATCATCCGCATATAGAAGATAATTACATTTAGGGAAGCATGATGAAATATCATTAATAAAAAGAATAAACAGTAAAGTAGTTGATGAAATTAAGGCGACTACACTGTTTAAATCCTTTTATTTAAATAGAAGAAGTTGAAGCTGGATTTGCGGGCGGTGAATCTCCGAATCCTCTGAAGTCAACAGAAAGTGATAATTTCTTCTTATCTTGGCTTGCGTCATTTATTGACGCTTAACCGCCAGTCATTCTTTTTTAGCGACAAGAGACGTCAATTGGAAAAACCAAGGGAGTTCAAGTCATCCTCCACTTGTTGTTTCCATCTCAGTCGAGACCTCCCCCTTCTTTTGCTGCCGAATTCGGGTGTCGATAGGAAAACCTTCGGTGCTGGAGCCTCCTTATCCATTCGCATAACATGACCCAGCCAGCGAAGCATTTTTGCTTCAATTCGCTGCACTATGGTCAGGTCTGCGTAAAGCTCATCGTTAAATTCCCGTCGATACTCGCCGTTGGCATCACGAGAAGGACCATAAATATTCCGGAGAACTTTTCTCTCAAATACTGACACTGTCCATAATTCCGAGCCGTATATCAGAACTGGTATGATGAGAGACTTATAGAGCGTGATCCTTGTTTGTCGAGAAAGGACTTTACTTCTCAATTGCCCACTATGTCTAAAGTAACAAGTGGCAAGAGTGATTCTCCGTTGGGTTTCTAGACTGATACTATTTTCGGTATTAATGCTGGTTCCCAAATAGACGAAGTCCCGCACAGTTTCAAATTTGTAACTATCAACGATACATTTGGCTGCCAAGCGCAGATGCGCTGGCCAAAATGGGATCTTAAAAGGTCTAGACGCATTTATGCCCTAACTAGGAGGGAAATCTGCATATTGATAGGGGTTTTAACCGGTCACTGCCTCATTGGTAGGCATGCAGAAAGGCTAAGTGTGCCCTACCGACGATGCTGCAGGAGTTGCAAAGATGATGAGGAGGAGGAAACAGTGGAGCACCTCATCTGCAACTGTCCGACTTTAAGCGGCGCGAGAACGCGCTTTTTGGGAGTTCCGTTCCTAGATAGCCTAAGCCAGATCGCGGAACTGGACATAAAGGACTTGATGGGCTTCATAAAGTCATCTAAGTGGTTCGAGGAGGAGTAACGGTGTCGGTTTAGGAGTGTCAGTCCCGGGATTCTGCTATGTGGAAAATCCCAACAACACAGGGATTATCCATATGGCTGGGTGCCGGGACTGACTTTCCGTGTGTTGGTGGTATCACAACGGGCCTTTCAAAACTGGCCTAAGTGTGCCTCTGCGGCAGCCACTTGAACCTACCTACCTAAGCCTCCATGGTTCTCAAAACAGCTTATCAGACTTAACAATATTAGGTCTAGGCTGTATAAGCGATTTAAGAAATCTGGGTTATCTGCCGACCTCTCTAAATACTTAGTTGCTCGTTCCCAATTTAATTTTCTTAATTAACGGTGCTACAAAGATTACTTGGTTCTCTGTAAACCCAGTTTTTTCGTAACCCGAAACGATTTTACAGCTTTATCAATACAAAACGGAAAACTTCTGGATATCCATCTTCATTTATCTTTAACAGGAAAAGTGCAACTACTGATGATGACATTGCAGAACTTTTTTCTGAATTTTTCAAGTCGACTTATTCATCCAAATATTTTCGTCCTTATCCGTATTACCTGAATAGCTCAAAATCTGTTCTTAATCCTGTCATCGATAACGGTATTGTTCTTCAGAGTCTTCTAGCATTGAAGCCGAACTTTTCTCCGGGGCCTGATGGTGTTCCCAGCTGCGTACTAAAGTATTGTGCTGCAAATTTATCTGGGCCGATCTTAAAATTATTTGAATTATCTCTTGAGTCTGCGTCGTTCCCATCAATATGGAAATCATCTTTTATTATACCCTTGCATAATAAAGGTAGTAGGTCAAATGTCGAGAACTACAGGGGTATAGCTAAACTTTCAGCTATTCCTAAGACATTTGAAAAGATCATTACAAGCCAACTCCAATATCAGTGCACTTCATTATTATCTTCTTCTCAGCATGGTTTCATACTTCGTGTAGATCCAACTTGCTTGAGTTTGCCTCCCTAGTAATAGACGGATTTATGAAGAAAAAGCAAACGGATGTCATCTATACTGACTACAGTAAGGCATTTGACTCTGTTAATCATGAGCTTCTTATTCATAAACTAGACCTGATGGGTTTTCCATTTCGTCTTTTAACATGGCTGGCAAGCTATCTTTCAAACAGGACTCAACAAGTTTTGTTTAAATACAAACTTTCAACGTTGATTGTGGTATCTTCCGGGGTGCCTCAGGGCAGCCATTTAGGCCCATTGCTTTTTTCTCTGTTTATTAACGACTTACCTCAGATTATCTTACATTCCAGAACCCTGATGTATGCGGACGACGTAAAGCTCTGCTTTTCGTATTGTCAGACTGACACGGCCTCCTTGAGTCTCCTTCAGGCTGATTTGGACTCTTTTCAATTATGGTGTTCAAGAAATTTACTTGATTTAAATATCGCTAAATGTAAACAAATGACATTCCACCGTGTGAAGCCAGTCTTAAAACCTTATTTGCTAAATAGTACCCCTTTGGAGCGTATCTCTACTGTAAACGATCTAGGGGTTCTTTTTGATCCTAAATTGATTTTTAAAATGCATATCTCATCTATCGCTAATAAGGCGATGGGTGTACTTGGATTCGTCAAAAGGTGAGCTAAAGAGTTTGATGACCCATATCTTACTAAGGTTCTTTATACATCTTTGGTTCGTCCAATTCTTGAATATTGCTCATGTGTGTGGTGCCCTGTATATTAAATTCATATAAATCGAATTGAGTCAGTTCAAAAGCAATTTTTGATCTTTGCGCTTCGCGGCCTTAATTGGGACTCTAATCGTCACCTCCCACCCTACAGAAGTAGGCTTCTTCTCATTCGCTTACCGTCTCTGGAAAATCGAAGAATATTACTCGGGGTAATGTTCCTCCACAAACTGATAATTCTTCCGACCTTCTTAGTCGATTGAATTTCGCTGTGCCTGTTAGGCTGTCCCGACATTATGTTCCATTTCACATACCCATTTTTCGCCAAAACTTTGCTAAAAATGATCCCCTGCGCATTTGGTGCTCATATTACAATGACTTGCACAGCTGTTTTAGTACGGAATGTAACTTTGCTACTTTACGTAATGCAATACTTGATTTTTTAGCCTGAAACAGATTGACATCGCTCTCGAAAATATGCACACACAGTTTATCGAGTAATGAAGGATTGGAAACGAATGCTTTTCAACTTTGGTCTAGCAGTTGATTGGAATCGAATGCATTCCAACAACGTAAATATTCCGATTTGATACACGTCCTGCCACTTTTGCGCAGATTCCAATGTAATACTTTCTTTGGTCTTCTACTTACTGAGTTGATTGGAATCGATTGCATTCCAACAACGTTAGTAATCTTTGGATTGGCGTCACGTCCTGCCATTTTCGGCGTTGATCGGAATCGAATGCATTCCGACAGCACACTGATCGGAATCTCTATGCATTCCGACAGCGTGCTGATCGGAATCTAGTGCATTCCGACAGCGCAACAGGGGAATCCGGTGATTTCCCCTTTAGTATAGTCCTATTTTTGTTTAATTAAATTGTTATTCATATAAATATATGTATGTATTGAATTAAGGTTATATTTTATCTACAACACATTCTGTAAATTTATATGTACTTTTTAACTGTTCTGCTTTGTATATATCTTTTATGTCAACCGCTTTTTGTCTGTGTCGACTTTAAATAAATAAATAAATAAATAAATAAATAAATAAATAAAAATATTTGACCAGTCATGGCAAGCCATCAATTCATTTAACTTAGTGAAGTCCGTCTTATAGAAGCATCTAGGACGGGTTCGCTCATTAATATTAGTTGTGTAAGTGTAGGAGGCGAGGCCGTGTTATAAGTCCACGCAAGTGGGGAAAGGTTCTGTTCGCCATTCAACTGGGAATGGCCAAGCAGCTCACTATGTCCGGAAAAGCCCACGTATCTCTGGATAGCCACTGAACACCCGTTCGGTGGTGAACTAAAGTGAGAAGGCGACAACCTGACAAGGCCACTCCGACATAATCGGTTTAAGAGCTTGCCAGGGGACTTCATCAGCAGCGTCTGTCACCATGAGGTGCGGCTGCAAGCGGGCGTCTGTCTTGAACCAAGCGGCTCGCTATATAAATGTGTAATTTAAATGCAACCCCCCCCTCCCCCCCCCCCCCCCCCCCCAGAAACGGGTTGTGCGTAGGGTTTGGGACCCACCACATAAAAACAATCTTCCAATGAGATCCAATAATCAATAACCCTTAGCAGGGAAGGTGGCGATGCCCGCCTAGTTGCGGTCCTCAAACAGGCAAAAGCTGACATCACCGCTATACAGGAAATGCGATGGACGGGGCAAGGTTATAAGACCATCCAAACCTGCAATGTCTACTGGAGCGGCCACACTAATGAGCGCAGATTCGGCGTCGGTTTTGTGGTGGGAAAGAGGCTTGTGAAACAGGTAGTGTCTTTCACAGCCGTGAACGAGCGTCTCGCCACAATCCGAATAAAACTACGATTTTTCACCATATCGTTTATCTGTGCGCACGCACCGACCGAGGACAAGGACGACGTGGAAAAAGATGCATTCTACGCAAAATTAGAAGAAACTTATGAGCGCTGCCCCCGTCATGATATCAAAGTCGTGCTTGGCGACTTTAACGCCAGGGTGGGCAAAGAGGGTGTATTTGGCCCCACTGTCGGAAAGTTCAGCCTCCATGAAGAGACTTCGCCGAATGGATACAGGCTGATCGACTTCGCCGGTGCACGAAATATGGTCGTAGCCAGCACCAGGTTCAAGCATCAAAAGATCCATCAAGCAACATGGCTATCGCCAGATCGGAAAACGCGCAATCAGATCGATCACTTTGTGATAGACGGACGGCATGCTTCCAGTGTTATGGACGTACGTACGGTGCGGGGTCCAAACATCGACTCCGATCACTACTTGGTAGCAGCCAAGATTCATACTCGCCTAAGTACAACGAAAGAGGCACCACAAAAAACGCAAGGAAAGCTGGACGTCGAAAAGTTGCAGTCACAACAGACAGCCAATGATTTCGCAGAACGACTCGCGCACCTGCTCTCTGAGAGCACAATTCAACCCAGCGGAGTACACGAGCAGTGGAATCATATCTCCGGATCACTTCGTACCGCAGACGAAGAAGTAATTGGATTCCGGCAAATGCGAAAAAAACAGCTGGCACGATGATAGAGAGTGCAAAGACGCAATGAAAAGAAAGGACGACGCCTATAAGCCAACGTTAAAAGCGAATGCAACGAGGAGCGTGTGTGAACACTACCGCGAGATGAAGAGGGAAGCGAGACGGCTTTTTCGGGCGAAGAAAAGGGAAGCGGAAATCGAAGAGCTTGAAATGCTAGCCAGCAGAAGCAACGCCCGAAAATTTTATCAAAGAATTCGACGAATGACGGAAGGTTTTAACCCCGGGGCAAACTCCTGTAAAAATGACAACGGCGACCTGGTGACAGATGCTCACAGAGTACTAGGGTTATGGAGGGATCACTTCTCTGCCCTTCTAAACGGAGGAACGGAGAAACAATCCAGGGAAGAGGACGAACCCGACCCCAGAATCGAAGACCATGGAATCGAAGGTCCACAACCCGACTATAACGAGGTGCGAGTAGCTATATCACGGCTAAAAAACAATAAAGCGGCGGGTGCTGATGGCCTGCCCGCTGAGCTATTTAAATGCGCCGGCGAGGAACTGGTAAGGTGCATGAACCAGCTCTTGTGCAGAATATGGTCGGATGAATGCATGCCTGAAGATTGGAACCTAAGTGTTCTCTGTCCAACTATCGTGGAATCAGCCTTTTGAGTATCGCATTTAAGGTCCTATCAAGCGTATTGTGCGAAAGACTGAAGCCTGACGTAAACCGACTGATTGGACCTTATCAGTGTGGCTTCAGACCTGGTAAATCTACCATCGACCAGATTTTTACAATACGCCAAATCTTGGAAAAACCCCGTGAGAAAAGGATCGACACACACCATCTCTTGGTTGATTTTAAAGCCGCCTTAGACAGCACGAAAAGGAGTTGCCTATACGCCGCTATGTCTGATTTTGGTTTCCCAGCAAAACTTGTACGGCTGTGCAAAATGACGCTGAACAACACCACCAGGTCGGTTAGAATTGGGAAGGACCTCTCCGAGCCGTTTGAAACTAAACGAGGTTTCAGACAGGGCGACCCCCTATCGTGCGATTTCTTTAATTTAATGCTGGGGAAAATAATACAAGCTGCAGAACTTAACCGCGCTGGAACAATATATTACAAGAGCGTACAACTGTTGGCGTATGCTGACGACATCGACATCATTGGCCTCAACAACCGCGCCGTAACTTCTGCGTACTCCAAATTATAAAAGGAAGCGGAAAAAATGGGTTTGGTGGTGAACGAAGGTAAAACGAAGTACCTGCTGGCATCAAGCAAAGAGTCAGCGCATTCGCGCCTTGGCAACCACGCCACTGTTGGCAGCCATAATTTCGAAATAGTAAGGGACTTTGTATACCTGGGAAGCAGCATTACTACCAACAACAATGTAAGCCTGGAAATCCATAGAAGAATAACTCTTCCAAACAAATGCTACTTGGGGCTGAGTAGGCAATTTAGAAGTAAAGTCCTCTCTCGACGAACAAAAACAACACTCTATAAGTCACTTATCGTACCCGTCCTGCTATATGGTGCAGAAGCATGGACACTGACAGCATCTGATGAGGCGGCTCTGGGAGTATTCGAGAGAAAAATTCTTCGAAAGATTTATGGACCCCTAAAATTTGGAGACGGCGAGTACCGAAGAAGATATAATGATGAGCTGTATGAGCTTTACCCAGACGTGGACATAGTTCAGCGAATTAAAACCCAGCGGCTCCGCTGGCTAGGACACGTGGTGCGAATGAACGAGGACGCTCCGTCCCAGAAGGTATTTTTATCGGCACCCACCGGTGGAAGTAGAAGAAGAGGGAGAACACCACTTCGATGGCAGGACCAAGTAGAGGCAGACCTGCGAGCACGCGGTGTCTCTAATTTGCGCCAGTTAGCTCAACAAAGAACCGACTGGCGTAACATGTTGGACGGCCAAAATCGCCCAGGCGGTTAAAGGCTATTTTAAGGAAGGAAGTGTAGGATGTAGAGGGTCGTCAGGAAGTGATAAAGGAGGAATTTGAGTGAGGGCAGTACCCACCGAGCCATCGACAAACACTAGATCCAGCAACTTAGTTTTACTGTTAAGTACGTTAATAATATGTAAAAGGGACGTATCTAGCAAGCTGTTAACGAAATAATGCTGACTAGAAGGTGTCAGATGGTTCGAACCACTAATATTAGCCCAACTCAATGAAGGCAAGTTTAAATCACCAACAATAACTAGACGACCATTATCTTGTAACCGAGAGAACAAATTACAAATAACCGTGGTATGACAAGCATAAACATGCGCATCTGATCGAGGCGGTATATATGATCCACAAACAAATGCACTAAATGAACCAAGGGAGAGTCTTAATATTAGTATCAATTAGAGCTCCAGATTTTGTTCGCACATTTTCAATTAGGTTAGGTTAGGTTCAGGTGGCTGCCGCAGAGGCACACCCAGGCCAGTATTAAAAGGCCCGTTGTGATACCACCAACACTAGGAAAGTCAGTTCCGGGACCCTGCCATATGGAAAATCCCGGTATTAACGGAATTCTCCACATAGCAGAATCCCGGGACTGACCTTCCTATACCGACACCGTTACTCCTCCTCGAAGCATTTAGATGACTTGATGAAGGCCATCAGGTCCTACATTTTCAATTAGCCCGGGCAAATATTGAACGAATACTCGAATACTGGCACAGTGCCCAATACTCGAAAATTGTCGAGCATATCGAGCAATGTTTTTATTTACTATTTTGATTGTTTTGTCAGCACTTTATGTTCAGGTCTCGGAATTTTTTTAAAACTAAGTGGATATATTGCTGAGATACAAAATAAATGCAAGCTTTTGCATTTGTTAGTAATTAATGGCGTTTTCTTTTCTGCACGAAAATGTCGCCCTCGCGGCATGCCCGCTAAAAGGCATGTTCTGTTGTAAAATGGGCATTACCTTCATAAAGGGCATTATTATCTTTTCTCAACCACCCTCCCCTCTAAAATTGCAAAAAGGCAACATTTTTTGCCCTCGCTGTCGTAGACGGTGCGATTATTTGTCCTGATAAATGGCAATAACAAACAAAAACAGTATACTATCTGCCACTTTCTAACACATGTATATCAGCCACGATAAAGCAGCAACGATAGGAATACACCATTTTGACATTTCATATAGCGGCAGTGCTTTCTTCTTCTGGAGACATGCAGGGTGACACTGAAAACTTTAAGTGTGCAGCAATTTCACAGGGCGAAGTTAAAATTATAAAAATGTTCCTCTATGAAATGGCAACATTTTCGTGGAGAAAAGAAAACGCTATAAGTTAATGGACTAAGGTCGCGAAACATATATGAGAGTCTTCAGAGGAAGGGACATACTATATAGCCTTTTGCTATTACATGAATACACATAAATTATATATATTATATTATATATAATTATATATAAAATATTGAAGCAGCAATAAGGGTCGTGGCTGCAAAAATAATGTCTCCAGCAGCAAACCAGTTATTCGGGAGCGGCCGATTCAATTAGTCCAGAGCCGCCGTATTAGCCCCTGAGGCAGTTAATTTGATTGGTTACTTCGGACACCATCCTTTGGAGCGCAAATTCCCATCAAACGTTTTGTATCGATAAATTGAATTTCCGTTTACAGAAAATTTCTGACAAATAAATTTTATAATTTTTGTATGTCAGCTTGAACTGCTCAAAAGCTCGAAAGTTACGGGCAAACATTGAGCAACGAACGAGTTTCGAGCGAGTATTGAGCTACCCGGGCTGCTCGATACCCGGGTATCTGGGGCTCTAGTATCAATGTCCAATAACATCAACTCAGATGATAGGCTTAAGTCCACGACATTGAGGACGCCTCCAGCCTGTTTCGGTCACGCCGATAAACAACATATTTTTTTGAGAAAACCTCAGAATTAAAGTTATCTGGCTTTAACCAGGTCTCTGTAAAAGCTACTACGTGTGCAGTAAAAGTGACACTATTAAGATAGAAAGGAACCAATTTTGATCGTAAACCACGAACATTTTGGTAATTAACGACAAGACGGGACGAGTCAAAAATTACTTTTGTGCTGCTTTTGGACTTTCTGATTCTGTTACAGTCGTATTTTTTCTGAACAAATGTACAACGGAATGCTCCGGACCAAAAGCAGGCGAAAGTACCGTCGGGAACTAATATTCGAAATGATGAAATATTTCTGTCATGCTAAAATTAAACTTATAAATATTGACGCTTCTGCAATATCAAGTTTGGAGCAATCATAGTTTATGATATCGCTCTCAACCAACGATGAATGTGGTCTCGTTACAAAAATGGTCCTACGAGGTGGTACGGCTGTCACTTGTCTGGGGCATCAGATTGCCCGCCTGAAGCAGGCCTGGAGTGAACTATTGTAGGACGGGGGAGAGCTTAAACGTTAATTGTTATAGGTATATCACCAGCACTGACAGTTGTGGTTGCAGCAACCGAAGCTGACAAAATCTTCGCGAATGACAGGTTAGTTATTTTGTATATTGCACCAGTACTACCAGTTGTGGTTGTAGAAACCGAGGCTGACAAGTCTCAGTAACCGAAGATAACGGTGGCTTTGACGCGGGTGAAGGTGTAAATGTAATTGGTGAGGCCAAAGAGATTAACATCGGCGAATCGAAGGCAATAGGGTTGCGACTATTACCTACTGGACATAGCTCCAATCTGAACAGACATTTGAGCAGAACTTTGAGGAAGACTTGGAAAGAAATTATCTTTTTCATTAGTATTTTTATTGTTCAGTACTGTTGTTAGACTGGCATTTTTTCCGTTTGGGTGATTCGGAAAGGATTTTTAATTTTTTAAATCGAGTATCCTTCCCTCGTGAAGGGTGGACACCTTGCCGCGGTACGAGGGCTTAAGTCGATGATCATAGCGCCGCCCGGTACTACATCACGAGAGAAGCCAAGCCTCTCTGGCGCGACGACTAAGATCTTCCCCCTCCCAATCCAGGGTGTTATGCGACTACGTGCCCATTGGACGTTTGCAGTCGGGAGGCAAATCGTGGCTGTAATCGAACGGAGCCTCTCTGATACCAGGCCGCATCCGAGAGTAACTATGGCCTTACCGCGGTATGGGGCTTTGCCGCGGCGGACGACACATTCCCCTTACTCTTCCCTTGACCCTAAACTGGCCTTGCCCGGCGAGGGGTCGTACGAACAAGATGAAAAATAGTAATATAAACCCTAAAACTAAAGATACAACCATGTATACTGCACAGCAGAGGAGGAAAATGCTGGAGCAAGCGAGAACGCAACGTCGGAGGACAAACTCCATTTCATTATCAGCCGAGAGATCGACAGCGATGGCAACTACGGGTCGATTAGCTCTGGATAGTAAGGGGGCAATCCCCAAAGTAAGTACCGGTACAAACACAGTGAAGCCAACAAAAACAGCTAAACCTCCAGTAAGTGCCGGTACCGAAACCAAGTCTTTAACGTCTGTGGCAGTGGTCTCACGACCTGGCCCCAGAGATCCAAATAAGGGAACGACCGCGATGGCAACTACGGGTCGAAATTCACCCCAAAAAACATCTCCCAGTCGATCTGAGTACTTGGACAAAAGAGCGGCCGCAAGGATCCTGAAGAAATACGAGGGTATTTCACAAAAGCCGCTATCGCCGAATGCCATAAAGACGGTGGAGATGGCTGAAGCTATCTTACCGAACTTCCAAAGCAATTATGCGCCAAAGAAGGTTAATGGAAATCCCTTCAAACGCCACAGATCGGACGTGGATTTAAAACCTCACCCGAAGTGGCAGTAGAACGCCCCCGTAGTGGGTAAACTCAGCTTTGCTTAAGTGACCAAGGACAGGATCCTCATAGGCGTCATTGACCGAGGTAACGAAAACTGGGCATTCCCTAGGGACCAGTGGCGGTACGTCCGGAACGCGATCGCTAATGCCCTTCTTGACATTATGGTGATTCGCTTGCGAGGATGTTCAAACTGTTGCACTGTACAAGGCAACAGCTGCAAGACTGGGTGAGATCTACCAAGGGACAAGAATCGAGGTTGTCGACTGGAAGGACATCCCGGCTCGGCCAAGGACAAGAGCATGGATTCCTGCCATCCCTGCTGAACCTGAGAGAATTCTCAGGATGCTGCGGATCATGAACCCGTCTCTCCCGACGCAGGACTGGAGTGTCAATCTGGTGGAGGATGCGGTAGGGCCTGATAGGCAAGTGGTCTTCACCTTGAATAAGGAGGCACTCGAGCCCCTTAAACGGTGCAATGGACGATTGCACAAAGGCATGGGTCAGATCGTGATCCACGTACACCGCGGCGATGCACAGCGCGCTGCTATTTCGGATGCAGCGTCCGGAGGACTCGGACATCGCAGTGCCGGCAGAGGAGTCGGAGATGTCCCACTCGGAAAGTATGGTATCTGTCACGTCAAATGGCGAAGGAGCAGTGAAATGCTCGGAGATGGGGGACAGCCTGCTGGACGGGGAAGACCCCAACGTCACAGTGATAGCAGCTAGTCCTGAGCGTACCAATGTTGATACTGCCACAGTTAGTAGGGTTTCCGCCAGGCCAAATCGTGGTCTGAACAAATCGTCGTTGAAAGATAAGCCTCCAGACGAGGTGGAACTCGAGGATACGGCGGTGGCAGGGAAGTCTGAGCGCTGTCATGTTGGTGGTGATTCAGATAAACCTGCACAAATCTAAAGCAGCCCCGGCTGCTTTAATTAGTCGTCTTTCTAAAGGCAACGTAGATGTGGTCCTCATCCAAGAACCCTGGGTCAACAGCTCAAGGATTTGCGGTTTGGGGACTAAGGGTTTTAAGCTTATCCGAGCCAGCGAGAGGGGCAGGGTTAGAGCATGTATTTTGGTTTAGTCTGAGACGACTACAACGCCGAAGAACCTCCGCCACAGAGGGAGGTAAAAGATCTGGGGGCAAATTTTTCCATGGGTCATCTTATTATCGGAACTGACGCTAATGCTCATCACTTCCAGTGGGGAGGCTCCGATATCAATGCCAGAGGAGAGTCGTTGTTTGACTATTTGTTAACAACTAGCCTGGTAGTTTGCAACGTGGGTAACGAACCTACGTTTATTACTAAAACCCGTAGGGAGGTCATAGATCTTAATATTTGCAGCGAAGGTGCTTATGAGTGGGTCAGAAAATGGCGTGTTCTCGATGAACATTCATTCTCCGACCACCGGTACATAGAATTAGGTCTAGACTTTTCTGTTGAGCAGCCGGTTATGAAACGCAGCCCACGTAACACTAGCTGGCAGCTACACAACGGGGCGGGAAGGTAGTGGCATATGCAGACGACTTAGCTGTAGTATATAGGGGCAAATTCCCACAAACCCTGTGCGACTTGATGCAAGTAGCACTGCCAGAGGTTTCCTCATGGTGCTCGCGCTGCGGACTGAGCATCAACATGGGCAAAGTAGAGCTGGTCCTTTTAATACTACCGTTAATACTACCAAAACTGAATGACGTGCGCCTGAACAATGCCAAGTTCTTAGGCACAGTTCTGGATAGGAAACTAACCTGGAAGGAGATTGTTCTTCAGCGAAAGAAGAAAGCGTGTATTGCACGCTACACGTGAAAAAGAGCCATTCGAAAAAAATCGGGGCTCAGCCCCAAAATATGCAAATGGATCTACACTGCAATCATTCGACCAATCATGCTCTATGGAGTTGTGGTATGGTGCCCTGCGCTGAGCAAGGCAACAAACCTTAATCTGTTAGGTAAAGTACACAGATCTTGCATGATCTGTATAAGCGGTGCGTTAAGAACAACGCCCAATGAAGCACTCCAGGCCATTCTTGGCATTTTGCCACCCGATCTGGAAGGGCACCGGGTAGCAGCAGCATCGGCTCTGCGTCTAAGGGAAACGTCCGGCTGGGGCGCAAGCACTACTGGACACGCCAGTATTTTGGGATCCTATAGCTTCCGCTGAGCACAAATCGTTGTGCGACCACAACAGTCGGAGATAACGGTTTTAAAATAAACATTCCCAGCAGGGAAGAATGGGAGAGCACGGATCCGTGTCCCGACACTCATGGCGGCACTTCCATTTATACTGATGGCTCGAAGCTAGATGGCAGGGTTGGAGGAGGGGTTTATTCAAAGGATTTGAACTTGAGCTCGCCTTCAGACTACCTGATCACTGCAGTGTCTTCCAGGCTGAAGTTTCAGCAATCACAAATCGCGGCTTGGATAGGCCAACACACTATCAGACAGGATATTTTTATTTTCAGCGATAGCCAAGCGGCCATCAAATCCCTTGGCTCTTACTCGTTCAACTCTGAACTGACGCTCAGCTGTCGTCGATCTCTACAAGAGATGGCCCAACAGAACCGCGTGAACCTCACATGGGTCCCGGAGCATAGGGACATTGAGGGAAATTGTAGGGGCAGGGCACGACCAAGCAGGTTCTTCGGGATAAAGAGCGCTTAGGTATGCCGTTTGCCACATGCAACCTAATGCTGAAAGAGTACACACTCCGCCAAGCCAACGAAAGATGGCTGCAATCTCCAGGATGCTGGATATCCAAAGAAACCTGGCCGAAATGGGATCATAAGAGATCAAAACAAATGTATGCCCTAAGGACAAGGGAAATCTCCATATTAATAGGCGTATTAACTGGGCACTGCCTCATTGGTAGGCACGCAGAAAGACAAGGTGTGCCCTACCGACGATGCTGTAGGAGTTGTAAGGATGATGAGGAGGAGGAAACGGTGGAGCACCTCATCTCCAACTGCCCGTCTTTAAGTGGCGCGAGAATGAGCTTTTTGGGAGTTCCCTTCCTGGTTAGCCTACGCCAGGTCACGGAGCTGGACATAAAGGACCTGATGGCCTTCATCAAGTCATCTAAATGGTTCGAGGAGGAGTAACGGTGTCGGTTTAGAATCGTCAGTCCCGGGATTCTGCTATGTGGAGAATCCCGATAATACCGGGATTTTCCAAATGGCAGCGTCCGGGAAATGACTTTCCTAGTGTTGGTGGTATCACAACGGCCTAGGTGTGCCTCTGCGGCAGCCACTTGAACCTAACCTAACCTCCAAAGCCTTGAATCTTTCGAAAAGATCACGGATCATGATTTTAAGTTAGTCTAAGCACTTTTGACAGATATCACACGTAAATTGGTGGTATTATATCCAACTCTTGTTAAAGATCAGACGCACAATTTTTTGCAGGGATTTTAAAATCGGATGATGGTTAAGCATATTTTTAAATATTTATTACCTGGAAGAAATGCATCTCTGTTTTCCCCAATGAAACACCTGGCACTGTGAATACTAGAATATTATTAAAAGCCTCCAACGGATCCTCGCTATTAAAGGCTGTTGGCTCTGTTATGAGAGAGCCCGGGAAGTTCTCGATTTCATTCATATCACTGTCCAACATTATCAACCATTGCTCACTAAATGACATATACATATTCTGAGCCCAGATAGCTCCTGATTTATCCAATTCTTTTAAAAATTTCAGTTTTTCTTTTGGATTTCGTATTTCAGATTCATGTTTGACTTTAAAAGTGGCCAAATGTGAGAGTGCATAGCTTGGATTCGATTCTTGTCCGGTATTCGTACTGTGTTGTTCCATTTTGTTGTCTATATCTTTCGCTAAGTTATGAAAACCATCTTGCACCATTATAATACCTAGATTAATAAATATTCATTAGTATACACCTTATAATGGCAAAAAAGTGTGATATAGACCAGATATTTTAAAATTTGAGCGGAAATAAGCATAACATCATAGCTGACAAGAAGTTTTTCGAAGGAACTTTTCCCAGAGTGACTTTTAATTCTAAATTTGCACCCAAATTTATTAAATGTCGCGTGAAAGCAAAAGTAGGTAATCACTCTTATCAGTTGGAAGATTTAAGGTCGACTTATTGGTGCATTCCATGCTAAGAATATTCGGCAAAACTTTCAAAATTCCGACTAACCTTCTTACTCACAGCTTGAAGGTTATCGGGCTTTTAACATCTACCCTGAGTAGATAATCATTCGTATCCCCTAAATCAAGCCTAGCATCTCTGCGCTCAAGTCATTTATAGATTAGTATTTCATTTCCGGTTTAAAATGACATTGTGCATAGAACACAATTCTCTCATGCGATTTTTTTTGATAGAATTGGTAGTACTTTTATCTACAAACAGTTTTACCAACAAAAGAAGTATTTTATTTCTGATTTTATAAAATCGGCATTGCGGAAAATGTTCTACCGATCATTTCAGCTACTTAGCTGAAGAAACTATAGGTCTAACAGTTTGATCGCGGGGATTTGACGGCAAAGTTTCAAGGAAAATTTTGTATGCGACCTTTTACACTGTGTGACAGTAAAAATTCCTCCTTACGGGACATTCCTCAAGTCAAGCATACCCAGAATTTCAAATACATGGCCAAAATGTGAAAAGTTTATCAGATTAATATCATATAGAACATTTTCCGAACTGGGATTTTTTTGTATTTTGCCCTCCCCTACAAATCAACCCACCCTACTGTGATATTTTCTTTATTCACTAACCCGGAAAAATACTGATTTCAAAGGTCCAAATATGATAAGATTATCATCATCATTTATTGCCTATCAAGAAACGACAGTCATCGCTTTCTAGTGATAACTGGCGCCAATTGTAAACCCCAAGGAAGAAGTCAAGTCAACCTCCACCTGGTTTTTCCGTCTCCCGCTTCCTCTGCTGCCAAATTCGGGTGACGATAGGATAAACTTCTTCCATTCCATAGTACAGTTCGTTAAGCTCAGCGTTAAATCTCCTACAATACTCGCCGCAGGCATCACAGGAAGGACCATAAATGTTCAGAAGTTTTTTCCCAAATACTCAAGGGGCCATCTCATCTTCCCCTGACACTGTAAATGATTCCGAGCCATACATCAATCCAATGAAAAAAAAAAAAACATGATGATAAGTTCTGGATTAAAATTGTTCATACATCTTTGCTATTTAGAGACTTCACCGTGAAGAATTAGAATTTGCAGCAAGACAGTGATGTTATTTGAAAGAACGTAAAAACCCACATATCACATCCCTGTATAGGATAGGGGAATTTCAATAGTTAACTCGCTATACCCCACACTACTTTGCACACGATTACAATAACAAGATATATACCTAAAGTAGCGAAAAATATGGCTCCCAGCTCTGTCTGCTCATATACGCAGGCAAAATTTCAACAGCAGTCTCTAGCGCGATGTAAAGGAAATGAATGCACTATACTGTGGTGGAAAAAAGGCAGTGTTTAAAACAACCAAAAAAGATTAGAAACGTGTAAAATCGAAAAAAAAATTGTATAAGTAAAATTTCTTATAGCTATTTTAAAATGTTTGAAAAGAAGTGGACTGAAATTGAAGAGATAAAACGATTTAAAAATAGGCTTAAAAAAAATTGCTTAAAATATAGTTAAAAGGTAAATTAAAAGCATGGAAAACTAAAAGCTAGAACCTTGTGAAAAGAGTGTTAAAAAGTAGGCTAAAAACAGTCTTAAAAATAGGCTGAAAAGTAGGCTTAAAGAGGCTGAAAAATATGCTAAAAAAATGATGTTAAAATAAGCATTAAGGCAGTGTTGAAAACAAAGCAACCCGTTTATTTTATTTAAATTGAATTTCAAAAAGTTGTGGTACAGTTGTGCACAAAAGGTATAGTACCAAGAATACTTACGAGGTTTTGCACCTAAAGACAATGTTGAAGTTCAGAAAAGTGGAAAACGTAACAAAAAATAACAAAAATAGAAAAAGTTTATTTGGTTTACAAAAAGTTTGTTTTGGTTAAATTTCAAAAAAAAATTATATATTCCGTTTTGCTCCAAAAAGGGGTGTAAGAAATAAAAAATATAGTTAGTAACGTAAAACAAGAAAGAAAAAGAAATGAACATGAATAAACGAAATGGAAGAAAAATCAAGAAAAAAATAATATTAAACAATTTTTAAAGTCTCATAGTGGATAGTATCAAAACCGAACAAAACCCACATATTCGCTTTTGAATTTAAATGGCATAAAATAGCATCACTAAAAATTCTAAATATTGAACTCTAATAAGAATTTGGTGATACCGTCAAAACCTGGTTAGCGAAAGAGAAAATGCCAACATCGAAAACAAATATACATACATACATAATTTTTCGCGAAAAACTTTACAACATACAAACTACCGCAACAACAACACGAAAGGCCTTTGCTGCTAGCTGGTAAGTGATATTTGATGTTTTTCCTATTTTCTTTGCTTAGGTTTGCCAAACTTGCATCCCACGCGGGAATGTTATCTGAGAACAAACCTAGGCTCACACACATACATATGAAAATTTGTTTTCGAAGGATGATAACAATTTTTGGTTTTGGGTTTTGAAATGATTATCCGATTTGGTTTATATTCCAATATCGGTATCAATCGACTTTTTTTGTAAATTTTAATGTGTATTTGAAATAGTTGTTGTAACAGAAGGATATAAAATTGTATTATTCTGCTTTTTTCCATAACATTAAGTCAAGCTTTGCTTATATAATCGATTTTTGTTGGAACTAGAGGTTTTAAAAAAATAATTTTTAGTAAAAAACTAAACGTGCCTCTTTTTTTAATATTTTTTTGAAAATGGATTTTTTTTTAATTTTCGCAAAAACAGTCACAGTAAAATATGATACTTTGTGACTGTTGAAGACATGGATGAAGACCTCATTCATTTTGATTAATAATACACTTTAAAACTTACCTACTAAATTGAATTTTAAAATTGTTGAATTTATACCTACTTGAATTTATTGAACTGTTACTTAAAATCGAATTGTATACTTACCTTGTTAAATAAGATCATATATACTTAACTTTACCTTTAAATACTTACCTTCTATTATACATATCATGTGCATCCATACTTACCCTAAATTAAACTTACCTGTGAATTCGACCGATCCTAATGTAAAATCTTATATTGGAAAACTACAGCTTCTTTTCTATTTACTTACCTTTTTTACTTACCCTTTTTTATATACATATATGTACATTAGAGCGGGTTGATTTGTATGGACCCAAAAAAATTCACAGGGGCCCATGGCGATTATGGTTAATTGGATAATTTCAAGCATTTTTGCCGATGAAACTATAGGTCTAACATGACTTTCGAGCTAGCGGATTTTTCAAACGTATTTTTTTTCTTAAAAAAGTGATTCACTTGTTAAAGAGCTGTGTTGAAAACTAAAAAAATTCATTCTATATATGCATTTGGGGGTTTTTTGAGTCGATAAACCCATTTCCGACATTCATTTTTTATTTTGACGTCCGCCAGAGGGCGTTTCCGTCCTTTTATTTTTGTATTTTTTTTTATTTTTTTGTTTTAAGTAATTCACTCGTTGAAAAGCTGTATTGAAAACTAAAAAAAAATCATTCTATATATGCATCTGGGGGTTTTTGGGGTCGATAAATCCATTCCTGACATTAGTTTTTTCTTTTTACGTCCGCCAGAGGGCGCTTACCTCCTTTTTGGATTTTATCTTTATTTTTACGTGGTTCACTTGTAGAAAAGCTGTATTGAAAACAATAAAAAAAACATTCTATATGTGCATCTGGGGGTTTTTAGGGTTGGTAAATCCATTTCTGGTATTGATTTTTTATTTTGACGTCCGCCAGAGGGCGCTTCCGTCCAATTTTTGAATTTTAACACCTTTTTCCGAAAATCAACAACAATGTTCCGAAAATCTATGAAATTCGACTTTCCCATAATGCAATTTCTTTTTTTTAAGTAGACTAACACGTCGATTCTATATTCTTGTTAAATTGTCAAGATACAAATTTTTTTATCAAGTATTTTGAATTTTGCGTAAAAAACCAGTTGTATTTTATTAAAATTATTTTCAAATTATTATTTTTTAAGCAGAATTCAAAATATTTGATACAAATATTTGGTTTTTTATCAAGATTGATAATTATAACTCCGATGGTTTGCTGGGTACTGTTTATTTGTATTACAAATGACACACGTGATCCCGCTACTTTTCATTTCTATACTGTGTTTGCTATAGTTTTCGCGTCAATTGAAATTGATTATAAACAAAATAAAAAATCAACCAATAAATAAAGGGAAAAAGTTTTTAAGAAAACTAAAAGGTATGTATTAAAAGAGTTATTAATAATAAAAAAGTGCATGGTGGAAGTTACAAAGAATAGTTTGGTTTTGTGCAAAAAAAAATATTTGTTTGCTTAGTTTTTGTTTTTGTTTGCTATTAGGTTAACGGTGCTTTTTTAAAATCAAAGTTATACGTAGAGTTTATGTATGCGTGATATTTTTTATACCCAGTGTACTAGTACTAGTACAAGGGTATATTAATTTTGTTCACATAACGGTAGTACGTAACGGCACAAAATAATCGAGATAGATATAGAGTTCCATATATGAAAGTTCTTAGGTTGAAAAGAGGAGTCACTTAAGACATGTCCGTCCGTCTGTCCGTCCGTCCGTCCGTCTGTGTACACGATAAGTTGAGTAAAAATTTAGATATTTGCATGAAATTTTGTATCCAGGTTACCTTTTGGCCAAGGTAGGTTGCTATTGAAAATGGGCGAAATCGGATGATAACCACGCCCCCTTTTTCGATATCGAACATTTCGAAAATCATACAAATTAACATAACTTGAGTAAAAATTGAGGAATTTGCATGAAATTTGGTAATAATTCGAATTTCGAAAAACTGGCCCAAACGTATTTTTTTCAATTTAAAAATTAGTCTACTTAAAAAAAAGAAATTGCATTATGGGAAAGTCGAATTTCATAGATTTTCGGAACATTGTTGTTGACTTTCGGAAAAAGGTGTTAAAATTCAAAAATTGGACGGAAGCGCCCTCTGGCGGACGTCAAAATAAAAAATCAATACCAGAAATGGATTTATCAACCCTAAAAACCCCCAGATGCACATATAGAATGTTTTTTTTTATTGTTTTCAATACAGCTTTTCTACAAGTGAACCACGTAAAAATAAAGATATAATCCAAAAAGGACGTAAGCGCCCTCTGGCGGACGTAAAAAGAAAAAACTAATGTCAGAAATGGATTTATCGACCCCAAGAACCCCCAGATGCATATATAGAATGATTTTTTTTTAGTTTTCAATACAGCTTTTCAACGAGTGAATTACTTAAAACAAAAAAATACAAAAATAAAAGGACGGAAACGCCCTCTGGCGGACGTCAAAATAAAAAATGAATGTCGGAAATGGGTTTATCGACTCAAAAAACCCCCAAATGCATATATAGAATGAATTTTTTTAGTTTTCAACACAGCTTTTTAACAAGCTAATCACTTTTTTAAGAAAAAAAAAAATACGTTTGAAAAATCCGCTAGCTCGAAATTCATGATAGACCTATAGTTTCTTCGGCAAAAATGCTTGAAATTATCCAATTAACCACAATCGCCATGGGCCCCTGATGCAAAAAAAATCGACCCGCTCTAATGTACATATGTATGCTCACGGCACAGCTTAGCGGGCGGTGATCGATGGCCGCTCAGTTCAGTTGTCGTTGAGCGCGCGGTTTATTACCTACTTTCCACCTACTTCCAAATTAGTAAAAGTAAAGTTATTAAAATAAAATTTGTGAACTAAAGTGAAACAACATAAAGCAATTTTGAAAAAATTCTATTAAATTAAATATTAAATTATTAAAACTAAAAACTTTTTATTTAGTAAAAAAATAAGTGCAGCAGTGGTGAGTGCCCCTACACCCCCTTATAGTAAGTAACTATAAACATGGTCCTCTCGGTGCCAAAGTGAACCAGCGAAAGAGCCTATTAGCTCTCTGTGAAATAAAACTTAGAAAAAATATGCAAACAAAAAAAAATTAAGCAAATTCAACCAAGTGGAAAAAAAAATCAAGTACAGTGCGCAACTAGAGTGTTCCTAATAAAAAAACAAAAAATTTTTAAAGCTGGAAAAAATTATATTAAAACTGGCAATTATGCTAAATAAATAAAATACTGTGAAAATATAGTGAAAACTGTGAACCTGTAAAAGAAAAAAGTTAGAAAAAAAGATTCGAAAATTCCTGAAAGGAAAGGTGAAGAACAAAAAAAACTGAAAAGAGAAAAATTCGTAAAAATTAAAAAACGAAATTATTAAAAGTAGGTGCTCCAAAAAAAAAACCTGAAAATAGAAAAATTCATAAAAATTAAAAAACAAAAAAAGCGAAATCATTAAAAGTGGGTGCTACAAAAAAACCTGAAAATAAAAAAATTATAAATTTGAAACTTACAAAAAAATCGAAAGTAAGTGGTATTTTTAAAAAAGGCATTAGGGTGCTCCGAAAAAGGAAAAAAAACTGCCGCAAATACAAAGGTGAAAAAATACCTGCAAATAAAAAGTGAGAAAAACAGAAAATATACAGTAAAAAAATTATCAAAATTCGTAAAGAAAAACCTGAAAAGGAAAAAATTTATTAAAAAGTGGTGCTTTGATCAAAAATTTGAGAAAAAAGGTGAAAAAGTTAAATAAAACTTACCTGAAAAAAAAGAAAATACAATATTGTTGACCTGAAAAGAAAAATTCAAAATTGGTGGGCTGAAAAGATAAAAAGAAAAATTAAAATTTGGTGACTGAAAAAGAAAAAAAGGGATGTTGCTAAATTATAATACCTACAAAATAAAAGCGGGACCTGAAGAAATTTCCACCGAGGAATCACAGCCAGCCCAAAAACATTACAACGAAAAGCCGCAACACATATCAGTCAGGTACCAGAACAAAGTAAGTAGCGTTAAAATTTTTTCCCTCACATACATACATGATATTCAGATTTATATAACTTAGCGGTTATTTAAAGCAGTAGACGAGAAACTTCTTATGTTCTCGATTTATGCTGAAAAAATCTCAAACTTACATACTCGACCCCTCTAATCCGCTAAGACATATAAATCAAATACATATATATATATACACATCCCCTTCAAACCTGGGATTTATAAATATACGTATATTGCCAATTTTCGCCTTACCATTTTACCACATACGCCCGCTATTAGCTCACAAACCTCGCAGCCACATATGAACCCCGCTAAAACACGACAACAAAAGCTCCATCGCACTGCACCCAGTGCCAAATATTGCTTCCTCTCTTCCCACTCATTCTCTTACCCATTTTCTTTAGTGGAGTAACTACCCTGCAGCGAAAGCAACTAGTTGAAAACTACTTTACAACTAGTTGGTGCACCGGGCCCAACTAGTCAGTGTTCTGTCTTTTTTCCATATAAGCAACTGGTATTTTTTACGTGTTGATGTCCTACGAGATGTCAATTGTCAGATTTCGACCAGAATATACCAGTTATCTACTAGTCAGGAAATACCAGTTTCATACTAGTTGTAAGATACCAGTTCCATACTAGTTCATCCTGGACTAGTATAATTTCCAAAAAGGACTAGTATGAAATATATGTATATTTTCTGACTAGTATGAGTTCTGCCAGAAAATTATAGTTGTAAACTAGTATTTTTCTGACTAGTTTGAGGTTTCGCTGCAGGGTAACCATTAGCAACAGTTGCATTTTGCATATATCTGTTTACTTGTGCTCAGATGCGCTGAGGCAGGTACATACAAATAAGTACAGCTTTTAACCAAAGCTACAGTGGGCCTTAAATTAAAATAAATAAAAACCCAAGTAGTTAAATATTTCTAAAAATTTATTATCTCTTGTGTACTCCTTTATACACATTCCCATTAAATAGTTGTGTACTCCTTATACACATTTTCTAAATATTTTTGTGTACCTCTTATACACTTCTTGAAAAATATTCCTGTGTACTCCTAAGACACATATTTTTTTCTCTCTCTATCTCCTTTCTGTAAAATACCCCAAGAAAAATGGCTGAAGATAATGTTGAAAAAAATATAAATCTCCAACCACCCCAACAAGGACCTAGAACACGGTCGCAATCCCAAGCGGAAGAGGAAGAATTGGCGCAGATTTTGAAGAAATCCCTGTTCGAGTTAACAAAACTCGAAAAATTCTGCGAAAAATGGTGGAACATCGATGAGACAACCCACACAAGACCCAGTCTGCAGACGTACTTAGAGGAACTCAACAGGCATATAACAGCAGTAGAACGGGCATATGAAGCAGCTCACCTGAATCTCACTGATGAACGGTCCCTCACAACCCTGACCGAAAGATATGACAAGGCGATGGAGGACAAGATGCTCACAATGGCCCGAATGAAGGAACAGCTCGCGATACTGGAACCAAGTCCGATGATGCAAAGTCAACAAACGGCAGTAGCAGCACCGGTGATCTCCGAACCCTACCTCAAAGTCCCCGCATGTGACACAGAAGGGTTCCACGGTGGATACGATACGTGGCCATCCTTCAGAGATATGTTCACGACAGTATACATAAACCACCTCAGACTCTCTCAAGTTCAAAAATTATATCACTTGAGGCAAAAAACCCGTGGAAAAGCACATCTCATTATTCAAAAATACCCTCTGAATGACCTAAGTTTCGACTTAGCCTCAAAACCCTTTTTAACATTCAGCCTGTATTCTATGAAAGTGGGGAAAGAATTCAAGAAGTTCCAACCACAATTAATAATAATAATAATAATAATATAATAATAATAATATTTATTCATTCTTCTTACAAAAAACAATATATAGTACATTAGTAACTTAAAAACTACTTGATATCGCTTAACTAAAATGCAAGAAAAAGTAAGGCATTTCTTAAAAACATTAAGTTTTTGTATTGAAAGCCATCTCAAAAGATGAAAATTATGATATGCAAAAGAGTGTGTATGGGGTGAAGATAAATAACCAACAGTGGAATTCATATAAAATTATAGAGAAAAAAAAAAGAATAAAAACAAAATAACAACAATTGTTTATGTTTGCATTATTTAAGCAGCAGAACTCAGAAAACTTTTGATTTCGTTGTGCGAAAGCTCTAAAAGAAACAACTTGACGTTTGATAAGAACTTATGCAAATTTCTAATAACACGAATATGCGCAGGTAACGCATTGAAAGCTTTACAAGAAACAATAGTATAGAAGTTTTTGAAGTGTGTAGTACGAAATGTATGAACCGCCACAAGGCCGTGTGAATTTTTCCGCAAGTTATAGTTGTCAGAAGCTTGGCTGTGTAAATAGCCACAACGAATGAAAAATATCTTTAGGCATTTGTAGAAGTACATATGTTTTATAGGCAGAGTTCCCATAACACCAAACAACTCCATGGTGTAGTGCAATCGACTAGCATTGCATATTTTTTTTATGATACATTTCTGTATCGTTAAAAGTTGCTGAATTTTATCGAAGGATGCACCACCCCAGCAGCTTATACCATATTGAAGCTTAGAGTGAACCAAAGCGTAATAGAGAGTCTTAAGCGTTGAGTATGAACAAATCTTCCTTAGACCATAAAAATACCGGACAGTAGACCGCAAGTAGGACTTCAAACGAGAAATGTGCGTAGACCAGCTTAGAGTTTGGTCGACAGAAACACCAAGGTATTGAAAGTCGCTTACCTTTTCAATTACGAAGCACTCATGGCAACAGTCTACTGCAGAATTAAAAGATGTAGTGGGGCACGAGGAACTATTTAGTAAAAAGCGCTTGCAGTTAGAAGCATGAAATACAACGTCAATATCGGCTGGGATTTTCGGACTTAGACTGAAATACATCATTTTTGTTTTTTTTCTTACAATAAGTTTATGCGCAGCAAACCACCCTCTTAGTGAATATACGTCGCTATTGACTCCAGCAATAAGATCTAGAAAGTTCGAGGAACCATAGGCAATAGCAAGGTCGTCTGCGAAGGCTGTAACTTTTCCATAGAAAGGGAGCGAGAAAATGGAATTCAAATACAACAAGAAGAGTATCGGACCTAAAACAGATCCTTGAGGCACAGCTGAACTAATAGTAGCAGGATTACTTAAACTACCCCAACCTTCACTTTCTGTACTCTTCCTGACAAGTAGTATTGAAACCAATTATATATAAACCCACGAAAACCCGCGACATATAACTTTCTAATAGAATCTGGTGATTAACCATGTCAAAAGCTTTCGTGATATCAACAAACAGACCAACACAGTTCTTTTTATTGTCTAGTTCGCTATATATAAAGGAACAAAATTCCAGTAGAGCATCTTCTGTTGAGCGTCCACATCTAAATCCGAACTGCATAGTACTGAAAAAGTTCTTGGTTTCAAGAAAAGATAAGATTCTACTTTTAACAAGTTTCTCAAAAACTTTAGAAATAGAAGAAAGTAATGAAATGGGTCTGTAGTTGTTCATATCTTTTTTCTCACCCTTTTTAAATAAAGGTATGACTATAGCACATTTTAAGTCAGCGGGAAAAGACCCTGCCAAAATACTTGTATTGAACAGATAAGTTAAAATGTCAACTAAATTTAAAGAAACGTATTTCAGAACTTGATTCGAAATACCATCAAAACCACATGACCTAGAGTTGTTCAGAGATTTTATTTCTCTCCAGACTTCTATGCCGGTGAAAGGCTCAAAGAAGAAGCTTTCACCTGAATTTGAAGAAAGGGATCCCAAAGATAGAAAATCGGATGAGGTTTGAGAGATGCATGATTGTCCTACTGAAAGGAAGTGGTTATTAAAAAGATTTGCTACTACTTCGGGGTCACAAAACTTTCCATTATCATTACATAATACAATAGATGAGTCATTAGTTTTAGAACTCCGGTTCAGAAGGCCGTTAATGATGCTCCATTATTTCTTCGGGTTACCGTAAGAGGACCTAAACTCACTACGATAAAACTTATCACGTTCCATATGTACTTCCTTTTTCAATTCCTTACAAAATCTCAGATATCGGCTACGAAGCCTTGCATTTGAGGGATGTTTTTTAAACTTTCTCCCCAGCTTGTTTTTCAAATTAATTTTCTTCAACAATTCCTTACTAATCCAAGGTTTTAGAATAGTTTCTACTTTACGGGGACTATAAGAAAAGCTAGCCGACTCTATATAACCATTTAGTAGATTTAAAAATACATTGAAAGTATTCGATACGTTTCCTTCCGAATAAACTCTCTCCCAAGTTTCGAACCGCAAAAGTTGGTTTAATGTTTCTAAATTTATTTTAGATACGTTTGAAGTCTTCTTCCTATTGTCCGTTTTTTTAAATGACATCTTAATAATTAAGCCAGACATAGTGTTATCTGTAATACTGAGGTCAATATTTAAACACCTGAGACTACTGAAAGTGTGATTACTAGTGCGACAGAAAACATGATCCAAACAGCTCCCAGAATCACTGCGGGTTGGTTCATTCAAAAATGACGTAAGTCCATGATTGGCCATTGGGTTTTGATAACTATCTATAACAGCATTAGGGTCGAGAATATCCAAATTAAAATCACCCAATATAACAACATTACTATTATTTTCACTACAAAGAAGGTCTGAAAACTCCTCTAAAAAAGTCAGAGCGGAAAACGCATGTAGCCTGTAGACGCATATAAATGTGAATACCTTGCAGGAGATACTTAATGATAACTTGAGAATATCAGCACTCGATAGATTATAATATACACTAGTATATCCCGTGGTCGAAATTGGACCAATTTAAAATAGTTGAACTTATTCAAACATCTGATCAACTTTTTGTCAATAGCTGCCTTTAGGACCCGTGGCCGAACCTCGACCAACTTAAATGTATACATTAAAAACTCATCTATAGGCAAAATGAGGCCATCAAAGAATTTAAAAAATAGCGGCTGTTATTATATGTATAATAAAAATATTTAATTACAGCAGCCCTTTCCAAAATTATTTATGGCAAATGCCATGCAAATATTCGGTTTCCGAGATTTTATGTTGCACTTGAATAATCGGATGATGAGATTGTGCTTAACAAATAGCCACTAATTTATGCGATCGTTTTGAGCAGGTGAAGAACAAAAAAATATTAGGTTGAAAATTAAGTAAATTGTAATAGTTAAGATTAAAGGTTTTTTAATAAAAAAAAAACATAATTTAAGAAAAAAAAAGGAATATTCCGCAACCGGGTCTTGCAACTGTACACACCGTATTCTATACGCTCACCGCCGCGCCATTACCTTATGCACAAAGCAGTATCAAATTCTGCAATTAGGCTTTATGAGAATCAGAATTTAAAAATTAACAATATACCAACAACAAAGTTAGCCTATTATTATAATAGATAATGAACCGAAGTACTCAATGAGCGAGGGAGTGAAAATAATTTCTCTAATAATAGGAGGAGCTTATTGAGTGAAAGAATGAAATTCATTTTGTAGAAATATGAGTTCTATTTATAGAAATTTATTATGTAGTGTTGGTAAATTACAAATGCTGGTTAGGGCAAATCTAGGCTTTTGCAAAACAGATAAAGGTTTTTCTAGCTTTTTTCTTTATCCATAACTTAGCAATATTTAGAAGACATTTTAATTTGATTTTTGATTTGATTTAAAAAAAAATTTAGGTATATTGATTTAAAAAAAAAATGTATTCAAAGTGGTAAAATTAGTCAAAATCTAGCCTTTTGCAAAAACTGTTAAAGGGTTTTCTATCTTTTTTCCTTAACCATAACTTAAAAGTATTTAAAAATACATTTCTTATCGATTTTTGATTTGATTTTTGAAAAAAATAGTACGTATATTGATTTAAAAAAAAAAAATATTCAAAAGTGGTGAAACCGGGCAAAATGTAGCCTTTTGCAAAAATAGTTTGAGGATTTTCTCGCCTTTTTCCTTAGCCATAACTTAGAAATATTTAAAAAGACATTTCATATTGATTTTTGATTTGATTTTTGAAAAAAATGTGGGTATGTTGATTTAAAAAAAAAAGTTACTCAAAATTGGTTAAACCGGGCAAAAGGGTTTTAAGCTTTTTTCCTCAACCATAACTTAGAAATATTTAAAAATACATTAGAAATATTTAAAAAGACATTTTATATCGATTTTTGATTTGATTTTTGAAAAAAACAGTACGTATATTGATTAAAAAAAAAAAAAATATTCAAAAGTGGTGAAACCGGGCAAAATGTAGGCTTTGAGGATTTTCTAGCCTTTTTCTAGCCTTTTCCTTAGCCAAAACTTAGAAATATTTAAAAAGACATTTCATATCGATTTTTGATTTGATTTTTGAAAAAAATGTGGGTATGTTGATTTAAAAAAAAAGTTATTCAAAATTGGTTAAAATCTAGCCTTATGCAAAAACAGTTTGAGGGTTTTTAAGCTTTTTTCCTCAACCATAACTTAGAAATATTTAAAAAGACATTTTATATCGATTTTTGATTTGATTTTTGAAAAAATAAAAAAATTTAGGTATATTGAAACCGGGAAAAATGTAGCCTTTTGGAAAAACAGTTTGAGGGGTTTCTAGCTTTTTTCATTAACCATAACTTACAAATATTTAAAAAGACATTTTATATTGATTTTTTTTTTTTATTCAAAAGTGGTCAAATTTTGTCTAGACTTGTTTGGTGTTCGGGTTGTAAATCTGAATGAATAGAAATAAGTTGTTGTCTTTAGTAATATTTTAGTTGACATCTAACCACTTCGTTTAGTACAAAATTTAAGGACCTGTGATATATATTTCAAAATTTATAGAAATAATCTACCGAAGTCCGAATATTCAGCAATTTTTTTTCTCGAAAATAGAGATCACAAACATAAAAATTTTAAAAAAGTCAAGATAAGAAATATTTATATATTGAAAAAATAATAACAATTTTCAATGACAAAAAATAAAAAAATAAAATGTGGCCGATAGCTGTACTTGAACCATTAACCGCTCGACCACCATCCCCGACGCTTCCCACTGGACTATCGCTTTATGTACAAATTGATTGTCAGATAACCAATTCAAGTGGCATGAGAAATTTTCATTCGCTTATTACAGATAAATGAAGCAGGATTGGTTATATATTAGATAATTGTGCACTGCCTTAGAGGTATGCCAACAAATCCATATGCATTTCATAAATATTTATGCATATTTAGTATTAGCTTGGCAAATATTTATATGTAAAATTTTTTAGCCTATTAATATAATAGATAATGGACTCAAAGTACTCAATGAGTGAGGGAATGAAAATAATTTCTCTCTCATAATAGGACGTGTTTAATGAGGGAGAGAATGAAGATAGAGTGGTTTCCTTTGAAGTTCAGCCAACTTCGAAATATGAGTTTGTCGCTATTACTCTAACTCTCAAAGAGCGAGAGAATCAAAATATTTCCATTGCTGGTATTTTACACACATATACAAATTTCTCAAAATAACCTTGGTACTCCAACAACAGTAGCCACATTGAATTATTATTTTATTTTCAATCAATATCAAGCCAACTTTGATTGCGACATATTTTTTTCAAATTAAAAGTTTGACCATGGTTGCCCTATTTCACATTTTAATAATGGTGTTATGAAAACATAAAACTTTGTAGAATTTAATTTTAAACAAATCTATTACATCGGAATTTTTCCTTGAATAAATTTTTTTAATATGGAATTCTACAATTAAGTGAAGCTTTATTGGGCTTTTGAATCTCTATTTAGATATGTACATACATATTAGAGTTTTATGGAAAAATATAATTTTGATTACGTTTTCCCATAAAATTGTATAGTTAAATTACATTTTCTTATAAATATATGTAATTGAAAATTTAAGATTTTATGGCACAACAATATAACATTTTTAGTTTTTCATTTGTTTATTAATACTTTGGAATATATGGCGACCATAGTTATCTCGTTTTTATTATAGAATTCTACGAAAAAGATGTTTGATTTTTATTTTTTTAAAAAAGCAAAATTTCATATTATATAAAATTGACGGCAATGGGTGTATCTATTTCAATCTAATTTTTTTTTTCCTTGATGAATTTCAATATAGAAAGTTAAAACATTGATTGCTTCTTTCCTAAAAATTTTATTTTAAAACTAAACTTACTAAAGCGTGCGAGATATGAGAAAAACAAATTGTCACTTTTTTTTAATCCTTTGGTACATAACAACACATATTGCGGCAACTCTCATGCGGAAACAAATTGGCTATTCGCGCCGACGCCATTTATTTGGAGTGTAACATTTCAATATACATATATGAGTTCAACGCCGAATCTACTATTTGAACTCAATGAGCGAGAGAATTGGAGTGTTTACGCATTTATGTATGTATAGGTATGTGTATGCAAATAGATATGAGTATGAAATTGGTTTGACGTTTATTTTGAAGGGGTGGAAATTTGGAAATATGAGTTCGTGTAATATTAAAGGATATTAATGAGCGAGAGAACGAAAATAGTTACACATTCATTTTAGAGAAGTATGGGTTGTATTTTAAAAAAATGTATTATACATGGCGTGGTTGTAAAACTTTTTAGTGGGGGTCCATTACAAATTCTGGTTAGGTCGAAAAAAGTTTGAGGGTTTTCTAGCTTTTTTTTTTAACCATAACTTAGCAATATTTAAAAGACACTTTATATGGATTTTTCTTTTGATTTAAAGAAAAAAAATGTATATTGATTTTTAAAAAAATTCTATTCTATTTGGTCTAGACTTGTTTGGGGCTCGGGTTGCAAATCTGCCCTTTTAAAAGTTAATACATATGTATATACATATGAAAATAAATTATGACTTGGTTTAGTTCAAAATTTAAGTATCCATAAAATATGTTTTCGATTTTTATACTTTAAATAAGGAATTTATCAGCAACTCTATCTCAATCGATAGAAATCGTGAAATTTATCGAAGTAATCTACAGAAATTGAATAAACAGACCACTATGTTTGAAAAAAATTCGCAAATTGCAGTTTACATCTTCAAAAATTAGAGCAGTCAGACTTATATTAATGGTAATTTTTTGAAATATTTACCAAAAAAAAAAAAAAAAGAAATTGTATAAGCGGTTATAGCATTTCTATAATGGGTGGTATGTATGTATATTTATGATCTAAAATTATTATTTCACATGGCTTTCCGTAAACTAAAAATATTCGCACCAAATTTTTTTTTTCTCGAAAATAGAGATCACAAACATAAAAATATTGTTTATAAAAAGTTTAAAAAGTCAAGATTAGAAATATGAAAATATATAAAAAATATAAACAATTTTCAATGACAAAGAAGAAAAAAATTTTGGCCGATAGCTGTAACTGTACTTGAACCATCAACCGCTCGACCACTACCTCCTGACGCTTCCCACTGGGCTATCGCTTTATTTACAAATTGATTGTCAGATAACCAATTCAAGTTGCATGAGAAATTTTCATTCGCTTATTACAGATAAATGAAGCAGTATTGGTTATATATTAGATAATTGTGCACTGCTTTAGAGGTATGCCAACAAATCCATATGCATTTCATAAATATTTATGCATATTTAGTATGGGTTTAAGCTAGGCAATTATTTATATGTAAAATTTGTTAGCCTATTAATATAATAGATAATCACATTCGTACACACTACAAACAAAAACTCCAACACCACCTGCAGAATATGAGTCATTAGTGTTGGCATAGAATTTAAAACCGGGTATTGTAAAGTCTTGTACTTCGTGCGAGTATATCCATATCCCAGAGACAAAAATTACATCCGGTAAGTTTTTAAATAACGCTAGATTGCACAACAATAAATCGAAATTTTGCCGAAGACTGCGTATGTTTTGGTGAATGACAAAAAACGAGTCACTTAAAACATTTACTGAACTTATGTCACTGACAGGACTGATTATAGCGTGGTTGTTATTATCTAAAAAATTATTAAAATTCATAAAAAAACTATTAAAATATAAAACTAGTTAAAATTAACTAACTTTTGACAAATCGTCAAATGTTTTTAAATTAACAACCACACCATTATCAGCCTTTCTCATTAATATTCTACCATTCTTCACCCATAGATACTTATAATTTTTATCTTTTTTAGTTTTTTTTGCTTCTGTAAGTAAAGCTCTATTAAATGATGTTAAACTATCGTTGATAAAAATATTCGTTTTCGTTGCATCACCAAAAATCCCAGTCGTCAATTTTGCTTTTGATTTTCCTTTGAGCGACATTATTTTCCTCTTTAGCTCAGTAGAGGCAAAGTGAATGCGGAGCACATTTTTTGATGGAAGCGAGTCATTTCGTTGTTTGAGTGGTCTAACGTCGCATTTACTTATATCTTCCGGAGAGAGAGAAATGCCAAAAGCAGTTTCCAAAACTTGTTTTGTGCGTTCACTTACATTTTCGCTAGTTAGCTCTGGCACGCCAACAATGTCGATAGCGCTGTTTAGTAACTGCTGATCCCTCCAGTTGAGCATATTCTCAAGCTTGCTGACTCTATCGCTCAATTGGCAATTCTCTTCTTTGGGCTGATTTACGGTTGTGAGTAAATCAGCGTTGAGTTTTTTTAGACTCAAAATTTCCTCATAGAGTATTTTAAATGTTATCTCCTTAGAATTTTCGTCGTTTACATTATGCACTTGTTCATGCTGCGGGCGTTGGATTTGTGCCGGTTTGTTTGCATTGACGTTATTGTTGTTTTCATTTGCATTTTTCTTATTGTTGTTTTCATTTGTAATTTTGTTAATATTGCTGTTACTTGTTTTTTGCGTTTGCTGCTTTTGGCTAGTGCTAGTGGTTTGCCTTTGTTTCTGTGTCGCCAGATTTACATTTTTGGCGGTGACCTGAGCGCCAACTCCCGAACCCGGTCCCGAACCAGCACCCGTAGCCGCGGCACCTAGCAAAGGCTGTTGATGCAGGGACTTACGACGCAAAAGGTTACAGCCGTCACAGCGATGCTTGATGTTGTTGGTCTTCATATACTCAAAGGTATCAGCATCGATAATCGCGCACAATGCATGGAAGTAGGCGCCACAATCTGCACATGCGACTTTGGCAACTTCAGTACGGTCAACTTTATCATTGCAAATTGTACAATTCATGTTAAATGTTTATTTAAAATATATGTATGTTTATACGAGAAAAAAGCTATTTAATATTGCTTTACTTAGCGCGTACCCCACGACACAAAGCAAAACACGTCAGCACAGTTTGAACGATCGATTGTAGTCTGTCTACCCTTAACTCCAACAACGTACCCACTAGCAATTGGGATCCTATCCTCATATACTTATGTTCATTTAAGCTTCCCGATGAAACCCTAGCACTATGGCAACAATCTCTTGAGTCTAGGAAAGAATTACCCCTTTGGTCGGAAATGGACAAATTCCTCACGGCCAGATATGAAGTTGTAGAAGGGCTCGGTACTTATAGACCGAGAAAACCTCGGACCTCAAACTCGAGCTTCAACAACCGAGCGTCAACACCCCATAATAATAGTTTTAGAAACAAGTCTCTCTCGTACCATAGCGAGCAAGAGCGACAGGTATCCTGCAAGTTATGCAATTCCAACCATTCGATGATGAATTGCGTCAAATTCAAGCAATTATCGGTGGCAGAACGGAATAAATTTGTAACTGACAATAAATATTGTAAAAATTGTTTGGCCTTTTCCCATCTAGAGTCTGAATGTGCTAGCAATTTCAAATGCGTATATTGTCAAAAGCGGCACCACTCCCTGCTTCATTACCAAAACCGTCAGCCATCTAACTCCAACACTTCCCGCCATCCTCAGCTAAGGAATCACACTAAGGCCACTCCTCAAGTAAATTACCAAGAAAAACCTTCTACCTCTAAACAGGCAATGCAGTCGCAAGAATCGCGGACTGAAGCCTCTTCCTCGAATCAAACCACAGTTCTTTCGCACTTCTCTGCCAATAAAGAAAGAACATTGTTGCCCACAGCGATAGTTCCAGTTCTTCATAGAGGAGAAATCTTCTAAATCCGGGCGTTGGTAGACCAAGGTTTCCTCCAAAATTCAAAAACTACTCGGTTTACCCACAAAGAAAATAAGCTACCAAATATTAGGTATGGGCGGACGAGTTGTCCAAAATTCGAACAAGACCTGTTCTCTAACAATT
Source organism: Campiglossa producta (assembly GCA_964058755.1). NCBI lineage: Eukaryota > Metazoa > Arthropoda > Insecta > Diptera > Tephritidae > Campiglossa > Campiglossa producta. The sequence continues at coordinate 72,922,151 of CAXKVI010000001.1, forward strand.
TGTTCCGTGGATTCAAAGACCCAAATCCAGACCCAAGCGATAGTTCTTCCGCAATGAACCCACTTCCTGCCCTCCACTAAGGTAGCTATCGAGGATCTTACAAAATTCTCGTCTCTAACATTAGCGGACCCCAACTTCTTTGCTCCAGGTAAAATCGATATGGTGATTGGGAGTGACATACTTCCACAAATCCTCCTCCAAGGTCTCGAAACCAACGTCGCTGGTAGCCTTATAACTCGAAACACAATATTCGGATGGATATTAAGTGGTCCTATAACTGAGCAAATTTCGCCATTTTCTACCAACATACTTGAAAAGCCTGACGACTCCCTTAATGAGCTCCTTAAAAATTTCTGGGAGCAAGAAGAAGTTCATTCCCCCACACCACTGACAGATGAAGACACGTTTTGCGAAGAGCTCTACAAAAAGACCACCAGTAGACAAGCAAATGGTCGCTACATGGTTAAACTCCCGTTCAAGCAAAATTTTCCTGAAAAAATAGCCCTCGGCCACTCACGACCCGCTGCTCAGCAGCAATACATAAGTATAGAACGAAGCCTAGAAAAGAAACCAGAACTCAAAGAAGAGTATACGAAGTTCTGGAGGAATATTTAACCATGAATCCCATGGAGTCCACTCCCCCCCTTGAAATTATTAAGGAAGGAAAATATTATTCCTTCTATTTACCCCATCATGCGGTTATAAAAGCGGATAGCAAAACCACTAAAGTTCGAGTGGTCTTCAATGCCTCTAAACTCTCGCATTCAGGAAGTTCCCTGAATGACGTGTTACACACTGGCCCCACTCTGCAAAACGACTTGATGCTTATTATTCTATAATGGCGCATCTACAAGTTCGTTTTTAACGGTGACATCGAAAAGATGTACCGCCAAATACTCGTTCATCCTGATGATCAAGATTTTCAACGAGTAGTTTTTCGTAGATCTTCAACCTCACCTATTGAAGATTTCAAATTGAAAACAGTTACCTTTGGTGTCAACTGAGCACCATACCTAGATATTCGCACCCTCCATCAGCTAGCTGAAGACACCAAAGATGAATTCCCCACTGCCAACAATGTACTTCTGCATGAAACTTATGTAGATGACATCCTCTCTGGCGGATACGATCTACAGTCCACAATAAATTCCATGAATGAAGCTATCGAAGTATTAAAATCAGCCGATTTCCCTCTAAAGAAAATAACGGCCAATCACCCAGACATATTTAAGTCTATTCCAAAATCTCACCTCCTTGACGCAGATTTTCTAAAGTTCCATGATGTCAACTCGACAAAAACACTAGGTATAAAATGGAATGCTCTTAATGACTCCTTTTCTTATTCCTATGATCCTCTACCAGTCGCTAATTCAACCACAAAGCGACAAATATTGTCGGCAATCGCAAAATTGTTTGACCCGGCAGGATGGCTATCGCCAATAATGATTTTAGCCGAAGCTCTCCTCCAACAACTGTGGTTGGAAGGAACAGACTGGGATGAGCACGTCAAACCCCTCTCCTTCCATAAATGGAAGGTCTTTAGGGAAAATCTTTCCGCTATAAGCAATATAAAAATCCCACGATGGGTCGACTCTTCTCCGGATAAATCTTTCCAAATGCACGGATTTTCCGATGCCTCCGAAAAAGCCTTCTGCGCTTGCGTGTATTTTGGAGTACAGTCCACAGAAAACACCTACACAACCCATCTGTTAGTTGCAAAAAGAAAAGTAGCCCCTTTAACGACAGTCAGCCTTCCTCGTCTAGAGCTGTGTGGAGCAGTACTACTCTCCAAACTGGTAAAGCAAATTTGCTCTCATTTAAATTTGCCCCCACACGAGCCTCTGGTCAGACTCCTCAATCGTGCTAGCATGGTTAGAAAAACCACCCCATACATGGAAGACTTACGTAGCGCATCGGACTGCCGAAGTTCTGAAGAATGTTAGCAACGCTACATGTCGTCATGTGCCAAGTAAAGACAACCCTGCAGATCTTGGTACCGGTGGATGTAAACCCCAAGACTTAGCAGAATCGTCGCTGTGGTGGAAAGGACCCGAATGGCTATCGTAATCTCCTACATTATGGCCCAATAGAGCACCTCAAAACGTAATTCCGCTAGAAGGAAAGCGAATTGAATCATTTCATACGGTGGACATCCTGGATCCATTGGAATGTTTCTCTTCCTTCGCCAGAGCCCTTCGTGTAATTGCATATGTGTATCGTTTCATCCACAAAGCGAAGAAATGACAAATCCCTTCAATCCCTTCTCTCTCCACAGAAGAGATTAACTATGCAAAGGAACGCCTTATCATCGTAACTCAACAAATGTACTATGCGGACACAATATCATTATTAAAGGCCTCTAAGCCGATAAGCAAGAAGAGTCCGCTCCTGTCATTAAACCCGATGTTAGACAAGAAGGAAATATTGCGCGTGAATGGGCGCCTCAGTTATGCAGCTATAATGAACGCCATCCGATCATCATTCCCGAAGCCTCAAAGTTTTGTACCCTCTTCTTCGATTTTACCCATAATCGTATGTTCCATGCTGAAAAGCAGCTCATGCTTCGGATGGTCCAGCAAAAATATTATATTCCGCGCTTGAAACAAATGATAAAGTCATGCATTTTCCACCGCAAGACGTGCGCGATCCACAAGCAGAAGATGAATTCCCAGATTATGGCCGCACTGCCAGCTAAAAGGTCAACGTATACGGTCCCGTTCCACACAACAGGAGTCGATTTTGCTGGCCCATTCCTCGTCAAAACCTCTACTCTACGACGAGCCTCCTACTCCAAAGCCTATATCTGCGTCTTTGTTTGTTTTTCAACGAAAGCCATACATCGAGCTTGATCACCGAAACGTTTAGAGCAGCCTTTGCGCGGTTTGTTGGCCGCCGCGGAATGCCACACAAAATCATGTCCGACAACGGCAAGAACTTTGTCGGCGCACATAGAGCGATGCAAAAAGAAATCCCACTTTTCCTCCAAGAAGCAGGTAAAGACATCGCCGAAAAATATGCTCCTTAAGGCCTTTCTTGGCAATTCATACCACCCTATTCTCCTCACATGGGTGGTCTCTGGGAAGCAGCAGCTAAAAGTTTTAAAACCAATTTAACAAAAGTAGCCGGTAATAAAATGTTCCCCTTTGAAGAGTTCACGACCCTCATTGTTCATTTTGAAGGAGTCCTCAACTCCAGGCGTATTTCTCCCATGTCTGAGGACCCTATGGACCTACTCGCTTTAACATAAGGACATTTTCTACGTGGTGCCCCCCTAATGTCCCTGTCGGAACCAAATGCAGAAAATCTAAACCCGACTCGAAAATGGCAGTTACTTAAAGTTTTACACCATCAATTCAGCAACCGTTGGAAGAATGAATATCTTCAACAACTTCACAAACAACAAAATTGGAAAACCCCTCAAACAAACCTGAAAGAAGGCGATCTAGTCGTAGTTAAAGATGACCTGCTGCCACCCAATGAATGGCGTCTCGGACGTATTTCAAAGTTGCATGCCGGAGCTGATGGAAATGTTCGCGTCCTCGATATCCACACTCAAAATGGAGTAATAACGCGGAACATCACTAAAATCTGTTTATTGCCCCCCTCTTAACTTTAACTCTCTTGCATTTTTTCCCAGCCATAATTTTCTAATCCTCATTTCAACCTCAATTTACCCTAATGCTGATTTCTTTTTCTTTTTTTTCTTTCTTACGTTTTTTCTCCACAGATATCAGCATGGAAATGGGAAGATGCCGCCTATGCTGCCATCAGCACGCTTTACGCCAGTGCCACGCATTCCTAATCATGACGATATGAGCCAGCACGCGCTCATCGCTACTGCATAAATTGCTTGGCTACATCCACACCACAGGCGAGTGCAATTCCGCCGGCAGCTGCCGCCACTGCGGCCGAGCGCATCATACGTTGTTGCATCGTCCGTCCGCCTCAACATCGACACGCAACCGACATGCGACGCCTCCGCCACCCGCACGTTATAGGCGCGAGGAACACAGGGGTAGAACAAGGCAACGTATAATTCAACGCCCGGCGGCTCGTGTGCAAAGCCAGAGGGGTAGTCAGCGTAATATACGGAATTTGGTCAACCAAGCAAAAATTACGTTACAAAAACTGCAAGAGTATTTGAATGTATCAACTCCGCAGGCCGGCCGCCATGTTGAAGACATGGATTAAGACCTCATTCATTTTTATTAATAATACACTTTAAAACTTACCTACTAAATTAAATTTTAAAATTGTTGAATTTATACCTACTTGAATTTATTGAATTGTTACTTAAAATCGAATTGTTAAATACGATCATATATACTTACCTTTACCTTTAAATACATACCTTCTATTATACTTAACACGTGCATCCATACTTGCCCTAAATTAAACTTACCTGTGAATTCGACCCATCCTAATGTAAAATCTCAAATTGGAAAACTACAGCTTCTTTTCTATTTACTTACCTTTTTTACTTACCCTTTTTTATATATACATACATATGTACACAGTAAAAAGAAAAGTCTAACTTTAATACCATTTTAGTGTTTATATATAACAACGCCGAAAAGTATTAAATTAATACCATATTCAGTCTAATTAAGAGAGAGAGGAATTCAGTCAAAGATTCTCTCAGGCAAAAAAAAAAAATTACACAGTTTTATTATTTTGCCTTCACCGGGAGTCGAACTCACAATTTATTGAATGCTGAACGGAGATGTCTACTATCAAGCCATCGAGTACTTATGCTTGCCAGCGTCAAATTGCAGCCTTGTTCTAAATGTTAGCGACGAACCGCGTGCTCTGAGGAACAAACCACCGGACTTAATTTAATGCTGAAAAGTAATTAATTTAATACTTTTCCGGCATTGTTTTTAAACAAATAGTAGCTAAAACATTATAATGAGAGAGAGCGCTATAAAAAGAGCGCTTTCGTATTATTTTGGTATTATTTTAAAACTATTTGGAATTAAAAATCTTTCAGAGTCTTAAATTGATACTATTTAGTGTTAAAACTCAAATTTCATTCCAAATCGGCTTAATTTCAATAGCGACTGGTATTAAAAGTAATATTTCATTTTTTACTGTGTATGCTCAGTTCAGTTGTCGTTGAGCGCGCGGAGATATTCCAAATTTACAAAGCTATCTTTGCATGCGTTCAATGTAAAAATTTTTTTGTTTTTTGCCTCTCCTGTAAAAAATTTTTTTTGTCAGTTAGGGCCTTTGTGAATTAAGGTGACGATATGTAACTGCACCTGCATATTTCCTTTTTTTTAACTCAGACACCCGCTAGTTATAGCTAGTTACTAAGTTTTATCTCTGTTAACTTAGCTCTTAGTAAAGATATCAGAATAAAGAGAAAAAATTTCACTAACGAGTTAAAACGAAGTTTTTTATTAGGTACGATGCACATCTATGTACTATTTCATTGTAGATATGTATGGCGATTCTGATGCAAATAAATTGATTTCAGGTTAAACAAGTAAGGAAGTCTAAGTTCGGGTGAACCGAACATTTAATACCCAGCGGTAATTTTTAGAACGGGATAACAATCATTAGGCCTTAATTTCCGTTACCGAATTATTTCAATTTATGTGATTTTCGATATCGAAAGTGGGCGTGGTTGGAGAGCGATTTTTTCCAGTTTCATCAGGTATACTCCCAACAATACTAGTATAATTTGTGCCAAATTCCATCGATCTATCCTAATCAGTTTAAAAGTTACGACCATTCAAATTTTCAAAAGTGTCTCCCTTAAAATTGGGCGGTGCCACGCCCATTATAAAAAATTTATGAAAAAATCTTAAGAGAATCACCAGGGGGATTCATCTATAAAATTATATCATTTTACCCATTTCAGCTGCCGAGATATGTCAATTTGTGTGATATTCGATATCGAAAGGGGGCGTGGTTGGAGGGCGATTTTATCCAATTTCGTCAATTATACTCCCAACAATACTAGTATAATTTGTGCAAAATTCCATTGTTCTATCGTAATCAGTTTAAAAGTTACGACCAGTCAAATTTTCAAAAACGCCTCCCTTAAAAGTGGGCGGTGCCATGCCCACTATAAAAAATTTATGAAAAAATCATAAGAGAATGACCAGGGGGATTCACCTATAAAACTATATCATTTTAGCCATTTCAGCTGCCGAGATATGTCAATTTGTGTGATTTTCGAAATTTTCGATATCGGAAGTGGGCGTGGTTGAAGGGCGATTTTACCCAGTTTCATAAGGTATACTCCCAACGATACTAGTATGCTTTATGCCAAATTCCATCATTCTATCGTAATCAGTTTAAGAGTTACGACCAGTCAAATTTTCAAAAACGCCTCCCTTAAAAGTGGGCGGTGCCACGCCCACTATAAAAAATTTATGAAAAAATCATAAGAGAATGACCAGGGGGATTCACCTATAGGTTAGGTTAGGTTCAAGTGGCTGCCACAGAGGCACACTTAGGCCAGTTTTGAAAGGCCCGTTGTGATACCACCAACACAAGGAAAGTCAGTCCCGGGACCCAGCCATATGGAAAATCCCTGAGTTGTTGGGATTTTCCACATAGCAGATCCCGGGACTGACACTCCTAAACCGACACCGTTACTCCTCCTCGAACCACTTAGATGACTTTATGAAGCCCATCAAGTCCTTTATGTCCAGTTCCGCGATCTGGCTTAGGCTATCCAGGAACGGAACTCCCAAAAAGCGCGTTCTCGCGCCGCTTAAAGCCGGACAGTTGCAGATGAGGTGATCCACTGTTTCCTCCTCCTCATCATCTTTGCAACTCCTGCAGCATCGTCGGTAGGGCACACCTAGCCTTTCTGCATGCCTACCAATGAGGCAGTGACCGGTTAATACCCCTATCAATATGCAGATTTCCCTCCTAGTTAGGGCATAAATGCGTCTAGACCTTTTGAGATCCCATTTTGGCCAGGTTTGTTTCGATATGCGACACCCTGGGGATTGCAGCCATCTTTCGTTGGCTTGACGGAGTGTGTGCTCCTTCAGCATTAGTTTGCATGTGGCAAACGGCATACCTAAGCGCTCTTTATCCTGAAGAACCTGCTTGGTCGTGCCCTGCCTGGCAAGCTCGTCTGCCTTACAGTTTCCCTCAATGTCCCTATGTCCCGGGACCCATATGAGGCTTACGCGGTTCTGTTGGGCCATCTCCTGAAGAGATCGACGACAGCTGAGCGTCAGTTCAGAGTTGAACGTGTATGAGCCAAGGGATTTGATGGCCGCTTGGCTATCGCTGAAAATAGCGATATCTTCTCCGATAACACGTTTGCTTAACCAGGCCGCGGCGTCCAGGATTGCCGAGACTTCCGCCTGGAAGACGCTACAATGATCAGGTAGTCTGAAGGAGAGCTCAAGGTCCAAATCCCTTGAATAAACGCCTCCTCCAACTCTGCCGTCCAACTTCGAGCCGTCGGTGTATATGGAAGTGCCACCATTTGTTCCGGGACACCAATCCGTCCTCTCCCAGTCTTCTCTGCTGGGAATGTTTATTTTGAAACAGCTATCCCCGACTGTAGTAGTCGCACAACGATCTGTGCTTAGAGGGAGAAAGCTGTAAGATTCCAGAATACTGGAGTGTCCAATAGTACCCGCAGCCCAACTGGAGGTTTCTCTTAGGCGCAGAGCTGATGCCGCCGCTGACCGAAACCCTTCCAGATCAAGTGGCAAAATGCCCAGAATGACCTGGAGGGCTTCGTTGGGCGTTGTCCTTAGCGCACCGCTTATACAGATCATATTGGATCTATGGACTTTCCGCAACAGATTCAGGTATGTTGCCTTGCTCAGCGCAGGCCACCATACGACGACTCCATAAAGCATGATTGGGCGAATGATGGCCGTGTAGATCCAACTGCATACTCTAGGGCTGAGCCCCCATTTTTTGCCAATGGCTCTTTTGCAGGTGTAAAGAGCGATGCAAGCTTTCTTCTGGCGCTGAAGAACATTCTCCTTCCAATTCAATTTCCTGTCCAGAACTATGCCTAGAAACTTGGCCTTATCCGACAAGCCCAGGCGCGTGCCATCTAGTTCTGGTAGGCTTAGTGGCGGTATTTTGTACCGGTTGGTGAAGAGGGCAAGTTCCACCTTCCCTGGGTTGATACTAAGTCCGCAGCGAGAGGACCACGTCGAAACTTCTCGCAGTGCTACTTGCATCAGGTCACACAGAGTTTGTGGGAACTTGCCTCTGAATGCAATAGCTAAATCGTCTGCGTATGCCACTATCTTCCCGCCCCCCCAGCTTGTGTCACGTAGCAACGAGTTGACTGTGAGGTTCCATAAAAGCGGGGAAAGAACACCACCCTGGGGTGTTCCCCTTGTGACATAGCGTGATAACTCAACCGTACCAAGTGAAGAAGCTATTTTCCTTCCCATTAAAAGTTGGTCAATTAAACCAGTTAGAGGTCTATCTACGCCCAGATTAGTTAGAGCGGAGTTGATAGCCTCCGGGCTTATATTGTTGAAAGCCCCCTCAATGTCTAGGAGGGCCACGAGACAGTAGTCCTTTTCACACAGCGATTTCTCAATGACAGACACTAGGCTGTGCAGAGCGGTTTCTGTTGATTTACCCTTGGTGTATGCATGCTGATAGCTAGAGATAAGGTTGCTATCAATAGTCGTTAAGAGGTAGTCGCTTAATATCCTCTCAAAGGTTTTTAGTACAAAGGACGAGAGACTGATCGGTCTGTAGTCTTTTGGCTCGTAGTGGGATGCCTTCCCCGCCTTAGGGATAAACACTACCGTGGCGCTTCTCCAGGAGCCCGGAATGTGGTTGAGAGCCAGGCAGGCTGTGAAGAGAAATACCAGCCATTTAGCTGATGTCTCCAACGTGTTTATAAGCTGCGCGGGGATAATCCCGTCCGGCCCGGCAGCCTTATACGGTTCAAAGCTCTTAACTGCCCACCTTACTCTTTCCTCAGTGATGGGTATATTTACTGCCAGGTTTGTTGCAGGTGCTAGTGGTGCATCATGCAGATTCCCCGGAAAATGTGTATTCAAGAGCAGCTCAAGGGTTTCCTCTTCCGTGCTGGTCCAGGATCCGTCAGGCTTTCGCAAATAGCTGATGGTTGTTTGACTTTTCGAGAGGACTCGTCTAAGTCTCGCTGTGTCGTCGACCTTTTCGACGCCAGTGCAGAAATTTCTCCACGAGGTTCTCTTCGCCTGTCTCAGAGCTTTTTTGTAGGCCCTTAGTTTAGCTTTATATTCGTGCCAATGAGGCTCAGAGCCGAAGCTCTTGGCCTTGTTAAATTGTTTCCGGCATGATATTCGGAGCGAGTCCAAATCGTAGGACCACCAATGTGGCCTGTGTTTACCGCGTGGTTTTGGCACTGGACAAGCCTGTCCTAGAGCATTTGAGAGCGCCGATGTAAATGTAGTAACAAGATCCTCCAGCTCCTCTACTGATGAGGGGGCTTGTGAGGGCAGTACTGGGAGGTCTCTGTCTAATATTTCATTGTGTAACTGCCAATCAGTGTTACGTGGATTGCGCTTCATGATTGGTTGTTCTACAATAAAGTCTAAAACCATTTCTATGTAACGGTGGTCGGAGAAAGAATGTTCTTCCAGAACCCGCCATTTTCTGACCCACTCATAAGCGCCTTCACTACAGAGAGTGAGGTCTATGACCTCCCTGCGGGTCTTAGTGATAAAAGTAGGCTCATTACCCACGTTGCAAATCACCAGGTTGGTTGTTAAGAGGTAATCAAACAGAGACTCGCCCCTGGCATTGATGTCGGAGCTCCCCCATTGGACATGGTGAGCATTAGCGTCCGCTCCAATAATAAGATTACCCGTGCAGAAATTTGACACCAGGTCTTTCACCTCCATTTGTGGTGGGGGTTCTTCGGCGTCGTAGGGCATATAGACCGACGCCACCGTCAGGCGGGTGCTGTCGACCGTTAGACTGATAGCGGTAATATCACCATTGGTGTAGTTAGGTAGGAGAAAGGAGTTCAACTCAGACTTGACCAAAATACACGTTCTGACTTTGCTCTCCTCGCTGGCTCGAATGAGCTTGAAGCCCTTAGTCCCCAATCCGCAGATTCTCGAGCTATTGACCCAGGGTTCTTGGATGAGGACCACATCCACGTCGCCTTTAGAAAGACGACTACTTAAAGCAGCCGAAGCTACTTTAGATTTGTGCAGATTAATCTGAAGCACCACCAACATGAGAGCGCACAGACTTCCCTGCCGTCCCCATATCGTCGAGGTTTGCCCCATCCCGGAGGTTGCCTATCAACGACGAGTTGTTCCGATTAACTGCCCGATATGGCGTTGCAGGAGTCTTGCTGTCTGTAGCGTTAGATGTTAATCGCTCAGCGTTGGCTGCTACCACCGTGACGTCGAGGGCTTCCTCGTCCTGTAGGCTGTCCTCCATCTCCGAGTTGTTCACAGCACTATCGCCAAGGGACGTGGCGGATAACATGCTTTCCGCATCGGAATCCTCCGCTTCCTCTTCTGGTAATTCGTTTTCCGGTTCCCCCGGAGCAGCCGAGAAGGCAGCGCGATGAGCATCACCACGATATACGTGGATAACGATCTGGCCTACGCTGTAGTGTACTAGGCCATTGCACCTTTTGAGGGGCTCGATTGACTCTTTATTCATGGTGAACACCACCTGTCTGTCGGGCCCTACCGCATCCCCGACCAGATTGACACTCCAGTCATGCGTTGGCAGGGACGGATTCATTAGCCGTAGCATCCCGAGAATTCTCTCGGGTTCGTCAGGGATGGCCGGAATCCACGCCCTTGCCCTTGGACGAGCTGGAATGTCCTTCCAGTCGACGACCTCTATCTTTGCGCCCTTGTAGACTTCACCCAGCTTAGCAGCTGCTGCCTTGTACAGTGCTACGGTTTTTGCATCCTCGCATGCGAGCAATTTAATCTGACCCTGGTGCCAACCCGCATCCGTTACTCGCGCCGAACTACCCGGAAACTCTGGAGCAACATTGAGAAGAATGTTGCCGAGTTCATTTCGCACGTAACGCCACCGGTCCTTAGGGATGGCCAGGCGGTCATTGCCTCGGTCAAGGACGCCTATAAGGATCCTGTCCTTGGTTACCTCAGCAAAGCTTAGTTTGCCCGCTCCAGGGGTATTCTGATGCCGCTTGGGAGGGGGATTCAACTCCAGGTCCGATCTCTGGCGCTTGAAAGGGTTAACTTTTAACCTCTTTGGCATGTAAGAATTTTGGAACTCCGGTATCACAGCTTTCGCTAGCTCTACCGATTTACTGGAATTCGGCGACAGCGATTCCTGCGGTACCCCTTCATACCTCTTCAGGATCTTTGCAGCCAATCTTTTCTCGTATAAAATTATATCATTTTATCCATTTCAGCTACCGAGATAAGTCAATTTGGTTGATTTTCCAAATTTTCGATATCGAAAAAGGGGGCGTGGTTATCATCCGATTTCGCCCATTTTCAATAGCAACCTACCTTGATTTTCGAAATTTTCGATATCGAAAAAGTAACCCCTGTGTACAAAATTTCATGCAAATATCTCAATTTTTACTCAAGTTATCGTGTACACGGACGGACAGATGGACGGACATGCCTTAATCAACTCCTCTTTTAATCCTAAGAACTTTCATATGTGGAACTCTATATCTATCTCGATTATTTTGTGCCGTTACATACAACCGTTATGTACTAGTACGCTGGGTATAAAAAAGTTATCAATGTGTTGCCGTGAATGGGATAAAGTGCTACACATCTAAAAATTCAAATAAGTTGATTTCAGAATTTAAAGAAAAAACATATTCTATTAATGGGTTAATACATAGCCCCTAATGGGTTAATATAATTCGCAATGGCTATTTTTGTGCAGACATATTAGTTGTGATTTAAATAATTTGGTTACAGATCTTAAAAACAAATTGGTCACCAATGGGTTAATTCATGACCGTTAATGGGCTAAGATTCCAAAAATTACTCGTTTTAGTGTAGATACAACCAATATGATGTAAATATTTTGATCTAAGAATTAAGTGAAAAAAATTTGGGTTAAAAATGGGTTAATGCGTGGTCGTTAAAATGTTAACATTCTTGGGATTTATTTTTTTATTATCGATATACCGATTCTGATTCAAGAAAATTAAATTCGAAACAAAAATAAAAAAACATAGGTCACCAACGGGTTAACCCATGACCGTCAATGGGTTAAGATGTTATAGATTAACTGCTTTAGTGCAGATAAAGCGATTCTGATGTTAAAAAGTTGATTTCAGAATTTTGAGCCTCTCCATATATACATATAAGTGGCCCCAGTGTGCGGCGGTCTTTGCCAACAAGCCCTTAAGATTGGGCGTTTAAACATGAAATACAAATTTCCTAAGAACATATACCAACAAGCATTCGATAAATGAATATCGAATTTTCTTGTTTTTGTTGTTAGTGTTATTTTTCTTGTTTTCCCCCCATACTTTCCTTCGTGAACGGTGGACACCTTGCCGCGGTACGAGGGCTTAAGTCAATAGCCACAGGGCAACGCTACCCTTTTGATCATAGCTCCGCATGGCACTACATCATGAGAGTAGCCTAGCCTCTCTGGCGCGACGACAAAGATCTTCCCAATCCAGGGTGTTATGCGATACCGTGCCCATTGGACGTTTGCAGCCGGGAGGCAAATCGTGGCTGAAGTAGAACGGAGCCTTTCTGATCCCGGACCGCCTCAGAGAGTATATATGGTCTTATCGCGGTACGGAGCTCTGCCGCGACGGACAACACACTTTCCCCTCACTCTTCCCTTGACCTTGTCCGGAGATGGGTCGTACGAACAAGATGAAAAACACTATACAAAACTTTAAACAATCAACAACTTCGTTCACTCCTCAGCAGAGGAGAGTTATGCTGGAGCAAGTGAAAACACAACGTCGGAGGACAACCTCCACTTCAAAATCAACCGGGGGACTGACAGCGATGGCAACTACGGGTCGGTCAACCTATAAATCTCTATCAAGTAAGAGTGACTTGATGAGAGCCAGCACCAGTGAGTGCTGCTGCCTACGCAGCTAAGCGGACAACGACGCATGCTTACCTGGCCTCAGAGATCCAAAGGAAAGAGAAGCAGTAAATGGGCTGTCAGCAAAAGCACCGATGAAAACTACGGGTCCGGACTCCCAAGAGACATCTCATCGCAGCTCTAATCTAATCTAATCTTGGCTTGCGTCATAATGACGCTTAACCGCTTAGGCGATTTTGGCCAGTTCGTATCAAAGCACGCCAGTCATTCCTTTTTAGCGATAACTGACGCCAATTGGAAACCCCAAGGGAGTTCAAGTCATCCTCCACCTTTTGTTTCCATCTCAGTGGAGCCCTCCCCCTTCGTCTGCTGCCGAATTCGGGTGTCGATAGGAAAACTTTCTGTGCTGGAGCTTCTTTTTCCATTCGCATAACATGACCCAGCCAGCGGAGCCTTTGGGCTTTAATCCGCTGAACTATGGTCAGGTCTGCGTAAAGCTCGTACAGCTCATCGTTAAATTTCCTTCGATACTCGCCGTTGGCATCACGGGAAGGACCATAAATCTTCCGAAGAACTTTTCTCTCAAATACTCCAAGGGCCATCTCATCTTTCCTTGACACTGTTCATGATTCCGAGCCGTATATCAGGACTGGTATGATCAGAGACTTATAGAGCGTGATCTTTGTTTGTCGAGAGAGGACTTTACTTCTCAATTGCTTACTTAGTCCAAAGTAACACTTGTTGGCAAGAGTGATTCCCCCCCGCTCTGCGTACTTGAAAAAACGATTGGCCGCAAGGATCCTGAAGAAATATGAGGGAGTTCCGCCGGAAACGCTGTCGCCGAGTTCCAGTGTGGAGTTAGTACCATCTCTGATACCGGATTTCCAAAGCAGTTATGTACCAAAGAGGGTAAACGGAAACCCTTTCAAACGCCAGAGATCGGACGTGGAGTTAAAGACCCATCCCAAGGAAAACCAAGCTTTGCTGAAGTAACCAAGGACAGGATCCTTATACGCATTTTTGACCGAGGCAACGACCGTTTGGCCATCCCCAAGAACCAGTGGCGACACGTTCGGAACGCACTCGGAAACGCTGTTATTGACGTTTATTTGGAGTCTCCAGGTGGTCCGGAGGCTATTAACACCGCTCTTACTAATCTGGGCATAAGCCGATCCCTAATTTGACTAATCGATCAACTACTACGGGGAAAGAAAATATCTTCATCTACTTGTTACGGTCGATTTATCACGCTATGTCACGAGGGGAGCGCCTAAGGGTGGTGTTCTCTCCGCGCTTCTATGAAACTTCACTGCCAACTCGTTGCTACGAGACGGGGGCGGGAAGATAGTGGCATATGCAGACGATTTAGCCATTGCATACAAAGGCAAATTCCCACAAACTCTGTGTGACTTGATGCAAGTAGCACTGCTAGAAGTTTTCGTCATGGTCCTCTCGTTGCGGACTTAGTATCAACCCGAGAAAAGTGGAACTCGTTCTTTAGTACCAGAACTTAATTGCGTGAGCCTGAACTTGGCTGATAAAGCCAAATTCCTGGGCACAGTTCTGGACAGTAAGTTGGTCTGGTCATCCTGTGTCATGTAAATATAATGCGCGATGTTGCAGACCATTTCTCCGAACATCTCCGCCAAACGTCATGCCATGTCAGGAAGGCAAATGTCAGGCAAACAGCAGCTACATTAAGAATTTCTGGTTTCAGGGCTTTCTTTCGATGACCGACAGCCGAGGCGAGTAGCCGCAATAAAATAAACAAAAATATTTTCTTACTGGAAAAAATCGAGTGACAACCAGAAGTGGATGAAAGTTTTGAAATTTCTTTTAAGGCGTAAAATATAAGTTTAGTTTGGGAAAAATACCCTGCAACTATTTGGTTGATTTTTTTGCACAAGGCACAATCAGGGTAATGCTGGTAAGTACATACCTAACATCCACCCGTGAAACCAGTAGGTGATTGGGGTCCTTTTTTTCGTCCAGTTTTGCAGCAAACACCCCCGGCCCACTAGCAATTACTCGCCAAAATATCCGCCCCATCACCACCAGGGGGTTGGATGCCACCACCTTTGCCAAATACTTTACGGGCAGTCCGTTATCAACTATTTGACGTCAGCGGCATAATCCATATCGAGATACGGCCTGCCACACATACGCAGCGCCACCAACATCAAAACTCACTGCCACGGCCAGTACCACCACCAGCACAGTCGGCCACAAGGCCACATGCAACAGTTACCACCACCATAGCAACTATCACCAAAGCCATTCATCGGGAAAAATATCACCACCAACAAAAAAAACACGGAAAACTTAGAAACATCCAGAAGAGGATGAAAGTGTGCTGACGGCGAAAATAATGCTTTAAGTTCGTCGAAAATCCCGTAAAATTAATTTTTTAGTTTTGCATGCGAACAAGCGCTAACCCCAGAGCAGAGTTTAAGGAAAGCAGTAGGTGATTAAGTTATTTTATCCCAATTTTTTTGGAGCTAGCATCATTAGTCCACTGGCGACTGCCACCAATACCCACTCCAGCAACACCAGGGGTGGATGCCAATATTTGACCATACAGCCACTACAGTAGGTAATAATCGCCGAAAACGGCTTAAGCCACCATCAGCAGGTATTGTCGCCACCTACCACCCACAACAACCACAAAACTGCCACCAACAAGAAATCCTACAACAACAACCAACACCACCAGCATTTCCAAGAACGCGTCAAGGCCAGGTTTTTATGTATACGTGAACGGTACATGTACATTACCTTTCGTAACGAAACGACCCGGGTTGTTTTTTCATCGACCCGGCCAAGAGCAATACACCTCGAAGTGACCCTGTCTAACGCGTCACGATTCTCCCACCTAAATTTGTCATCCCAGGAACAGCCTCAAGCAGCAGGGCTGCTCCTCATTCTCTTGATCCGGGCTGGCATTGAGCCAAATCCTGGTCCAAGTGAATGGTTCTGCTGCGTGTGCCGGAAGAAAATCTACACCAGACGCTCACATTCAGTCCAGTGTGCGTTCTGCAAAGGTTGGCTACATAAATCTAGTTGCTCCGGACTATGTAGATCCTAAAACACACCGGCCCAATAGTTTCTATAAAAGTTTTGTGGCGCCCTGCTGTTAACGTCCCAGGACGTCCCGAGGCAAGCGACGCAACAGCGTGGCACTGTCGCCTTCTACAAATTCAGTATCCACGACTCGCAATACATATAATGCTCAGCAAAAAATGTGTGTTTCCGGCTGTAGCTCGCGTCGTAGTGCGCCAAAACAACAAGGATCAACTCACAGCTACTTCTTACGTTGCACATCGGTCGATGCTATGAGCACTGCCGAGCTTCAGCCCCTACCTTCAAACCCTCCACTAACTTCTTCCGTTACTAGCACTAATTTGAATCAAGTCCATCAGCTTCTGGTCCCTCACACTTCGTGCACTGTATGTTGGCACAGGATATATGCGTCGGTGGCATCGGTTAAGTGCAGCTCTTGCCTTGATCAATGTCACCTACGAATACGTTCTAGGCTCGCAAATAGAAAGCCCACACCGCCGACCGATCCACGCTCGTTTCCCAACGACCGAAATCCGTCGGCTTCAGAACTGCGACGGAGATCGCGACCTAGCCTACCACCATCTAGGCAAGCGCACCAGTCCTTGACTCCTAGAGCGACCATTGCCTCTCCCACACATTTTAAAGTTATGCAATTAAATTGCAATGGCATAACTGGCAAGATAGCGGAGATAACCAAATTCATGCAGCTGCATAAAATAAGCATCGCTGCAATTCAGGAGACGAAACTTGGCTCTCACTCGAATCTCCGAGCGGGTGGGGGCTACCACATTCTCCGGCACGACCGTACGGACGGTGGGGGCGGTCTCGCGTTCCTTGTCCACCAAACAGTGCAGTATAGGGAATTTGTTATCAACACCGACCAAAGAGACTTACCCTTAGAGTGTCAGGGTGTAGTTGTACAGTCTGGAGGTGTTGATCTCGAGTTAATTAACATGTACATCCCTCCCGTCACATACTTCCCCAGAAGTTATCGCCCTGACCTTAGCGCGTTTCTTTGTGGCGATAACCGTATCATCATGGGCAGAGATAGCAGAGGATGGGAATTAGCCGAGCAAATTGACGCTTTTACTTTCTGCACTGTGAACGGAGACGCCCCTACAAGGATGGTAGTTAATTGCAGTAGCTCCCCGGACCCAACTATTGTTAGCCCGGGCTTAATTAACAGCATTAACTGGCACCCTATGGTGGCTTTGGCATCTGGGCTACAGCCCGCTTTATACTAGCTGGTAGAATAAAAAGCATAAGGCCAAACTTTCCAGCTGAGGCCGCAGTCTTGGCTTACGAACGTGACCTCATACGCAACATCGATCCTTCAGATCCACAGATTGGTGATCTCAACGTGGAAATCAGGCGGTTTGTCAACGAACACAAACAAGCCAAATGGTAGGAGCACCTCAGGTCTTGTAACCTCTCTACCGGTGTTGGGAAATTATGGCCCACAGTGAAATCCTTGTCCAAAGAATGTCGACATCACCTTTGGTGACAAGACTTTCAATGACCCAAAGAAATGGCTCTTTGCAGACAGTATGTCCCTCATCCTGCACAGGACAGGACAAGACGTGGAATCTTCAGGCGTGCGCATAAACACAAAAACATTTCCCGCTTTCCATCACAGCTACAGAGGTTCAAGAGGCCATCAGGAAAGCCAAAAATTTCAATGCCATCGGTCCCGATGCTGCTGTCGTACCCGATAAATGGAAGCAGGCAACTGTGATCCCACTACTAAAGCGTGGCAAGCCAGCCAACGTTGGGGAATCATATCATGTAAGTAAATTTTTTTTTTTAATCAAGTTATCACTTCTTTATGGTTACTGCATGACTAATTGTTCACATTGGTGATGGTTAGCGTTATCGTTAGCGTTATGGCCATGGCGTTAGCGATAAGGAAGTTTAATTAAGCTTTAAAATGTGACTACCATAATAAGCTGACTCGGTCGACTAGGGTAAAACCGAGTAGGATGCAGCAGTTTAATAAGTGGGAGCAGCAGTCACCCCGCATTTTCCTTACCGAAGGGAATTTATGCAGTGAGGACGCGTTTCTTTGGTGTGTGAAATAATCTCCGCGCCGAAGTTCAAAAACACTTCAAAGTTCTAACGGCTAATATTTTGCGCTGTATAACTTTATAATTAGTAATAAATTATATTCTAAATAATCATGCCATTTTTTTTTATACTCAGCGTACTAGTACAAGGGTATTATAATTTTGTTCACATAACGGTAGAACGTGACGGCACAACATAATCGAGATATGATACCACCAAACACTAGGAAAGCCAGTTCCGGGACCCTGCCATATGGATACGGGATTCTCCACATAGCAGAATCCTGGGACTGACGTTCCTAAACCAACACCGTTACTCCTCCTCGAACCATTTAGATGACTTGATGAAGGCCATCAGGTCTTTTATGTCCAGATCCGTGACCTGGCGTAGGCTAACCAGGAAGGGAACTCCCAAAAAGCGCATCCTCGCGCCACTTAAAGCTGGGCAGTTGCAGATGAGGTGCTCCACTGTTTCCTCCTCCTCATCATCCTTGCAACTCCTACGCATCGTCGGTGGGCACACCTAGTCTTTCTGCGTGCCTACCAGTAAGGCAGTGCCCAGTTAATACGCTTATTAATATGGAGATTTCTCTTCTCCTTAGGGCATAAATATGTCTTGATCTTTTATGATCCCACTTCGGCCAGGTTTCTTTGGATATCCGGCATCCTGGAGATTGCAGCCATCTTTCGTTGGCTGGGCGGAGTGTATACTCTATCAGCATTAGCTTGCATGTGGCAAACGGCATACCTAAGCACTCTTTATCCCGAAGAACCTGCTTGGTCGTGTCCTAACTCGCAAGTTCGTCTGTGAGGTTCACGCGGTTCTGTTGGGCCATCTCTTGCAGAGATCGACGACACCTGAGCGTCAGTTCAGAGTTGAACGAGTAAGAGCCAAGAGATTTGATGGCCGCTTGGCTGTCGCTGAAAATAAAAATATCCTGTCTGATAGTGTGTTGGCCTATCCAAGCCGCGGCGTCCATGATTGCTGAAACTTCAGCCTGGAAGACACTGCAGTGATCAGGTAGTCTGAAGGCGAGCTCAAGTTTCAGATCCTTTGAATAAACCCCTCCTCCAACTCTGCCGTCTAACTTCGAGCCATCTGTATAAATGGAAGTGCCGCGATGAGTGACGGGACTCCGATCCGTGCTCTCCCATTCTTCCCTGCTGGGAATGTTTATTTTAAAACCGCTATCTCCGACTGTTGTGGTCGCACAACGATCTGTGCTCAGCGGAAGAAAGCTATAAGATCCCAAAATACTGGCGTGTCCAGTAGTGCATGCGCCCCAGCCGGACGCTTCCCTTAGACGCAGAGCCGATGCTGCTGCTACCCGGTGCCCTTCCAGATCGAGTTGCAAAATGCCAAGAACGGCCTGGAGTGCTTTATTGGGCGTTGTTCTTAACGCACCGCTTATACAGATCATACAAGATCGCCTGGCTCAGAGTTTTTTGTAGGCCCTAAGTTTAACTTTATATTCGAGCCATTGGGCCGTACCAAGGCTCTTGGCCTTATTAAATTGTGTCCTACATGATTTGCGGAGCGAGTCCAGGTCGTAGGACGACCAATGAGGCCTATGTTTACCGCGTGGTTTTGGCACTGGAAAAGCCTGCTCTAGGGAATTCGAGAGCGCCGTTGTAAAGGTCTTTACCAGATCCTCCAACTCCCCTACTGATGAGGGGACTTGTGGGGGCAGTGCTGGTAGGTCCCTAGATAGTATTTCATTGTGTAGCTGCCAGTTAGTGTTAAGTGGGTTGCGTTTCATAACCGGCTGCTCAACAGAAAAGTCTAGAACTAATTCTATGTACCGGTGGTCGGAGAATGAATGTTCATCGAGAACCCGCCATTTTCTGACCCACTAATAAGCGCCTTCGCTGCAAATAGTGAGATCTATGACCTCCATACGGGCTTTAGTTATAAACGTAGGTTCGTTACCCACGTTGCAAACTACCAGGTTAGTTGTTAACAAATAGTCAAACAACGACTCTCCTCTAGCATTAATATCGGAGCTTCCTCACTGGACGTGATGAGCATTAGCGTCAGTTCCGATAATAAGATGACCCATGGAAAAATTTGCCACCATGTCTTTTACCTCCCTCTGTGGAGGAGGTTCTTCGGCGTCGTGGGGCATATAGACTGACGCCATCGTCAGGCTGGTACTGTCGACTGTTAAACTGGCAGCTGTAACGTTACCATTGGTGTAGTTGGACAAGAGAAAGGTGTTCAGCTCAGACTTAACCAAAATACAGGTTCTAACCCTGCCCCCCTCGATGGCTCGGATAAGCTTAAAACCCTTAGTCCCCAAACCGCAAATCCTTGAGCTGTTGACCCAGGGTTCTTGGATGAGAACCACATCTACGTCGCCTTTAGAAAGACGACTGATTAAAGCAGCCGGGACTGCTTTACATTTGTGCAGAAACCCTACTAATTGTGGCAGTATCAACATTGGTGCGCTCAGGACTAGCTGATATCACTGTGACTTTGAGGTCTTCCCCGTCCAGCAGGCTGTCTCCCATCTCCGAGCTGTTCACTACTCCTTCGCCATATGACGTGGCAGATACCATACTTTCCGAGTCGGACTTCTCCGACCCCTCTTCCGGCACTGCGATGTCCGAGTACTCCGGTGCAGCCGAAATAGCAGCGCGCTGTGCATCGCCGGTATACGTGGATCACGATCTGACCCATGCCGTAGTGCACTCGTCCATTGCACCGTTTAAGGGGCTCGAGTGCCTCCTTATTCAAGGTGAAGACCACTTGCCTATCAGGCCCTACCGCATCCTCAACCAGATTGACACTGCAGTCCTGAGTCGGGAGAGATGGGTTCATGATCCGCAGCATCCTAAGAATTCTCTCAGGTTCAGCAGGGATGGCAGGAATCCATGCTCTTGCCCTTGGCCGAGCCGGGATGTCCTTCCAGTCGACAACCTCGATTCTTGCTCCTTGGTAGATCTCACCCAGTCTTGCAGCTGCTGCCTTGTACCGTCCAACAGTTTTTGCATCCTCGCAAGCGAATACCCTGATTCGGCCCTAGTGCCATCCCGCATCAGAACCCATCGGCGTGGCACCCGAAGACTCATCCATAATGTCAAGAAGGGTATTACCGATCGCATTCCGGACGTACCGCCACTGGTCCCTAGGAATGGTCCAGATTTCGTTACCTCGGTCAATGACGCCTATGAGGATCCTGTCCTTGGTCACTTCAGCAAAGCTGAGTTTACCCACTACGGGGGTGTTCTGCTGCCGCTTCGGGTGAGGTTTTAAATCCACGTCCGATCTCTGGCGTTTGAAGGGATTTCCATTAACCTTCTTTGGCGTATAATTGCTTTGGAAGTTCGGTAAGAGAGCTTCAGCCATCTCCACCGTCTTTCTGGCATTCGGCGATAGCGTCTCTTGTGAAATACCCTCGCATTTCTTCAGGATCCTTGCGGCCGCGCTTTTGTCCAAGTACTCAGAGCGACTGGGAGATGTATTTTGGGGATCTAGATCTCGGGGGCCAGGTCGTTAGGCCACTGCCACAGACGTTAAAGACTTGGTTTCGGTACCGGCACTTACTGGAGGTTTAGCATCAGCCGTTGTTGGCTTCACTGTGTTTGTACCGGTACTTACTTTGGGGATTGCCCCCGTATTATCCAGAGCTAATCGACCCGTAGTTGCCATCGCAGTCGATCTCTCGAGTGAAAATGAAAAGGAGTTTGTCCTCCGACGTTGCGCTCTCGCTTGCTCCAACATTTTCCTCCTCTGCTGTGCAGTATACATGGTTGTATCTTTAGTTTTAGGGTTTTTATTACTATTTTTCATCTTGTTCGTACGCCCCTCGCCGGGCAAGGCCAGCTTAGGGTCAAGGGAAGAGTAAGGGGAATGTGTCGTCCGCCGCGGCAGAGCCCCATACCGTGGTAAGGCCATAGTTACTCTCCGATGCGACCCGGTATCAGAGAGGCTCCGTTCGATTACAGCCACGATTTGCCTCCCGACTACAAACCTCCAATGGGCACGTGGTCGCATAACACCCTGGATTGGGAGGGGGAAGATCTTAGTCGTCGCGCCAGAGAGACTTGGCTTCTCTCGTGATGTAGTACCGGGCGGCGCTATGATCACAAGGGCAGCGTAGCCCTGTGGCTATCGACTTAAGCCTTCGTACCAAAGCAAGGTGTCCACCCTTCACGAGGGGTACTAGTGCTAGTACAATGGTATATTAATTTTGTTCACATAACGGTAGTACGTAGCGGCACAAAATATTCGAGATAGATATAGAGTTCCATATATGAAAATTCTTAGGTTGAAAAGAGGAGTTCATTAAGGCATGTCCGTCAGTCTGTTCGTCCTTCCGTCCGTCCCTCTGTGCAGCCGTCCAATTTACGAATGTGGGTATCTACATATTTTTTCGAAAATAAGTTATTTATATAGGTGTACTCGTCTGGAAAATTCGAGTTTATCTTTGAAATAATATTTTGTAATTTGCAAATGAATATAAAGTTATGGCTAAATTAAATTCTGTCTTTTGCTGTATCTACATAGTTTTTCCACAAATCCTAAAAAAAATGTGGGTATCTACAAAACTTTTGCCGTATCTACACCAAGTGAAATAAAAGCTGGTTTCCTATTCAAAGGCGATGTATCTGCTCTATAATTTGTAGATACCCACACCCTGATGAAATTGGATAAAATCGCCCACCAACCATGCCCACTTTCGATATCGAAAATTTCTAATATTACCTAAATTGACATAATTCAGTAACGGAAATGGGTAAAAGTGATATAATTTTATAGGTGAATCCCCCTGGTCATTATATAATGATTTTTTGATAAATTTTCTAAGGTGGGCGTGGCCCGCCCACTTTTAAGGAAAGCATTTTTGAAAATACGACTGGCCGTAACTTTTAGTATTTAGCATTTATTTAGTATTTAGTATTTATTAAGCCAATAAAAAAAATACAAAATCTTATAGGCTAAGTAGAAAGAGGTATATAGTTACTGTAGCTACATATATTAATAGTATAATAAAATTAAAGAAAAAAAACTTTTTTAAAAATAAGCTTTTATTATTGGTTTATAAAATTAACTAAAAAGTAAAAAATAAATTGACTGTAAAGGAATATAACACTTTATAAGTTCATTGTAACCTTTAAAGATAATTTGGCTTCTTCGTCTGCCACAAAATACTTCCATATTGTACATAATTATATATTTCTAACATTAAAACTTTACACCTAAATTATTAAATCTTCCAGTATATATCACATTCCTAATTTTATTAATAATAAAAGCGTGTTAAATTTCGATAGCAAGAAAAGAAGGTCCTGAATGTTCTTAATTATACCATCAAATAGAAAAGAAGGTCCTAAATGTTCTTAATTATACCTTAAAAATTTAACACGCTTTTATTATTAATAAAATTAGGAATGTAATATATACTGGAAGGTTTAATAATTTAGGTGTGAAGTTTTAATGTTAGAAATATATAATTATGTACAATATGGAATTATTTTGTGGCAGACGAAGAAGCCAAATTATCTTTAAAGGTTACAATGAACTTATAAAGTGTTATATTCCTTTACAGTCAATTTATTTTTTACTTTTTAGTTAATTTTATAAACCAATAATAAAAGCTTATTTTTAAAAAAGTTTTTTTTCTTTAATTTTATTTTTTACTTTTTAGTTCGGTTTATCAACAAGAAATATACCTATAAGCTTGTGCTTAGAACATCTTTTTTCTTGAATTTATTTTAAATATAAAATATTGTTTATATTAGTTATGCAATCTTTACGCGACAACCAAGTTTCGTATGTACATGCATTTAACGCAAACTTATGCGTCACAGCAACAGCGGCACAATCAACTATATGAGAGCCAAGTGTAAAATGCTTCTTCTTATGCTTTTCATGCATACAAAGTTGAAAGTTGGCAACTTTTGCATGTCAGACGTCGCTCGTGATGCGCAATGTGTCGTTCTCTACCTAAATACACACGTTCAACTCATCTGTCAATACATAATGCTGCGGCAAACATTGATTGTGACGCCGCTATTAAGCCATGCGGCAAAGAGGCAATAATGTCGCAGCGACATCAATCGGCTGCTAGCAGCAAAAAAAAACATAGAATCTCTTACAATAAAGCCGCGTGGTTAATAAAGTTACTTTTGGGATATTGGAATAAAGACTAAACTAAACGATAAATGGGATTTTTGAAATTAAGCTAATTCTTTTATTTACTGTTAGCGAAGCCTGAACGATGATCAAAATTTGCAAAATCCCATCTTAACTACAAGTTAGTACAATATCAAAAGCAAAATTTCCTGGAATGAAAACTTTCGAATATCTCTACTCGTGAACCACCTATCGGAATTATTTTTTTGTTACTTTGCGTGGAGGCAGAAAACTAAACGATGATGAAAATTTCAAGATCCTACTTCAACGGGAAGTTCGTTGAAAAACGAATTTATCGACACTGAAAACAGACCTTCGTAATTCTCAAATAAAGCGACTCACGCGCCACCTAGCGGGTCCAGTTTTTTTTTAACATTTAGAAATTAATTAAGTAACACACACGTAAAATATCAGCCAAATCGGTCCATAATTACGATTTTGAGTTTTTATTACCGCTATCTCAGCCCCACCTAGCGGAATTTTTTTTTACAAAAATATTTCTTTTCATGGTAGTAATACATGTTACGAATTTCAGCTAAATCGGACCATAAATGCGAATTTTGAAAATATAGCGACCCACGCGCCACCTATCGAAATTTTTTTTTATAATATTGCATTGTCATCGGGGTTATACATGGGTGCAGAATTTCAGATCAATCGGACACCGGGGAGTGTATCAAATTTAGCTTGCAAGATTTGATTACAGACAGCCGTCAGGTGGTACTAAATAAAAGCTAGAAAAGCCGAATGTTGCATTCTTCAGCGCCATCTGCATATCAATATATAATGCTCAGTGCCATCTGCATATCAATAGACAATGCTCATAAAAGTAAAGGAATTCGCCGCGTGGTAAGTAAAGTTACTTTTGGAATACACCACGCGGCGAATTCCAATCTTCTTTCTATGGCAATAGGGAAAAACGACTAAACTTGGGTGATGATTGGATTTTTGCAAATAAAGCAATATTTTAGATTATTTTTTTGTATAATGCATTGTCAATAAAACCTGATCGATAGTGAAAATTTCAAAACCCCAGCTCAGCGGGGAGTTAGTTCAAAATCGAAAGCAAAATCTCTGTAAATAAAATTTTTCAAATATCTCTACCCATGCGCCACCTATCGGAATTATTTTTTTATTATATTGCATCGGGGTATAAAACTAAGCGATGATGAAAATTTCAAGATCCTACCTCAACGGGAAGGTCGTTGAAAAACGAATTAATCGACTCTGAAAACAGACCTTCGTAATTCTCAAATAAAGCGACGCACGCGCCACCCAGCGGGTCCAATTTTTTTTTAACATTTAGAAATTAATTAACACCCACGTAAAATATCAGCCAAATCGGTCCATAATTACGATTTTGAGTTTTTATTACCGCTATCTCAGCCCCACCTAGCGGAATTTTTTTTTACAAAAATATTTCTTTTCATGGTAGTAATACATTTTACGAATTTCAGCTAAATCGGACCATAAATGCGAATTTTGAAAATATAGCGACCCACGCGCCACCTATCGAAATTTTTTTTTTATAATATTGCATTGTCATCAGGGTTATACATGGGTGCAGAATTTCAAATCAATCGGACACCGAGAAGTGTATCAAATTTAGCTTGCAAGATTTGATAACAGACAGCCGTCAGGTGAAACTA
The DNA here is from genome assembly GCA_964058755.1 of Campiglossa producta. Lineage (NCBI taxonomy): Eukaryota > Metazoa > Arthropoda > Insecta > Diptera > Tephritidae > Campiglossa > Campiglossa producta. Next base: position 72,948,040 of record CAXKVI010000001.1, read on the forward strand.
AATAAAAGCTTATAAAAAGTAAGTTTCCTTATAAAAAGAATTTATAGTACTTAAAAATCGATCTTATGAGCAAGAAAAATCTATTTCCAAATAGTTAGTAATTAAATTAAACTCAATCAAGGATCTAGTAATTGGTGCATTGATTGCATAAAGAGCTTTTAAAAGACGAACATGGAAGAATTCAGAGCTCCTAAGGGCTCTAGCAGGAATGTTCATGAAGATCCTCTCAAGGAGCACGGGGCAGTCCGTTACACCACGAAAATAAACGACAGTGATAAAATTATTCTTCTATTCTGCAGCGATTTTAAGTTGATCAGAAAGCATCTCGCTTCATATGGCGGGATGGGTTCAGAAAAACGTAACTTTCGCAAAGCAAAATACATAAATACTTTCTGAATTCGTTCAATTCTAGCAATATGGCGACCAAATGAAACAGGCGTATTCAAGTTTGGAGCGCACAAACGCTGTATATAAAGCCCTATATACACTTATTTTTGAGCGTGAACGTGGGTGAGCGTGAACAATTTTCTTTTGTGTAATATGTTGATATTACTCCACTTTTCCAAAAAAAAAACATCCGTAAGTGGATAAACAACTAAAATATCTTTGATATTACTGCATTTAAACTTAAGTGAAAGTGTTAAATATGCTTTGAATTGCTTATATACTATCTCACAGTGAATTGTGTGCGAACGCAAAGTAACACAAACCCTTCGCAAGTGAGTGTTGAAATTTGGCAATTACCACGCCAAACTGTGATTTTTTTTTACATTTTTTGGAGAGTTGAAGTCATTTGACAGATGTGCGTGAACGCACAAAAGAATTGATTTGGAATTCTTTTCCTTTGCGTACGCAATAGAAAGTCTCCACTCATTCACGCTCACGTTCACACGGAACTGTATGAGGGTCTTAAGAGTTTTAGCGTATACGGGTCACAAAACTCCGTGCTATGACGCCTAACAAATGCAAGCATGCCATACGCTTTAGAGATACAAAGATTAAAATGACTTGCCAAACTAAATTTGGAATCAAAAATTACTCCCAGATCTTTCATTTCACTTACCCGTGACAGGCGCGAATGAGATAAGTGATATGAGCTAACAATGACTTTAGGGCGTTTTGAAAAAGTAATATGAAAACACTTTTTTAAGTTTATTTTAACACCATAAATTTAATTTATCCAAATCTAGCTGCATCAATTCAGAGTCATGCTGACTGTAAATAGGAGAGTAAATTTTTAGATCATCCGCATATAGAAGAAACCTTACTGCAGAGAAACAAAAGAATTGATTTGTCATTAATGAAAAGAATGAAGAAAAGAGGACCTAAGATGCTTCCTTGTGGTAACCCAGAGCAGGCAACGAAAGGAGAAGACCTAACACTGTCCACGACAACCCAACAACGGCGATTTTGTAGGTAGGATTCAATCCAAATTAGAAAAACTGAGTGGAAACCCATACAAGAAAGCTTCTTAACCAAAACGACATGGGAAACCCGGTCAAATGCTTTGGAAAAATCCGTATAAACTATGTCACCCAGACATCATAAAAAATAGCTTAGTTAGTCACAGTTGAGCGCCCCGGAATAAATCCATGTTGCTCTTGGCATACAATATTCTTTACGAAAAAAAAAAAACATTTTGTCTTGAATGATGCATTCAAAAAGCTTCGACGTGGATAAGAGTTTTGAAATAGGTCTGTAATAGCTGATATCATTTTTATTGCCACTCTTGAAAATAGGCGTAATAAAAGCCAATTTCCACGCGTCAATGAAAATGCCAGAGAGAAGGGAAATATTAAACATTAATAAGAGGGGATAAGCAAGTGAACAAAATAGCCGCCAAACCATCAACATCGGTATTCTATGACTGTTTAAGACGGGAGATGCCGCTGACGACATCTTAGAGAGACAAAACGAGATTTCCAAAATCAATTGATGGTTGTATGTTGAAGCGAGTGTCAACATTATTGCCAGAGTCGGACACGAAGTTGGCCATGAAGTATTCAGCGAAGAAGACGGAATATTTGACAAAGATTTTTTGATTTTACAAAATTCCAAAACGATTTTGGATTACTTTTAAGGGTTTCCTTAAAACTTAGAATGTAGTTTCTGAGGAGAAACTTATCTAAACACTTGAACTTCCTTTCACACTCTTTATACTTTTCGAAGAACACCATATTATTACTATTTTTAAACTTACGAAAATATTTATTTTTCAAATTTCGAATTCTCATCAAGGCTGCGTTATGCCAGGGAACTTTATACTTTTTTTCGAAACCAAAGGAATAGACCTTTTACAAATGTTCACAACCGTTGTTCTAAATTACTCGAAAGACATAGTAGTATCTAAGGTGTGAAACAAGTTATCCCAATTTATTTCAAGAAATAGATTGTTCAAGTCTAAAAAATCGCAACGCCTAAAATTAAGAGACAAATTAGCTGTATCATTACTAACTTTGGCAAATTTATAAAATTCAAGAGTTATATCTAACGGAACGTGATGCATATCAGACTTTGCGATAGGTGAGTCGCAATTACGCAGTGCGAAATTAAGATTATCACTTAAGAATACTAAATCTAAAGTGCGACCAAGTTGATTTGAGTAACAGTTAGGGCCGCTTGCATAAAAGCTGATAACGACTAACCGGAGTTTAATTGACGTATTTTGTATGGTTAGCTGTCAAGTTAATCACCGATTAGGCTTAATCGGCTTTTATGGAAGTGGCCCTTAATTTGCCTTAAATCGATTCTTAAAAAGCTATCTATTACATTTATTTCATTCGAGCTAGTAACATAACAGGCTATTACTGAGGAATTGCAAGTATTCCGAGACCATTTTAAATTAGACAGATTGAAGTGGCCCAGCACGCAGAGATGATCGCCATCTATTTTATTTAGAGCCAATGGCCCGTAGTCATAGTCAAAATAAAGGAGGTACTAAAGTTAGCGTCGGCTTTTTTGAGAGATATTCCATTGATAGTTGTGTCAAAAAGCCGTCACTAACTTTAGTACCTAATTTATTTCGACTATTACTGCGGGCCAATGAAACTATGTTGTCAACATGCGCTGTGTATAGATTCTGGCTACTATTGGGCGGAATATACGAAGCACAAAGAAAAATTGAGTCTGAGGAACCTCGGCAGCAGCGCATTATTATTATCAAGTGCAACCAGAAGCTTGATACATGCACTGCAATAAGAACTCTCCCATCTCTAGCACATCCAGTGAGGTCTGCATTCCTATCTTTGCGAAAGACGCTATATAGCATGGGGTCGAAGTATTCCGCACTATGAAAGTTTTCATTCCACCATGTCTCCACAATAACGAAGACATCATACTCCTGATGTGAACTGAATAACCGCAACAGCTGAGACTTTGTTCTAATGCCAGCCATATTTTGCATGTAGATTTTTAGTCGGTCCGTTATTCCATCTGACCCAACCGATTGCCTTGGTCATCGGTTGGACCTCCTCGTTTTTTGAACCAAACTTGAATGGCCGCACAGCTATATTTATTATCACTCCAACCATCCATGGAAGCAGAAAATTAATACAGTAACTAATTTTATTCGAAAAGTATATTCGCTAAATGACAAAGAATTCATGGAGGATAACAAGAACAAAATAAAAACCATACTCTTCAAAAATAGCTACCCTCATGCTTTAGTTGAACAACTAATAAAAAACACTGCGAAAAAAATGGATCACCCTAATAACAATAATACACAAATAAAAGATAACACAAACAACAAAATTTATATTGGAGTGACTTACATCCCGGGCTTTACAAATAAACAATCGCTTAGAAGCATAATAAAACAAGAAAACATAATATATGCTCACAAACCACATAACACGCTAATCCCATATTTACAAAAACAAAAGACAGGATCGAAAAAGAAAATCAAAGTAATGTGGTATATGAAATTAAATGCAAAGGTGATGGTAGCAACAACTGTGATAAGCGTTACATTGGAACCACGAAAAGATATTTTTCAACGAGATTACACGAACACCAAATGGATGCAAAAAATAAAAAGACAACGACAGCATTAGCACAACACTTAGCGACAAACAAACACACAGCTGATTTTGACAACGCGCGTATATTAGAAGTTGAGAGAAAACCGAAACGGAGAATGACACTGGAAAGTCTCCACATACAACAGCAGCTGACAAATGTTATGAATTTCAAGGAAGATGTGGACAACACAAACAGCGCTTACACAGCTGTACTTAGAAAATGCAACCGAAAGCAACAAGTGCAATGAAAAAATATGTTTTGTGATTATATATTTGATAAAAAAATATTAATGTGAGTTTTTAGTTATTGTTAATGCCAAATATTTTAATTCGTTTGTTAATGTATTTTATTTTTGTTGTTTGAAATAATTAAAACAGGTCTCCCTGATGAAGACGCGAAAGCGTTGAAACGCGTAGGAGAAAAAAGAAACAAGTTGTTTTTCTTTTGAACATTTCGGCCGAAACAGCTCCAACCCAGCAAACATTTTAATTTGGAATTATTGTCGTTGAGCTTACACTGCACGTCACGAACCTCAGCTTGGAGGGAATCGGTTTTTTGACCTAAGCACTCATTATCTTCGTGCAGAACATTCAAAGCAGAAAGAAGTTTAGAGTTCAATAATTTCAACTCAGCAAAATTGGCATTCGCAGTTTGGAAATTAGGCATTTGCACTTGAGTGGCTTGTTGTTGTTGTGACGAAGAATTATTCGAAGTCAGAGACTCATGTTGTTGATCTGCAGCGCACAAACCACAGATATAAATATTGTCAGCATTATTTAGGTTACTTAGGCAAGCTACCAACAACACAACTCAAATGAAAAATATCTCTGCAATTTTCACATTCCACTGAAGTTTGGGCGCGCTCGACTTTATTGTCACAGAAACAAGGCATAATGTACCAAAATATTAGAAAATTATAAGAATAGGAAGAGAAAAACAGAGTCAATGTCTCTAACACAATTTTAATTTATTATTCTAATGGTCGCGCGACATTAAATAAAAGCTCGAATTAAGATAAACTCAGAGCGCAGCAAAAAAAAACGTCTGTTCACGCTAACACTCAAGTCATCCTCCAACTGTTGTTTGCATCTCAGTCGAGGCCTAACCCTTCCTCTGCTGCCGAATTCGGGTGTCGATTGGAAAACTTTCTGTACTGGAGCTTCTTTTTCCATTCGCATAACATGACCCAGCCAGCGGAGCCTTTGGGCTTTAATCCGCCGAACTATGGTCAGGTCTGCGTAAAGCTCGTAGAGCTCATCGTTAAATTTCCTTTGATACTCGCCGTTGGCATCACGGAAAGGACCATACATCTTCCGGAGAACTCTTCTCTCAAATACTCCAAGGGCCATCTCATCTTCCCTTGACACTGTTCATGATTCCGAGCCGTATATCAGGACTGGTATGATCAGAGACTTATAGAGCGTGATCTTTGTTTGTCGAGAGAGGACTTTACTTCTCAATTGCTTTCTTAGTCCATAGTAACACTTGTTGGCAAGAGTGTTTCCCCCCCGCTATGATACCGGATTTCCAAAGCAGTTATGTACCAAAGAGGGTAAACGGAAACCCTTTCAAACGCCAGAGATCGGACGTGGAGTTAAAACCCCATCCCAAGCGGCATCAAAACGCCCTCGGAGTAGGCAAACCAAGCTTTGCTGAAGTAACCAAGGACAGGATCCTTGTAGGCATTTTTGACCAAGGCAACGACCGTTTGGCCATCCCCAAGGGCCAGTGGCGACACGTTCGGAACGCACTCGGAAACGCTGTTATTGACGTTTTTCGGAGTCTCCATGTGGTCCGGAGGCTATTAACACCGCTCTTAGTAATCTGGGCATAAGCCGATCCCTAATTGGACTAATCGATCAACTACTACGGGGAAAGAAAATATCTTCATCTACTTGTTACGGTTGATTTATCACGCTATGTCACGAGGGGAACGCCTAAGGGTGGTGTTCTCTCCGCGCTTCTATGAAACTTCACTGTCAACTCGTTGCTACGAGACGGGGGCGGGAAGATAGTGGCATATGCAGACGATTTAGCCATTGCATACAAAGGCAAATTCCCACAAACTCTGTGTGACTTGATGCAAGTAGCACTGCTAGAAGTTTTCGTCATGGACTTATTATCAACCCGAGAAAAGTGGAACTCGTTCTTTACACCAACCTGTACAAAATGCAACCGCTGGACCTACCAGAACTTAATTGCGTGAGCCTGAACTTGGCTGATAAAGCCAAATTCCTGGGCACAGTTCTGGACAGTAAGTTGGTCTGGTCATCCTCTGTCATGTAAATGTAATGCGCGATGTTGCAGACCATTTCTCCGAACATCTCCGCCAAACGTCATGCCACGTCAGGAAGGCAAATGTCAGGCAAACAGCAGCTACATTAAGAATTTCTGGTTTCAGGGCTTTCTTTCGATGACCGACAGCCGAGGCGAGTAGCCGCAATAAAAGAAAAAAAAGTTTTCTTACTGGAAAAAATCGAGTGACAACCAGAAGTGGATGAAAGTTTTGAAATTTTTTTTAAGGCGTAAAATATAAGTTTAGTTTGGGAAAAATACCCTGCAACTATTTGGTTGATTTTTTTGCACAAGGCACAATCAGGGTAATGCTGGTAAGTACATACCTAACATCCACCCGTGAAACCAGTAGATGATTGGGGTCCTTTTTTTCGTCCAGTTTTGCAGCAAACACCCCCGGCCCACTAGCAAATATTCGCCAAAATATCCGCCCTATCACCACCAGGAGGTTGGATGCCACAACCTTTGCCAAATACTTTACGGGCAGTCCGTTATCAACTATTTGACGTAAGCGGCATAATCCATATCGAGATACGGCCTGCCACACATACGCAGCGCCACCAATATCAAAACTCACCACCACGGCCAGTACCACCACCAGCACAGTCGGCCACAAGGCCACATGCAACAGTTACCACCACCATAGCAACTATCACCAAAGCCATTCATCGGGAAAAATATCACCACCAACAAAAAAAACACGGAAAACTTAGAAACATCCAGAAGAGGATGAAAGTGTGCTGACGGCGAAAATAATGCTTTAAGTTCGTCGAAAATCCCGTAAAATTAATTTTTCAGTTTTGCATGCGAACAAGCGCTAACCCCAGAGCAGATATTGGTAAGTAGTGGGGGTTTCCAGAGTTTAAGGAAAGCAGTAGGTGATTAAGTTATTTTATCCCAATTCTTTTGGAGCTAGCATCATTAGTCCACTGGCGACTGCCACCAATACCCACCCCAGCAACACCAGGGGTGGATGCCAATATTTGACCATACAGCCACTACAGTAATAATCGCCGAAAGCGGCTTAAGCCACCTTCAGCAGGTTTTGTCGCCACCTACCACCAACAACAACCACTGCCACCAACAAGAAATCCTACAACAAAAACAAACGCCACCAGCATTTCCAAGAACGCGTCAAGGCCAGGTTTTTATGTATACGTGTGGTGAGTAATGTATGCAAATATATTAGTTAAGTTTAAAAGTGCCCGTGTACCCACCCGAACGTGGGTAGATAACTTGGAGGAGAGCACTCTATTTTTTAGTCGAGGCCTTAAGCACGTTTCCCGTAATGCCGGTTCTGCGAGAACGGTACATGTACATTACCTGTTGTACCGAAACGACCCGGGTTGTTTTTTAATCGACCCGTCTAAGAGCAATACACCCCGAAGTGACCCTGTCATCCCCGAAACAGCCCCAAGCAGCAGAGCTACTCCTCATTCTCTTGATCCGGGCTGGCATCCTGGTCCAAGTGAATGGTCCTGCTGCGTGTGCCGGAAAAAATCTACACCAGACGCTCACATTCGGTCCAGTGTGCGTCCTGCAAAGGATGGCTACATAAATCTAGTTGTTCCGGACTATTCAGTTCCTAAAACACACCGGCCCAATAGTTTCTATAAAAGTTTTGTGGCACCCTGCTGTTAACGTCCCAGGATGTTCCGAGGCAAGCGACGCTCCAGCGTGGCACTGTCGGCTTCTACAATTTCAGTCTCCACGACTCGCAATACATATATTGCTCACCAAAACATGTGTGTTTCCGGCTGTAGCTCGCGCCCTAGTGTGCCAATACCACAAGCATCAACTCACAGCTACTTCTTACGTAGCACATCGGCCGATGGTACGAGCACTGCCGAGCTTCAGCCCCTACCTTCAAACCCTCCACTAACTTCTTCTGGTACTAGCACGAATTTGAGTCAAGTCCATCAGCTTCTGGTCCCTCACACATCGTGCACTGTATGTCGGCACAGGATATATGCTTCGGTGGCATCGGTTAAGTGCAAATCTTGCCTTGATCAATGTCACCTACGCATATGTTCTAGGCTCGCAAATAGAAATCTCTGGACTGATGCATTCGTCGCGCCATGCTGTCGAGCTGCGCAGCCCACACCGCCGACCGATCCACGCTCGTTTCCCAACGAACGAAATTCGTCGGTTTCAGGACTGCGACGGAGATCGCGACCTAGCCTACCACCATCTAGGCAAGCGCACCAGCCCTTGACTCCCAGAGCGACCATTGGCTCTCCCACACATTTTAAAGTTATGCAATTAAATTGCAAAGGCATAACTGGCAAGATAGCGGAGATAACCAAATTCATGCAGCTGCATAAAATAAAAATCGCTGCAATCCAGAAGACGAAACCTGACTCTCACTCGAATCTCCGAGCGAGTGGGGGCTACCACGTTCCCCGGCACGACCGCACGGACGGTGGGGGCGGTCTCGCGTTCCTTGTCCACCAAACAGTGCAGTATAGGGAATTTGTTATCAACACCGACCAAAGAGACTTACCCTTAGAGTATCAGGGTGTAGTTGTACAGGCTGGAGGTGTTGATCTCGTGTTAATTAACATATACATCCCTCACGTCACCTGCTTCCCCAGAAGTAACCGTATCATCATGGGCGATTTTAATGCCCACCATGATATGTGGTATTCACGCCTTTCTGTAGATAGCAGAGGACGGGAATTAGCCGAGCAAATATACGCTTCCACTTTCTGCACTGTGAACGGAGACGCCCCTACAAGGATGGTAGTTAATTGCAGTAGCTCCCCGGATCTAACTTTTGTTAGGGCTTAATTAAAAGCATTAACTGGCACCCGCGGGTTGGGGTACTAGAATATGCCCGCGGTAGGTATGCCTGTCGTAAAAGGGGACTAAAATCCAAAGAGGCCAACTCAATAAAACCCGTAATGCCGAGTGTAATCCGAAACTTCTTTCCCCTACACTCGTGGGAATTATATGTACCGATTAAATGAGAAAAATCATACTTTAGATCATGATAAAGTTGAATTGCTTTAAGTGATCAGGCCAGATCTGGTCTTTCGGTTGATACCGAATCAAAAGTTGAAACCGCAGGCATGGTGGGGCTGAATAGGCCCCCCATGATACTGAAATCAGTTTGGCGTATGCCAAAGTAAAACTTCGGCTTAAAGCCAAACCGACTCTGCCCCGGGTAGCTGATGAAGCCAGCGACAATGATGAAAATGTTGCAGTAGAAAAGAAGGCTGTAGAACAAACAGCCTGCAGCTCAAAATCGGCAGACGTGACGCATGGCTTGGAGGATGTACAAACTAAGATTCAGCTTGAGTCCACAGCAGAAGCTACGATTATCGAGACTCCACCGCCCTCTCAAAGCCGGAAAAATAAATCAATTACGTAGCGAGAACCCTTGACCCGGGGTCGACAAAAAACGGGCCAAAGTCAGGCATCTAATCTCATTGAGTATTGTCAACAGAAGGGTATCCCATGGGTCCTCTGCTGTGACGCAAACTCCCACCATACAGCTTGGGGTAGTACGAACATAAATAACAGGGGTGAGCACCTCCTGGAGAGTACTAGTAGTCATAACATCAATGTCATAAATCGTGGTAATGAACCGACTTTTGTTAATGCTATTAGAGGGGAGGTTCTTGACCTTACTCTATGTGGCCAAAACATGGCCTTCGCTGTCACAAATTGGCACGTCTCGGGGGAGGAATCAATGTCGGACCACAAGCATATTGTGTTCGTCGTGGGCCACTTCTCTGAGCATGAGTCCGTTTTAAGAAATCCAAGGAAGACGAAATGGGAACTATTTCGCTTCACCATGGAAGAAAGTGGCAATTGCTTTCAAAAACCGATAACTACGGTGCGTGCGATTGAGGCAGAAGCTGAACAATTTCAGTCAGATATTATAACGGCTTTTAATGAGAGTTGTCCCCAGGCTAAAACAACGTGTACAACGAGAGGTGCCTTGGTGGAACAAAAAGCTTGCACAATTAAGATGTCAAGCAAGAAGGTTGTTCAATACAGCTAAAGACACGGGAGACTGGGTATCCTATAAAAATGCCCCAACCTCCTACAATAAAGAACTTAGGAAGTCTAAGAGGGCGACTTGGAGAGAACACTGCGAAAACATTAAAGATCTTCCCACGGCAGTGCGGCTCCAAAAGGCCCTTGTGAGAGGCCACAGCAACGTCATTGGTACTCTGAAGAATTCAGATGGGAGCTACACCAAGCAGCCGGAAGACACATGCAACCTCTTGCTTGCTACTCACTTTCCGGACTGTACACCAGGCTATCAACACTCACATCCTATAGTAGATGATTCTCCAACTATTAGTGGAAGCGAAAAGAGCCTGGCAGCAAAGCTAACCAATGTCAAAAATTTCCAATGGGCTTTATCGACTTTCAGTCCTTTCAAATCCCCAGGACCGTATGGGGTATATCCTTGTCTGTTACAGCAAAGAATTAACTATACAGCCCCAGGTGGACAGAGGTTAAGGTTGTTTTTATACCGAAACCAGTGAAACCGGAAAATCTACCATCGTCATATCGACCAATAAGTCTCAGTTCCTTTCTCCTAAAAGGAATGGATAAAATTTTGGATCAGCACATTAGAGAAGAGAACTTAAAGAAACTTCCTCTGTGTAAAACCCAATTCGAGTACCAAGACTGCTATCCATTGCCTTACGGAAAAAATTGAAAAGGCCATAGAGTCTAAAAACATAGCCCTGTGTGCATTTCGATAATACGACGTATCAGGCCATTGAGGAAGCCATGATTAGCAAGGACGTAAGCCCAATGATTACTCGCTGAGTGCTGGCCATGCTAGGGCAAAGAAAAATCAGCTTTGAGATAGGAGGGAGTGCTGGCTCAATCGTGGCCACAAGAGGATGCCCTCAAGTAGGTGTACTTTCTAATTTACTTTGGACCCTTGTCATAGACGAACTTCTTTACCTTTTGAAGGGCAATGGTTTTGACGTTCAGGGCTATGCAGATGACTTGGTCCTCTGCGTAACAGGAATTCATGATGAAACAATATCCGATCGCATGCAACAAGCCCTTCGCATCATTGAAAGATGGTGTGCTAGCAAAGGACTATCTATTACCCCAAACAAAACAATCTTGGTGTCTTTCACGCGGCGAAGAAAGCTGTCCTTGTTAGAGCCGTCCCTAGGAGGCAGCCGCATAAGTTTTTCAACGGAGGCAAAATACCTAGGAGTAACATTGGACAAGACCCTCACATGGAATGCTCATCTGGAAGCTACGATAAATAAAGCAACGATGGCCTTTTTCGCCTGCACTAGACTTTAGACGTATTGGTCATTTAATACAGTTCTGAAGCCAATAATCACCAACGCTTCCCTGGTCTGGTGGCCTAAGACTGCTCAGAGAACAGCAGCAACTAAATTATGTAAGCTGCATCGGCTGGTCTGTGTTGTACTGTGGAATACCTCCCTTCCTTTTTCTGATAGAGAAGGAAGCCACATTCGCTGCATTGAGACTTCAAAATGTTTCTGATCTTAAAATCGGAAATATGACAGGACATATGAAGATAGTCAAGAACTTCATAAACGATCCTATATTGCAATTAAATGATGCAACAACTTCTACGCTCAGGATCACGCGAAAATTTGAGGTTTCAATCGTTGATCGGGTGCTCTGGGAAACAGAGAACCCATATGCTGAATCTGATTCGGAGACTTGGTATACGGATGGATCGAAGCTGGAAGATGGTAATACGGGAGCTGGTATATATGGACCAAGCTACAAAAAATCGATACGATTCCAAGCGGAAATCCATGCAATATAAATCTGTGGCAGAGAATGCCTCCAAAGAGGACTATCCTCTAAGCGAATTTACATTATGTCGGACAGTCAGGCCGCCCTACGTGCCTTGCAGTCGTACACAATAACTTCGAAGCTTGTTTATGAGTGCGTCACAGTCCTTAATGATCTGGGGGCCAAAAACAAAGTGTTGCTAACTTGGGTCCCAGGGCATGGAGGACATGACGGCAACGAAAAAGCGGACCAGCTTGCAAAACAAGGTGCTCTAACAGCATTTTATGGCCCGGAACCCTTCTGTGGGCTCACCAAGGCCCACGTAAAGGAGACCATAAGCAACTGGGAAGACAAAGAGTTGGCTTAGCAGCCTAGGACAGAGGCAGGCCAAACTCTTTATAGAACCATCGCAAAAATCATCGGCCAGGCTCATAAATCTAAGAAGGGTGGATCTAAGAACCCTCACTGGGTATTATACGGGACATTGTAGTCTACGTTATCACCTGAATAAATTGAATCTGTCAGATACAACAATTTGTCGGTTTTGCGAACTGGACGATGAAACGCCGTTTCACATACTCTGCGAATGCATTGCGTTAGCAAGAAAGAGAGTTTGCAGCCTAGGTGGTGTCACTCTCAATCCGTTCGTGATATGGAATAAAAAACCTGAGGAGGTACTCAAATTTATAAAGAGCCTCCGCATACAGCAATAAGCTGATAGGTCACACAATAGATCGTACTAATGGTCGCGGTGTAATAAGGCCTTATAATAATAATAATAATAGGGAATTTGTTATCAACACCGACCAAAGAGACTTACCCTTAGATTGTCAGGGTGTAGTTGTACAGGCTGGAGGTGTTGACCTCGTGTTAATTAACATATACATCCCTCACGTCACCTGCTTCCCCAGAAGTTATCGCCCTGACCTTAGTGCGTTTCTTTGTGGCAAAAACCGTATCATCATGGGCGATTTTAATGCCCACCATGATATGTGGCATTCACGCCTTTCTGTAGATAGCAGAGGACGGGAATTAGCCGAGTTTTCTTCAGGCGTGCGCATAAACACAAAAACTTTGCCCCCTTCCCATCACAGCTACAGAGGTTGAAGAGGCCATCAGGAAAGCCAAAAACTCTAAAGCCATCGGTCCCGATGGCATAGCCATGGTGCACCTTAAACACATCGGCGCTGCCGTCTTCAATCTGTCCTTGACCACAGCTGTCATACCCGATAAATAGAAGCAGGCAACTGTGATCCCACGACTAAAGCCTGGCAAGCCAGCCTACGTTGGGGAGTCATATAATGTAAGAAAACTAACACTTTTGTTTCGTGTCTGACGAAAACTAACACTTTTCTTTTGTGTCTGACGAAAACTAACACTTTTAGGTAGTACATTTTCTTCAGAGAAAAAATGAAAGTGTTACTTTTTGTCATACACAAACTGTGAGTGTTAGTTTTCGTCAGACACAAATTTTTTGGTTTAAGTTTTCCTATGGCACTTCGAAATTTTAAGAAGCTAACTATTACCGTTGAATTTTAATAATTTTTTTTCGTTGTTTTTATACCGTCGCTCGGGAGGTATAATCTCGCAATGAAATGATAAATAAAGAAACAAGGCAGATTGATTAATGTTAATAATCACAGTAATAAGTTTCTTTATTCTTAGTTAATTTGTACAATAGTTTACCTTAAATGTAGTGGGTTATTGTGACAGCGGCAGCAGGCAGGTCCTTTCTCTTCGATAGTGAAAATGGAATAAGACTGGAAATTTGATCTTGGCTCTGCCGGACCGAAGATCGCACGGAGGTTTTCCACTGGATATTGGATATCCAAAGGAAAACTCTGTCACCCGTGTTTTCTTTTGTGTATATGTGCATATACATGACAGCGTTTGCATGTATATGCAACATTTTAAATATTCGCTTTAGGGTGTACCTTTTGTTCATAATAAATATTTTAGGCTCCGACCTAAACATGCGGGCGGGTCCCGTACGATATGTCGAAAAAAAAAATGTCGAATTTCCAAGACCGAATTTAAAAAAATTTTAAAATACCGAAGAGATTTTTGACCGAAAAAAAAAATGTCGAAAAAATGCAAATGACCGAAAAAGGTCGAAATTTGGATGCTTAATGTAAAATTTCGGAAATTTGAGTTTAACAACGTATTTTATGACAGTATACAATTATTTATCACTTCCTTACCTCTTACCAAGAACTTTTCAACCATTTTCCAATACAAAGCCTATTCGGGTCTGGTACGATATGGGGTCCCGTACGATATGTCGAAAAAAAAATGTCGAATTTCCAAGACCGAATTTAAAAAAATTTTAAAATAACGAAGAGATTTTTGACCGAAAAAAAAAAATGTCGAAAAAATGCAAATGACCGAAAAAGGTCGAAATTTGGATGCTTAATGTAAAACTTCGGAAATTTGAGTTTAACAACGTGTTTTATGACAGTATACAATTATTTATCACTTCCTTACCTCTTACCAAGAACTTTTCAACCATTTTCCAATACAAAGTCTATTCAAATTTTCCCCTTGTTAGAGGTAACAACAGAAATATTCTCATTAAAAAACTATACATTTAGTACAAAGGTGTAGTTAGACGCTGGCAATTATTAGTATACGATGGCCGGATGGTTAGCAGCTGGGTTTAGCATTCGAAAAATTGTAAGTTCGATTCTCTCTCTTTTTTTCCTAATTAGAAATGTTAAAAAGAAATCTTCTCAATTATATTGATGAGATTTTCCTTTGAAACATTAACAACTATACACATATCAGTAATTAGATGCTAGAAATCAAAAGTGAGCGATGGCCTGATTGTTAACAGCTGGGTTTATCATTCCGAAAATTGTAAGTTCGATTCTCGGTGAGGGCGATATCATTTTATTTTTCATTTAAAATATTAAAAAGAAAATCTTCTTAATAAAATTAAAAAGACGGTCTCTACAATAATAAGAAGCACATCTTCTTGAAGAAAATCTATAGAGATATCTTATGACGTTTGTTCTATTTTATTAGGCATTGTTGGCTCTGTGTTTGTACTTATTAAAAGCATAACACTAATCATTTGGTAATGATCATTTCGAGAAAGTTACCGTTATCTTATTGAGCTAAACTATGCTGCAGTCACCATGGCAAAAATAAATGGATGGGTCTTTGATGCAAAATCTATGTACATTTGTTTCGCTATATATGTACATCGATGCTTCGACTTGGTTAGTTTTCTAACATGTGTATATTTTTCTAATTACGTGCATATTTTTGAACAAGGAAAAGATGTTGGTCCAATTTACTTTTGTTTTTGGACAAGTGAGAAACCGAAATAACGTTTAAACGTTCAAAACTTCACAATTTTTATAGAAACATCGATGTATCGATACATCAAATATTTACGTGACTATAAAAGTCGCCAAAAATCAAAATTTTTCTGACATCTTTAAACCGGAGATTCGTTTCTGAGAGGTTGTTGTTAATTATATTGAGAAGAGCTTAAGAGTTTGTGCTTGTAACTTTACCGTCAGGTTTTATATTTGCTTGCAAGAGCTATTGCAAAACACTAGAAAAATAATACTCAACATGAATATATAAGATGTAGAAACAATGTAATGAATGATGTGTTAAATTCGCGCGAATTTCAATAAATATAATAAATATTTTAGGCTCCGACCTAAACATGCGGGCGGGCCCCGTACGATATGTCGAAAAAAAAAATGTCGAATTTCCAAGACCGAATTTAAAAAAATTTTAAAATACCGAAGAGATTTTTGACCGAAAAAAAAATGTCGAAAAAATGCAAATGACCGAAAAAGGTCGAAATTTGGATGCTTAATGTAAAATTTCGGAAATTTGAGTTTAACAACGTATTTTATGACAGTATACAATTATTTATCACTTCCTTACCTCTTACCAAGAACTTTTCAACCATTTTCCAATACAAAGCCTATTCGGGTCTGGTACGATATGGGGTCCCGTACGATATGTCGATAAGAAAAATGTCGAATTTCCAAGACCGAATTTAAAAAAATTTTAAAATACCGAAGAGATTTTTGACCGAAAAAAAAAATGTCGAAAAAATGCAAATGACCGAAAAAGGTCGAAATTTGGATGCTTAATGTAAAACTTCGGAAATTTGAGTTTAACAACGTGTTTTATGACAGTATACAATTATTTATCACTTCCTTACCTCTTACCAAGAACTTTTCAACCATTTTCCAATACAAAGTCTATTCAAATTTTCCCCTTGTTAGAGGTAACAACAGAAATATTCTCATTAAAAAACTATACATTTAGTACAAAGGTGTAGTTAGACGCTGGCAATTATTAGTATACGATGGCCGGATGGTTAGCAGCTGGGTTTAGCATTCGAAAAATTGTAAGTTCGATTCTCTCTCTTTTTTTCCTAATTAGAAATGTTAAAAAGAAATCTTCTCAATTATATTGATGAGATTTTCCTTTGAAACATTAACAACTATACACATATCAGTAATTAGATGCTAGAAATCAAAAGTGAGCGATGGCCTGATTGTTAACAGCTGGGTTTATCATTCCGAAAATTGTAAGTTCGATTCTCGGTGAGGGCGATATCATTTTATTTTTCATTTAAAATATTAAAAAGAAAATCTTCTTAATAAAATTAAAAAGACGGTCTCTACAATAATAAGAAGCACATCTTCTTGAAGAAAATCTATAGAGATATCTTATGACGTTTGTTCTATTTTATTAGGCATTGTTGGCTCTGTGTTTGTACTTATTAAAAGCATAACACTAATCATTTGGTAATGATCATTTCGAGAAAGTTACCGTTATCTTATTGAGCTAAACTATGCTGCAGTCACCATGGCAAAAATAAATGGATGGGTCTTTGATGCAAAATCTATGTACATTTGTTTCGCTATATATGTACATCGATGCTTCGACTTGGTTAGTTTTCTAACATGTGTATATTTTTCTAATTACGTGCATATTTTTGAACAAGGAAAAGATGTTGGTCCAATTTACTTTTGTTTTTGGACAAGTGAGAAACCGAAATAACGTTTAAACGTTCAAAACTTCACAATTTTTATAGAAACATCGATGTATCGATACATCAAATATTTACGTGACTATAAAAGTCGCCAAAAATCAAAATTTTTCTGACATCTTTAAACCGGAGATTCGTTTCTGAGAGGTTGTTGTTAATTATATTGAGAAGAGCTTAAGAGTTTGTGCTTGTAACTTTACCGTCAGGTTTTATATTTGCTTGCAAGAGCTATTGCAAAACACTAGAAAAATAATACTCAACATGAATATATAAGATGTAGAAACAATGTAATGAATGATGTGTTAAATTCGCGCGAATTTTACACATCATTCATTACATTGTTTCTACATCTTATATATTTTTTTTCGACATTTTTTCATTCGACATTTTTTTTCGAGACATTTTTTTTTTCGACCTTTTGTGTTTTCGGCAAATTTTTTTTCGACATTTTTTTTCGACATTTTTAGTTTCGACTTCTTTTTTTTCGACATATCGTACCAGACCCTACGATATGTCGAAAAAAATGAAGTCGAAACTAAAAATGTCGAAAAAAAAATGTCGAAAAAAAATTTGCCGACCAGACCCTACGATATGTCGAAAAAAATGAAGTCGAAACTAAAAATGTCGAAAAAAAAATGTCGAAAAAAAATTTGCCGAAAACACAAAAGGTCGAAAAAAAAAATGTCTCGAAAAAAAATGTCGAGTGAAAAAATGTCGAAAAAAAAATATATAAGATGTAGAAACAATGTAATGAATGATGTGTAAAATTCGCGCGAATTTAACACATCATTCATTACATTGTTTCTACATCTTATATATTAATGTTGAGTATTATTTTTCTAGTGTTTTGCAATAGCTCTTGCAAGCAAATATAAAACCTGACGGTAAAGTTACAAGCACAAACTCTTAAGCTCTTCTCAATATAATTAACAACAACCTCTCAGAAACGAATCTCCGGTTTAAAGATGTCAGAAAAATTTTGATTTTTGGCGACTTTTATAGTCACGTAAATATTTGATGTATCGATGTTTCTATAAAAATTGTGAAGTTTTGAACGTTTAAACGTTATTTTGGTTTCTCACAAAAACAAAAGTAAATTGGACCAACATCTTTTCCTTGTTCAAAAATATGCACGTAATAAGACAAATATACACATATTAGAAAACTTCTAACCAAGTCGAAGCATCGATGTACATATATAGCGAAACAAATGTACATAGACTTTGCATCAAAGACCCATCGATGTATTTTTGACATTGGTGACTCCAGCATAGTTTAGCTCAATAAGATAACGGTAACTTTCTCGAAATGATCATTACCAAATGATTAGTGTTATGCTTTTAATAAGTACAAATCATAAGTCATTCTCAATCTTAATTTTTACATGTGCAGTTTGTAGCCCGAAAATGTCTGAGAATATTTCTGTTGTTACCTCTAACAAGGGGATAATTTGAATAGGCTTTGTATTGGAAAATGGTTGAAAAGTTCTTGGTAAGAGGTAAGGAAGTGATAAATAATTGTATACTGTCATAAAACACGTTTTTAAACTCAAATTTCCGAAGTTTTACATTAAGCATCCAAATTTCGACCTTTTTCGGTCATTTGCATTTTTTCGACATTTTTTTTTTCGGTCATAAATCTCTTCGGTATTTAAAAATTTTTTTAAATTCGGTCTTGGAAATTCGACATTTTTTTTTCGACATATCGTACGGGACCCAGCCTATTCACATTTTCCCCTTGTTAGAGGTAACAACAGAAATATTCTCAGACATTTTCGGGCTACAAACTGCACATGTAAAAATTAAGATTGAGAATGACTTATGATTTGTACTTATTAAAAGCATAACACTAATCATTTGGTAATGATCATTTCGAGAAAGTTACCGTTATCTTACTGAGCTAAACTATGCTGGAGTCACCAATGGCAAAAATAAATCGATGTGTCTTTGATGCGAAGTCTATGTACATTTGTTTCGCTATATATGTACATCGATGCTTCGACTTGGTTAGTTTTCTAATATGTGTATATTTTTCTAATTACGTGCATATTTTTGAACAAGGAAAAGATGTTGGTCCAATTTACTTTGGTTTTTGGACAAGTGAGAAAACGAAATAACGTTTAAACGTTCAAAATTTCACAATTTTTATAGAAACATCGATGTATCGATACATCAAATATTTACGTGACTATAAAAGTCGCCAAAAATCAAAATTTTTCTGACATCTTTAAACCGGAGATTCGTTTCTGAGAGGTTGTTGTTAATTATATTGAGAAGAGCTTAAGAGTTTGTGCTTGTAACTTTACCGTCAGGTTTTATATTTGCTTGCAAGAGCTATTGCAAAACACTAGAAAAATAATACTCAACATTAATATATAAGATGTAGAAACAATGTAATGAATGATGTGTTAAATTCGCGCGAATTTTACACATCATTCATTACATTGTTTCTACATTTTATATTTTTTTTTTCGACATTTTTTCATTCGACATTTTTTTTCGAGACATTTTTTTTTTCGACCTTTTGTGTTTTCGGCAAATTTTTTTTCGACATTTTAAGTTTCGACTTCTTTTTTTTCGACATATCGTACCAGACCCCATGCGGGCCCCTTGCGATAAGCAAGATCTAAAAGAAAAGGAAAACACCATACCGGAGTTGTCACGCTCACTTAAAGCTAATAATAAAAGTTAAATTCATTTTGATTGAGGAAAATTTGGCTGGCTGATTTTTCGCCGGACTTCTTTCAGAGTGTTCGCTGCTGTAAAATTCAAAAAAACATTAGGGCTGAAAACAAGAACGGGTTATATTTCAACGCACTTGATATAAAATAAAATAAATTTGAGTATAATATATAGTTATTTACAATGAAATCTGGCTCGGCCTTGTGGCCAGTCTTCCCTGGTAATGTTACGAGCGGCAGTATGGTCGGAGAGGCCGTGTGTCCGTTCCATGCTCGTTTTTATTGTTTATTCAGTTATCATCTTGACGAAGAGGCCGATTTTTCGTTCCAGATTTTGGTACGCTTTATAATTCAATTATTTATGACAATTTTGTTGCCAGATCTTTATTTTCATAGGCCGATAAGACTCGACTTTTTTTAATTTGTTAATTTTTTACCTTTTATCTTCATATTTGTGACTGATTTGTCACAAACATGCCTGTCACCCACGAAAAATTTCGCTATTTGATAATTTTCATGTTTTGAAAATTTTGCGTTTTTTCACTAATAACATTTTGAGGTGTGAAAAAAAATTATTTTCCTCCCTGATTAATTACCCCGACACTAATGATACCCCATTCGACCATGTTGGTGAAATTTTTTTGAAAATGAGTAACCGTTGAACCGGTTTATCACTCGTAACTTTGAACGGGTACCCGGATTTCGATTCGGGTTTCGGATTTGTGATCGCGGCACGAATACGCGTCTTGATACCACACTTTCCCATATCGGCAGAAATTTTTCGACAACTTGTTTACGCAAACACTTACAAACAAAAATCGTTGTGTGTACGGCCCTTAAGGTTAAAAGTGAGTGTTGTATGGTAACACTGTGTGGGCGAATGAATAACAGTGGATGGCAAGTAAGACGAAAATGACAATGAATGAAAAATTGTCATTACATAATAAACATGAGGTAAGTAAAGTGTAAAAAATTTGTAAAATTGTAAAATATTGAATTTATATGTAATTTACTAATATTTTCTTTTCTTTTCAGATGTGATAACATGATAGGCAGTACCATGGGCATCCGGAATTGCCGCGATGGCCAAAAAAAACTGGCAGATTGAGGCTGCCTTCGCGACAACAGACCCAAGAAGCAGTTTTTTTTTTGTTTTTGCCTGAGTGCCATTCCATTGGCGTAACGAGGGGTGAGTCCAAGATGGATGCTTTTCCGTGGCTACAGACAAGTGAGTATGTTGAAATATATACATATGTGTAGGCAGAATTGCAAAAAAATTGCAATCAAAGTTGCAGATTTTCATGTGGTTGTTTTATTCACATTAGGTGTTTCGCACATAAATAGCATGGATTCCGCCCCAATTTTGGTATCGGACCCGGGTCATTTTTCGGGTTTTTGACCATAACTTTACACTAAAACAAAAAATTAAAAAAGCGCTTCCGGATTCGTGATCCTGAGGACAAAACCCGTCTTTTGAGCTATCTCCCATAATTTTAGCTAATTTATTAGCAGTTGACCCCTAAAGGAAACAAATACCAAAATTTGTTGTCGCACATTAGTTGATAAGTTACCGATAACGGTTTTTTGACCATAACGTTTCAAACAAAAAATTAAAGAAGCGCTTCCGGATTCGTGATCCTGAGGCCAAACCCCGTCTATTGAGCTATATCCCATAATTTTAGCTAATTTTTTTGCAGTTGACACCTAAAGTGAACTAATAGCAAAATAGCTAGTGAAGGTCAATATGTCTTCACTATTTTCCTTTTAATTGTCAGTGAAGACATTTAAAAAAAAATTATTTTGAACATTTTCTATTTTTCACACTAGGGTGTGCCAAAAAAATATAAATTTCATCGCGGTAATGAAATGAACACTAGGGTGTGCTCATTTGTTTTTATAAATATTATATGTGATATATTTGTCTAATTAAAGTAACTTGACGTATTTTAACAACTTAACAAAATTGACAACAGTGCCATTATGTTGGACATTGTAAAGTTATGTCAAGTTGGTATAGTTAGACAGTTAACTTGAACATTTTAACTAAAACCTCTTATATTTAGGAAATTGAAAAAACAGAAATCCCGGAATATGAACAAACTACCTTTTTATGGATTTTATGGTCGTGAGTTACTATATATGTTGATTTGTATATGTATATTTGTAGTTTTTAGTCTTTGTTTATGTTTATGTAGTTTTGTTTACTTTTTTGTTTATGCTGGGGATTTTTCATTTGGGTTTACCTTTCTGGGATTTTTGTTTTGTTTTTTATTTTCTTCGTGGATAAGTTAGCTTATCCACAAATTTTCGTTTTATTTTATGATTTTCATTTTTTATATTTCAAATAAAGATATATCAAACACTTTCATGGTTGTTTATGTTGGTTTTGGAAATTCAAAGTGGCATTACCAACTTTCATGAAGTGGAATATTCTAATTTTAAGATACGATTTGACTATTGGTGGAGTCTTCTCCACTTTGGTCATTTTCGGGTGGAAGTAGGACCAGTTTGGTTAGTGGTCTTGTGATGACTCCTTTTTCTATCGTTATGTCGACTACTCTCACAAGATCATCTGGGCCTTTGTGGATTTTGACCACTCTTCCTAGTCTCCATTCTTTTGGAGCTAAATTATCTTCTTTTAAGACAACTAGGTCGCCTAATTTTATATTAGCTTTCGGGTGTTTCCATTTGACCCGCTTTTGTAGCTCCAAGAGATATTCTCTTTTCCACCTTTTGCAAAAGGTTTGGTGTAACGCCTTCAATTTCTACCACCGATTTACTATGGAGGCAGGATTCTCGTTGGAATCTATTTCCGGTGGCGCGAGAAGATGTCCGCCTATCAGGAAATGACCTGGTGTTAAGGGTTCCAAGTCGGTCGATTCATTTGACGAAGGGCTTATGGGTCTGGAGTTGAGACAGGCCTCTATTCGGCATAATAGGGTCGAAAACTCCTCAAAAGTATATTTATACCCAGCTGCCACTTTTCGAAAGTGGCTTTTAAAACTTTTTACTCCTGCTTCCCACAGACCTCCCTTGTGCGGAGAGGCAGTGGGTATGAAATGCCATTCTAAAAGTTAATGAGCGTATTTCGACAATGCGTTCTCACGTGATCTGGCTAAAAATGCCTTAAATTCTGATCTTAATGATCTCGAGGCTCCGACAAAATTAGTCCCATTGTCGGAATATATGTTTTTTGGGCAGCCGCGCCTAGCTATGAACCTAGAGAGTGCGGCTAGAAATGATTGGGTGCTGAGGTCGGTTGTGGCTTCTAGGTGTATTGCTTTTGTTGTGAAGCAGACAAACAGACAGACATAGCCCTTAGAAATTCGACAACCTCGACCTCGGTAACTCTTTATTTCAAATGGTCCTGCAAAATCTACCCCTGTATGCGTAAATGCACGGGAAAATGTGGTGCGTTCCTGTGGTAGGTTTCCCATAAGTTGGGTTTGTACGCGTTTCCTATAGATCGTGCAGACCTTACAATTATGGATAGTGGACTGTTTCATATTTTTAACCCTCGGTATCCAATATTGGGTTCTAATAAGTCTTAGCATTAGTTGGTTTTCTCCATGGAAAGAAATATCGTGGATGAACTTAACAATGAGACGGGATAATTGACATTTGTATGGTAGGATGACTGGGTGACGTTTGCTATACGCTAAGTCCTGAGAGGCGCCTAAGCGACCTCCGGTTCTTATAATGTCATTTTTGTCTAAGAAAGGGTTAAGAGGAAGCACTTCGCTTTTTGAATCGACCGGTTTTCCAGACTTTAGATTTTTGTACTCGGTACAGCAAACTCTCTGTTGAGCGACTTTAATTAAAAATTGTGTCGTTGTTTTGATTTCATCTGATGAAATCTGATACGGCGTTTTATTAAAGGAATCTTTTGGCTGCCTATGGGTTCTTTTGAAAAATCTCAAAACGTAAGATATTACCCTTAAAACTCTAGATAGATTCGAAAATCTATCTATCTTGTAACCAAGAAGGTCCCTAAATTAATGTTACTTGCGATGGTTTCCATCATTTCGGCGAGTAGTACGGCTCCGCATAACTCCAGTCGGGTAAGTGAAATTGTTTTTACTGGGGCTACTTTGGTCTTGGCTAAGAGTAAATTAACCAAGACTTGATCATCTTTTTCGACGCGAAGGTATACTGCCGCAGCATATGCCTTCTCCGATGCGTCGCAGAAACCGTGAATTTCCACATTGTCGAATGGGGAAAAATACAGCGCACGCTCGAAAACGTGAACGCTCTAAAGCGTGAACACCCCAAAACGTAAACAGGCATTTTTGTGCATTGACTACTCTGAAACATGAGTAATCTATTTC
Organism: Campiglossa producta; assembly: GCA_964058755.1. Lineage (NCBI taxonomy): Eukaryota > Metazoa > Arthropoda > Insecta > Diptera > Tephritidae > Campiglossa > Campiglossa producta. The sequence goes on from CAXKVI010000001.1 coordinate 72,972,149, forward strand.
AGTCGCGATTTTGGTTTTGTAAAGAGTCCTTCGTCTTAGTTTTCTGGTGAAAATGAGTTCTAAAAACCCGTGTGCTTGGCATTAAAACAAAAAGTTGAAATTATCGAATTTTTTAAAAAAGCCTCATCTGTGACAATTTTAGCAAAGAAATATAATGTAGCTAAATTAACAATTAGTAACATTAAAGCGAAAAAGCATGTGATTTTAAAACGCGTAAACAACACGTATTGTGGCCCTGGAAATAGAAGAGAGCTCTTTATTGTTGGTTTATCCAAATGCGAGAGAAAAACTGGCCAGTAAGTGCTCTTATGTTGAAAGAAAAGGCAAAAACACTGCATGCTAAAATTAAGGAAAATGAAGGAAACTTCTTCGCTAGTGATGGATGGCTCCAAGGATTCAAGAAGAGGTACGGTATTCGTCTTCTTACGATATCAGGCGAAAAACTGTATTCGCAACCTCAGCTAGTGGATCCGTTTAAAGACAAAACTTAAAGCTAAAATGGCCGAATTGGAGTTGTGCAACGATCAGTTAAATAATGCCGACGAGTCTGGAAACTTTTGCCCGTTAAAACTTATGCGTCAAGTTTGGATAAGAGAGCCCCAGGGGTGAAGTCTGAGAAGCAGTGAATCACGTTTTCATGCTGTTCAAACGCCACCGGATCCCGTAAGCTTAAGCTTTTGGTAATTGGAAAGGGGAAGAATCCACGCTGCTTTAAAAATTTTCAGTGCCCCGCTGACTACAAGAGCTCGAAATCCGCCTGGATGACGTCGACTGTATTCAAGCAATGATTTCATGAGTCATTTGTTCCACAGGTGAATCATTATTTTAAATTTTGCCCGATTCTTACCGTTAACTCGTTATTTTTTAAGGTTACATCGTTTTTGAAGGAGAAAGCCTCTTTCTCACCCAAATGAAGCTGAACTGACAACGTAGAATGGGCAAATTTCGGCCATGTTTATGCCACCAAACGTTACTCCTCTCATTCAACCAATGGATCAGAATGCCATAAAAATCCCTAAGTTGCATTACAGAAACAGTTTTCTAACTTCAATAGCAGCGACAAAATCTGATTTGCTCGAGTCGATGAAGAAAATTAACTTAAAAACAGCTATAAATCTTTTAGATGCCGCTTGGTCTCGTGTTGGTGAAGTAACGTTAGCTAAGTGCTGGAACAATATTTTGAGTTTTGCGGTAAACGATGATGATCCCGAAGATAGTGTTCCTTTGGCGGTTTTAAAAGAAAAATGGGAAGCTGAACTTCGAACCTTTATCAGCCACACCGTCGATCTCCTTAACAGTTTCAATACTGAAGTTTGATTGTGTTCGCAGATATGCTCAAAGATATGTGGGTTATTGAAAAACCTCTTTTTTTATTAAACATTTCAGATTGAATTTACGTTACCAGCCATTCATGAATGGAACGAAGATACTGAGGAGGGTAATGCGGATGACGATCATGGACATGGACAAGAGGACGAATCCGACGATGAAAGCGTATCAGAGCAACTTGAGAGAATTAAGTCGACTGAAGCAGTTGAAATTTTCAACAAGACGTTAACATGGGCTGGTCAAGAAGACGTCGATCAAAATGATATGAGTGTACTAAGACGGTTAAACAGAAGATACAAAAAAAAATTACTGATTTTTTTAAATAAACCTACATGTATGACTTAATTTTCTATTAATACGTAACGAAAACAGGAATAAAATGTGAACTCGAATGTGAAAATATATATTAACTTGGTCTTTTTGGGCATTCCAAAACGTGAACACATTTGATAACGTGAACTACCTTGGTTTTAATTAGTTCACATTTTCGAGCGTGCGCTGTAAGTCCATTTCTCTTTTGTATTAGGTGATACATTTTCGTCCCAATTGTTGCTTCTAGCCAAATATGTTGCATAAGCATTTTGGCTACAATTTTTATTGGGGCAAGCCATCCCATTGGGTCAAAAAGCTTTGCAATTGCTGATAAGATTGCCCTTTTTGTTAAATTGTTGCAGTTTTCCATCGGCTTTGTGATGAAATAAAATTCGTCTTTATGCGCGTTCCACCTGATTCCTAGTGCTTTCACTTAACTTGCGTCTTCGAATTCGAGGAAATCTTGGGTTAGACGATGTTGCTTTGGGATGTCTTTCAATATTTGGTCACGTTTACTGCTATATGGCAATTGCTATTTTTTCTCTTATTTGGACAAGGCAATAGCAATCACGTCGGGGTCACCAAAAAATGTGTAGCCTTGCAGCTTTTTCGTTGGCTAATTTTACGTAAAAATAAATAAGAACGCTCGTCGTTCCAAAAAACAAATACAATTTTGTAACTTTGTTTGCAAGCAGGCGGGTCCGAACTGCAAGTAACCCGTGCTTCCCGATTAGCGATTGACAGCGAACTAACTTAAAAATTATAGATGAAATTAATGAGAGCATTTAGCAAAAGGCAATTGCAATAAATGTTACTAGCTTGTATGAGTGTATATCGTTATCTTATTTCACAAAGGCCCTAATTGACCCATTTTTCAAAAATGACTTTTTCATATATTTAAGTATGATATAGTAAAATACACGTTCACTACAAATTCTAAGTAGTTACTAGCAGTAACAACGGAGATATTCCAAATTTACAATGCTATCTTTGCATGCGTTCAATGTAAAAAAAAATTTTGTTGTTTGCTTCTTCTGTAAATTTTTTTTATGTCAGCTAGGGCCTTTGTGAATTAAGATAACGATATATGTATGTACATATGTCTGCAACTAACTATTGAATTTTCTTTATCATTGCTTCGCAGAGCAATTTACAATATATATATGTAAATATGTATGCATGCATTTAGAAGAGATTATAGCATAGAGTTTAACTTGACTGCGCTGCTTCTATTTGGTGTGCTGACGACAGTGGCGGCGTAACCAAACATTCTCCCCCCGTTGGAAGCCTGGGGCTTTCAACCTCATCTTGCTTAGGAAGTGGGCATAGCTTTCGTGTAGCTCGCCGGATGATTCCAGTGGCCGTTTTGAGTTCTGCAACGCGGCATACTCCGTCTGCCCCGCTCAACAATTTTACAACTCTCGCAAGTGGCCACTTAAGTCGTGGCAAATTTTCGTCCTTTACCACACTGAACCAAAAAAGTTCATGTATCCAATGAAAATGTACATACATAGATTTTAAGAATTGTTCGTTAAAACCTCTCCAAAGAACTTTTTCGTAGAAATTTAAGAACATTTCCTAGAATATAAGTACTTTTTCGTATAATATGTAAACAAATCCACAGAAAGCATGTATTCATTCATAAATTGTAGGAAACTTTTCTTAGATTCTATGACTTTTTTCTTATATTTTAAGAAAAACCAGTGTGAATTTCTATGAAACTTTGTTCGTAAAAAACATGTAAGTTTTTGGTTCAGTGCAGGACGATATCGTTGATAGATAAGCCAGGGTTTTGATGGCACCACTTAGAACGTTGTTGTGGCAGAGTTAAGTACTCTTCGCGCCATCGGGCCCAAAATATTTGCTGATAATATGACACGCGCTGCCATTGGTCTAACCAATTAAAGTTAAGAGATGTGACATTCGGTTCATCAAACAAAGCCAGAGGAGCCGTCCCTATGAAATGGGCGGGTGTCAAAACGTCCAGATCGTCAGGGTGCTCTGAAAGTGAAAATAAAGGTCGAGAGTTAATAATTGCCGCAATGTGGCAGATGAGCGTGCGCAGCTCATCAAAGTTTAGCAAGGAATTTGCAGCTGTTCGATAAAAATGATGTTTAGCCGTTTTTACGGCCGCCTCCCACAGGCCACCAAAGTGTGGGGAACGAGGAGGAATGAATTTCCAATCGATGTTGTTGTCTAAACAAAATTCGTGAACCACATTTATGTGACTATCACTAAAAAACAGGCGACGTAATTCGGGAAGTTCGTTTTTTGCACCAACAAAATTGGTAGCGTTGTCCGACAATATTCTAGCAGGGCAACACCGAGTAAGAATGAAGCGCTTGAGAGCATTCAAAAAGGCCTTCGTGGAAAGATCCATGACTAACTCCATATCCACAGCCTTGGTAGCGAAGCATATGAAGATACAAATATAACATTTTATTGGCTGCCTGTTCCGTATTTCATTCTTGTAAAAAAAAGGTACACAAAAGTCCACGCCTGTGACCTTGAATGCGTACGATGTGTTGACTCGATCATGAGGAAGATCAGCCATAATATGTTCAGCTATAAAAGGCTTAGCTCGAAAACAGCATTTACTCACTCTATTTGAGACAGTTTTTCCACCTCCGATTGGCCAGTAATGCAGGCGAATGTTGGCCAGCAATGCACGAGGACCGGCATGTAAATTGCGTCTATGGAAGTGCATGATAATTGTATGAGTTACCGGATGGCTTCTAGGCAATATAATGGGATGTTGACCATCGAAGTCCAAAGCTGAGTTTGTGAGTCGCCCACCTACACGTACTAATGCTTCGTCGTCAATGAATGGAGATAGAGATGAAATGCAGCTGTTCACTTTTTTTCAAGGCATTGTAGTCATCCGAAAGATTACCGATTTGAATAGTTCGTAAAAGCAATTTTGTTCCCTGTTGAATATGATCAACTGTTAATCCGTTATGTCGGATCCTATGAATGAATTTGTAGATATAGCCGAAAACGTGCTGTAGTTTTGTGAACGAGTTGACATATTTGCAACGAAGTGTCATGTCAGCGAATTGAGGGACTGTCAGTAGGACTTTCTTGCGGAGCTCGGGGAGATCTTTCACTACACTACAAGTCAATAGCCATTTGCTTCGACCTTCAGTTAAAAATTCAGGACCACGAATCCAAATTGACGATTCGATGAGCTCACTGGGAGATGCGCCCCTAGAGAGAATGTCAGCTGGATTTAACTTGATTGGCACGTAATTCCACTCCATGCCTGCCGTCAACTCTTGTATTGCTGCTATGCGGTTTGAAGCAAAGATTTGAAACCGAGATGGCTCGCCGTGGATCCATGATAGTGCAACTGCAGAATCCGACCAACAAAAAAACGGGCATTCAAAAATGTTCATTTCAGCGACCTCATGAATGAGTTGTGCCAACAGTGCTGCTCTACAAAGCTCAAGCTTAGGTATCGTAAGAGTTTTGAGGGGTGCTACACGCGACTTAGAGCAAAGTAAATGCACCTGCCTCTCCATTCCATTGTCGGATACTACGTATACACAGGCTCCATAAGCCTGAACGCTAGCATCGCTGAAACCATGAACCTCGACCACACTTTTTGGCAGGATAGACAGCCGAGGAAAAGTAAGTTTTGTTATGCGAACAAGATCTGAGTATAAACTATTCCACAATGAGTCTAACGATGAGGGCAAACTTTCATCCCAGTCGAGTTGCTCCCTCCAAAGATGCTGAAGAAAAATCTTTGCTTTCGAAATAATAGGACCAATAAGCCTCAATGGGTCGTAAAAACGAGCAATTATTGATAAAACCAATTCCTCTTTGCTGTAACTGTTGGTGTAAATACGAAAAGTAGGCTATCAGAGGCTGGGTCCCAAGTAAGACCAAGGGTCTTTGTGATATTACTTCCATCATCGAAGCTCAAGAGAGGTTCGGTATCTTCACTAGGTATACCTTGAAGAAGATCCACATTATTAGTGCACCATTTACGCAATTTAAAACGACCTTTCGCCAACATATTAGTTATTTGGTTCATGATCTCTCTGACTTCTTGGACAGAATCAGCACCTGTAATAAGATCGTCAACATAAAAGTCTCGCCGCAAAATTTCAGCTCCAACAGGAAACAGCCCTTGCTCGTCGGAGGCTAATTGATGCATTGCTCGCACTGATAAAAATCCAGCCGGTCGAGTACCATAAGTTACTGTATCAAGTTTAAAAACTTGAACTTGATGTTGTGAAGTATCGCGCCACAATACGCACTGCAAGTAAGAGTCATCCTCCGAGACTCGCACACATCTGTACATCTTGCAAACATCCCCATTTAAGGCGACAGAAAATGTTCTAAAACGCAACAGTATGTTAAAGAGTTTGGGTTGTATGGTAGGGCCAGTCATAAGTACATCGTTGAGGGAGTACCCGGTGGACGAAGCTGCAGAGCCGTCAAATACAACCCGTAACTTTGTGGTGGTGCTGTCTTCCTTCATTACGCAGTGATGGGGTAAAAAATATTTGCAGAGATGACGATTTTGTTCATTAACTAAAGACATATGCCCCAAATCTAAGTATTCTTGCATAAACGCAGCGTAATTTTTCTTTAGTTCAGGTTGGCGATCTAATTTACGCTCTAGATTTAGGAATCGACGCAATGCTTGCGGATATGACTCACCTAGCATACTTATATTGGGTTTAATCGGCAATCGAACCGAATAGTCCCCAGATGATAATCGAGTAAAGTTAGCCTTGAAGTGGGATTCACACTCAATCTCCTCCTTGGTATATTTGACTACAGAGGAAGAGCAGCTTTCAAGCTCCCAAAAGCGACGCACCAACTGATCAAGCTGTGTGGATGGTTTCGTTGAGGATACCGCGTTTAAAACCTTTGCTGTTCTGGGCTTACACTCGCCACCTGTGACCACCCATCCTAATCTGGTTTTTTGAAGTATCGGTATCAGATATAAAAGAAGTGTATTCAGAAGTTTGAGAACGAAGATTTATATTGACAGTAAAACCATCAGACTGGAACTCGGAGTCGCCAAGACCAGATACAGCTGCAAATGATTTAGTTTTGCGCAATTGTAATTGTTGAGCAAGTCGAGATGTGATGATGTGCAATTGCGATCCGGAATCGTGTAAACGCACGACAGGGCACCCATGTACCAGCTCCTCGAGTTTGTCATAAATTGAATTGAACGTAGCGGCAATATGGTTCAGACACTCCAGCCTTACACTTAGATCCGATTCGTTGAGCAAATTAATTTTCTCCCCTTCGATCGTCTGTTCAATATTTTGCGCTTGCATTTTCTTATCCGCAGGTGGTGGATTAGGCTGATCATTTTCTGCCATGATGCAATGTCGAAGAGCTGAGCAACTTGCCGAAAAAAACAAAAAAATATAATATGTATTTAGTTTTATTTTTTCCAAGATATTGTATGATTTTGCAACGGAACGAATTTACCGCTTTATTCCCTTATGTATTTGAGTGCCAATAAATTTCGATACCAGCAGCCGCAGCTATGTATCACTCCGGTAATATTCCAATATATAGGTATTTACCGCTTCACCGAATGTGAATCTGTACCTATATACATATGTATGTACTGCGCAGTCAGCCGGTAGAAAAAACGGTTACTGCTATATGGCAATTGCTATTTTTCCTCTTATTTGGACAAGGCAATAGCAATCACGTCGGGGTCACCAAAAAATGTGTAGCCTTCGAGCTTTTTCGTTGGCTAATTTTACGTAAAAATAAATAAGAACGCTCGTCGTCCAAAAAACAAATACAATTTTGTAACTTTATTTGCAAGCAGGCGGGTTCGAACTGCAAGTAACCCGTGCTTCCCGATTAGCGATTGACAGCGAACTAACTTAAAAATTATAGATGAAATAAAATTAAAGAAAAAAAAACTTTTTTAAAAATAAGCTTTTATTATTGGTTTATAAAATTAACTAAAAAGTAATAAAATTAAAGAAAAAAAAAATTTTTTTAAAATAAGCTTTTATTATTGGTTTATAAAATTAACTAAAAAGTAAAAAATAAATTCACTGTAAAGGAATATAACACTTTATAAGTTCATTGTAACCTTTAAAGATAATTTGGCTTCTTCGTCTGCCACAAAATAATTCCATATTTTACATAATTATATATTTCTAACATTAAAACTTTACACCTAAATTATTAAATCTTCCAGTATATATCACATTCCTAATTTAATTAATAATAAAAGCGTGTCCAATTTTTTTTTAACATTTAGAAATTAATTAAGTAACACACACGTAAAATATCAGCCAAACGGTCCATAATTACGATTTTGAGTTTTTATTACCGCTATCTCAGCCCCACCTAGCGGAATTTTTTTTTACAAAAATATTTCTTTTCATGGTAGTAATACATGTTACGAATTTCAGCTAAATCGGACCATAAATGCGAATTTTGAAAATATAGCGACCCACGCGCCACCTATCGAAATTTTTTTTTATAATATTGCATTGTCATCAGGGTTATACATGGGTGCAGAATTTCAAATCAATCGGACACCGGGAAGTGTATCAAATTTAGCTTGCAAGATTTGATAACAGACAGCCGTCAGGTGAAACTAAATAAAAGCAATTGCAATAAATGTTATTAGCTTGTATGAGTGTATATATGTATGTACATTAGGGTAATTCAAAAAAAATGTCGACTAAGTCTTACCCCCTAAAAAGTTAGGTATTGATGAGAAAATAAGCCTTGCAAAAAATTAGCGCTCTAACTCAACCCTTAGAGGTGGCTATTTTTTTCGCCCTTTCCCATACATTTTGTATGGGAAAAAATGGTATTTTTTTCAAAGTGAATGTTCTTTCAATTTTTGCTACTTGCTCCAAATCTCCAATAGTTAGCAATGGTCGTAAGTTAGCGTTAATTTTATCTGACAGCTCACGTAATTTTTCTGCTGAAGATGCTTCAACCCTTTTCAACCCCAGAATCTCAGTGATGTGTGCCTGAAAAATAAGACGCTTATTACTAAAACGTTTCTGGAGCAACTCCAAAGCAATATTATAGTTTAAATCAGTGATCTCCAACGAACGGATGGTATCCAATGCAGCACCCTTCAGCAAATGCTGCATTTTCTCGACATCAGTGAGATCAGGATCTTTATCGATGATTGTTGTAAATATTGAAATGAAGTCGGTGTATTCCGTGTATACACCACTGAATGTAGGCAACTTTAATTCAGGTAACCGTGGTCGACTTTGCATTATGATCTTTTGACCTTCAGGTCTATGCTCATATCGCATGGTTGAACAAGGTGGCATTTGAGATGAACGCTTTCGAATCTCATGCCGTATACGAGACCGTACTGAAATGAGCAAATCCTCGAAGTTTGAGCGCAGTTCCCCACCAATTTCATCAAAATCAAGCTCCTCGAGTTTGTCATAAATTGAATTGAACGTAGCGGCAATATGGTCCAGACACTCCAGCCTTACACTTAGATCCGATTCGTTGAGCAAATTAATTTTCTCCCCTTCGATCGTCTGTTCAATATTTTGCGCTTGCACAAAAATTGATTGTGCCTTGCGCTGGTAAAAAAATTTCTTATCCGCAGGTGGTGGATTAGGCTGCCATGATGCAATGTCGAAGAGCTGAGCAACTTGCCGAAAAAACAAAAAAATATAATATGTATTTAGTTTTATTTTTTCCAAGATATTGTATGATTTTGCAACGGAACGAATTTACCGCTTTATTCCCTTATGTATTTGAGTGCCAATAAATTTCGATACCAGCAGCCGCAGCTATGTATGCACTCCGGTAATATTCCAATATATAGGTATTTACCGCTTCACCGAATGTGAATCTGTACCTATATACATATGTATGTACTGCGCAGTCAGACGGTAGAAAAAACGTTTACTGCTATATGGCAATTGCTATTTTTTCTCTTATTTGGACAAGGCAATAGCAATCACGTCGGGGTCACCAAAAAATGTGTAGCCTTCGAGCTTTTTCGTTGGCTAATTTTACGTAAAAATAAATAAGAACGCTCGTCGTCCAAAAAACAAATACAATTTTGTAACTTTATTTGCAAGCAGGCGGGTTCGAACTGCAAGTAACCCGTGCTTCCCGATTAGCGATTGACAGCGAACTAACTTAAAAATTATAGATGAAATTAATGAGAGCATTTAGCAAAAGGCAATTGCAATAAATGTTATTAGCTTGTATGAGTGTATATATGTATGTACATTAGGGTGATTCAAAAAAAATGTCGACTAAGTCTTACCCCCTAAAAAGTTAGGTATTGATGAGAAAATAAGCCTTGCAAAAAATTAGCGCTCTAACTTAACCCTTAGAGGTGGCTATTTTTTTCGCCCTTTCCCATACATTTTGTATGGGGAAAAATGGCATTTTTTTTCAAAGTGAATGTTCTTTCAATTTTTGAAACTTTTTTGAAAATATTTTTACATACTCTTAAAGTTGAAGCTTTGAAGCTTCCAAAATGGTAAGCCATGTGCTATTATCTTCACTATTAAGATAATTACAGCCATTTGAAAATGGCTGAGTTTTGTACCATTCAGAGTGTTTTAGTTAATTTATTAATTTAATAGAGAAAAAACTAGTTAATTATTATTTCCTCCTCTTTAATTAAATCATAGTCATCAACGTCTGATTGTCAAAGCAAGCAAAATTTGAGAGTTTGCCAAATTTTAACCTTGCTTCAACTTTGAGGTCTCCAATTTGCCATGCTTCCTTTAAATACGTATACTGAACTTTTCTGTCAAAGTCAAAGTTTGAGGTAAAGCCAAAATAAAGCTTTATGTTGCTGACCCATAAGACCGAAAAAATAACCAAATTTTTTTTATTTGAATCACCCTAATGTACATATGTCTGCAAATAACTATTGAATTTTCTTTATCATTGCTTCGCAGAGCAATTTATAATATATATATGTACAATATATATATGAAATTTACAATATATATATGAAATCAAATTTCTTGACAGCTTATTTAGTGTCAATCTTATTCAAATTAATTATCTGCCTAACAGACTGAATAATATTTTAGATCTTGTCTTTGTTGACGAGAACCTAAGTTTCAATTTAGATGAGTGTGAATTTCCACTCTGTAGTTCGGACATGCATCATGTTCCTCTCTCTATAACTCTTAAAGTGCTCAATTTTAGCCCAGTTTCTCTCAATGAACCGCGCACTTATGACTTTGGAGGAGTTAACTTTGATGACTTGAATGCTAGGCTTTTGGATGTAAACTGGGAAGGTCTTTTCAACTTGAAATCAGTCTCTGAATGTTTTGATATTTTTCTTATTAACGTTTTAGAAGTAGTTTGCAACATTGTACCTGTACGCCCCGCCCGTATACACAAACTCCCCTGGTATACAAGAAACCTAAAAAGGCTTAAAAATAAGCGAAACAAATATTTTAACCTGCACAAATCTACTGGTAATTGTAACTTTAAAGATGAGTAGCCGACTTTCAAGAGAGTTTAATGCTCTTGATAAACAGCATACAATCAACACATCGCTCGGTATGAAGTTGAACTCAAATCCAACCCGAAATATTTTTGGAATTTCATTCGATCAAAAAAGGGTTACACAAACATTCCCACTTGTGCGACTTTTGATGATAAGCATTCTCAGTGTTTATCTGATACCGCTAATTTATTTGCTGATTTTTTTAGCTCAAATTTTGTCCATGACAGTGGAAGCACCTCAAATACCAGTCGGTCTCCAAGTTCTCTTGACCTTGGATCTTTGTCGGTATCTAAGCTTGATATTATTAACAGCATCTCTTCTTTACAGTCCTCAACAAAAACAGATTTGGATGGTTTTTCCCCATTTTTATTAAAAAAGTGCAGTTCCTCTCTCAGTGTTCCTTTAAAGCATATTTTTAATCTTTCCCTTGCCTTTATTGATCGGTGGAAAGTCGCTTCAGTTTCTCCGATGTTCAAATCTGGTAATAAAAATGATGTACGAAACTATAGGCCTATTTCTAAACTCACCACCTGTTCAAAACTTTTTGAAAAGGTGGTGAAAGATAAATTGTATTTCTTTGTAAAAGAAATAATTGATCCGCATCAGCATGGGTTTGTCTGCGGTCGCTCCACAGTTACAAACCTTGCTGAATTTTCCCAATATTGCATCTCAGCCTTTAAATCTTGTCATCAAGTCGATGTTGTTTATACAGACTTTTCGAAAGCTTTCGATACTGTTGTACATAGCATTTTGTTATTGAAGCTAGAAGAGCTTGGATTCCATTCAACTCTTCTTTCTTGGTTAAACTCTTATCTGTCTAACCGAGTCTCAAATGTTGAAATTAGTCATACTATATCGTACCCCTTCGTTGCCACTTCTGGTGTGCCTCAGGGAAGTATTCTTGGCCCATTGCTATATCTACTTTTTATTAATGATATTAAAACTTGTTTTAGTACTTCAAAATTCCTACTCTATGTGGATGATTTAAAAAATTTTAATGTAATACCCTGTTTGTCAGATACACTATCTTTGCAAGGCGATCTAAATAAGCTATCTGATTGGAGTGTGAGAAATAAACTGTCGCTCAACATAAAGAAATGCTTCCAAATGACTTTTGCTAAAATTGCAAACCCAATTGTCAGTACTTACACTATTTCTAACATCTGCCTATCTATCGTACATGAATATTTGGATTTAGGTGTCGTTTTTGACTCAGGATTCACCTTTGTCAATCACATCAACCATATTATACCTAAGGCAAATTCTAACTTGGGCTTCTTACGTCGTTATGCGCGTGATTTTAAACCCCCATACACTAGAAAATCACTCTATAATTGCCTAGTAAGATCAAAGTTAGAATATGCCTCGGTAATCTGGAACCCTATTTACTCTTTAAATTCCGACAGGGTCGAGAGAATTCAACGCCGATTTACCCGGTTTTCTCTACAACCTCTTCATTTTGTTGAGCCATTCCCATCGTATGAGGCCCGTTGCCTTTTAATTAACCTTAAATCGCTTAAGTCAAGGCGCATAATGCACTCTCTCATGTTTGTTTATGATATTATTTCTGGCATGATAAATTGTCCCAACCTTCTTGAGCAAATTGGCTTTAATGTACCCCAAAGGGTCCTACGTACTCCACTTCCGTTTAATGTTAAAACGCTTAGATCTAACTATTTACTGTTTGCACCTATTACAAGGTCGCTTTTGGAATTTAATCGAATTTTTACAACTCTCGATCTAGATTTTGCTCAGTCTAGATCCATATTTTTGGCTAAATTGCAATTAATTTATTTTTAAGTGTTATTTAGTTTTATCTTTAAGATAATTTGTATTTCTAGTCTGTAAGGTTTTGTAACCATTGACTGAATAAAAATGAAATGAAATGAAAATATGTATGCATGAATTTAGAAGAGTTTATAGCATAGAGTTTAACTTGACTGCGCTGCTTCTATTTGGTGTGCTGACGACAGTGGCGGCGTAACCAAACAGTCACAATTGGCTGTCCACTTTCGAAGTGGAAACCCGGCTGATTGCAACACTTGAGAGATTTCATCTCTTGATTTAATTGCTGAGTCGATGCAGTGTCCACCAGCAAGAATGTCGTCCACGTACATACAATTTTTAAGTATGGTGGATGCTATTGCCAGATAAGGAGCACAATTTACCCCAAATGTTACAGTCTTTAATTCGTACAGACTGATAGGGTATTCAGGGCTAGTACGATATACTATACTCTGATATTTTGTATGATTTGGGTGTACCATAATTTGTCGGTACATTTTCTCTATATCGCTGTTGAAGACATATTTGTAAAGTCTGCAGCGAAGAATGAGAAGGGTTAGGTCTGCTTGTAATACTGGACCCGTGTGAAAAACATCGTTCAGGCTTACTCCGTTTGCTGCTGGGCTCGATGCGTTGAATACGACTCCATTCACTTTGCTGGTGATCCTTGCCATATGTCCTAACTCCTCGTATTCGGTCACAACTCGATTGTACTCCGTTTGAAGAGAAGGGTTTTTCGCGAGGCGTGTCTCGTTCCGGAAGAACTGAGAGCATGCCCTTTTGAGGGATGGCCCGAGGGATGTGTTCGCAGGGAATTCTCTTTTAAATGGCAATGAGACTGTATATTTCCCTGAGTTATCTCTCGTGGTTGTTTTCTATAAAGATCCTCGCAGTATTTTTCTTCTTCATTTAATTGTTTGCTCCTGGGAAGTTCTTCTAATTCCCAGAAGGCAGTTAGTTGGTTATCTAACGATATGACAATATAATAAGAGACGATTTTGTTTTGTTGCTCTTGAACATCTGCTCGGTCTGTGAGTATCCAACCGAAGACAGTTTCTTGTGCCAAGAGCGTACCAAGAACATCCTTCTGCAATCCGTTTAATATTATCTGAGGATAAATGTCTCCTCCCAGAATTAGGTCCACTGGCTCGTTGACATAGAATCTTTTATCAGCCAACTCTAAGTCAGGGAATGACTGTTTTGTCATCCCACTGATTTGACAATTTGGCAGATTTCCAGTCAACTCTGGCAGGACAAGGACGTTTACGTTCACAGAGAATAATGGGTCAATGAGTGACCGCAGCTCGATTGAACACGTCTCTTTTACCTGTGCAGAGAATGAATTTGTTATTCCCGAAACTTGGGCGCGAATTTTCTTGCATGGCAGGTTAATTCGCCGTTTTAGTCTTTCAGTCATAAACGAGCACTCTGATCCAGAGTCGATTAGAGCTCTTGCTGAATCACTAGTGTTTTTGTAGTGTATATTTACAGGAGCTGTGCCTAAAAGCGGCATGGCAAGACTGGACTTGCTTATCATTTGTTTTAGAGTTTTGTCTCTCTTGTGCCTGTTTCGAAGTTGAGGCTCTATCGTTGCCATCTGAGCTCGGACTATGCGCGGATGTCTTTGACTGACTTTTGGGTATATGCAGGAGGTCGTTATGACGATGATGATATGTCATGCAATTGCACCCCTTTGTACATTTTGAAACCGTATGTCGTGAGGACAAACAGTTCAGGCAGCTGTTGTTCTTTTTAATAAACTCCACTCGACGAGAGGGAGTAAGTTTTTTGAACTTGTCACAATTATGTAGTTTGTGACTATTTGAACGGCACATCTGGCAAAAGAAGTGCTTTATGTTGGTTTGGAAGGACCCAACCTTTTTTTGATGGGGCTCATGGGATTGTTTGTGGGGCTGGGGTTTTGATGTCTTTGAGGGTTGGTTACTTCTATGGCCGTATACGTTTTCCAACGCTAATCAACCTATCAGATAAGAATTTGTTCATATCCTTCCATTTGGATATTTCCGTCTTGTTCCCTAACCATAGTGAAAGGCTGCTCTGGGCAACTTTTCTACGCACAATTATACAAAAAGTGCATCCCACAAATCAATTTTATGGCTTTTTAAGGCTGTTATGAATTATTTAATTTTAATTGTAAATCCTTAATTGATTTTCCGCAATCAGTTTCAATTGGCCTAATACTGAATACGGTGTCTAATTGGGCCTTTACCAAACTACGTTTATTTTCATAACGCTCATTTAAAATTTTCCACGCTATGTCAAATCCTGCATTTGTAAGTGGGGCATTGCACACAATGTCGTATGCTTCCCCTTGTGTTTTCTGGGTGAGGTGGAATAACTTTTCCACAGGGCTAAGATTTTTATTAACTATATATATGGCCGTAAACATATCTCGGAACGTAGGCCATGATATATAATCACCCTTGAAAACTTTGCCCTTTGTTGTTTGATTGGAGTTGTTCCGACAACTTACCCATTGTAGTAAAGCATTTTAAGTATGCTCCATAAGAAACTTTGTATTTTTTCTTAATGGACGCTATTTTCCTACAAATTCGGCAAGGGCATCTTCATAAGCATCCCTATACATTTCCCATTTAATTTTTAATTCCCCCTGCTGAATTCCCAGAGAAATTATGGAATGGTCGCTTATGGGTTGCTCGCTGAAATCGGTCTCGAATTCTATAATTGATTCCGCTCTTTGTATAAATGACTACATTTTCAATTTAATAATTTAATTGGCCGAAATCGGTAAACAGATACAAATCAGATTAGATTTAATGTAAACCTTTGAAATTAGGAGAAAAAGGGACAACCACGTATTTTTGATTTGCAATTATATATATATTGTTAATTATTTTAAAATTTCTTTACTTTTTTATTGCAGGCTATTTACTTGCACGTGAGTGTACTTTTTCTTATGCAGTTTCGCCACCCAATAACAATGTATATAAAATGTGTAACAACAACAACGTTTGTGATATTTTTTCTTTACTTGTGAGAGCAAGACCAATGAAGTCTTCCTAACACAAAAAAAAGTGGAAATGTGTGGTTATTTAAACCAAATATAATGTGCACAAATTATTGTTCAGCAAAACGAAATCTTAAACAAGTGAAAATTCAAAGATAAAAAAATTGCAATGTAAAATTGCCAGTGATTTGTTTGGTTATGTGAACCAAATGTGTTGTTGTTGTTTATAAACAAACAAGCAAATGAAATAAGTGAATGTGAGGTTAGATCAGCTGTAAAATAGTGCAGTGTAATTGGCCGATATTCTTCGAAATATTTGTACTGGCACTATTTTTCTTTACGCTAAATATATAATTTTTGGATAAAAAGGCCGATCCTCAAATTCACTTGAAAAAAAATTCACTTGAAAAAAATGTGTGCGTTTGAAAATATAACCACGTACCTTGTGTTATGTTGTTGCAGCTATGTGTTGTTGTTGTGGTGGCTTTTTTGTGCGGTGGACTTTTTTTTTGGCCGGTTTGTTGTTGCTAGGTCGCTGGCGCCTTCTCACGGTGACGAAGGACCAATGTTTATACCGTCGCTCGGGAGGTATAATCTCGCAATGAAATGATAAATAAACACAGGCAGATTGATTAGAATTAATAATCACAATAAACAACGTTTTAATTTTTGTTATTATTTATCAGAGCTGTTAATTTTGATTAGTAATTAGTAATTGATTGATTAGGTTTTTTTTTAATTAGTAATGATTATTTTAATTGCTTTCAAGAAAAATCAATTACTAATTGATTACGATTAGAAAAAAAAAAAAAATTAAAAAATAAAGAAAAAATCAAAACTAATCAAAAAAAGCCGTTTTTGATTACTTTTGATTATTTTTGATTTTTGCTTGATTTTTATTTTTTTTTAATTTTTTTTTTTTTTTTGATTATTTTAAAGTTTTGTTGTGAAAAGTAAAAACATCTGTGTATCTTTGTATGCAAATATATACACCTACTTACACTTTGGCGCTCATGGATTTCTAGAATGAACCTTGAACGCTAAGTATATGTACATATGAGCAAAAATGTCAGGTTTGATGGTTATATTGGTTGGAGTTATGATAATTTGTCCTTTTATATCTAAACGGCTAGTGTCGGACATTTCTCGTTTGATACCCTACGGGTACGGTCGAATAGTTCTATTTGAACACTTATAAGGCTAGGCTCACACTGCAACCGACTTTGGCCGTCCGGCTGCAATCACTCATCCACATACATGTGTTTTAAATGAGCTCCTCGATTTCATCCGAATGTAAACAAACTTTGGCCGCCCGATAAAATAGAACGCGTTCGAATTTCTCTGATGCGACCGGATGAAAAAGTCGGTTGCAGTGTGAGCGTAGCCTAAGTATGCTACACAAATTAAAATATAGGCATACCAACTATGTCCAAAAGTGAATTGTAATGATCAATTGATCAAAAATTAAGCGGTTATTATCCATAGAGAGATGTCCGGGATTAATAAATTTCATCCACAATGGGCGACGTATTCATTTATGGGCATTTGACATTTGATTTACTATCGTACAGTATACTATTAATAAGTTGCAAATTACACCGTTACATTCCATATTTATCACCATTATCATTCCATATTACATATACCTTTTTTAAAATAATAGACTGATTGTGCAAAAGCGCCAGTCTTCTGTTTAGGTTGTAGTTCGAATACTTGATGAGAACTAGTACAAAAGATCTCGAGATTTTTCCTCCAGGGATATTTATGTGCATTAATACATGCATTTATATAAAAGAACTTCTTGCTTCACCTCTATACATTTGTATGTTTGTGCGAGTGAATATTTATGTACGTATGTACATATTTTTCTACAACGGTACTGGAAAAAAATAAAAAAAAATTAAAAATTATCAAAAGTAATCATTAGTTATTTTTAATTATTTTTCGATTTTTTAATTTTTTTTTTTTTTTTTAATTTTTTTTATTTTTTTTTTAATTTTTTTTTAAACAATTGAAAAATAATCATTAAAAAGTGAAAGTAATTGGTAATCAATCATTAGGTGGCTTCTCAAAAAATAATCAATGAAACTGCTAATCATTACCGATTAGTAATCAATTATTAACAGGTCTGTTATTTATGTACAATAATTTACCTTAGAAAATAGTTGGTGAATGTGACAACGGCAGCATGCAGGTCTTTTCTCCTTGATAGTGAAAATGGAATGTTATTGGAAAATTGATCTCGACTCTGCCGGACCGGAGATCGCACGGAGGTTTTCCACTGGATATTGGATATCCAAAGGAAAAGTCTGTTACCCGTGTTTTCTTTTGTATGTGTGCATATAAATGACAGCGTTTGCATGTATATGCAACATTATAAATATTCGCATTAGGGTGTACCTTTTGTTCATAATAAATATTTTAGGCTCCGACCTAAACACGTTGACATCCTCTTATAGAGGACAATTTTGGATTTTTTAAATTTTTCAACATTTGCAAATGACAATATTTTTCAGTGCCTTTTACCTTGCATCTGTGTAATTTGCTGCCCATTTTTGTAATTTTCTTTGTTTTAATCAAGTTATCACTTCTTTATGGTTACTGCATGACTAATTGTTCACATTGGTGATGGTTAGCGTTATCGTTAGCGTTATGGCCATGGCGTTAGCGATAAGGAAGTTTAATTAAGCTTTAAAATGTGACTACCATAATCAGCTGACTCGGTCGACTAGGGTAAACCGGGTAGGATGCCGCAGCGGGGCAGGAGTCCCATATTCAAAAAACCTAGATTCCCGAACTCATGACTAAAACCTAGTTTAATAAGTGGGAGCAGCAGTCACCCCGCATTTTCTTTACCGAAGGGAATTTATGCAGTGAGGACGCGTTTCTTTGGTGTGTGAAATTATCTCCGCGCCGAAGTTCAAAAACACTTTAAAGTTCTAACTGCTAATATTTTGCGCTGTATAACTTTATAATTAGTAATAAATTATATTCAGGCATATTCTAAATAATCATGCCAATTTTTCTTATACCCAGCGTACTAGTACAAGGGTATTATAATTTTGTTAAAAAAATAACGGTATTACGTAACGGCACAACATATTCGAGATAGATATAGAGTTCCATATATGAAAGGTCTTGGGTTGAAAAGAGTTCATTAAGGCATGTCCGTCCGTCTGTGTACACGATAACTTGAGTAAAAATTTAGATATTTGCATGAAATTTTATGTACAGGTTATTTTTTGACCAAGGTAGGTTGCTAGAGAAAATGGGCGAAATCGCATGATAACTACGCCTCTTTCTTCGATATCGACAACTTCGAAAATCACATAAACTGACATAACTAGACTAAAAATTGAGATATTTGCCTGAAATGTTGTATACAGGTTACTTTCTGGCCATGGTAGGTTGCTATTGAAAATGGGGGAAATCGGATGATAAGCACGCCCGCTTTTTTAATATCGAAAATTTCGATAATCACATAAGTTGATTTATCTCGGTAGCTGAAATGACTAAAATGTTATAATTTTATAGGTGAATCCCCCTGGTCATTCTCTTATGATTTTTCCATAAATTTTTCATAGTGGGCGTGGCACCGCCCACTTTTAAGAGAGGCATTTTTGAAAATTTGACTGGTCGTATCTTTTAAACCGATTACGATAGAACGATGGAATTTGGCAAAAGGCATACCAGTATCGTTGGGAGTATACCTGATGAAATTGGATAAAATCGCCCTCCAACCATGAACCTTTTAGATATCGAAAATTTCTAATATCACCTAAAGACATAATTCGGTAGAGTTTTCCATAAATTTTTAAAGTGGGCATGGCACCGCCCACTTTTAAGGAAATTAAAAGTTCGACTGGTCGTAACTTTTAAAGTGATTACGATAGAACGATGAAATTTGGCACAAAGCATACTAGTATCGTTGAGAGTATACCTGATGAAATTTGATAAAATCGCCCTCCAACCACACCCACTTTCGATATCGAAAACTTGACATAATTCGGTAAAGGAAACGGCTAACATGATATAGATTAGTAGGATGAGTCCCCTAGTCATTTAATTATAATTATACCAAGCCTACTAGTACTAGTACAAGGGTATATTAATTTTGTTCACATAACGGTAGTACTGTAGCCTCAAGAAATTATGGTGTTTGATGTTCGATCAATGAATGGATTTCTTTATTGACTTAACTTTCTTTTATATAAAATTCTTACACTAATACTTACAAACTATTTACAGACTAAAACGTATATTTACATACTTGTATATTACTACTACATACTAACTAGAATGCATAATTCTAAAATATGCTACGTCAACATATGGTTGCAATAAATGTGTCGGTATGACAGTCGCACTGCCAACTGGCGAACTGGCGTTGTGACTCAGTTAGGCATTGCGAATGTCTTTGGCGGTGTCTTTGACCATCCGCACAAGTGTAACAAGACTCTCGCTATATGCGGCATGTGCTGTCTTTGCATAAACTCCCGCTGAGTTCATTGTAACTAATTTGGGTAAAGTGTTGTTGTATACATTCTTATTTGTTTATGCATTTTTGTGCACATGACAATTAAACGAAAAAGGGCGGCGTGTTTATGTAATACTACACCTTCCCCCTTAAAAAAAAAATAGATATATATATTTGTAATCAACTATATATGTCTATTTTTCTGAGTTAATGAACCGTTTGACGTTTTGTTTGGATTGACAAAATTTTAATTGTTTAGTGTCTTGTTACCATTGTTTTGTGTTTGTTTGTACACGGCTTGTGCCGTATATCGGATTGAGTAAATTTGAATGCCTGTGTAAAAAAATGCCTTTTTTTTTGTATTACAATTTATTATGGATAAAGTGCTATGCTTATTTTTAAAGGTTTTTAAATTGGTTTAAGCCTATTCTTATGAATTACGATTTCCTTTTTGTTTTTATTGATATCTCCTATGCTATGTGGAATTAATGTATAGTTGTTATTTTTATCAATGGCTTTAACTTTATAGTGTCCTGTATATCTATTCTCTAACTTATGAGAGGCCTCTTCTCTAACTAATACTAAGTCTCCTATTTTAATTTCCTTACTATAGCTATTTTTATCATAATTTAATTTTTGTTTTTCTTTAGACTCTTGGACTAATTTCCTAGCTCTCTGTTGTGCTGTTTGAAGCCTATACTTTACTTCTTTGTCATAGGCTTCGTGGTTGTATAAGGGGCTGATTTTATTTTCTTTTAAAAATTCATAATTCGGTGGGTTTTTCCCAAATATTAATTCAAATGGACAATATTTATGTGTGGTCGATGGCGTCGTATTGTAACAATACGTGAAATACCTGAGGTATTCATCCCAATCGTCTTTGTCACTGGATATGTATGAACGTATATATTCATTGAATGTCCGGTGACTGCGTTCTACAGTACCCAGAGATTGATGATGGTACGGTGTTGACGTTTTATGCTTAATTTTCAATAGTTGACACAATTCTTTGAATAAGTTGTTTTTGTATTCTGTGCCCATGTCTGTCATTATTGTATTCATGCGTCCATAAATCAAAATGACGTTTTCGAACACGGCTTTAGCGACTGTTGCTGCGTCTTTGCTTGGAACTGGGATCGCTACCAAGTATTTGGTTAGATCGCATATAATGGTAACTGCATATTCGTTTCCATTTATCGATTTCGGTAATGGTCCGACTGTATCGATTTGAACAATATCGAATGCCTTCGGAGGCGTCTCCGTTATTGTCATTGGTTCTTTTATATGTTTATTGGTTTTATTTTTCTTGCAGTGGATGCAGTTCTTTACATATTTTCGTATGTCATTGTTCATATTCAGCCAGCTATATTTCTGCTTGATTTTATCTGTCATGCGATTTATTCCTGGGTGGCCACCACTAATAGGATCGTCATGATATTTGTGCAGAATTTCTTTAATTTTCCCGGGATTTGTCACACATATAACCTCTGGGGTTAAAGCGATTGTTAACTTCTTGAGAACTTTATTTCCCATTTCCATAAATTTGCCTACTGCAGTATAATTCTTTTTAAACAATTTGTCCCCTAAGGACAACTGTACTTGTACAAGTCCTAAATTGCCGGCTTCTCGTTCGAGCCTGGTAAAGAATTGTCCTAAGTCAATCTTATCCTCAACAATTAGGTTGCTTGTATCAAAATTGCTACAAATTTTCTTTCCTTTTTTGAAATATAATTTCGGAGGATTGAAAACGAGCTCGACATGTCTTTTTACTTCAAATTTATTAAGCGCTTCGTAAACTTTGGGGTTCTCTTTGTGACTTTCTTTAATTTCAGTTTTATTACTGGTCTTTTTAGCTGCTGATCTTGTTGTTATTTTTAATATTTTATTTGCTTCCACTGACATATCTTTTAAATTTGTAATAGTTATGCGGGATAATGCATCCGCGATGTGATTTTCTTTACCAGCTATATACTCCACCTCAAAATCGTACTCTTCTAAATCTAATCTTACTCGTGTCAGCTTAGATGAAGGACTTTTCATTGAAAATAAGTATGTTAATGGGCGATGGTCAGTTTTTACTAAGAATTTTCTACCATATACGTATGGTCTGAAGACGGTTATGGCCCAATGAATTGCGGCCAATTCTTTTTCTATTGTTGCTTTATTTACTTCACCTTTTGTGAATGATCTGGATGCGTAGGCAATTGGTAACTGTTTGCCATCATGTTCTTGGCTAAGGACTGCACCGCAAGCGTACCCACTAGCGTCTGTTGTTATGCAAAATTCTTTATTGAAATCTGGGTATTGCAAAAGT
Source organism: Campiglossa producta (assembly GCA_964058755.1). NCBI lineage: Eukaryota > Metazoa > Arthropoda > Insecta > Diptera > Tephritidae > Campiglossa > Campiglossa producta. The sequence continues at coordinate 72,994,824 of CAXKVI010000001.1, forward strand.
TTTGGACTAATTAATGCTTCCTTTAAATAGTCAAAAGCTTTTTGACATTCTTCTGTCCATTCGAAGAAAACATTCTTTTTGCAAAGCCTAGTTAGTTTTCTTGAGTGTTCCGCGAAATTCGGTACAAATCTTCTGTAGTAATTGCAGAAAGCTAAGAATCTCTTAATTTCATCCGCAGTTTTTGGCGCTGGGTAATTTTGAACTGGGAGTGTAATGGGGTGTGGTTGCTGAGTGACCGCGCTCAATCCCGACTCTTGCGTCCTCGTTCGTGCACTCTGGGCAACGTTGAGCTACCTAGGCTCGCGGCAGAAAGAGAGGGAGCCCCGGGGGGGCCACTCTGACATACTTGGTTTAAGGGCTCACCGGGGTCTTTTTCGCAGCGTCTGTACACCAAGAGGTGCGGCTGTAAGCGGGCGTCTGTCTTGAAGCAAGCGGCTCGCTATATAAATGTGCAAAACTTTTCCCTCCCAATCCAGGGTGTTATGCGATACCGTGCCCATTGGACGTTTGCAGCCGGGAGGCAAATCGTGGCTGTAGTCGAACGGAGCGTCACTGATACCGGGCCGCCTCAGGGAGTAACTATGGTCTTACCGCGGTATGGGGCTCTGCCGCGGCGGACGACACACTTCCCCTTACACTACCCTTGACCCTAAGCTGGCCTTGTCCGGCGAGGGGTCGTACGAACAAGATGAAGAACACACAAAATACAAAGCAATTAACGACTTCGTTTACTATGCAGCAGAGAAGAACTATGCTGGAGCAAGCGAACACACAACGCCGGAGGACAAACTCCGCCTCAAAGTTAACTGGGAGGCTGACAGCGATGGAAGCTACGGGTCAGTCATCCCCCAAACTGCTATCAAGTAAGAGTGACTTGATGGGAGCAAGCAACAGTGCGGCTGCCTATGCAGTCAAGCAGAAAACGGCGGAAGCTAAACTTCCATCAGGCGCTGGTACGAAACCCAATCTCTTCACATCTGGGGCAATGGTCTCACGACCTGGTTTCAGAGTTTCGAAAGAGAAGGAAGACGCCGCAAAGGGAGAGACCGCGATGGCAACTACGAGTCTGAATCCCCCCCAAGAGGCATCTCCCCGACGCTCTGCGTACTGGGATAAAAGAAAGGCCGCAAAGATCCTTAAAAAATATGAGGGAGCATCGCAGGAGAAGCTGTCGCCGGAAGAAAGGAAGATGGTGGAGGAAGCGAAAGCTCTGATACCAAATTTCCAGAGGCCCTATGTGCCTAAGAGGGTGAACGGTAATCCCTTCAAACGCCAGAGATCGGACGGAGAGGTAGACCCCCATCCGAAGCGGCATCAGGTCAACCCCGTAGTGGGTAAACTCAGCTTTGCTGAAGTAACCAAGGACAGAATCCTTATAGGTTTCATTGACCGAGGTAACGACCGTTGGTCCATCCCCAAAGACCGGTGGCTGTATGTCCGGAATGAAATGGGCAGGGCCCTCCTCGACTTAATGCGTGAGTCTCCGGGTAGTCCGCCGCGAGGTACTGACGCGGGCTGGCACCAAGGTCAGATCAAAATATTCGCGTGCGAGGATGCAAGAACTGTCGCACTGTATAAGGCAGCAGTTGCAAGACTGGGTGAAGTCTACCCAGGGGCAAGACTAGATGTCGTCGACTGGAAGGACATTCCTGCTCGGCCAAGGGCAAGGGCATGGATTCCTGCCGTCCCTGCAGAACCCGAGAATATTCTTGAGATGCTGCAGGTCTGGAATCCGTCTCTCCCGACGCAGGATTGGGGCGTCAATCTGGTCGATGATGTGGTTGGGCCCAATAGACAGGTGGTTATCACTCTGAATAAGGAGGCGCTCGAGCCCCTTAAACGGTGCAACGGACGAGTGCATTACGGCTTGGGTCAGATCGTGATCCACGTATACCGTGGCGATGCACAGCGCGCTGCTATTCCGGACGCTCCGGAGGACTCGGAGATCGAGGCATCGGAAGGGGAAGCAGAGGAGTCCGACGCGGAAAGTATGTTATCCGCCACGTCAAATTGCGATGGTGCTGCGAACAACTCGGCGATAGAAGAAAGCCTGCTTGACGAAGAAGGCCTCGACGTCACGATCGTGGCTAAACCTGAGCACACTAACGTTGATGCTGCTTCAGACAGCAGGGTTCCCGCCACGCCAAATCGTGCAGGTGCTCTGAACAACTCCTCGTTGAGAGACAGCCCGCGGAACAGGCCAGACCTCGACGACACGCTGGCGGCAGGGATGTCTGAGCTCTCTCATGTTGGTGGTGCTTCAGATAAATCTGCACAAATCTAAAGCAGCCTCGGCTGTTTTAAGCAGTCGTCTTTCTAAAGGCGACGTAGACGTGGTCCTTATCCAAGAGCCCTGGGTCAATAGCTCTAGGATCTGTGGACTGGGGACTAAGGGGTACAAGCTCATCCAAGCCAATGATGAGGGCAAGGTCAGAACCTGTATTTTGGTAAAGTCTGAGCTAAACACCTTTCTATTACCCAACTACTCAAATGGTGACGTTACAGCTGCCACCTTAACAGTCGGCAGCACCAGCCTAACGATGGCGTCGGTCTATATGCCCTATGACGCCGAAGAACCTCCTCCACAAAAGGAGGTGAAAGATCTGGTGGATAATTTCTGTACGGGCCATCTTATTATTGGAGCTGACGCTAATGCTCATCACGTCCAGTGGGGAAGCTCCGATATTAACGCTAGGGGCGAGTCTCTGTTTGACTACCTACTAACAACTAACATGGTGGTTTGTAACATGGGTAATGAGCCTACTTTTATAACTAAAGCTCGTAGGGAGGTTATAGACCTCACTGTTTGTAGCGAAGGCGCTTATGAGTGGGTCAGAAAATGGCGTGTTCTTGATGAGCATTCATTTTCTGACCATCGGTACATAGAAATTGTGTTAGACTTTATTGTTGAGCAGCCAGTTATGAAACGAAATCCACGCAACACTAACTGGCAGCTACATAACCAAATATTAGCTAGGGACCTACCAGTATTACCTCCACAAGCCCCCTCATCAGTGGGAGAACTGGATGATCTGGTAACGACCTTTACAACGGCGCTCTCAAATGCCCTAGAGCAGGCTTGTCCAGTACCAAAACCACGCGGCAAACATAGACCCCACTGGTGGTCTTACGACCTGGATTCGTTCCGTATATCATGCAGGAAGCAATTTAACAAGGCCAAGAGCATCGGTACGGAGCCTGAATGGCTCGAATATAAAGCTAAACTGAGGGCCTATAAAAAGGCTCTAAGGCAAGCGAAGAGAACTTCGTGGAGAAATTTCTGCACCGGGGTCGAAAAAGTCGATGATACAGCGAGACTTGAACGAGTGCTATCAAAAACTCAAACAGCCATTAGCTATTTACGGAAGCCTGACGGATCTTGGACCAGCACGGAAGGGGAAACCCTGGAGCTGCTCCTAAACACACACTTTCCGGGGAACTTGTATGATGCACCTGTAGCATCTGCAACAAACCTGGCGGTAAACATACCCATTACGGAGGAAAGGGTAAGGTGGGCAATCAAAAGCTTTGAGCCGTTCAAGGCAGCTGGGCCAGACGGGGTTTTCCCCGCACAACTTATAAACACGCTGGAAATATCAGCTAAATGGCTGGTAGTTCTCTATTCAGCCTGCCTGGCCCTTAATTACATTCCGTGCTCCTGGAGAAGCGCCACGGTAGTCTTTATTCCAAAGGCTGGGAAGGCCTCACACTATGTGCCTAAAGACTACAGACCGATCAGTCTCTCGTCTTTTGCACTTAAAACCTTCGAGAGGATAATTAGCGATTATCTCTCCTCTACTATTGATAGCAACCTTATTTCTAGCTATCAACATGCATACACCAAAGGTAAATCAACGGAAACTGCGCTCCACAGCCTAGTCTCTATTGTTGAAAAATCATTGCACGAAAAGGAGTACTGTCTCGTGGCCTTTCTGGACATCGAAGGGGCTTTCACCAATATAAGGCCGGAGGCTATTATCACTGCTTTAACAAACCTGGGCATAAATAGGTCTCTTATTGGACTAATTGATCAACTACTAAAGGGAAGGAAAATAGTTTCTTCACTGGGAACAGTTGATCTTTCACGCTATGTCACAAGAGGAACGCCTCAGGGTGGTGTTCTCTCCCCGCTCCTAATTAACCTCACCGTAAACTCGCTGCTACGAGACACAAGGTGGGGGGGGGGGGGGGGGGGGGCGGGAATATAGTGGCATATGCAGACGATTTAGCTATTGCATATAGGGGCAAATTCCCACAAACCCTGTGTGACTTGATGCAAGTAGCACTGCGAGAAGTTTCTTCATGGTCCTCTCGCTGCGGACTTAGCATCAACCCGGGAAAGGTGGAGCTTGTCCTTTATACCAGGCGGTACAAGATACCACCGCTGAACCTACCAGAACTAGATGGCGTGCGCCTGAACTTAGCTGACAAAGCCAAATTCCTAGGCACAGTTCTAGATAGAAAGCTTAACTGGAAGGAGAATGTCATCCAGCGCCAGAGGAAAGCGTGCATTGCACTTTACACGTGTAAAAGAGCCATTGGCAAAAAATGGGGGCTCAGCCCCAAAATTTGCAGATGGATCTACACTGCGATAATCCAGCCAATTATGCTGTATGGAGTCGTGGTATGGTGGCCTGCGCTAGGAAAGGCAACAAACCTAAATCTGTTAGGAAAAGTCCACAGATCGAGCATGATCTGTATAAGCGGGGCGTTAAGAACAACGCCCAATGAAGCTCTCCAGGCCATTCTTGGCTTTTTGCCACTCGATCTGGAAGGGTACCGGGCAGCAGCAGCATCGGCTGTGCGTCTAAGGGAAACGTCCGTCTGGGGCGCAGCAAGCACTATTGGACACTCCTGTATTCTAAGATCTTACAGCTTTCTCCCTCTGAGCACAGATCGGTGTGCGACCACAACAGTCGGAGATTGTTGTTTTAGAATAAACATTCCCAGCAGGGAAGACTGGGAGAACATAGATCGGTGTCCCGCTACTAATGGCGGCACTTTTATATACACCGACGGCTCGAAGTTAGACGGCAGAGTCGGAGGAGGGGTTTACTCAAGGGATTTGGACCTAGAACTCTCCTTTAGACTACCTGATCACTGCAGCGTCTTCCAGGCTGAAGTTTCTGCAATCATGGACGCCGTGACTTGGATAGGTGAACGCACCATCGGACAGGATAGCTGTATTTTCAGCGACAGCCAAGCGGCCATCAAATCCCTTGGCTCTTACTCGTTCAACTCTGAACTGACGCTCAGCTGTCGTCGATCTCTTCAAGAGATGGCCCAACAGAACCGCGTGAACCTCACATGGGTCCCGGGACACAGGGACATTGAGGGAAACTGTAGGGCAGACGAACTTGCCAGGCAGGGTACGACCAAGCAGATTCTTCAAGATAAAGAGCGCATAGGTATGCCGTTTGCCACGTGCAAGCTAATGCTGAAGGAGCATACACTCCGCGAAGCCAACGAAAGATGGCTACAAGCCCCAGGGTGCCGGATATCCAAGCAAACCTGGCCAAAATGCGATCTTAAAAGATCTAGACACATATACGCCCTAAAAAGGAAGGAAATCTCCATATTAATAGGTGTTTTAACCGGGCACTGCCTTATTGGTAGGCACGCAGCAAGGCTAAGCGTTCCCTACCGACGATGCTGCAGGAGTTGCAAAGAGGATGAGGAAGAGGAAACGGTGGAGCACCTCATCTGCAACTGCCCGGCCTTAAGCGGAGCGAGAAGGCGCTCTCTGGGAGTTCCCTTCCTGGTTAGCTTAAGCCAGGTCGCTAGACATAAAGGACTTGATGGCCTTCATCAAGTTATCAAAATGGTTCGAGGAGGGGTAGCGGTGTCGGTTAGGAGTGTCAGTCCCGGGTTTCGGCTATATGGAGAGTCCCGACAGCACTGGGATTTTCCATATGGCCGGGCCCCGGGACTGACTTTCCTAGTGTTTGGTGGTATCACAACGGGCCTTTTATTACTGGCCTAGGTGTGCCTTTGCGGCAGCCACTTCTACCTACCTACCTACCTAATTTTGAACTGTTTCAAATTTGCTTGGGTCGGGTAATATTCCCTTGTTTGTACATTTATGTCCTAGGTAAGTTACTTCTTGGCTGAAAAATAGGCATTTATCTGGATGTAGTTTTAAGTTGTATTTTCTGCATGTAGAGAACACGTCTCTTAAATTTTTTAGCATGTGGTTTTCTGAACAGCCTAATACAACTAAATCATCCATGTAGAGAAATGCTTGAGATGGTTTAAGGCCAGCGAATGCTAATGTCATCATTCGTTGGAATGAATTTGGGGCTATTTTTAATCCATATGGTAATCTTTTGAATCTATATGTGCCATTTTCGGCAGTGAATGAAGTAATGTCCCTAGAGTCTGGGTGTAATTCTATTTGATGAAAACCTGACATAAGGTATAGGCATGAAAAATATTTTGCTCTTCCAAGTTGATCTAGGATGTCATCAATTCTTGGAAGTGGAAATTTATCTGCTGCTAATTTTTTATTTACTTGTCTGTAGTCAACACTAATCTCCATCTTTTTTCTGTGTTTCCCGGAAGTGATTTTTTAGGAACTAATAAAATTGGACTATTATATTCCGAAATTGAAGGTTCTATTATATCATCTTCGATTAGCTTATTTACTTGTTCGGTTATTTCTCCTTTTTGTGTTTGGGGTAACCTATAATTTTTAATGTAGACGGGGGTGTCATCCTTCATATATAATTTTTGTTTATAAAAATTATTAGAAGTGATTGGTTCTGTTTCTAGTGCAAATATATCTATAAATTCTGTGCAAAGTGGTGTTAATTGAGCTTTAGCAAAATTTGGAAAGTTTTTGGTTAATCTTTTTAATTTTTCTGTATTTGTGCTACTTTTACTGTGTGTGGTTGAATTAATTAGTGTATAATCATCTAAATTTTCAGTATTAATTTTATAATTTTGAATAGTTGTGTTGTTATGTGTTGTGTTCCCTCGTGAAGGGTGGATACCTTGCCGCGGTACGAGGGCTTAAGTCGATAGCCACAGGGCTACGCTGCCCTTGTGATCATAGCTCCGTACGGCACTTCATCACGAGAGCAGCCTAGCCTCTCTGGCGCGACGACAAAGATCTTCCCCCTCCCAATCCAGGGTGTTATGCGAAACCGTGCCCATTGGACGTTTGCAGCCGGGAGGCAAATCGTGGCTGTATTTGAACGGAGCCTCTCTGATACCGGGTCGCCTCAGAGAGTAAGCATGGCCTTACCGCGGTACGGGGCTCTGCCGCGGCGGACGACACATTTCCCCTACTCTTCCCTTGACCCTAAGCTGGCCTTGTCCGGCGACGGGTCGTACGAACAAGATGAACTCAAATAACCCAAATAAATACGATAAAACTAAAAAACAAACAACGCCAAATTTCACTCCTCAGCAAAGGAGAGCTATGGAGGAACAGGCGAGAAAGCAACAACAACGCCGGAGGACAACCTCCGTTCCACAATCAAGGGGGGGATCGACAGCGATGGCAACTACGAGTCGGTCAACCAACCCTCTATCGACTAAGATTGAATTGATGGGAGCTAGCACCAGTGCGGTTGCCAACGCAACTAAGCGGACAACGGCGGATGCTAAACTCCCATCAACCGCTGATATGAAAACCAGTATCTTTACGTCTGTGGCAGCGGTCTCACGACCTGGCCTCGGAGTTTCGAAGGAGAAGGAAGCTGCAACTGAGATTTCGGCAAGGAGAGCGACCGCGATGGCAACTACGGGTCCGCACTCCCAGGAGACATCTCTCCGCCGCTTCACATACCACGAGAAAAGATTGGCTGCAAAGATCCTGAAGAGGTATGAAAGGGTACCGCAGGAATCGCTGTCGCCGAATTCCAGTAAATCGGTAGAGCTAGCGAAAGCTGTGATACCGGATTTCCAAAATTCGTACATGCCAAAGGGGTTAAAAGTTAACCCTTTCAAGCGCCAGAGATCGGACCTGGAGTTAAATCCCCCTCCCAAGCGGCATCAGAAGACCCCTGGAGCGGGCAAACTAAGCTTTGCTGAGGTAACCAAGGACAGGATCCTTATAGGCGTCCTTGACCGAGGCAATGACCGTCTGGCCATCCCTAAGGACCGGTGGCGTTACGTGCGAAATGAACTCGGCAACATTCTTCTCAATGTTGCTCCAGAGTTTCCGGGTAGTTCGGCGCGAGTAACGGATGCGGGTTGGCACCAGGGTCAGATTAAATTACTCGCATGCGAGGATGCAAAAACCGTACCACTGTACAAGGCAGCAGCTGCTAAGCTGGGTGAAGTCTACAAGGGCGCAAAGATAGAGGTCGTCGACTGGAAGGACATTCCAGCTCGTCCAAGGGCAAGGGCGTGGATTCCGGCCATCCCTGACGAACCCGAGAGAATTCTCGGGATGCTACGGCTAATGAATCCGTCCCTGCCAACGCATGACTGGAGTGTCAATCTGGTCGGGGATGCGGTAGGGCCCGACAGACAGGTGGTGTTCACCATGAATAAAGAGTCAATCGAGCCCCTCAAAAGGTGCAATGGCCTAGTACATTACAGCGTAGGCCAGATCGTTATCCACGTATATCGTGGTGATGCTCAGCGCGCTGCCTTCTCGGCTGCTCCGGGGGAACCGGAAAACGAATTACCAGAAGAGGAAGCGGAGGATTCCGATGCGGAAAGCATGTTATCCGCCACGTCCCTTGGCGATAGTGCTGTGAACAACTCGGAGATGGAGGACAGCCTACAGGACGAGGAAGCCCTCGACGTCACGGTGGTAGCAGCCAACGCTGAGCGATTAACATCTAACGCTACAGACAGCAAGACACCTGCAACGCCATATCGGGCAGTTAATCGGAACAACTCGTCGTTGATAGGCAACCTCCGGGATGGGACAAACCTCGACGATATGGGGACGGCAGGGAAGTCTGTGCGCTCTCATGTTGGTGGTGCTTCAGATTAATCTGCACAAATCTAAAGTAGCTTCGGCTGCTTTAAGTAGTCGTCTTTCTAAAGGCGACGTGGATGTGGTCATCATCCAAGAACCCTGGGTCAATAGCTCGAGAATCTGCGGATTGGGGACTAAGGGCTTCAAGCTCATTCGAGCCAGCGAGGAGAGCAAAGTCAGAACGTGTATTCTGGTCAAGTCTGAGTTGAACTCCTTTCTCCTACCTAATTACACCAATGGGGATATTACCGCTATCAGTCTAACGGTCGACAGCACCCGCCTGACGGTGGCTTCGGTCTATATGCCCTACGACGCCGAAGAACCCCCACCACAAACGGAGGTGAAAGACCTGGTGTCAAATTTCTGCACGGGTAATCTTATTATTGGAGCGGACGCTAATGCTCACCATGTCCAATGGGGGCGCTCCGACATCAATGCCAGGGCGAGTCTCTGTTTGATTACCTCTTAACAACCAACCTGGTGATTTGCAACGTGGGTAATGAGCCTACTTTTATCACTAAGACCCGCAGGGAGGTCATAGACCTCACTATCTGTAGTGAAGGCGCTTATGAGTGGGTCAGAAAATGGCGGGTTCTGGAAGAACATTCTTTCTCCGACCACCGTTACATAGAAATGGTTTTAGACTTTATTGTAGAACAACCAATCATGAAGCGCAATCCACGTAACACTGATTGGCAGTTACAAAATGAAATATTAGACAGAGACCTACCAGTACTGCCCTCACAAGCCCCCTCATCAGTAGAGGAGCTGGAGGATCTTGTTACTACATTTACATCGGCGCTCTCAAATGCTCTAGGACAGGCTTGTCCAGTGCCAAAACCACGCGGTAAACACAGGCCACATTGGTGGTCCTACGATTTGGACTCGCTCCGAATATCATGCCGGAAACAATTTAACAAGGCCAAGAGCTTCGGCTCTGAGCCTCATTGGCACGAATATAAAGCTAAACTAAGGGCCTACAAAAAAGCTCTGAGACAGGCGAAGAGAACCTCGTGGAGAAATTTCTGCACTGGCGTCGAAAAGGTCGACGACACAGCGAGACTTAGACGAGTCCTCTCGAAAAGTCAAACAACCATCAGCTATCTGCGAAAACCTGACGGATCCTGGACCAGCACGGAAGAGGAAACCCTTGAGCTGCTCTTGATTACACATTTTCCGGGGAATCTGCATGATGCACCACTAGCACCTGCAACAAACCTGGCAGTAAATATACCCATCACTGAGGAAAGAGTAAGGTGGGCAGTTAAGAGCTTTGAACCGTATAAGGCTGCCGGGCCGGACGGGATTATCCCCGCACAACTTATAAACACGTTGGAGACATCAGCTAAATGGCTGGTATTTCTCTTCACAGCCTGCCTGGCTCTCAACCACATTCCGGGCTCCTGGAGAAGCGCCACGGTAGTGTTTATCCCTAAGGCTGGGAAGGCATCCCACTACGAGCCAAAAGACTACAGACCGATCAGTCTCTCGTCCTTTGTACTAAAAACCTTTGAGAGGATACTAAGCGACTACCTCTTAACAACTATTGATAGCAACCTTATCTCTAGCTATCAGCATGCATACACCAAGGGTAAATCAACAGAAACCGCTCTGCACAGCCTAGTGTCTGTCATTGAGAAATCGCTGTGTGAAAAGGACTACTGTCTCGTGGCCCTCCTAGACATTGAGGGGGCTTTCAACAATATAAGCCCGGAGGCTATCAATTTCGCTCTAACTAATCTGGGCGTAGATAGACCTCTAACTGAAATGAAGGGGAAGGAAAATAGCTTCTTCACTTGGTACGGTTGAGTTATCACGTTATGTCACAAGGGGAACACCCCAGGGTGGTGTTCTTTCCCCGCTTTTATGGAACCTCACAGTCAACTCGTTGCTACGTGACACAAGCTGGGGGGGCGGGAAGATAGTGGCATACGCAGACGATTTAGCTATTGCATTCAGAGGCAAGTTCCCACAAACTCTGTGTGACCTGATGCAAGTAGCACTGCGAGAAGTTTCGACGTGGTCCTCTCGCTGCGGACTTAGTATCAACCCAGGGAAGGTGGAACTTGTCCTCTTCACCAACCGGTACAAAATACCGCCACTAAGCCTACCAGAACTAGATGGCACGCGCCTGGGCTTGTCGGATAAGGCCAAGTTTCTAGGCATAGTTCTGGACAGGAAATTGAATTGGAAGGAGAATGTTCTTCAGCGCCAGAAGAAAGCTTGCATCGCTCTTTACACATGCAAAAGAGCCATTGGCAAAAAATGGGGGCTCAGCCCTACAGTATGCAGTTGGATCTACACGGCCATCATTCGCCCAATCATGCTTTATGGAGTCGTCGTATGGTGGCCTGCGCTGAGCAAGGCAACATACCTGAATCTGTTGCGGAAAGTCCATAGATCCAATATGATCTGTATAAGCGGTGCGCTAAGGACAACGCCCTACGAAGCCCTCGAGGTCATTCTGGGCATTTTGCCACTTGATCTGGAAGGGTTTCGGTCAGCGGCGGCATCAGCTCTGCGCCTAAGAGAAACCTCCAGTTGGGCTGCGGGTACTATTGGACACTCCAGTATTCTGGAATCTTACAGCTTTCTCCCTCTAAGCACAGATCGTTGTGCGACTACTACAGTCGGGGATAGCTGTTTCAAAATAAACATTCCCAGCAGAGAAGACTGGGAGAGGACGGATTGGTGTCCCGAAACAAATGGTGGCACTTCCATATACACCGACGGCTCGAAGTTGGACGGCAGAGTTGGAGGAGGAGTTTATTCAAGGGATTTGGACCTTGAGCTCTCCTTCAGACTACCTGATCATTGTAGCGTCTTCCAGGCGGAAGTCTCGGCAATCCTGGACGCCGCGGCCTGGTTAAGCAAACGTGTTATCGGAGAAGATATCGCTATTTTCAGCGATAGCCAAGCGGCCATCAAATCCCTTGGCTCATACACGTTCAACTCTGAACTGACGCTCAGCTGTCGTCGATCTCTTCAGGAGATGGCCCAACAGAACCGCGTAAACCTCATATGGGTCCCGGGGCATTGAGGGAAACTGTAAGGCAGACGAGCTTGTCAGGCAGGGCACGACCAAGCAGGTTCTTCAGGATAAAGAGCGCTTAGGTATGCCGTTTGCCACATGCAAACTAATGCTGAAGGAGCACACACTCCGTCAAGCCAACGAAAGATGGCTGCTATCCCCAGGGTGTCGCATATCGAAACAAACCTGGCCAAAATGGGATCTTAAAAGGTCTAGACGCATTTATGCCCTAACTAGGAGGGAAATCTGCATATTGATATTGATGGGGTATTAACCGGTCACTGCCTCATTGGTAGGCATGCAGAAAGGCTAGGTGTGCCCTACCGACGATGCTGCAGGAGTTGCAAAGATGATGAGGAGGAGGAAACAGTGGAGCACCTCATCTGCAACTGTCCGGCTTTAAGCGGCGCGAGAACGCGCTTTTTGGGAGTTCCGTTCCTGGATAGCCTAAGCCAGATCGCGGAAATGGACATAAAGGACTTGATGGGCTTCATAAAGTCATCTAAGTGGTTCGAGGAGGAGTAACGGTGTCGGTTTAGGAGTGTCAGTCCCAGGATTCTGCTATGTGGAAAATCCCAACAACTCAGGGATTTTCCATATGGCTGGGTCCCGGGACTGACTTTCCTTGTGTTGGTGGTATCACAACGGGCCTTTCAAAACTGGCCTAAGTGTGCCTCTGCGGCAGCCACTTGAACCTAACCTATGTGTTGTGTTAATAATTCTAACGAAAGTTTGTTCGTTATTTGTAATGGTATTTGCGATATAAATGTCTTCGGATAATTGTTGGTGTGGTATGAAAATACTTTTGTTATTTGTATTTATTTTAATTTGTCTAATAACTTCCGATCTAGCTGGTATTGTGATTGTGTTGACCGACAGACAGTTTGTTAGATTCATTGTTATTGTTTGAGGGAAATCAAATGGTCTTAGGATTAGTTTATCTTCTGTTTTTCCATAATCTAGAATACAATTGTATTTCTTTATGAAGTCTAGGCCTATTATTCCATCACATGGAATTGGAAAGTTGTCTTCTACAACGTGAAATTTATGATAAATTAGAAGGTCATCGCCTTTTAAATCTGTTTTTATTGTGCCTAAAGTGCTAGTTATTCCCCGACCAATGCCTTTCAAATCTGTGATTTGTTTAGTATTTATTTTTTCTTTATTATTTATTTGCTGTTTTTTAATTATGGAGATGTCGGCTCCAGTATCAATTAAGAAATTTGATATGAACTGTTTAATGAAGTCCTTGTAGATATATAGCTGTTAAAATTTAGATTAAGTACGCATATTTTTCTTTTTGTTAATTTTGAAGTGGAGTTTCCTGGTTTTCCGTTTCAGTTATGGCGCGCACATTACGGTTCTGGGTGTAGGATCTATTGCCGTTTTGGGCTTGTGATCCTCTCCGGTTATTATTGTCGTTGTACGACCTCGAGTTATTGTTATATCTCGGCTGTGGTCTGAATCTCCGATTTTTGTAATTTCCATAGTTGTTACTACGGTAACCTCCACGGAAACTACCCTTGTACTGACCTTGCTGTCGTACATTTAAAATCGTGTTTGAGCTGCCAGTGATTTCGGTACAACTGTTAGTGAATTTCGAGATTGCATCGTTCATTGTTGAGAACGTTCCTGCTTGCATGATCATCTTGACCTTGTCATTAGAGCAGTTTTTGCATATGGCCTTAACTGCTGCCTGTGTTGAATATCTCGTGGCTAAGTCTGGGTTTAATCCATCAGAGATATATGCTCCTTCTAATGATCGCGTAATTTTTTCTATTTCCGCTGTGTATTGGTTAGCAGTTTTGCTACGCTGTTGGATGTTCAGTAGTTTAGCAGTCAAGACTTCCACTGATTCACCCTTTATTGCGGTTTTTAATTTGTTTTTTATTTGTTCGATCGTGGTTTCATTACCAATAAAATTCCTTGCTGTACCCTTCAGCTTTGTTTTTATCATGGTAATGGCCAATGCCTCGTGTGTATCCTTGATTTGCTCAAGTATATCGAGTGCATCTAGGAAACTATGTAGATTTTCTGGTTTACCATCAAACTCTGGTAATACTGACGAAGCAGTTTTAGTAAATTCTACTACGGTTTGTGGCATTGTGACGGTTATTATCGGCAATTCTGTTTTAAATTCTTCCACCGATGTTTCTTTACTTAATGAAGGTGAGGGGGTTCGGCTAGGAGAGGGTTCAGATAGAAGTATTGAGAAATCTATTTCAATTTCCTCTTCTGTTGTATTTGGTACTTCAAATTCGATATTGTGTTTGGCTAGAGCAGATACTAGTTTGTCTCGTACTGCTGATAAAAATTGGTAAGCTTCTGTTTGGTGGTCTACGGTAAGTGTGCGCTTTCCCGCATTGATCACCTGTCTAATGTTATTAAGGGCTTCCAAAATTGTATTTAGATGTTTAACTATAGTTTCTCTTGTTATGGGGATACTTTTATTAATACATTTATATGATTTGCCAGCTTTAGTTTTTTCCTCCAATAATGTGTCATGGATTTCTTTCCATTTAGATGCGTTGCTGGACATTATTTAATTGTCTCAATTTGTTCTTTATATAATTTTTTAATAGAATTATTATTGTGACAATTAAAAATGAACTTACGCATATAAAAATTACCAACCATTTATCAGAGATTTCTTCTTTATCTTCTATAATTGGGTGTGTTTCAAATTTGGCAATTTTATTTTCGTTAGTTTTATCTTCAGAGGTTTCTTTCCCTACCTCATATCCTGCTATAGCTACTAAAATACCGTTCAAAGCGATTTTCCACCATGCCATTTTAAAATTTAATAGTAAAATTTTTCGAATTCAAATTTTTATTTATTCATAAATTTGTCTTTTAAATTACAATTTTTAATTAAAATTTATTTTCAGGATTTACTTTACTTATCCATCTATTTACTTCTTCTACTATTGTGAAAGGATATAATAAATCTTCCATTGTAGGTTCTCTACCCATTCCTATAAATATCCAAAATTTCCTTAAGCAATTTAAATTATATCTGTTACTTCCCTTATCTCGTGATCTTGATTTACGAGCAATGTCTGCGTTTTCACGCTCTAAGTTATCCACAATTCTGTTTATTGCGTCGTAATCAAGATCATCGGGCAATGCACTATCCATAAGAAGAAAATTTATTTAAAATAATTAAATTTGAAAAAGCATTTGAATTTACTCAATTTTTTATTATTACTGATGTCTTAACAATTCTATTTTTTCTTGAATTTTTAATCTTTTATCTGAGCTAGTGGCAAAATTAAGTTGTTGATGTAATTTAGCTAATTCTATTCGTCTTTTTACTTTTCTTCCTGCCCTATTTAGGACAGGGATTTTAGTAATTTCTTCAGTTTTATTTAATTTATTCCTTTTCCGATACTCTTCAATGGTAATCGGTTTAGGCCCAATTTTTTCGGATTTGCGACTCTCGTGGATCTGATTTAAACCTTTAATATATGCGTCTACGCAATTTTGAAAGAGTTTATCAACTTCTTCTTTCAATTTTTTATCAGATTCCTCTTGAGTCGAAATCCTTTGCATAGTAATTCATAAAATTTTTAAAATTCTTGTAATAAAAAAAAATTTGCAAAATTAATGAATACAACTTTACCCCTAAGCAAATTATTGCTATTTGGATGGCGACCATAAGGCGTGCCGTAGTTTTCTAAAAAACTTATTTATTTAATTACATATATATATACTTAAAGCTATGCAGCTATGCCGCCATCATTTTGCTGCCAGTCCTTAATATTCCACCCTTTTTATGTACGCACACGACTGCCACGAACCTGACTCAATTCCATCTGTTATGTCTTCACCACGTTTATCTTCAGTGCCTTTACCATACCATGTTACCTCAATACATTCAGTGCGTTTCGAGCCAAATACCACCACGTTTTTCTTCAGTGCATTTACCATACCACGTTACTTCAATACATTCAGTGCGTTTCAAGCCAAATACCACCACGTTTTTCTTCAGCTATTGTCAAATGTACGTCACCATTGCTACCATTGCTAGCGCCACGCCAAAACAATCCAATTTATTGCCAAACAAATAACTTGTACAAATTTTGTAAGTTTGCTCGATCCTTATAACGACCGCGAATATCTGAAACATTTTGATGATTTCGCGTGTTGCTTTATAACATTTTTTTTTTTTATTTTACTTGGCTGGCGGTTTCGCCTTTTAAAGCCAAGCCAAAATAATCGAGATAGATATAGAGTTCCATATATGAAAATTCTTAGGTTGAAAAGAGGAGTTCTTTAAGGCATGACCGTCCGCACGTCCGTCCGTCTGTGTACACGAGTAAAAATTGAGATATTTGCATGCAATTTTATATACAGGTTACTTTATTGCCAGGGTAGGTTGCTATTGAAAATGGGCGAAATCGGATGATAACCACGCCCCCTTTTTACATATCGAAAATTTCGAAAATCACACAAATTGACATATCTCGGTAGCTGAAATGGCTAAAATGATATAATTTTATAGGTAAATCCCCCTGGTCATTCTCTTATGATTTTTCCATAAATTTTTCATAGTGGGCGTGGCACCGCCCACTTTTAAGGGTGGCATTTCTGAAAATTTGACTGGTCGTATCTTTTAAACTGATTACGATAGAACGATGGAATTTGGCAAAAAGCATACCAGTATCGTTGGGAGTATACCTGATGAAATTGGATAAAATCGCCCTCCAACCATGCACACTTTAGATATCGAAAACTTCTAATATCACCTAAAGACATAATTCGGTAAGGGAAATGGGTAAAATTATATAATTTTATAGGTGAATCCCCCTAATCATTATATAATGATTTTTTGATAAATTTTATAAGGTGGGCGTGGCCCCGCCCACTTTTAAGGGAGGCATTTTTGAAAATTCAACTGGTCGTAACTCACTCACTTTTAAACTGATTAGGGTAGAACGATGAAATTTGGCACAAACCATACTAGTATCGTTGGGAGTATAACTGATGAAATTGGAAAAAATCGCTCTCCAACCACGCCCACTTTCGATATCCAAAGCTTCGAAAGTCACCTAAATTGATATAACTCGGTAACGAAAATGGCTAAAATGATATAGTTTGGTAGGATGAACCTCCTAGTCATTCTATTATGATTTTTTGACAATTTTTTAAAAATAGGCGTGGCATCGCCCACTTTTCAGGGAGACATATATGAAAATCTCACGATTCATAACTTTTAAACTGATCACGGTAGAACGATGAAATTGGTACAAGGTATACTAGCATAATAGGGAGCATACCTGATGAAATGGACGAAATCACTTCCCGACCACGCCTACTTTCGATATGGAAAATTTTGAAAATCACATACAGTGTACGACAAAACTAAAGCACATAAAGTCGCTCAGCTAAATTTTGTTGAAAAAAGATTATATATGCAAGTCTTAAATTTTGCATTTGTATTTATTGATGAAGGGCATATATTAGTTATTAGAAATATGACACAAAAACCCCAGTTTCATGGTCCATTAAAATAAATTAATTATACTTTTCAGGTTAACTAAAAAATTTGCAAAACTAAAGCACAAATTAAAGTAGGTCCGGTTTTTTTCTTAAATGTGTGCGAAAAAATCTAAAATGGAGGTTAACGTGATCAACGAGACTCCCGCCGATCTTTTTCAAGCAATTTTTAAAATTGGTTCCATTCTTTCATACAGACGTTGTAGGAAATTTTGTGATTTAAAAAAATTTCCAAAATAATTGTTTCGTGGCATTTTTGTCAATTTTTTTTAATTCGTAAAAAATAATCAGCGAATATCCCCGAAAAACGATTTAACATCATCACCTTATTTTGCTTTTTACAAACGTTTTTCTTTTAAAACTTGTCCTCTAAGCACTTTACAAAGAGGTAGTAGGCCACCAAAAACACCGAATAGCAAGGATCTGGACATCGTTCGGGCTGTGAAAATATTTAGTATTGTTTCCGTAGGGAATTCCACAAATTATTTGGTCAGGATTTAGTATGTACGAGAATTTAACTACTTTCTTTTTAAGAAATCTTACTTCACTTATTTGCGCAAATGAATTAGAGTACCCACTCTTCGGGGCTGTAAACAGGTTCCAAGGTGTCCGAATGTTTCAGAATTGTTTTATTTAATAGCAAAATAAGATTCCTTGTTGTATTGGACCATTTCAGATCATATAGTGTCCAGCAAACAATTATTTTTCCTTTATTTGGAATAAAATCGTTTTAAACGCTAAGAAAAGAAGTAAGATTTCTTCAAAGAAACGTTATTAAATTGTCCTACATAATAGATCCTGACCAAATAATTTATAGAATAAGACTAAATATTTTCACAGCCAGAACCATGACCAGATCCTTGCTATTCGGTGCTTTTGGTGGTCTATTACCTCTCTGCTTAGAGGGCAAGTTTTTTGATAGAAACGTTCGTAAAAAGCAAAATAAGGTCATGATGCATGTCAAATCGTTTTGCGGTGATATTCGCTGATATATTTTTAACGAATTAAAAAAAAAAATTGGAAAAAATGCCACGAATCAATTATTTTGGCCAATTTTTTAAATCACAAAATTTCCTACAACGGCTGTATGAAACAATGAAACCAATTTTAAAAATTGCTTGAAAAAGATCGGCGGAAGTCTCGTTGATCACGTTAACCTCCACTTTGCATTTTTTTGCACACATTTAAGAAAAAAAACCGGACCTACTTTAATTTGTGCTTTAGTTTTGTAGCGCAAATTTTTTAGTTAACCTGAAAAGTATAATTAATTTATTTTAATGTACCATGAAACTGGGTTTTTTGTTTCATATTTCTAATAACTAATGCCCTTCATCAATAAATACAAATGCAAAATTTAAGACTTGCACATAGAATCTTTTTTCAACCAAATTTAGCTGAGCGACTTTATGTGCTTTAGTTTTGTCGTACACTGTAAATTGACATAATTCGGTAACGGAAATGGCTAAATGGATATAGTTTGGTAGGATGAACCCAATCATTCTATTATGATTTTTTGATAAATGGTTAGATGTGGGCGTGGCAGTGCCCACCTTTATGGGAGGCATTTTGGAATATTCGAATGGTCAAAACTTTTAAACTGAGTACTTCAGACTCATGAAATTTGGCACAACATATACTAGCAATATAGGTAATGAAATTGGACTAGTTCGCTTCCCGACCACGCCCACTTTGGATATGGCAAATTTCGAAAATCACATAAATTGACATAATTCGGTAAGGTAAATAGCTAAGATAGTAAAAACTTTAGGTAAATCCTCCTAGGGCTTATATCATTGTTATCCAGTTCTGAAAATTACCGCTGGGTATTTAATGTTGGGTTCACCCGAACTTAGATCTCCTTAAGTACTTGTTTTTTGATACATTTACTCTTCAGAGAGGCATATTTGAAAATTTCAGGGGTCATAATTTTTAAACTGATCAAAAGGATCGGCTTTTTCCAAAAAGGGGGATATCTATCCCGCTTTTACCCTATGTAAAAAAAGTTTCTCTGCCGAGTAACGGAATCACATTAGTTATTCAAACTTCAGTTAACTAATGTTCGTTAAACAGTAATGAATCAATAAGCACGCCAAGAGGGCAGTGAAAACCTATTTTATAATCACGTTCGCATTGTTTTTTACGGTTTCATCTAACGATGAAAAGATTTTTAGTTGCTAAGAATTACGCAGAATTATCTGCTGAAACTACTTCGAAGATACTTCGTTGTGACACACCAAGCTGCATTGAAAATGCAGTCAACCGAGTTTCTCTCGGGAAAAGTGAGGATAGTGTTGTAAAAGTCCTCCCTCAAGAAGGTGCAATAGGAAAGACATCGGAAATTTTGTCAACACACCTTTAAGTGAATCCCAAAATTAAAATGTTTGGGTTCCGTTGCTGCAAAAGTTTGAAGATCGAGGATTGAAGTTTTGTTATAAATGGTTGGAAGAGTTTTCCTGGCTTGCCTATTAGGAATTGCACTAGGGTGCACTTTGTATTTCATGTGTAGCATTCGCTAAAGGTAGTGTCAAGGGATCACAAACTTTGGGTAAATTTGTAAAAACGAAGTTCAACAATTGGAAAAAAGCAAACCAAGTAAGTTTTGAGCATTTTTTACACAATGGGATAAAATAATAATTAGGGGTCTTCTCTCAAAATTTTTTTTAAAATAATACAAAAAATTGCTAGACTATTGTCAAAGTTTTGTTTTGTTGATGTTGCTTGGAAAAATTTCTGGCAATACTGTTTTAATTTTTTGTGTTTATAATGAAAAAAATTTAGATAGAAGACCCCTAATTTAAAAAAAAAACTCAATAGGGGTCTTCTCCATAATTTATTTTTCATAAAAAACACAAGAAATTAATACGGTAGTGCCAAAATTGCCAAATTTTTTTCAAAAGTTTTTGTTGCGTGAAATTTTTTTTCAATTTCGACTTCACACCTTTTCCAACTGTATTTAAAAAAGGTCAAATGTATTTGGGATAACGGGCAAATCTATTTGAGAAAAGGAAAATGTATTTGAGAAAATGGAAAATGTATTTAAGAAAAGGGCAAATGTATCTAAGAAAAGCTAAAAATTATTCTAAAAACGGTGTAATTCAATATACATTTATTTTTGATGTATTGAAGTTAGTGTTGCCATTTTAGCCGTTTTCCGGCTAAATCTTGCTGTTTTTTTTGTCATTTAACCGGAAAAATTTGAATCCAACCGCTAGCCGCTTTTTAGCCGTTTTCTTATTTTTTTTTTAGCCGTTTTTAGCTTTTTTGCCAATGTAGTATACATTTTTTTTTGGAATAAACTTAGTTCAACACATCTAACATTTACGATAGCTCAGAGCAAGATATAGAAAAGTGTGATATAGAAATATTGTAAAATGTATATACCTACATTCTTCTCACATTATTATTATTACTATTTTTTTTTCATTATATGTCATGAGGTTAGGTTAGGTTCAAGTGGCTGCCGCAGAGGCCAGTTTTGAAAGGCCAGTTTTGAAAGGCCCGTTGTGATACCACAAACACAAGGAAAGTCAGTCTCGGGACCCAGCCATATGGAAAATCCCTGAGTTGTTGGGATTTTCCACATAGCAGAATCCCGGGACTGACACTCCTAAACCGACACCGTTACTCCTCCTCGAACCACTTAGATGACTTTATGAAGGCCATCAGGTCCTTTATGTCCAGTTCCGCGATCTGGCTTAGGCTATCCAGGAAGGGAACTCCCAAAAAGCCCGTTCTCGCGCCGCTTAAAGCCGGACAGTTGCAGATGAGGTGCTCTACTGTTTTCTCTTCCTCATCATCTTTGCAACTCCTGCAACATCGTCGGTAGGGCACACCTAGCCTTTCTGCATGCCTACCAATGAGGCAGTGACCGGTTAATATCCCTATCAATATGGAGATTTCCCTCCTAGTTAGGACATAAATGCGTCTAGACCTTTTAAGATCCCACTTTGGCCAGGTTTGTTTCGATATCCGGCACCCTGGGGATTGCAGCCATCTTATTTGGTTTGACGGAGTGTGTGCTCCTTCGGCATTAGTTTGCATGTGGCAAACGGCATACCTAAGCGCTCTTTATCCTGAATAACCTGCTTGGTCGTGCCCTGCCTGGCAAGCTCGTCTGCCTTACAGTTTTCCTCAATGTCCCTATGTCCCGGTACCCATATGAGGTTTACGCGGTTCTGTTGGGCCATCTCCTGAAGAGATCGACGACAGCTGAGCGTCACTTCAGAGTTGAACGTATATGAGCCAAGGGATTTGATTGCCGCTTGGCTATCGCTTAAAATAGCGATATTTTCTCGGATAACACGTTTGCTTAACCAGGCCGCGGCGTCTAGGATTGCCGAGACTTCCGCCTGGAAGACGCTAGAATGATCAGGTAGTCTGAAGGAGAGCTCAAGGTCCAAATCCCTTGAATAAACCCCTCCTCCTACTCTGCCGTCCAACTTCGAGCCGTCGGTGTATATGGAAGTGCCACTATTTGTTTCGGGACACCAATCCGTCCTCTCCCAGTCTTCTCTGCTGGGAATGTTTATTTTGAAACAGCTATCCCCGACTGTAGTGGTCGCACAACGATCTGTGCTTAGAGGGACAAGTTCCACTTTCCCCGGGTTGATACTAAGTCCGCAGCGAGAGGACCACTTCGAAACCTCTCGCAGTGCTACTTGCATCAGGTCACACAGAGTTTGTGGGAACTTGCCTCTGAATGCAATAGCTAAATCGTCTGCGTATGCCACTATCTTCCCGCCCCCCAGCTTGTGTCACGTAGCAACGAGTTGACTGTGAGGTTCCATAAAAGCGGGAAAAGAACACCACCCTGTGGCGTTCCCCTTGTGACATAGCGTGATAACTCAACCGTACCAAGTGAAGAAGCTATTTTCCTTCCCCTTAGAAGTTGGTCAATTAAACCAGTTAGAGGTCTATCTACGCCCAGATTAGTTAGAGCGGAGTTGATCGCCTCCGGGCCTATATTGTTGAAAGACCCTTCAATGTCTAGGAAGGCCACGAGACAGTAGTCCTTTTCACACAGCGATTTCTCAATGACAGATACTAGGCTGTGCAGAGCAGTTTCTGTTAATTTACCCTTGGTGTATGCATGCTGATAGCTAGAGATAAGGTTGCTATCAATAGTCGTTGAGAGGTAGTCGCTTATTATCCTCTCAAAGGTTTTGAGTACAAAGGACGAGAGACTGATCGATCTGTAGTCTTTTGGCTCGTAGTGGGATGCCTTCCCAGCCTGAGGGATAAACACTACCGTGGCGCTTCTCCAGGAGCCCGGAATGTGGTTGAGAGCAAGGCAGGCTGTGAAGAGAAATACCAGCCATTTAGCTGATGTCTCCAACGTGTTTATAAGTTGCGCGGGGATAATCCCGTCCGGCCCGGCAGCCTGATACGGTTCAAAGCTCTTAACTGCCCACCTTACCCTTTCCTCAGTGATGGGTAAATTTACTGCTAGGTTTGTTGCAGGTGCTAGTGGTGCGTCATGCAGATTCCCCGGAAAATGTGTATTCAAGAGCAGCTCAAGGGTTTCCTCTTCCGTGCTGGTCCAGGATCCGTCAGGTTTTCGCAAATAGCTGATGGCTGTTTGACTTTTCGAGAGGACTCGTCTAAGTCTCGCTGTGTCGTCGACCTTTTCGACGCCAGTGCAGAAATTTCTCCACGAGGTTCTCTTCGCCTGACTCAGAGCTTTTATGTAGGCCCTTAGTTTAGCTTTATATTCGTACCAATGAGGCTCAGAGCCGAGGCTCTTGGCCTTGTTAAATTGTTTCCGGCATGATTTGCGGAGCGAGTCGAAATCGTAGGACCACCAATGTGGCCTGTGTTTACCGAGTAGTTTTGGCACTGGACAAGCCTCTACTGATGAGGGGGCTTGTGAGAGCAGTACTGGCAGGTCTCTGTCTAATATTTCATTGTGGTTGTTCTACAATAAAGTCTAGAACCATTTCTATGTAACGGTGGTCGGAGAATGAATGTTCTTCCAGAACCCGCCATTTTCTGACCCACTCATAAGCGCCTTCACTACAGATAGTGAGGTCTATGACCTCCCTGGGGGTCTTAGTGATAAAAGTAGGCTCATTACCCACGTTACAAATCACCAGGTTGGTTGTTAAGAGGTAATCAAACAGAGACTCGCCCCTGGCATTGATGTCGGAGCTCCCCCATTGGATATGGTGAGCATTAGCGTCCGCTCCAATAATAAGATTACCCGTGCAGAAATTTGACACCAGGACTTTCACCTCCGTTTGTGGTGGAGGTTCTTCGGCGTCGTAGGGTATATAGACCGACGCCACCGTCAGGCGGGTGCTGTCGACCGTTAGACTGATAGCGGTAATATCACCATTGGTGTAGTTAGGTAGGAGAAAGGAGTTCAACTCAGACTTGACCAAAATACACGTTCTGACTTTTCGCTCCTCGCTGGCTCGAATGAGCTTGAAGCCCTTAGTCCCCAATCCGCAGATTCTCGAGCTATTGACCAAGGGTTCTTGGATGAGGACCACATCCACGTCGCCTTTAAAAATACGACTACTTAAAGCAGCCGAGGCCACTTTAGATTTGTGCAGATTAATCTGAAGCAGCACCAACATGAGAGCGCACAGACTTTCCTGCCGCCCCATATCGTCGAGGTTTGCCCCATCCCGGAGGTTATCTATCAACGACGAGTTGTTCCGATTAACTGCCCGATATGGCATTGCGGGAGTCCTGCTGTCTATAGCGTTAGATGTTAATTGCTCAGCGTTGGCTGCTACGTCGAGGACTTCCTCGCCCTGTACGCTGTCCTCCATCTCCGAGTTGATCACAGCCAAGGAACGTGGCGGATAACATGCTTTCCGCATCGGAATCCTCCGCTTCCTCTTCCGGTATTTCGTCTTCCGGCTCCCCCGGAGCAGCCGAGAAGGCAGCGCGCTGAGAATCACCACGATATACGTGGATAACGATCTGGCCTACGCTGTAGTGTACTAGGCCATTGCACCTTTTAAGGGGCTCGATTGACTCTTTTTTCATGGTGAAGACCACCTGTCTGTCGGGCCCTACCGCATCCCCGACCAGATTGACAATCCAGTCGTGCGTTGGGAGGGACGGATTCATTAGCCGTAGCATCCCGAGAACTCTCTCGGATTCGTCAGGGATGACCGGAATCCATGCCCTTGCCCTTGGACGAGCTGGAATGGCCTTCCAGTCGACGACCTCGATCTTTGCGCCCTTGTAGACTTCACCCAGTTTAGCAGCTGCCAAACCGCATTCGTTACTCGCGCCGAACTACCCGGAAACTCCGGAGCAACGTTGAGAAGAATGTTGCCGAGTTCATTTCGCACGTAACGCCACTGGTCCTTGGGGATGGCCAGACGGTCATTGCCTCGGTCAAGGACGCCTATAAGGATCCTGTCCTTGGTTACCTCAGCAAAGCTTAGTTTGCCCGCTCCAGGGGTATTCTGATGCCGCTTGGGAGGGGGATTTATCTCCAGGTCCGACCTCTGGCTCTTGAAAGGGTTAACTTTTAACCTCTTTGGCATGTAAGTCTTTTAGAAATCCGGTATCACAGCTTTCGCTAGCTGTACCGATTTTCTGGACTTCGACGACAGCGATTCCTGCGGTACCCCTTCATACCTCTTCAGGATCTTTGCAGCCAATCTTGTCTCGTGGTATGTGAAGCGGCAGGGAGATGTCTCCCGGGAGTGTGGACCCGTAGTTGCCATCGCGGTCGCTCCCTTTGTCGAAATCTCAGTTGCAGCTTCCTTCTCCTTCGAAGCTCCGAGGCCAGGTCGTGAGACCGCTGCCACAGACGTAAAGAGACTGGTTTTCATATCAGCGGTTTATAGGAGTTTAGCATCCGCCGTTGTCCGCTTAGCTGCGTTGGCAACCGCACTGGTGCTAGCTCCCATCTAGTCAATCTTACTCGATAGAGGTTTGGTTGACCGACTCGTAGTTGCCATCGCTGTCAACCCGTCGGTATTTACAGCAATAGACTACAAGTCAAAAAAGCAACAAAGAGTTTTTCGTTTTTATTTACGTTATTTGAGTTCATCTTGTTCGTACGACCCATCGTCGGACAAGCCCAGCTTAGGGTGAAGGGAAGAGTAGGGGAAAATGTGTCGTCCGCCGCGGCAGAGCCCCGTACCGCGGTAAGGCCATGCTTACTCTCTGAGGTGACCCGGTATCAGAGAGGCTCCGTTCAAATACAGCCACGATTTGCCTCCCGGCTGCAAACGTCCAATGGGGACGGTTACGCATAGCACCCTGGATTGGGAGGGGGAAGATCTTTGTCGTCGCGCCAGAGAGGCTAGGCTGCTCTCGTGATGAAGTGCTGTACGGAGCTATGATCACAAGGGCAGCGTAGCCTTGTGGCTATCGACTTAAGCCCTCGTACCGAGGTAAGGTATATGTTATTTTCAAGTATATTCGTTGCCTTATTTTATTGCGAATTTTCATTAAGTCAATTATTTTTAAAGCAGTGAGCTCTGCTTAAAATTTTGCTCGTTGTACCTTTTATATAAGTCACGGCCGGGCGCGTATCCAGAAAATATTTTCGGGGTGGATCCAATTTTTTTTTCATAATAACCATCTTGACTGGAAAATGGAAATGACTTAGGTAAAGTTTAATTTTGTTACTAGTGCAGACGCGAACCAAATTTATCAAAGCCTAGAAAAAAACAACAAAAAATATATAAATTGTCTTTTGAAAAAACATTAACAAACTTTCGAGGTCCATTACTAAAAAAAAAAATTTTTCTAAAGTAAAAAGATCAAGCTTTACGTAAAAATTAAAAATGCCCAAAATTGAAAAAAATGTATAAAATTCTTGTTTAATAAAATATTTACTAAATTTTTTTAATACAACTTTTTTTTAAGTTATATTCGAAAATAACGGAAAAAGTACTTTAGAAAAAGGTTTCCATGCTCCTTCTTAGCATGTCAATTACATGTCTTATAATTTAAAGAAAAAATGCTTACACACAAAAAATTACGAATTCAAACCCGTATATCTCGGTAACCATCCAATATTTTTACGCGAACTTTGATGATATTTTTTCTTACATGGCAGATCACTTTCACCAAATTTCAAATTGCATAAACTTGCGCATTTCGGGGTGTCCCTGAATACGCGCCTGGATATAACAAATATAAATGTAAGCTTTATATATGTTTATTATAGCTCTGTATTAGAGTGGTTCACAAATATGGACTTTTTGGAAATTCTAAAACGCTACCCCCAATTATTGTTCCTTATGACAAAAAAAGAGGCTGCTATTTTTTTTTTTTTTTTTAAAGGTGGTTTAGAGGTCGCGATACTCGTTTTTATAAAAAAAATGAGATACTTGCAATTTTAATTTCATTTTAACATGTTTAAGTGCAGTAAAAATTTGGGTTTTTATGTGTTGTTATTCTGTTTTCATTGGCGAATATTCCTGCAATTCAATAGCCTTCTTGGATGAGTAGAAAGGGTTTAACTCCTGAAAATATGTTTCGAAATAGAAAACGGTGCAACTAAAACGCCTACACTGATCTCATTGCGCATTGGTTTTTTGGATATATTTCGCATCTAGAATGTTTATGACATCGCTGATTATGAATCCGATGTCAGTTTTTTTAAATCCAAAATGGCGGGTCCAATATGGCGGTGATTTTTTTGAAAAATAATTGGATTTTATTGAAACTTGGTACTCGGGGGTTTATGCGTTGTCTGATTACGAATCCGATATCGGTTTTTTGAAATTCAAAATGGTGGATCCAACATGGCGGTGCATTTTTGAAAACTAATTCGACTGTGTGAAACACGTCACTGATGGATTTATGACATCGATTTATATGAACTAGTATTGCTTGTGATCGAAAGTTCGACCAATAAATACTTTATAGGGTCGAGGGGTCGCTAGCCCCGTACCCCCATCCTTAAATTTCGGGGACGCCCCTGAAAATATACCACCTATACTTCAGTTTTCTCAATTTTCTTTCCATCGTTGCATATTTTATTCCAATTGGTCAAACGGTTCGCTCACAGGAGGTTCCTACAGGTTTTCTTGTGACGTATTTATTGACATCGGATTCCTATGCAAGTTTGGCAAAAGTGGCATCTTATATATTATATATTAATATATATAAATGAAATATGCACCGATGGAAAGGAAATTGAAAAAACTGATGGTATATTTTCAGGGGCGTCCCCGAAATTTAAGGATGGGGGTACGGGGCTAGCGACCCCTCGACCCTATAAAGTATTTATTGGTCGAATTTTCGATCACAAGCAATACTAGTTCATATAAATCGATGTCATAAATCCATCATTGACGAGTTTCACACAGTCGAATTAGTTTTCAAAAATGCACCGCCATATTGGATCCACCATTTTGAATTTAAAAAAACCGATATCGGATTCGTAATCAGACAACGCATAAACCCCTGAGTACCAAGTTTCAATAAAATCCAATTAGTTTTCAAAAAAATGACCGCCATATTGGACCCGCCATTTTGAATTTAAAAAAAACTGACATCGGATTCATAATCAGCGATGTCATAAACCTTCTAGATGCGAAATATATCCAAAAAACCAATGCGCAATGAGATCAGTGTAGGCGTTTTAGTTGCACCGTTTTCAATTTCGAAACATATTTTCAGGAGTTAAACCCTTTCTACTCATCCAAGAAGCCTATTGAATTGCAGGAATATTCGCCAACGAAAACAGAATAACAACACACAAAAACCCAAATTTTTACTGCACTTAAACATGTTAAAATGAAATTAAAATTGCAAGTATCTCATTTTTTTTATAAAAACGAGTAGCGCGACCTCTAAAGGACCTTTAAAAAAAAAACAAAAAAATAGCAGCCTCTTTTTTTGTCACAAGGAACCATATTTCGGGGTAGCGTTTTAGATTTTCCAAAAAAAAAAATTTTTGAACCACTCTACTCTGTATATTCGGATGCAAAGCATCTGTATACGAAACTTTCTTATTGTTATGAAATTGGAGCCGTTTTCTGAAGTAAACTTCAAAATGTATCTTAATTTTTTATACAAAATTTTTGTTTAGCGTGAACTTTAATATTTAAGGCTAGATGAGAAAACGCTCCTTTATGTTATAAAATATTTGTGTTATACTTTTTAATGAAAAAAAGCGAATAAAACGAGTGAAAAGTTGGTTAAAAATTTTTAGCCGTTTTTCCGGCCAAAATTATAATTTTTTTCGCCGAAATAATTTTTTAGCCGTTTTTTTTTCTCGATCTTACCGGATTGGTGAAAAAATTCTGGCAACACTGATTGAAGTACACAGCTTTTTAGTAAATTTTCAAGCTTTTCTGAAATACAATTGCCCATTTCTCAAATTCATTTTCCCTTTTCTTAAATACATTTAACCGTTTCTCAAATAGAATTGCTCGTTTACACATTTCCATTTTCTCAAATACATCTGACCTTTTCTCAAATACAGTTAGAAAAGGTGTAGTGTGTTAATTTCTGGTGCTTTTTATGAAAGAAATGTATGTAGAAAGAATATTTCTTTTTTTATTAATTTATCCCAATATATGTTGTCTTTTCAATCATTAATCATCACTTTTTAAAGATTTTTCAAGAACATCAGAAAATGCAATGGCTGACCGTGATAATTTTTGCGCATTATGCAAAATCAAGAAGAGTCTATTGAAAATCTAATTGATGAGTCCCGGAAACAGCAAATCTTGAAAATTAAAAATTAAAATTAAAACTTTTATAATGATTCACAACACAACACAACTTTTTCAGCCAACTTTATTTTTTTAGTTCGCTTGACAGCAAAATCATGTGGTTAATCATAATAAAACAAATAAGTTGTGCTGTGTTGTTACATTTACAACACAACTTTTTCAAGTTTTGAATCACAATAGGGGGGATAATTCCTCTCATTGAAGCAATCATAGTTCTTGGTGCTTGGACATCATATTATTATTCAAAATGACTTTACTGGACCGAATGAAGGAAATTTTAGAGCTTTATTGAAGTATAGAGCTAAGGGCGATCCAATTCTTCGTAGCAACCTAGAAGGTCCAGGAAAACGGGATAAATTTACAAGTCCGTCTATACAGAATGTAATTATCGACGCTTGCTATGAAATTTGAACCCAAAAGACCATATCTAAAATAAAATCTGCAAAATTTTATTCAATTTTGACGGATGAAACACAAGATTTGACTACAATGGAGCAGGTTACACTCTGCATTCTATATGTGAGCGAGAACAACGATACCACTACAGGTAAAAGTGAAATAATTTTTTGAATTATCTCATATGTATATTAATATTAATATATATATGATGTACAAATTTATAGGTGCTGCTCCTGCCGAGATGGTGATAGAAAATCTTCGAAATTTTGAATTAGATATTTCTTTCTTGATTGGCCAAGGATTCGATGGGGCAAGTAATATGTCCAGTCAATATAAAGGTGTCTAGGCATTTATACGTAATAATTATGCACCTCATGCTTTATACGATCAATGCCGCACATTCTTTGAATCTTGCTATCCATCGTTAGCAACGTACCAGCTATCAGAGATTGCCTCGCTTCCATCGAAAATGTTTACAACTTCCTACATACACCTAAAAGAAAAGCAATTTTGGAAAACACGATTGAAGAATCTGACGAAACTCCACGAACGAAATCTTTAAAAAGATTGAACCTAACTCGATGGGTTTCGAAATATGAGGCCGTCAACGACTTTTATGAGTTACTTCTGTTCGTTTACGAAACTCTAAATGAAATGAGAACCTCGGAAAAAGACGCCAAAAGTTTGAAAAACGCCATGTAATTTGAATTTTTAATATGTTAACATATTATCAAAATAATTTTTCAACGTTCGTTGCCTTTGAGTCGCGAATTGCAAAAGGTTAATTTAGATTTGGTTCAAGCCATGGATCTCGCCAAAGATTTGCGCGAGGAAGTAAAAAAGATTCGTGCAAAAGAAGACGCTTTTTCTGAAATTTACGAAGCTTGGAAAAAAATTGCTGAAAATCTTGACATTGAGATCAAACACAAAAGAATAGCGGGTAGACAAGAACATCGGGCAAATCTTGAATTGCAAAGTACAAAAGATTATTTTCGTATAACAGTGTTCAATCCATTCCTAGATTCTTACATCATTGATCTTGGAGATAGATTCACTAAACATGAAAAAAAAAAAAAAAACTAATGGCGGCGAAATACCAACAGGTTATCATAACCTCTAACGAGATTTTTAGCCGAGCTTCTCTTTCCAACTTGTGGTGTGTTGCTTTTGAGTTTTCCTAGAAGTTGGCGGGACCTACAGTTTTTTGCCGACTCCGAACGGCACTTGCAAAGCAAATGAATTTTTTGCTGAGAAGCTTCTCATGGCAGAAATACACCCGGAGAGTTTGCCAAACTACTGCCGAGGGGCGATCCCGTTTAGAAAAATTATTTTTCTAAATAATTTTTGATGTTACTTTTGTCGGGCATCGAACCGCCACGACTTGGTGTAGAAGGCCGAACACTTAACCGCTACACCACGTCGGCCGCCAAAATGAAAATATACTAGAAGGATTTTCAGCTTTTTTCAAGCATGATTTGATTGAAATTGATAAATTCATCAAGACAGTCGAATTTTATCAGGAATTTCTCACTGCCGGGCCACCTGCTATTCTTACCGGATTAGAAGTGTGGAAAAGATATTTGATTCGTAGAGGCGATATCAAACTTGGAAACTCTTTGGATGCGCTCGATTTTTGTCCAGAAGAAAATTTTCCGAATATCAACGTATTACTGAGAATATTGGCTACTTTACCGGTATCGACTTCGACCGCGGGACGCACTTTCTCTAGTTTGAAACGGACAAAGACGATTCTGAGAAACACGACAAAAGAAGTAAGTAATTATATTTGATTTAAGATCTATGAATTTGTTTACCTCTTTTTTTATTGTAGAACCGCTTGAATGGATTGGCTGCTCTGGCTATTCATCATGACATTGCGAATACAGCTGATAAAGTCATAGATAAATTATCGAAAAAACCCCGAAAACTTGATTTCCTTCTTTAATTATTAAAAGACTTTTTCGCATATTGGGCACCAAGTAAAAAATGTATTCCTATTTTTTATTTGTTTTTATACAATGTAATAAGTGATTATTATGTTTATAACAAGGTTAGGTTAGGTTCAAGTGGCTGCCGCAGAGGCACACTTAGGCCAGTTTTGAAAGGCCCGTTGTGATACCACTAACACTAGGAAAGTCAGTCCCGGGACCCGGCCATATGGAAAATCCCTGAGTTGTTAGGATTTTCCACATAGCAGAATCCCGGGACTGACACTGCTAAACTGACACCGTTACTCCTCCTCGAACCACTAGATGACTTAATGAAGGCCATCAAGTCCTTTATGTCCAGTTTCGCGATCTGGCTTAGGCTATCCAGGAGGGGAACTCCCAAAAAGCGCGTTCTCGCGCCGCTTAAAGCCGGACAGTTGCAGATGAGGTGCTTCACCGTTTCCTCTTCCTCAGCCTTTCTGCGTGCTTACCAATAAGGCAGTGCCCAGATAGAACACCTATTAATGGAGATTTCTCTCCTTCTTAGGGCGTGAATGCCTCTAAATCTTTTATGATCCCATTTTGGCCAGGTTTGTTTGGATGTCCGGCACCCTGGGGATTGTTGCCAACTTTCGTTGGCTTGACGGAGTGTGTACTCCTTCAGCATTAGCTGCATGTGGCAAATGGCATACCTAAGCGCTCTCTTTCCCGAAGAATCTGCTTGGTCGTACCCTGCCTGGAAAGTTCGTCTGCCTTACAGTTTCCCTCAATGTCCCTGTGACCCGGGACCCATGTGAGGTTCACGCGGTTCTGTTGGGCCATCTCTTGAAGAGATCGACCACAGCTGAGCGTCAGTTTAGAGTTGAACGAATAAGAGCAAAGAGCTTTGATGGCCGCCTGGCTGTCGCTGAAAATAAAGATGTCCTCGCCGATAGCGCGTTTACTTATCCAAATCGCGGCATCCAAGATTGCTGAGACTTCAGCCTGGAAGAGGCTGCAGTGATCAGGTAGTCTGAAGGAGAGCTCAAGTTCCAGATTCCTTGAATAAACCCCTCCTCCAATTCTGCTGTCTAGCTTCGAGCCGTAAGTGTAAACAGCAATGACGCCATTAGTAGCGGGGCAGCAATCCATCTTCTCCCATTTTTCCCTGCTGGGAATGTTCGTTTTGAAAAAGCTGTCTCCGACTGTTGTAGCCGCTCATCGATCTGTGCTCAGAGGGAGAAAACTGTAAGATCCTAGAATACTGGAGTGTCCAGTTGTGCTTGCGCCAGAGCCCGACGTTTCCCTTAGCCGCAGAGCCGCTGCCGCAGAATGCCTACAATGGCCTGAAGAGCTTCGTTGGGGTTGTTCTTAGCGCGCCGCTTATACAGATCATGCCAGATCTATGGACTTTACCTAACAGATTCAGGTTTGTGGCCTTGCTCAGCACGACTCCATATAGCATGATAAGTCGGATAAATGCAGTGTAGATCCATCTGCATATTTTGGGGCTGAGACCTCACTTTTTCCAATGGCTCTTTTGCATGTGTAAAGCGTAAAACACGCCTTCCTCTGGCGCTGAAGAATATTCTCCTTCCAGTTTAACTTCCTGCCCAGAACTGTGTCCAAGAATTTGGCTTTATCAGCCCAGTTCAGGCTCACACCATTAAGTTCTGGTAGGTCCAGCGGTGGTATTTTGTATCAGCTGGTATAGAGAAAAAGTTCCACTTTTCTCGGGTTGACACTAAGTCCGCAACGAGAGGACCATGACGAAACTTCACGCAGTGCTACTTGCATCACACAGAGTTTGTGGGAATTTGCCCCTGTATGCAATGGCTAAATCGTCTGCATATGCCACTATCTTCCCACCCGCAGAAATTCCTCCACGAAGTTTTCTTTGCCTGTCTCAGGGCTTTTTTATAGGCCCTTAGTTTAACTTTGTATTCGAGCCATTGAGGCTCCGTGTCGAGGCTTTTAGCCTTATTAAATGGCTTCCTTCAGGTTTTACGGAGCGAGTCCAGGTCGTAGGTCCACCAATGTGGCCTATGTTTACCGCGTGGGTTTGGCACTGGACAAGCTTGTTCTAGGGCATTTGAAAGCGCCGTGGTGTATGTCGTTACCAGGTCCTGCAGCTCCTAAACTGATGACGGGCCTGTGGGGTAGTACTGGTAGGTCTCTGGCTAATATTTCATTGTGTAGCTGCCAGTTGGTGTTGCGTGGATTGGCCTTCATAATTGGTTGCTCTACACGAAAGTCTAAAACTATTATATATAGAAAGAGTTTTAGACTTTCGTTTTCGGTGGTCGGAGAATGAATGTTGTTTAAGAACACGCCATTTTCTAACCCAATCATAATCCCCTTCACTACAAATAGTGAGGTCTATGACCTCCCTACGGGTTTTAGTGATGAAGGTAGGCTCGCTACCCACGTTGCAAACTACCAGGTTGGTTGGTAATAGGTATTCAAACAGAGACTCGCCCCTGGCATTGATATCGGAGCTTCCCCATTGGACGTGAAGAGCATTAGCGTCCGCTCCTATAATAAGATGACCTGTACAAAAATTTGATCAGATCTCTCACCTCCGTTTGTGGTGAAGGTTCTTCAGGCTGGTGCTGCCGACTGTTAAACTGGCAGCGGTAATGTCACCATTGGTATAGTTAGGTAGAAGAAAGGTGTTGAGGTCAGACTTAACCAAAATACAGGTTCTGACTTTGCCCTCCTCGCTGGCTCGAATTAGCTTGAAACCCTTAGTCCACAATCAGCATATTCTCGAGCTGTTGACTCAGCGTCCATGGATGAGGACCACATCCACTGCCGCCTTTAGAAAGACGACTACTTAAAGCAGCCGAGGCTACTTTAGATTTGTGAAGATTTATCTGAAGCACCACCAACATGAAAGCGCTTAGACTTTCCTGCCGTCCCCATATAGTCGAGGTCTGCCCCGTTCGGAAGGCTGTCTCTTAACTGCGCGTTTGGCGTAGCGGGAGCCCTGCTGTCTGAAGCATCAGAGATATTGCTACTGCCACCGTGTGGCTGAGGCCTTCCCCGTCCATCAGGCTGTCTTCCATCTCCGAGTTGGCGGATAACATGCTTTCCGCGTCGGACCCTCGGTTTCTTCTTGCGGTACTTCGATTTCTGGGTCGCCCGGAGCAGCGCGCTGTGCATCGCCACGGTATACGTGGATAACGATATGGCCTACACTGTAATGCACTAGTCCTGTAGTGCGATCAAAATGATCGTACGAACATTTGCAACTAATTAACGAACCTTTATTTTAGTACTTATTATTAAACCTACTAAAAAATAAAACCGACATTACTATTAATACATAATTGAATGTATGTATGCGATTAATGGCTTGCCAATTGCTCACGTCCGCCATCGACACAATTGAATTTGGAACCGAGTGAGTGGAAAGTCGTCAAATCGAAAGTGATAAATTAAATTAAATGACTTTATTTGGTTAAAAACTTAAAAAAAACCATTATAAATAAAGTGTTTAACATAAAATGAAAGAACTAAAGTGTTTAACTGTAACAAAAAGGAACCCAAGTAATTGATTGTGCGTTTGGACATATTTGTGCAGCCAGCAGAAAAAGGAGTTACTCAGTTTGCAGGAGTGACTCCACATGCCGACCATGTGGCGAGCCGCAAAAATGGCGGCCAAGTAAGCTCAAAGTGGCAGAATAAAAACTAAAACTATACAAAACTACAATTAAAAAAAAAAAAAATTAAAAGTTTATTAACTAAACACAAAAAAAATGATGAACTGAAATAATTTTTATTTTCATACCTATACGTACCTAAACGTACATACATTTTATACGTACTTATGCGCTATTAAAACAAACAAAAAATCAAAAACAAATATTAAAGAGGTAAAAAAATCTCGTCAAAATCAACACTCATTATGACTAAATATCATTCAAAAACTCTTCCACAATATCAATCCATGATCTTGGATGTGATCACCACGGAATGGAAACCAGAACATATCCCCAATGGAAAGGTAGAGTTAGTGTAAACACAATTAACACGCCAGGAATAGAATTAAGTAAATAAAACTAGAACAAATAATAAAAACGAACGACTAAATAAACCGTATGCTAACCAGAGTATACAACTTGTAAAATACATAAATAAGGAATATAATACCATGGAATGTGAAATTTCTAAGCGAAATAATATATAAAAAAAAACTAATGGCGGCGATATACCAACAGGTTATCATAACCTCTAACGAGATTTTTTTAGCCGAGCTTCTCTTTCCAACTTGTGGTGTGTTGCTTCTAGAGTTTTCCTACAAGTTGGCGGGACCTACAGTTTTTTGCCGACTCCGAAAGGCACTTGCAAAGCAAATGAATATTTTGCTGAGAAGCTTCTCATGGCAGAAATACACCCGGAGAGTTTGCCAAACTACTGCCGAGGGGCGACCCCGTTTAGAAAAATTCTTTTTCTAAATAATTTTTGATGTTACTTTTGCCGGGCATCGAACCGCCACTACTTGGTGTAGAAGGCCGAACACTTAACCGCTACACCACGGCGGCCGCCATAATTTATAAAATATATAATAATATATAAAGGAACCAGAAAATAAATAAATCAGCCTTAAGAGTCAAATTTTGAATGAGTTTAGGTGAAATAATGGGGAATAAGCTATTTCAGAACATACCTGTATGGTAGAAAATTTATTGTTGTAACTGACCACAGACCCCTAGTATCACTATTCTCACATAGAAATCCGTCATCAAAAATGACGAGAATTAGAATAGATCTATCAGAATATGATTTTGAAATCATATACAAACAAGGTAAAATTAACACAAATGCTGACGCACTATCACGAATTAAGTTAGATAGTGACGTACTTAAATCAATGATTCCCACTAGTAAAACTGAAAAAGAAGATAATAAATTTCCTCCTTGTAAGGCCGCGAATTTAAAAGAAATTAAAGAGAAGAATTTAAAAGAAAATGAAAATAAGGAAACCGGTAGACGCATTAAGGAAAGCACATCTTATAAGAAGTCTGATCAACTTTACATTTGGGAAGGCACATCATTTAATGACGTGAAGAATATGAAGAAATTTAAATTTAACATTGTAAAAGAAAGTGGTACCACAATTGAATTAATTAATGATGAAGTGCACATAACTTGTAGCGATGACCCTTTGAATCTAGATTCAATGTTGGAGAAACTACATAGTTTGCTAAGGAATTCACATATAAAAGAGCTAGCCCTTTGTGAAAAAGATTATGGGGCCTATTACGGTTCGCGAGTCGCTTGAGTTATTCGAGTCGCCTAGCTCGAATGATTATGGATAGCGAACAAACTAGTTCGCCTGAAACATTTTGTTGCCAGTTCTAAAAACAGAAAGCGGTGAACGTCAAATGTAAAAAAAAACTTCAAATTGAACAAAACTGAAGTTTCAATTATTTATTATTATTGTACATTTTTATTGAATATTATAGTTAAGAGCCAGACAAGCTGCATATAGAAAAACCAACCATTTCCAACGTGTGCGGAGTTGTGCGAGGATAATCCCGTCTGGTCCAACAGCTTTGAACGGCTCGAATCTTTTAATTACCCACCTTATCCCTTCTTCCGTGATGAAAATGTGTGTAGCCAGGTTTGTTGCAGGTGCTAAGAGTGCAACATACGAGTTCTCTGGAAAGTGTGTAATCAAGAGCAGCTCCAGCGTTTCACGTTTCGAGCTGGTCCAGGATCCGACAGGTTTCCGCAAATAGCCTATATGTAGCTGTTTAAGTTCTTGAGAGCACCCGTCTCAGTCTCGCTGTATAGTCGACATTCTCGACCGCAGTACAAACATTTCTCCACAAAGTTCTCTTCGCCTGCCTCAGAGTCTTGTATGTTTATATTTATATCTGAGTCATTGAGTCTCATTGCGAAGGCTCTTGGCCTTATTAAATTGTTTCCTCCACCAGTGTGGCCTATGTTTACAGCGTGGTTTTGGCACTGGACAGGCCTTATCGAGGGCATTTGAGAGCGCCGTTGTAAAGGTCGTAACTAGGTCTTCCGGCTACGTACAGGTCATACCACCACCGGTCTTTGGCGATGGCCAAACTGTCTTTGTTTCTGTCAAGGATGCCTATTACGATCCGGTCCATGGTCACTTCAGCAAAGCTTGGTTTACCCCAAAATGACACCACTATATCCCCGAAATTACCCCAAAATGATCCCAATATTACCACAAAATGACCAAAAAATATCTCCAGAATGAACACAAAATTAGTCAAAATGATCACAAAAAACCCCCAAAATGACACTAAAATATTCCAAAAATGACCACAAAATAACAACAAAATATTATCAAATTTAGTCCAAAATGACCACAAAATAACTCCAAAATATTCCCAAAATTACCCCAAAATGACACCAAATTATTCAAAAATGACCACAAAATAACAACAAGATATCCCCGAAATTAGTCCAAAATGACCACGAAATAACCCCAAAATGACCACAAAATGACACCAAAATATTCCAAAATTGACCACAAAATGACACCACTATATCCCCGAAATTACCCCAAAATGATCCCAATATTCCCACAAAATGACCAAAAAATATCTCCAGAATGAACACAAAATTAGTCAAAATGACCACAAAAAACCCCCAAAATGACCCTAAAATATTCCCAAAATGACCACAAAATGATACCAAAATATTCCAAAAATGACCACAAAATAACGACTAAAATTTCCTCGAAATTAGTCCAAAATGACCCCAAAATATTCCAAAAATGACCACAAAATAACAACAAAATATCATCAAATTTAGTCAAAAATTACCCCAAAATAACCACACAATGAGCCCAAAAAATCCCCAAAATGACAACAAAATATTTCAAAAATGACCATAAAATAACAACAAAATATCCCCGAAATTAGTCCAAAATAACCAAAAAATGACCCCAAAATATTCCCAAACTGACCACAAAATAACAACGAAATTACCACAAAATGACCCCCAAATAATCCCAATATGACCATAAAATCAAATTTTTCCTCCTAGTCACCTTCAAATTCTGTTAGCCAGATTTTGACACTCCCGGCGAACGAATTTGGATCGAGTCGCAAACAGTAATCGCTTCATTTTTGACATTCGCTTATTTTTGAAGTTTGAGGCGAATGTTACCGGGTGACTCGCAGTCGGTAATACAAATGTAGGCGCCCTACAAGATAATTTTACTAACACACTCACACTATAAACTGCTGATAAAGTTTTGATAAAAACACTGACGATTGTCAATTAATTGTCATAACTGACTGTCACGTGAGCATAAAATGATTATAACAAATGATGTATTTTCCAAACTTGGCATATTTTGAATTTGAAGTTAAAAATTATATTTTTATTACATTTTCAAAACTAAAAATTTCAGTCCAATACACATTTCTTTTAATTAAAATGGAAAAAATAAGCTGTATAACATATGCAGATGGATATATTAATTTTTAAAATTAATTTAATTAAATTAAATTAAAGTTTGCATTGTTTTTATAGGTGTTTTTTGCATAGGAATAGCCAGCCCCAGCAAAGCCACCATGACCGAAATTGTGACCAGCACAAGGCGTGACTGGCACGTAGCCTAGTCTAGCTCACACTGCAGCCCACTTTATCACCCAAGAAATTCAAGCCCGTGCTATTTAACTGACGGGAAATGTTCGTTCACATTCCTGTGTTTTTGTTGACATCGGGTGAGCCTTCCCCTACGCCCACACTGCAACACATCCGCACACGTGTGTTTTGAATAAGCTCCCGCGATATCCGCGCCCGTCCGTTAAAATAGAACTCACTCGACTTTGTCTGATGGAAAGTCGGCTGCAGTGTGAGCGTTCATAGCAGTAATAATTAGGTTTTAAGATCTAGTTTATTAATATGAGTTGCATTGCATTTATTTATATAAAATTTTCAATAAATACTAAGTTTTTTAATTTGATTAAAATAAATAAATATTATAATGAAAAAAAATGTTTAAACATAATTTTTACATCAAATTTTAGAGGTTAGACAGTTGTCAGCTGTGATATCATTGTGACATCATCATGATATCATCATTGATCCAAAAATAGAGTGAGACAGATATATGCGTTATTGAAATTAGTAATATGTTAGAGGGAGACAAAAACTCACACGGACACAGTTGTTGACATCAACTTTTTCTTTTTCCTCGTGTGAAATGATTGGAGCGATGATCGTTTAGCTGACAGCAATGACAATCAAATGTTGCATCAAATGATTGTCATCTGTCTTGTAGGGCGAGTCGCGCATATTTTTGTTCGACTCGCAAACCGTAATAGGCCCCTATATATATAAAAATATTGATATAAATGTATTCAAGAGGAAATACAATGAGTTAGAAATGAATAACGCGCGCCGATACAAATACTAATATACAAAGGTCCAAGGGAAATAAACAGCATGATTACAAAATACAAACTGATAGACTCACTACTCAAATATCGCAGGCCATTTAGGAATTCGAAAAACTATTTTAAAACTAAAACAAAGATACATTTCGAAAAATATGAGACAAATGGTAAAAGAATTTGTAAACAATTGCAAAAAAATGCACTCAAGACAAAATTGTTAGACACACAAAAGAACCGCTTGTGTTGACAGACACCCCGAAATCTACATTCGACACTATCGCGATTGACACGGTCGGTCCGCTTCGCATATCAAACGGATATAGATACATATTGACAATGCAATGTGATCTATCCAAATTCGTAATAGTACACCCCATTGAGTCAAAAGACGCAAAAACAATTGCAGTCACTTTGGTTATCGATTGTATGGGAGCTATGTGAAATATTTATCCCATCTCAATGATTTTCAACATCAATTTTTCGCATATAAAAATAGCAATACTTACAAAATTTCACGTTCCTACCTCTTTAATTACCGGAGTTATAGACAAAATCCGTTTATCGGAACAATCGATTGTATGGGAGCTATATATAATATCGGTCCGATCTTGCTGGTTCCGACAAATGGTTCCTATATTAGAAAATGTTGGCCGCGTACAAAATTTCAGCCAATTATCTCAAAATTTGAGGGACTAGTTTGCGTTCAAACGGACAGACGGACATGGTTAAATCAACTCATCTCGTATCATGTCTGTATACTTATTGATGGGTCCATCTCTTCTTCTTCTCATACTTACAAACCTAGGACCAAAGTTATAATACCATTTCATCTTCATGAAAGGTATAAAAAAAGGTTATCAAAAACCTAATACACAAAAAAACATGGTGGCGCTTTAGTTAACATACACTCCAAAAGTTGCAGTTTACAAAAAAAAATTTTTTAAAATATAGAAAACATTCAAAAAAAAGTTTGATAAAAAAAAAATCCAAAAACAATTTCCTATGCACTTTTAAATGAAAATCGAAAAAAGCAACTTAAAAATGTACAGTTT
This sequence comes from Campiglossa producta, assembly GCA_964058755.1. Classification (NCBI taxonomy): domain Eukaryota; kingdom Metazoa; phylum Arthropoda; class Insecta; order Diptera; family Tephritidae; genus Campiglossa; species Campiglossa producta. The sequence continues at coordinate 73,035,712 of CAXKVI010000001.1, forward strand.
GTAAATGTGCAAAAAAAAATAGCAACAAAAACTTACTTAGAAAAAATCAAGCTACCCACCACCATTAGCTATAAAAACCAAAACGGCTCTTAAAAATCTGGCTAAAAATAACAACAAATATAATCAGGCCACAAATAACAGCAAATACATGTACATATGTAATATATGCCTTCTATCGGCATATAGCAGCGTTGTGAAGACAGAGTACCGGCAGCGGACGAGAGACTGATCGGTCTGTAGTCTTTTGGCTCGTAGTGGGATGCCTTCCCAGCCTTAGGTATAAAAACTACCGTGGCGCTTCCCCAGGAGCCCGGAATGTAGTTGAGAGCCAGGCAGGCTGTATAGAGAACTACTAACCATTTGGCTGATGTCTCCAGCGTGTTAATGAGTTGCGCGGGGATAATCCCGTCCGGTCCGGCAGCCTTAAACGGTTCAAAGCTCCTAACTGCCCGCCTTACCCTTTCCTCCGTGATGGGTATATTTACTGCCAGGCTTGTCGCAGGTGCTGACGGTGCATTATGCAAGTTGCCCGGAAAATGTCTGTTCAAGAGCAGCTCAAGGGTTTCCCCTTCCGTGCTGGTCCAGGATCCGTCGGGCTTCTGCAAATAGCTGATGGCTATTTGAGTTTTCGATAGAACTCGTCTAAGTCTCGCTGTGTTGTCGACCTTTTCGACTCCAGTGCAGAAATTCCTCCACGAAGTTCTCTTTGCCTGTCTCAGGGCTTTTTTGTAGGCCCTTAGTTTAACTTCGTATTCGAGCCATTGAGGCTCCGTGTCGAGGCTTTTAGCCTTATTAAATGGCTTCCTGCAGGTTTTACGGAGTGAGTCCAGGTCGTAGGTCCACCAATGTGGCCTATGTTAACCGCGTGGGTTTGGCTCTGGACAAGCTTGTTCTAGAGCATTTGAGAGCGCCGTGGTGTATATCGTTACCAGGTCCTCCAGCTCCTCAACCGATGACGGGGCTTGTGGGGGTAGTACTGATAGGTCTCTGGCTAAAATTTCATTGTGTAGTGGCCAGTTGGTATTGCGTGGATTGCGTTTCATAATAGGTTGCTCTACACGAAAGTCCAACACTATTTTTATATATCGGTGGTCGGAGAATGAATTTTCTACAAGAACACGCCATTTTCTGACCCACTCATAAGCGCCTTCACTACAAATAGTGAGATCTATGACCTCCCTACGGGTTTTAGTGATGAAAGTAGGCTCGCTACCCACGATGCAAACTACCAGGTTGGTTGTTAATTGGTAGTCAAACAGAGACTCGCCCCTGGCATTGATATCGGAGCTTCCCCATTGGACGTGATGAGCATTAGCGTCCGCTCCTATAATAAGATGACCCGGTCAAGAACCTCACCTCTAATAGCGTTAATAAAAGTGGGTTCATTACCACGGTTCATTACATTGATATTGTGACTACTAATAAACTCCAGGAGGTGCTCCCCCCCTATTTTGATTTATTTTCGCACTACCCCAAACTGTATGGTGAGAGTTTGCGTCACAGCAGAGGACCCTTTGCATACCCTTCTGTTGGCAATACTCAATGAGAGATTTGGATTGAAAAATTATGATCAAAATCCCGAAAAAGACCCAGGTCCGATCCCAATTCGGATCGGGATCCATGGTATTTGTGTTCAGAACACCTTTCCGAGTTGTTATAAAAAATAACACTCGTCTGGTCCAACACAGGCTACGCCATCCTCAGCATTTCTGTGCAGAACACTTTTTTGGACATTTTTAGGGACGGCGTAATGTGATTACAACAACCACATTAAAACTTGCAACTTTGATTGCAAATAACTCCTAAAGGAAACAAATACGAAACCATTTCGAAATTACATTGGCAGACGGAAAATCCCCGAAAAAGGGCGATATCCCCGATTCTGGCAACACCGCTCTAAAGTTTGATGAAAAGATTCAACTTACGAGCTGGTCCGTCAGCGTTATACATCTAATCTAATCTAATCTTGGCTTGCGTCATGATGACGCTTAACCGCCTAGGCGATTTTGGCCGTTTCGAATCAAAGCACGCCAGTCATTCCTTTTTAGCGATAACTGACGCCAATTGGAAACCCCAAGGGAGTACAAGTCATCCTCCACCTGTTGTTTCCATCTCAGTCGAGGCCTCCCCCTTCCTCTGCTGCCGAATTCGGGTGTCGATAGTAAAACTTTCTGTGCTGGAGCTTCTTTTTCCATTCGCATAACATGACCCAGCCAGCGGAGCCTTTGGGCTTTAATCTGCTGAACTATGGTCAGGTCTGCGTAAAGCTCGTACAGCTCATCGTTGAATTTCCTTCGATACTCGCCGTTGGCATCACGGGAAGGACCATAAATCTTCCGGAGAACTTTTCTCTCAAATACTCCAAGGGCCATCTCATCTTCTCTGGATACTGTCCATGATTCCGAGCCGTACATCAGGACTGGTATGATGAGAGACTTATAGAGCATGATCTTTGTTCTTCGAGAGAGGACTTTACTTCTCAATTGCCTACTCAGTCCAAAGTAGCACTTGTTGGCAAGAGTGATTCTCCGTTGGATTTCTAGACTGATATTATTTTCGGTGTTAATGCTGGTTCCCAAATAGACGAAATCTCTCACCGTTTCAAACTTGTAGCCATCAACGGTGACTTGGCTGCCAAGGCGCAGGTGCGCCGATTCTTTCTTTGATGACAGTAGGTACTTCGTCTTGTCCTCGTTCACCGCAAGACCCACTTTTTTCGCTTCTTTATCCAGCCCAGAGAAGGCAGCACTTACGGCGCGGTTGTTAAGGCCAATGATATCAATATCATCGGCATACGCCAGCAATTGTACGCTCTTGTAGAAGATTGTGCCATTGCGGTTTAGCTCTGCTGCTCGAATTATCTTCTCCAGGATCAGGTTGAAGAAATCGCACGAAAGGGAGTCGCCCTGTCAGCGTTATACATACTCTTGAGTATTTCCCATGCTGCCTTCGCAGTTTCGCATTTCTTTAAATGGAGCAACTCCGACGGCTTCACACACAAGTTGATCATAGCAAGCGCCTTCCTGTCCTCCACTTCCCATTTGAGCTTGTCATTTGCCGTTGCAACATCGCGACACGCCTTCTCTATTAGGCTTCGAGTTTGTCAATTTGGGTATATGATAAACTCATATCGAAATTAAATTGAAGTTTTTTCACAAACTTTTTTTCTTTATATTTTCGCAATTAAACTGTATCTATATTATATTGTATATTGCCGCTGGGCCCATAACCCTTGTTAGAGACTTACGCGCGGTGACCGAATAAAGTAAAACGCAACCTTCTAGTTCAATAGTTTTTAATTCAGTGAGTATATAAATGTATGACAGGTTTTATAGAAGTAGGTAAGAAGTGTATACAAAGGAAAGTAGGAGAAGCAGTATGCTTGTATTTTTAAGTACTCCAACAGAAACAAATACCAAACCATTTCGAAATTACATTGGCAGACGGAAAATCCCCGAAAAAGGGCGATATCCCCGATTCTGGCAACACCGCTCTGAACTCTGATGAATGTCAGTCAAAATAGCGTTGCAGTACAAATTGATTTATTTGTGAATTCACAATGGTTTATTTAAACAAATTAATTTTTATAAAATACGCTTAAACAAAAGAAATCCGCTAATTAATATATGGTTTCGCATGTAGAGCTAACCCCCACCTTTAAAACCATACCTTATTTATTAGAAAATTAGGAGCAAACACAAAAAGACCTTACAGAAATAATATATATGATGATGATGATGATACTGCCTTTGAACTCTGAAAGGTAAGAATGCTGCTTGGAATATTTTGACTTACAAACCAATAAAGCAGTAAACGAATATTTATTTATTTGGTTTTACAAAGCAGAAAGGCAGTATCTCTTCAAATTATAAAGAGTATTACATTATCTTTGTTTTCAATCCAAAAAAGCAGTAAATAATATTTTACTGCTTTTCGATTTACAAAGCAGAAAGGCAGTACGCTTTTTTGCTCAGGACGGCAGTATATGTAGTTGGTTTTTTATATGTAAATTTTTAAATTATATGACAAAATAACTTTTTTTTTTAATTTACTTTTCATGGAAATCTTGATCTTGAAAATTAACATTCATTGCACTCGTAACAAAATTTGCTGTTGAATACCATTCAAGGTTTGTATAGGCTTCTTATAACATAGTGCATAGGGATAGCGCCAAAGTTGGCCAACCTCGAAAAAATACGAAAAAAATGTGTTTGTGGGGCAAATACTACCACTTTCACTACTACTTTCCAATTGATACTTATATCGTTAGAAAGGTTCAAATCTCTTCTATCGAGATCAAGAAAGTAATAAAATCGGGTTGAAATCACCTAAGATACAGCCTAATAAGTGTTTGAAGGTATGAAAACCCAGTTTTTGACCCCTAGCTCGGGATTTTCGAGGTGTCCGAAAAATTTCTTGTACGCAGTTCTTCTTAACTCACCGAGATCTACCAGAAAAAAATTATCTCTTCCCAGGTATCGACGTATTTTGTATGGTTAGCTGTCAAGTTAATCAGCGTATAGTCGTTATCGGCTTTTATGCAAGCGGCCCTAAAAGGCGTTGCCTTATAATTTCTTAAAATAATTTCACTTCTTTACCATTATCAGTTACTGGTAATGCAATGGACAAATAGGAAAAAATCCCGTTACCTGCTGTGGAAGTTTCCATTCGCCAAATATCATGTTTGGAATTGTTTAATTTAGTCTGAAAATGTAGTCAGTACATGACACGTCGTTGAAATTTTGTAATTTTCCTCAGGAGTTACTTTCCTTACAAAGATTTCGCTAATTTCATATGAAAATAGAGTATAACCATCAAAGTTTAAAACTTATTGCTAAGAAAAACACTTGTGCCTGAATGAAAACCAGAAATTAACTTTTTTATGTTTTTTTTTAATGTAAAAAAAAAAACTTGTATTTATAGCATATTGATTAAGAGTTAAACGCAATAACAACCGGCCCAATGTGCAATGCCAAAATTCTGAAATAAGTAGGTACAAATATATATATAACCAAGTCATATTTTATAATTATCATTTATGTATAACTGATATGCAAAGCATACGAATTGAATTTTTTTGTTAAAACTGTGCTAAGAACCGCTTGGTAACTTTTTTCTAACTCCTTGGTCATTTTTTCTCCTATGCTTGTGACAACCGTGATTGTGAGACGTGTGGCATTGAATTCAATGAGGACACCGAGCATGTGGTGTTTCACTGCCCACGTTTCGTCGTTTAAAGAAAACAGCTGCACGAAGCGTTTGGTGAACGCCCTATGTCTGAAAACATTATACAAAACATGTTAGCAAGGTCGAGAAATTGGGGCGCCTGCTCGTTTGCTGCTGCACTAATATCAAAACTTAGATGGGATGAGCGACAAAGAGTGTTAAGACGCAGAGACGGGGCCACAGGCCTCCTCTGATTTAGTCTGTAGGTATTGTGTAAAGGGCGCGGCTATGGTAAATGCTATGCCCCCTGAATACTTTGTGCGATATATATATATCGGTTTTTTGGGTTCGAATTTGCAGAACTTTTTTTCTTCTTTTCAGGAACTCTAGAACTTTTTGAAAGCTACCCAGAACAGTTTTAAAAAAGTCATTTTTCGATAAGTCGTATTCTGCATGAACTTGGGATACAAATTTTTAAAACCATTTTTTTTTTTGGTCTAAGATTGCAGAAAATTTTTTTATTTTCAAGAACCCTAGAACTTTTTAAATGCTACTCAGAACAGCTTTTGTTTTGGTTTTTCGTGAACCTTCGTACCTATGCCAACTTCACAGATGTGAGACATCACCATTTACATAACAACGATCCACTATCGCTTATTCAACCCTCCGATGGTAATTTTGCTAAGATCTACAACTTTTTAAAGGATTCTGTAGCCCGTTTCTATAACTTTTCGTTATAATAACGATCGATTTGCTATCGCAAGGCTTGTATCGCTTTCGATATGAAAAATGTTTCTGTAACTCACTCAATTCACCTTGCGATAAAATAGTGGTGAGTTTTTATCATATCGATGGAATAATCGAAATGGAACATAGAATATGTCATTAGTAGCAAAAAAGTACATTAACAAACAAAGTGCAGTGAATTTCCAAATTGTTAATAATTAAGGTAATTGTCTACTTTAGCTGTCAACTGCTAATAAATTAGCTAAAATTACGGAAGGGGGCTCAAAAGAGGGGGTTTGGCGTCAGGATCACGAATCCGGAAGCGCTTTTTTAATATTTTGTTTCTCTGAAGAGATATTTGCAATCAAAGTTCATGTGGTTGTTGTAATTTTTTTAGGCTGTACGGTTCAGGCAACCACTTGGACTTGGGATGGCGTAGCCCAGGGTTATTTTTTATAAGCTCACCAACTCACAAAGGTGGGTATTTATTTCCTTTAGGGGTCAACTGCTAATAAATTAGCTAAAATTATGGGAGATAGCTCAAAAGACGTGGTTTGTTTTCATTACTTTTTGGGGTTTGTTTTTTACTTTTTGGTTTTTTGTAATTTTTCCACTCCTGCTTTTTTTCTATAAACTAAAAAATTAATTAGAAAACAAAAAAAAAACAAATTAGTTACCTACGAACTTCACTCATTTTCGTTTTAACGTATAATATCACGACCTTCGGAGCTAGTGATATAAATAACGGAAGAAATATCGAAAATACATACTCACCATTCATACAGAAACACTACCTTGCGATAACCATGAATCAGGGTTGCATTTTGCGATATATTTCGTATCGCAAGGATACAGAAACGGGCTACTGATCTCTTACGTCGCATCTAAAATCTAATTTCTTCATCTGCCAGCTACTAGCCTCTTTTGCTAGAGCTGCCTTAGGAATAGTTTATAATTAATTTTGTGTCTGACGAAAAGTAACACTTTCATTTTTTCTCTGAAGAAGATGTAGTAGCCAAAAGGGTTACTTTTCGTCAGACAGAAATTGATAGTTATAGGTATTAGAAAGAATTGAATGCAAAATTTTATACAGCGGAATGGTAATTCACTGACTAGTTTCCATGCGACCAAGCATTTAGACGTAGGGTTTTATCCGGTCTCGCTGGCATCGAACCTACCAGACTGCATTAGCATTGCGTTCTCTTAACGCTTTGAGCCATGTGCCCTGCATGCAATCTTGCATTTATATTCTTACTAATATTTGCCATGTGTTTTCCTTACTTTATAGACTTCGTGTACACCTTTGATCCAAGGTGATAACAGGAAGCAAGTAAATTTGTATATGGCGAGCTTTTTGAAGCTATTTCCTTCCTTCCATGTGAACCACAGGGTGTATATTTCCGGTTTTTTTTGGTTCTTGTACATGGGGAGCGGAAATGTTTGTATGTATATGAAGTTTTATTTGTTGATTGAATCCAATATATATATTTATAACTAATTTTGTAATTATAGGTATTAGAAAGAATTGAATGCAAAATTTTATACAGCGGAATGGTAATTCACTGACTAGTTTCCATGCGACCAAGCATTTAGACGTAGTGTTTTATCCGGTCTGGCTGGCATCGAACCTACCAGACTGCATTGGCATTGCGTTCTCTTAACGCTTTGAGCTATGTGCCCTGCATGCAATCTTGCATTTATATTCTTACTAATATTTGCCATGTGTTTTCCTTACTTTATAGACTTCTTGTACACCTTTGATCCAAGGTGATAACAGGAAGCAAGTAAATTTGTATATGGCGAGCTTTTTGAAGCTATTTCCTTCCTTCCATGTGAACCACAGGGTGTATATTTCCGGTTTTTTTTGGTTCTTGTACATGGGGAGCGGAAATGTTTGTATGTATAGAAATTGATAGTGTTATTTTTCTTCAGACACAAAATAAAAGTGTTAGTCTTCTTACAGAATTTGAAAAGTGTTAGTTTTCGTAAAAATTTTAAAAGTGCCCATTACTAAGTTTTGGAGGCTGACCTCGAAAAACGGGATACGGCATTTTTTACTTATGTCTTAATCTCTTTTAAAAAGGCTGGTTTCGGCCAATACCAGCCGGCTGCTGTACATTGTAATAAATATTATTAACGCTATGTATGGATGAAATTTTTGCAAAGTAAATTCAAAAATGCTGGAGCAAGCGAGAACGCAACGTCGGAGGACAAACTCCATTTCTTCATCAGCCGAGAGGTCGACAGCGATGGCAACTACGAGTCGATCAGCTCTGGATAATAAGGGGGCAATCCCCAAAGTAAGTACCGGTACAAAGACGGTGAAGCCAACAACGGCTGATGCTAGAGCCCTAGTAAGTGCCGGTACCGAAACCAAGTCTTTAACGTCTGTGGCAGTGGTCTCACGACCTGGCCCCAGAGATCCAAATAAGGGACCGACCGCGATGGCAACTACGGGTCGAAATTTACCCCAAAAGACATCTCCCAGTCGCTCTGAGTACTTGGACAAAAGAGCGGCCGCGAGGATACTGAAGAAATACGAGGGTATTTCACAAGAGACGCTATCGCCGAATGCTAGGAAGACGGTGGAGATGGCTTAAGCTATCTTACCGAACTTCCAAAGCGATTACGCGCCAAAGAAGGTTAATATAAATCCCTTCAAACGCCAGAGATCGGACGTGGATTTAAAACCTCACCCGAAGCGGCAGCAACACGCTCCCGTAATGGGTAAACTCAGCTTTGCTGAAGTGACTAAGGATAGGATCCTCATAGGCGTCATTGACCGAGGTAATGAAAACTGGGCCATCCCTAGGGACCAGTGGCGGTTCGTCCGGAACGCTATCGGTAATGCCCTTCTCGACATTATGGATGAGTCTCCGGGTGCCACTCCGATGGGTTCTGATGCGGGATGGCACCAAGGCCGAATCAAGGTATTCGCTTGCGAGGATGCAAAAACTGTTGCACTGTACAAGGCAGCAGCTGCAAGACTAGGTGAGATCTACCAAGGGGCAAGAATCGAGGTTGTCGACTGGAAGGACATCCCGGCTCGGCCAAGGGCAAGAGCGTGGATTCCTGCTATCCCTGCTGAACCTGAGAGAATTCTCAGGATGCTGAGGATCATGAACCCGTCTCTCCCGACGCAGGACTGGGGTGTAAATCTGGTCGAGGACGCGGTAGGGCCTGATAGCCAAGTGGTCTTCACCTTGAATAAGGAGGCACTCGAGCCCCTTAAACGGTGCAATGGACGAGTGCACTACGGCATGGGTCAGATCGTGATCCACGTATACCGCGGCGATGCACAGCGCGCTGCTATTTCGGCTGCACCGGAGGACTCGGACATCGCAGTGCCGGAAGGGGAGTCGGAGATGTCCGACTCGGAAAGTATGGTATCTGTCACGTCAAATGGCGAAGGAGCAGTGAACAGCTCGGAGATGGGAGACAGCCTGCTGGACGGGGAGGACCTCAACGTCACAGTGATAGCAGCTAGTCCTGAGCGCACCACAGTTGACACTGCCACAGTTAGGAGGATCTCTGCCACGCCAAACCGTGGTCTGAAGAAATCGTCGTTGAAAGATAAGCCTCCAGACGAGGTGGAACTCGACGATACGGCGGTGGCAGGGAAGTCTGAGCACTCTCATGTTGGTGGTGATTCAGATAAACCTGCACAAATCTAAAGCAGCCTCGGCTGCTTTAATCAGTCGTCTCTCTAAAGGCGACGTAGATGTGGTCCTCATCCAAGAACCCTGGGTCAACAGCTCAAGGATTTGCGGTTTGGGGACTAAGGGTTATAAGCTTATTCGAGCCAGCGAGGGGGGCCGGGTTAGAGCCTGTATTTTAGTTAAGTCGGAGCTGAATGCATTTCTCTTGCCCAACTATACCAATGGTGACGTTACAGCTGCCAGTTTAACAGTCGACAGTACCAGTCTGACGATTGCGTCGGTCTATATGCCCTACGACGCCGAAGAACCTCCGCCACAGAGGGAGGTAAAAGACCTGGTGGCAAATTTTTCCATGGGTCATCTTATTATCGGAACTGACGCCAATGCTCATCACGTCCAGTGGGGAAGCTCCGATATCAATGCTAGAGGAGAGTCGTTGTTTGTTATTTTTTAACAACTAACCTGGTAGTTTGCAACGTGGGTAACGAACCTACGTTTATTACTAAAACCCGTAGGGAGGTAATAGATCTCACTATTTGCAGCGAAGGCGCTTATGAGTGGGTCAGAAAATGGCGCGTTCTCGATGAGCACTCATTCTCCGACCACCGGTACGTAGAAATAGTTCTAGACTTTTCTGTTGAGCAGCCGGTTATGAAACGCAACCCACGTAACACTAACTGGCAGCTACACAATGAAATACTATCTAGGGACTTACCAGCACTGCCCCCACAAGTCCCCTCATCAGTAGGGGAGTTGGAGGATCTGGTAAAGACCTTTACAACGGCGCTCTCGAATGCCTTAGAGCAGGCTTGCCCAGTGCCAAAACCACGCGGTAAACATAGGCCGCATTGGTGGTCCTACGACCTGGACTCGCTCCGAAAATCATGTAGGACACAATTTAATAAGGCCAAGAGCCTTGGCACGGAGACTCAATGGCTCGAATATAAAGTTAAACTCAGGGCCTACAAAAAAGCTCTGAGGCAGGCGAAGAGAGTATCGTGGAGAAATTTCTGCACTGGGGTCGAAAATGTCGACGATACAGCGAGACTTAGACGAGTGCTCTCAAAAACTCAAACAGCCACAAGCTATTTGCGCAAACCTGACGGATCCTGGACCAGCACGGAGAGGGAAACCCTAGAGCTGCTCTTGAATACGCACTTCCCAGGGAACTTGCATGAGGAACCCGTAGCACCTACAACAAACCTGGCTGTATACATACCCATCACGGAGGAAAAGGTTAGGTGGGCGGTTAAGAGCTTCGAACCGTTCAAGGCTGCCGGGCCAGACGGGATTATTCCCGCACAACTCATAAACACGCTGGAGACATCAGCCAAATGGCTGGTATTTCTCTATACAGCCTGCCTGGCTCTTAGCTACATTCCGTGCTCCTGGAGAAGTGCCACGGTAGTGTTTATTCCTAAGGCGGGGAAGGCGTCTCATTACGAGCCGAAGGACTACAGGCCGATCAGTCTCTCATCCTTTGTGCTCAAAACCTTCGAGAGGATAATAAATGACTACCTCTCCTCTACTATTGATAGCAACCTGATCTGTAGCTATCAGCATGCATACACCAAAGGGAAATCTGCAGAAACTGCGCTTCACAGCCTAGTTTCTGTTATTGAAAAATCGCTGTATGAGAAGGAGTACTGTCTTGCGGCCTTTTTAGATATTGAAGGAGCCTTCAACAACATAAGCCCTGATGCTATAAACACCGCTTTAACAAGTCTGGGCATAAGCAGGTCTGTTATTGGACTTATTGATCAACTGCTAAGGGGTAGACGAATAGCTTCATCACTGGGCTCGGTTGACTTATCACGCTATGTCACAAGGGGAACGCCTCAGGGTGGTGTTCTCTCCCCGCTTCTATGGAACCTCACTGTCAACTCGATGCTGCGAGACACAAGCTGGGGGGGCGGGAAGGTAGTGGCATATGCAGACGACTTAGCTATAGTATATAGGGGCAAATTCCCACAAACCCTGTGCGAGTTGATGCAAGCAGCACTGCGAGAGGTTTCCTCGTGGTGCTCGCGCTGCGGACTGAGCATCAACCCGGGAAAAGTAGAACTGGTTCTTTTCACCAACCGCTATAAGATACCACCGCTAACACTACCAAAACTGAATGACGTGCACCTGAACCTGGCTGACAAAGCCAAGTTCTTAGGCACAGTTCTGGATAGGAAACTAACCTGGAAGGAGAATGTTCTTCAGCGCCAGAAGAAAGCGTGTATTGCACTCTACACATGCAAAAGAGCCATTGGAACGAAATGGGGGCTCAGCCCCAAAATATGCAAATGGATCTACACCGCAATCATTCGACCAATCATGCTCTATGGAGTTGTGGTATGGTGGCCTGCGCTGAGCAAGGCAACAAACCTTAATCTGCTAGGTAAAGTACACAGATCTTGCATGATCTGTATAAGCGGTGCGTTAAGAACAACGCCCAATGAAGCACTCCAGGCCATTCTTGGCATTTTGCCACTCGATCTGGAAGGGCACCGGGTAGCAGCAGCATCGGCTCTACGTCTAAGGGAAACGTCCGGCTGGGGCGCAAGCACTACTGGACACGCCTGTATTTTGGGATCCTATAGCTTTCTTCCGCTGAGCACGGATCGTTGTGCGACCACAACAGTCGGAGATAGCTGTTTTAAAATCAACATTCCCAGCAGGGAAGAATGGGAGAGCACGGATCGGAGTCCCGCCACTCATGGCGGCACTTCCATTTATACTGATGGCTCGAAGTTAGACGGCAGAGTTGGAGGAGGGGTTTATTCAAAGGATCTGAACCTTGAGCTCTCCTTCAGACTACCTGATCACTGCAGTGTCTTCCAGGCTGAAGTTTCAGCAATCATGGACGCCGCGGCTTGGATAGGCCAACACACTATCGGACACGACATTTTTATATTCAGCGACAGCCAGGCGGCCATCAAATCCCTTGGCTCTTATTCGTTCAACTCTGAACTGACGCTCAGCTGTCGTCGATCTCTACAGGAGATGGCCCAACAGAATCGCGTGAACCTCACATGGGTCCCGGGGCATAGGGACATTGAGGGAAATTGTAGGGCAGACGAACTTGCGAGGCAGGGCACGACCAAGCAGGTTCTTCGGGATAAAGAGCGCTTAGGTATGCCGTTTGCCACTTGCAAGCTTATGCTGAAGGAGTACACACTCCGCCAATCCAACGAAAGATGGCTGCAATCTCCAGGATGCCGGATATCCAAAGAAACCTGGCCGAAATGGGATCATAAAAGATCGAGACAAATTTATGCCCTAAGGAGAAGAGAAATCTCCATATTAATAGGCGTATTGACTGGGCACTGCCTCATTGGTAGGCACGCAGAAAGACTTGGTGTGCCCTACCGACGATGCTGTAGGAGTTGTAAGGATGATGAGGAGGAGGAAACGGTGGCGCACCTCATCTGCAACTGCCCGGCTTTAAGTGGCGCGAGAATGCGCTTTTTGGGAGTTCCCTTCCTGGTTAGCCTACGCCAGGTCACGGAGCTGGACATAAAGGACCTGATGGCCTTCATCAAGTCATCTAAATGGTTCGAGGAGGAGTAACGGTGTCGGTATAGGAACGTCAGCCCCGGGATTCTGCTATGTGGAGAATTCCGTTAATACCGGGATTTTCCATATGGCAGGGTCCCGGAACTGACTTTCCTAGTGTTGGTGGTATCACAACGGGCCTTTTAATACTGGCCTAGGTGTGCCTCTACGGTAGCCACTTGAACCTAACCCTAACCTAAATTCAAAAAAATTTACTCTACTTTTTCTATTAGAACATGTAAGGAAGTCTAAGTTTGGGTGAACCGAACATTAAATACCCAGCGGTAATTTTCAGAACGGGATAACAATGATATAGGCCCTAGGCGGATTTACCTAAAGTTTTTACTATCTTAGCTATTTACCTTACCGAATGATGTCAATTTATGTGATTTTCGAAATTTTCAATATCGAAAGTGGGCGTGGTCGGAAAGCGATTTCGTCCAATTACATCAGGTATGCTCCCTATTATGCTAGGATACCTTGTACCAATTTCATCGTTCTACCGTAATCAGTTTAAAAGTTATGACCCGTGAAATTTTCAAATATGACTCCCTGAAAAGTGGGCGATGCCACGCCTACTTTTAAAAATTTATCAAAAAATCATAATAGAATGACTAGGGGTTCATCCTACCAAACTATATCATTTTAGCCATTTCCGTTGCCGAATGATGTCAATTTATGTACACAGAGCCAAAAATGCCTAATAAAATTAATAAGATTGTCTTCATGATCAGCTTTTGGGCAAAGGGGTAGTCGCAACGGTGCAAACGAAGAAAAAACTGTACGGAAATCTTTTTGGTTCTAAGAAGAAATTCTTATTAAAAAACTATACATTTATTACAAAGGTGTAGTTAGACGCTGGCAATTATTAGTATACGATGGCCGAATGGTTAGCAGCTGGGTTTAGCAATCGAAAAATTGTAAGTTCGATTCTCTCTCTTTTTTTCCTAATTAGAAATGTTAAAAAGAAATCTTCTTAAATATATTTATAAGATTTTCCTTTGAAACATTAACAACTATACACATATCAGTAATTAGATGCTAGAAATCAAAAGTGAGCGATGGCCTGATGGTTAACAGCTGGGTTTATCATTCCGAAAATTGTAAGTTCGATTCTCGGTGAGGGCGATATCATTTTATTTTTCATTTAAAATATTAAAAAGAAAATCTTCTTAATAAAATTAAAAAGACGGTCTCTACAATAATAAGAAGCACATCTTCTTGAAGAAAATCTATAGAGATATCTTATGACGTTTGTTCTATTTCATTAGGCATTGTTGGCTCTGTGTAAAAAAACTAAAAAAAAACAAGTAAGGAAAGTTGTCTTCGGCTGTGCCGAAGGCTAAATACCTTTCATGAATAAGCGTCACGATTTTCACTGTTTGATCCCCAGTACAGCCTGTGTGAATTTAACTTTAGCTCATACCGAAATTATCGGAGCTATCGATTATATGGGGACGATGTGTTATATTGGTCCAATCTCACTGATTTTTAACATCGACATTCCACATTTTAAAATAGCAACATTTACGAAATTTCACGTTCCTACCGATATAATTACAGGAGTTATCTACCAAAATCCGTTTATCGGAACAATCGATTGTATGGGGGCTATGTGAAATATTTATCCAATCTCGATGATTTTCAACATCGATATTTCACATATAAAAATAGCAATACGTCCAAAATTTCACGTTCCTACGTGTTTAATTACAGGAGTTATAGCCCAAAATCCGTTTATCGGAATAATCGATTGTATGGGAGCTATGTGAAATATTTATCCCATCTCTATGAGTTTCAACATCGATATTTCACATATAAAAATAGCAATACTTACAAAATTTCACGTTCCTATGTGTTTAATTACAGGAGTTATAGCCCAAAATCGGTTTATCGGAATAATCGATTGTATGGGAGCTATGTGAAATATTTATCCCATCTCTATGATTTTCAACATCGATATTTCACATATAAAAATAGCAATACGTCCAAAATTTCACGTTCCTACGTGTTTAATTACAGGAGTTATAGCCCAAAATCCGTTTATCGGAATAATCGATTGTATGGGAGCTATGTGAAATATTTATCCCATCTCTATGAGTTTCAACATCGATATTTCACATATAAAAATAGCAATATGTCCAAAATTTCACGTTCCTACGTGTTTAATTACAGGAGTTATAGCCCAAAATCGGTTTATCGGAATAATCGATTGTATGGGAGCTATGTGAAATATTTATCCCATCTCTATGATTTTCAGCATCGATATTTCACATATAAAAATAGCAACACTTATAAAATTTCACGTTCCTTCGTGTTTAATTACAGGAGTTATAGCCCAAAATCCGTTTATCGGAATAATCGGTTGTATGGGAGCTATATGTTATATTGGTCCGATCTTGCTGGTTCCGACAAATGATTCCTATATTGGAAAATGGTGGCCGCATACCAAATTTCAGCCAAATATCTCAAAAACTGAGGGACTAGTTTGCGTTTAAGCAGACAGACAGACGGACAGACGGACATGGCTAAATCAACTCATCTCGTCATCCTGATCATTTCGGTATACTTATTGATGGGTCTATCTCTTCTTCTTCTCATATTTACAAACATCGGACCAAAGTTATAATACCATTTCATGTTCATGAAAGGTATAAAAAGTCGAATTTTCAAAAATGCCTCCCTTAAAATTGGGCGGAGCCACGCCCACTTTAGAAAATTTGTCAAAAAATCATTATATAATTACCAGGGGGATTCACCTTTAAAATTGTATCATTTTACCCATTTCCGTTACCGAATAATGTCAATTTAGGTGATTTTAGAAATTTTCGATATCGAAAGTGGGCGTGGTTGGAGAGCGATTTTTTTCAGTTTCATCAGGTATACTCCCGACGATACTAGTATGCTTTGTGCCAAATTTCATCGTTCTACCCCAATCAGTTAAAAAGTTACGCCCAGTAAAATTTTCAAAAATGCCTCCCTTTAAAGTGGGCGGTGCCACGCCTACTATAAAAAAAATTATGAAAAAATCATAAGAGAATGACCAGGGGGATTCACCTATAAAATTATATCATTTTAGCCATTTCACCTGCCAAGATATGTCAATTTGTGTGATTTTCGATATCGAAAATGGGGGCGTGGTTACCATCCGATTTCGCCCATTTTCAATAGCAACCTACCTTGGCCAGAAATTGACCTGTATACAAAATTTCATGCAAATATCTCAATTTTTACTCAAGTTATCGTGTACACAGACGGACGGACAGACGGACGGACATGGCTTAATGAACTCCTCTTTTCAACCTAAGAACTTTCATATATGGAACTCTATATCTATCTCGATTATTTTGTGCCGTTACGTACTACCGTTATGTGAACAAAATTAATATACCTTCTACTAGTACTAGTACGCTGGGTATAAAAATATTAGATTGGAAACTAAATAAAATAAATTGTCAAAATATCTGAGAAGGGGCACTTAACACTTTTTTGTCGGATCTCGTAAATTTTTTCCATACCTTTATTCAGCTATAGCTAAGTTTCCTTTTTCGGAATTTGACACTGTAACTTTTGTAACATTGCTCGACAATCTTCCATTAAAGCTATTCAGGGTACCATTTGGTAAAAGAAAATATATTCTCACAAAAAGAAATAAGACATAAACAAAATTCAAAAACCGTTTGGAACCGGTTCCGGCATTTGAAACGGTTTCGGTTTCGCTTTTTTATTTTCAGATCAAAATAACGGTTACGGTAACGGTTTTGGTTTTGGAAAATGAATCGGTTTAATCGGTTACGGTTACGGTTTCGGTTTCAGTCCTTGATCCCATCCCAATAAATACCGAGAACCAAAATCTCAAACCTTTGAAAAAACATCTATTCTCATCTTTTTCTCAAATGTTTTTTATATAACAGGATTATTTGTTAACTATGTCTATTAATTAAATAAAATTTAACTGAATAAATGGAAATATTAAAATGGGTATTTGTTTTACATAATTGGCATCTCTGAATAAATATTTCAATGAAAGAATGTGGATTCCATTTCGATCCACTTCGCTTAGTTTGAGAAACGTTTGAAAATTCTGTCGTTCTCAATTTGAAAATCAGGGCAAAATCCCATATTAAAAAATAAAGAAAAAAAAACTTTTTTAAAAATAAGCTTTTATTATTGGTTAATGAAATTAACTACAAAGTAAAAAATAAATGGACTGTAAAGAAATATAACACTTTATAAGTTCATTGTAACCTTTAACGATAATTTGGCTTCTTCGTCTGCGACAAAATAATTCCATATTGTACATAATTATATATTTTTAACATTAAAACTTTACACCTAAATTATTAAATCTTCCATTCCATATCACATTCCCAATTTTATTAATAATAAAAGCGTGTTACATTTCGATAGCAAGAAAAGAAGGTCCTGAATGTGCTTAATTATACCATCAAATAGAAAAGAAGGTCCTAAATGTTCTTAATTATACCATCAAAATAATACAGGCGTGTCCAGTAGTGCTTGCGCCCCAGCCGGACGTTTCCCTTAGACGCAGAGCCGATGCTGCTGCTACTCGGTGCCCTTCCAGATCGAGTGGCAAAATGCCAAGAATGGCCTGGAGTGCCTCATTGGGCGTTGCTCTTAACGCACCGCTTATACAGATCATGCAAGATCTGTGTACTTTACCTAGCAGATTAAGGTTTGTTGCCTTGCTCAGCGCAGGCCACCATACCACAACTCCATAGAGCATGATTGGTCGAATGATTGCAGTGTAGATCCATTTGCATATTTTGGGGCTGAGCCCCCATTTCTTTCCAATGGCTCTTTTGCACGTGTAGAGTGCAATACACGCATTCTTCTGACGCTGAAGAACATTCTCCTTCCAGGTTAGTTTCCTATCCAGAATTGTGCCCAAGAACTTGGCTTTGTCAGCCAAGTTCAGGTGCACGTTATTCAGTTTTGGTAGTATTAGCGGTGGTATCTTATAGCGGTTGGTGAAAAGGACCAGTTCCACCTTTCCCGGGTTGATGCTCAGTCCGCAGCGCGAGAACCATGAGGAAACATCTCTCAGTGCTACTTGCATCAAGTCGCACAGGGTTTGTGGGAATTTGCCCCTGTATACTATAGCTAAGTAATCTGCATATGCGACGATTTGATCAGATTTAAGAAATTTGCGCTGGCAGATGAATAAACAACAACATCAAGAAACACAAGGAAATTAAGGGTAGCTGACTGATAGATGTCGCGCTGGTTTGTAAAATGCGACTATCGACAGCTAGATGTTGGAGAGGTAGATAAAAATATGGTGCAATAACAACCAAAGAAGTAATCCTCAATTCAGTTAATCTTCAATTTTGTGTGTATCAGGGTAAAATTTGGATCTGATTAAAGAAGATTTATTGGAGATAATCTCCACATAATAATACACATTCTCGAAGTCATGAGTTATGATATAGATACACACACAAGGATTACCCTAGCCCATGGGGCTAGATGTAATTTTGATGAAACCATAAATGTGAGCACAGAGATGCATTTCCTATTCTCAGTCATATTACTTCACAAGAATTTATGTGCACACGCGTTATTAAACACTAAAATATAAGAGAACACCAAATTAAAGCAATATAAATGCTGAAAACCACGTAAATTGAAAATTTATTCAAAGAATGTCGCTGAGACACCAAAGTTCTGGTAAAGTTATAGGGTAATCTTTACCATACTTGACCATACTTTGGCTTTCCCAGCGACATCAATCGGCGGCTAGCGGCAACAGAGAACATAGAAAGTATGGCGACAATAAAGCCGCGTGATAAGTAAAGTTACTTTTGGAATATGGCAAACGACTAAACTTAATATAGAACGATAAATGGGATTTTTGAAATTAAGCAATTTTTTTTTTAAGCATATCAAAAGCAAAATTTCCTGGAATGAAAACTTTCAAATATCTCTACCCGTGCGCCACCTATCGGAATTATTTTCTTGTTATTTTGCATGGAGGCAGAAAACTAAACGATGAAGAAAATTTCAAGATCCTACCTCAACGGGAAGTTCGTTGAAAAACGAATTAAACGACACCGAAAACAGACCTTCGCATTTCTTAAATAGAGGAACGCTCGCGCCACCTAGCGGGTCCAATTTTTTTTAACATTTGGAAATTAATTAAGTAACACACACGTAAAATATCAGCCAAATCGGTCCATAATTACGATTTTGAGTTTTTATTACCGCTATCTCAGCCCCACATACCGGAATTTTTTTGATGGAAATATTTCTTTTCATGGCAGTAATACATGTTCCGAATTTCCCCCAAATCGGACCATAAATGCGATTTTTGAAAATATAACGACCCACGCGCCACCTATTGGAATTTTTTTTCATAATATTGCATTGTCATCGGGGTAATACATGGGTGCAGAATTTCAGATTTAGAGGACACCGGGAAGTGTATCAAATTTAACTTGCGAGATTCCATTACTAAACTTTCCTTTGTGTTATTTTAAAAGGGAAACTCTAACCCGGCCCAGCCTTAACTTTCCACATTTGCTACCCGATATGTTTTCTGAAATAAGCGTGTAGTGAAGTGTCAACAAATAATGACTACTACCTACTTCTATTTATGTCAACACATGTTCACAGTGATCGTTTTCATACAAAAATGTTAGAAAACCTCGTTTCCAGCAAATCGCAGCATAAATAAAAGTTGTGAGAAGATCCGTCCTTGGTTCACTTCCCGGAAAAAGGTATCACAATACCGTTCCAAGTGAATTAACAAATTACTAGGATGATAATGGCATAAACAGTACAGTGAAAAAACTGGGACAGCTGGGAAATGCGTTTAGCGTAACATATCGCTTCCCTGCTTCTATAATTACGCAATTGTAATATATTAAGTTTTGGTAAAGCAAGTTTCAATATTTGTATGGCATATGTTATGGACAATTGGAACAACTTCGCAAGCGTCTATCGCGGAAACTATTTGTAATACAATTATAAAATGTATACACAGCAAAAATTACTACTTTCTAAAGCTTTTGTGCCCGTTATCTCGAAACTTGGAAATTGACAATTTCGTCATTATAGAACCAGGGAAGCGATATATCGCAATTGTAAAATATTAAGTTTTGGTGCATCAAGTTTCAATATTTGTATGCGCATATGTTATGGACAATTGGAACAAATTCGCAAGCGTCTGCGTCATTATAGAACCAGGGAAGCGATATGTGTTTTTAGTAATTTTCATTTAAAATATAGTGAAATCTATAATAGAAAACGCATAAGTTAGAGTTTCAAAGATTACACAAAGTTCATGAGGGTTGATCAAAAGTTGAAAAAAGCCAAATAAAAATTGGGACACCATGCAAAATTTTTTAGCAAAAATCTAAGTACGCAGTTTAGTAGCCCTTTCAATTTTAGTATAATAATATGCAAATTTGAACTTGGTTGGCAATTTCTTCCATACAAAACTTTATTTGTTTCTTGTGTTGTATGGAAAAAATGGCTTAACACCCCCTACAAAAAAAAGTTGTCTCAATATTTGTTTGGCTTTTTTTTAACTTTTAAATAACTCTTATAAACTTTGTGTTAACTTTGAAAATCTAGCTTATGTGTTTTCTATTATAGATTTGACTCTATTTTAATGAAAATTAATAAAAGCACATATCGTTACCTTAATTCACAAAGACCCTAATGACTTATTTTTCGAAAATCAGTTTTTCACATATTTAAGTATGATATATTAAAATACACACTCACTAAAAATTTTAAGGAGTTAATAGCAGTTATAACGGAGATATTCCATATTTAGAAAACTATGTTTGCATGCGTTCAATGTCAACAATTTTTTGTTTTTTGCTTCTGCTGTACAATTTTTTTGAAGTCACTTAGGGAGTTTGTGAATTAAGGTAACGATATATCGCCGGTGATTATTTCTGAACAAAGTTATTTAAAAAGGGAAACTATAATTCTAAAGAAGTATAGGTACAATAAAATTAATTTCTTTCAAGAAACATACTACTTAAATTAGCTTAATTGCAGAAATAAAACGATTTGATAACTGCCCTTATTCATTTTTGGTGTCGAGCTCTACCAGCACCTTACTTCCAAGCTATCAACTAAGCACAAAAATTTACCGACTAAATTGTTGAATTGATTTCAGCTTACTCATATTACAAACTTCTATACTTGAAGAATATCTAACTGTGTGCATTTGTAGATAATAAAAATTATCAAGGCCTAAACCTCGGTGCTTTTTAAACTTGATTAGATAAAACGTTTTCTATGATATTCGCTGTAAAAGCTTTCATATGTACCCAACGGTACTATAATAGCTCTATTAATGTTAATAGAGTGCTCCAGAATCAATGGTAAGCACCCCTTACCTTAGAATACGAATGTCGCATGGAGCAAAACTTGATTTTTCAGGAGACGCTATTCAATTTTTAAAACACACTATCGAATAACTACAATTGCATGACATACGACAAAATGCATGCTGAAAATCTGAGAAGTTATAGGCTTTCTGAACAAACTGATAACGCCATTCAAAAGAGATTACGAAGTAGTGGCCTGGATGAATGCACAAAAATATACTCATGAATGCATTCACAAAATTTGCCACATGTGCAACACTCACTTCAATAGTGTGAGGGCCTAGATTTGTATTACCACACAGGCCCTTTATTAAAAAGCATTAACAATCAGGTTGGGGCCTGCGTAAACTTTCCTTGGTATGATTTTAAAAGGGAAACTCTAACCAGGCCCTAGCCTAAACTTTTCACATTTTCTACCCGATATGTTTTCTGAAAAAAAGCGTGTAGTGAAGTTTCAACAAATTATGACTACTACCTACTTCTATTTATGTCAACACATGTTCACAGTGATTGTTTTCGTACAGAAATGTTAGAAAACCTCGTTTCCGGCCAATCGCAGCATAAATAAGAAGTTGTGAGAAGTTCCGTCCTTGGGTTACTTCCCGGAAAAAAGTATCACAATACCGTTCTAAGTGCATTAAAAAAATTACTAGGATTATTATAGCATAAACAGTACGGTGAACCAAGAAACAACTGGCACAGCTGGGAAATGGGTTTAGCGTAACATACATATATGTATTTTTAGTAATTTTCATTTAAAATATAATGAAATCTATAATAGAAAACGCATAAGTTAGAGTTTCAAAGTTTACACAAATAAAAATTTGGACACCATGCAACATTTTTTAGCAAAAATCTGAGTACGCAGTTTTGTAGCCCTTTCAATTTTAGTATAATAATGTGCAAATTTCAACTGGGTTTACACTTTCTTCCATGCAAAATTTTATTTGTTTCTGGAGTTGTGTGGAAAAAATGGCTTAACACCCCCTACAAAAAAATTCTAATAACTCAGGAGAAATTTTGACCTCGTTCAAGCTTGCACATTTTACACACTAAATCATGGGTCGGCAGATTTGTAAATGCAGGTGTATAAGTGAGAACGCTTATATACACGCTGTGATCGTCCGAACTATATTTTTAACAATCGCTGACCAAACAAGCGACACTCCCACGCGATGTGGTTTCGCCCCTTGCCCAGCGACGACTAAATCATTTGGTAAACAAAGAGCGCAACGTGTCTGTGTGATGAATCCAACTTGTTTGACTGATCTTAAGATCTATGGGGCGCCGATGCTTGCACTAAATTTGAAAGGGCTACAAAACTGTTTACCCAAATTTTTTCCAAAAAATTTTGCAAGGTGTCCCAATTTTTGTTTAGCTTTTTTTAACTTTTGAATAACTCCCATGAACTTTGTGTTAACTTTGAAACTCTAACTTATGCGTTTTCTATTATAGATTTGACTCTATTTTAAATGAAAATTATTAAAAGCACATATCGTTACCTTAATTCACAAAGGCCCAAATGACTCATTTTTCGAAAATCAGTTTTTCACATATTTAAGTATGATATATTAAAATACATACTTTAAGGGGTTAATAGCAGTAATAACGGAGATATTTCATATTAACAAAACTATATATGCATGCGTTCAATGTAGATATTAAAATAACTAATCATTGTGTATGAAACAAAGCGAGTTAACACACAAAATACACAACAGCTCATAGCTGATTCATGAATCATAGTGAATCATGGTGAGCTAATGTGAAATAACATGGTGAGCTAATGTGAAATAACCTATAGGTATACAAAAGAAGAGCGAAAGTTTTCAGGATTTTATTTTGTAGGATTTTATTTATTTTTTATGTAATTCATATTTTTGTCTTAAACTTAAATACATAATTAACTAGATCAATATACCTATTCAAGATATATATTTTTAAATTTATTATTCTATGTGTTTTTCATATAGATGTACCACAGCTATACGCCGTAAAATTTCTCGGCGGCGTGGATATATTTTTATAGCGGCACGGCGCGCCCCGGCGTGCGGCGGCTTGGGTAGAACAAACAAATGCTTTCTTTGAATTTAAAAACTCCATAATTTCAGTTGTTGAGATTTTTTTTTAACTAACCAAAATTATTATGTACATTGTACATAAAGTTAAATTATTTTAATTATATTTTTTTTGAAGATTATATCGCTACTTTAATTCACAAAGGCCCTAACTGACATAAAAAAAATTTACAGGAGAAATAAAAAACAAAAACTTTTTTACATTGAACCCATGCAAATATAGCTTTGTAAATTTGGAATATCTTCGTTTTTACTGCAAGTATCTCCTCAAAATTTGTAGCGAGTGTGTATTTTAATGTATCATACTAATTTATGTGAAAAACTCATTTTCGAAAAATGTGTCAACTGGGGCCTTTGTGAATTAAAATTACTAACTAATCATTGTAGTAAACAAATACTTACCTGCAAAAGCGCTCTAGACTGAAATTTGCTCAGACTAGCCGCTTTCGAGTAATCTATTACTCGTTTTCGTTTTCAAAATTTGTCAAAAAATTAAATGGCCGTCTGGGAAAAGATAACCACAGGTTCCTAGATAAAATAGGAATGGGCTTAAAAAGGTGCTGAAACGTTTGTTTCCAAAAATTATTTAGTACTGATATTAAAAATATTGAAATTCTGTATTTCTGTTGTTGTTTTTGGCCCAATATTTTACTCAATGTAATTAATTTATAGTAGAACTGGTCCTTTTCACCAGCCGTGTATTGCACGCAACACGTACAAAAGAGCCATTGGAAAAAAATGGGGGCTCAGCCCCAAAATATGCAAATGGATCTACATTGCAATCATTCGACCAATCATGCTCTATGGAGTTGTGGTATGGTGGCCTGCGCTGAGCAAGGCAACAAACCTTAATCTGTTAGGTGAAGTACACAGATCTTGCATGATCTGTATAAGCGGTGCGTTAAGAAAAACGCCCAATGAAGCACCCCAGGCCATTTTTGGCATTTGCCACTCGATCTGGAGGGACACCGGGTAGCAGCAGCATCGGCTCAGGGAAACGTCCGGCTGGGGCGCAAGCACCACTGGACACGCTAGTATTTTGGGATCCTATAGCTTTCTTCCGCTGAGCAAAGATCGTTGTGCGACGACAACTGTCGGAGATAGCGGTATTAAAATAAACATTCCCAGCAGGGAAGAATGGGAGAGCACGGATCGGAGTCCCGTCACTCATGGCGGCACTTCCATTTATACCGATGGCTCGTAGTTAGACGGCAGAGTTGGAGGAGGGGTTTATTCAAAGGATCTGAACCTTGAGCTCTCCTTCAGACTACCTGACCTCTGCAGTGTCTTCCAGGCTGAAATTTCAGCAATCATGGACGCCGCGGCTTAGATAGGTCAACACACTATCGGACAGGATATTTTTATTCTCAGCGACAGCCAAGCGGCCATCAAATCCCTTGGCTCTTGCTCGTTCAACTCTGAACTGACGCTCAGCTGTCGTCGATCTCTACAACAGAACCGCGTGAACCTGACATGGGTCCCGGGCATAGCTGGGGAACTTCGATTAGAATTAGTATTAATTACGATTAGAATGGCTATTGGCGATCCTAAAAAACTTTGACAGAGTTAAATATCCACAATTTAAAGTTTTAATTTGGCGTTACTAAAATAAAACAGCTACGCCCAACTGGGGTCATAATTTTTTAGAATTTTTTGTTTGTGTGAGGCTTATATCGTGCCATAGATGTTTATAGACCGAAAAACAAACAAAAAATCAACAAAGTAAACTATTTTCGATAAATCCCAGTGGGAAAAGGTAATGTACAGCAATGCATAAAGTAATGTATAGCTCCTATAGACTATACATGAAAACATGCATGAATTTTTCTACAGCGATGTCATAGGAAAAGTAATGTGTCGCTCGCCTACAAACTGAAGCGACATGTTTTATATTACTTTTTATAAATGAAAAGATGTATTACCTTTCAGGAATGAAAAGATGCATTGCAAGGAACATATTAAATTGTACATAACATTTCATAAATACATATCTGTAATAACTTTCCTTGTGGAATAACAAGGACATTAAGGCGCCATGAGGCTCTACAGCGGTAGAAGAGAGAAGGTCCTATTTTTGAATGTTCTCGCCATTCAGCTCGTCATGTCGACCAGCTCCTGGAATCCCTAACTTTGAGTTTTGAAAAGTAAACCTTTTTCCCATATATTTTAAATGGCGAAGAAGTGAACATTTCAAAACTCACTGAGTATAGGTCCAGGTGGGGGTACAACCAAGATGAGTGCACACAAAAAAATAACATTTAACAAACCTAAACAAAAAAGGCAACGGCGTCGTAGGTACTCCAGACGGTTTCTGGAAAGCCTCACACCAGCAGGGAAAGCGATAAAGATGCACGAAAAAGAACAGCGGCTACAGCAGAGGTTTATTATTTAATTTAAATATGTATTTATGTTTTCGATTGTTTCTTTTTCGATTGTAGCTTTTTTTTTTTGAAGTTTGAATTTTTTTACAAAGTCTGCTTCTGTGAGAAGCAAATTTTCAAACTACAAATAAAAAGCGACACATTACTCCCTTCTTTGCTTTTGGTATAATCTTTTCTTATAACAAAATTCTTACATCTTTTCATGCACGAAAAACAATTTTTTTGAAAACTAAAAATCAACCCAGTGGGAAAGTAGGCAATTCATTACCTTTTTCCATGCATGAAAAGATGTATGAATTTTGTTATAAGAAAAGATCACACCAAAAGCAAGGAAGGGAGTAATGTGTCGCTCAATTTTTGATTTGTAATTTTATAAAAAAATGTTTTTCGTGCATGGAAAGATGTACGAATTTTGTTATAACCCAGTGGGAAAGTAGGCAATTCATTACCTTTTTCCAAGCATAAAAGATGTATGAATTTTGTTATAAGAAAAGATCGCACCAAAAGCAAGGAAGGGAGTAATGTGTCGCTCAATTTTTGATTTGTAATTTTATAAAAAAATGTTTTTCGTGCATGGAAAGATGTACGAATTTTATTATAAGAAAAGATCATACCAAAAGCAAGGAAGGGAGTAATGTGTCGCTCAATCTTTGATTTGTAGTTTAAGAAAAAATGTGTTTCATATATGAAAAGATGTACGAATTTTGATGTTAGAAAAGATCATACCAAAAGCAAGGAAGGGAGTAATGTGTCGCTCTATTTTTATTTGTAGTTTGAAAACTTCAAAAAAAAAAAAATACACATCTTTCAAACATAAAAAAAAATACAATTTAATTTCATTTTGAAACTGCTGCTCGTTACTTACATCTTCATCGCTTTTTCTGCTGCTGTTAGGCCTTTCAGAAGTCGAGAGTCGACTGGACTGTTTGCTCCTGATGCCGGTGCCTTTTTGGTTTTGGAGTTTTTTTTTATATTATATTTTTTTGGGTGCACTCATTTTGGTCGTAGCCCATGACGAGCTCGTCATTCAAACATTTAAAATAGGACCTTAACTCTTCCCCCGCTGTAGAGCCTCAGTGTGTCTTAATGTCCTTGTTACTCCACAAGGAAATTTATAAAATGTTATGCAAAATTAAATATGTCCCTTGTAAAGCATCTTTTCATTCAAGAAAGGCAATGTAAGATATAATGTATCCCTTGTAGTGCATATTTTCATTCTTGAAAAGTAATGCATCTTTTCATTTATAAAAAGTAATATAAAAAGTAATGTAAACATGTATCTTTAGTTTTGTAGGCGAGCGACACATTACTTTTCCTATGACATCGATGTAGAAAAATTCATGCATGTTTTCATGTATAGTCTATAGGAGCTATACATTACTTTATGCATTGCTGTACATTACCTTTTCCCACTGGGAAAAATTGAGCGACACATTACTCCCTTCCTTGCTTTTGGTGTGATCTTTTCTTATAACAAAATTCATACATCTTTTCATGCATGGAAAAAATTAATGCATTACCTACTTTCCCACTGGGATAAAATATAGACCTATCAATTTTTTTTAGGCCTATCACCATCTACCGCACGATATAAGCCTCTCCCAGTTGTTTTGGTGCAAAAATATCTCGATTTTTTTCGTGAGAATAATATTATCGTATGTTTCCTTACAAATTTCCAGGTTCATACCTTGGACCCTTTTAGAGATACTTAGCATGAAAAATTATGTTTCATGGGAAGTGTCACGGCCCCTTTTCCAAAAAAACTTTTTTTACACAACTTTTATACCCATATCGTACAAACACCTTCCAGGGTCGCACTTGGTCTACATTTTGGTCGGTATTTGGGAAAGAGGTTCGGACATGGGACTTAGAAGCACTCCCTGTTAAACCCCTCACCAACACCTCTCATTTCATACCCATATCGTACAAACACTTTCTAGGGCCAACCGTGTCCATAAATTTTTTTCCATCAAAAATATACCTAAAAAAATCTTCAACAGAGAAGGTTCAAGAAAGAACTTTTACAGAGTAGCCGTAGCTACCTCAGAATACAGTTGTCATATGTAGCAAAACTTTATTTCTCAGGAAACGTTTTTGAATTTTAAAATGCAATAGCCTCAATTGTATGGCATACGACCAAATGCATGCTGAAAATAGGAGAAGTTATAGGCTTTAGAAACAAACTGATAACGCCATTTGAAGGATATCGCGAAGCCGACTATGAATATGCAATAATCCGGAAATGCCCAAAACTCACACGACATTCGTATTCTGAGGTAGCGATGTATAGGTTATGCAAAATTGTGAAATTTAGACGTCTCAGCTTTCTTCATTTTTCGGCAACAAAACAAAAGGTTTTTAATCGTTTTTTTATTATAAACCTGCTACAGAGAAGGTCCAAGAAAGTAAATTTTACAGAATAGAAATCGGTTCAGCCTTTTAGTCAGCCGCCGCGGTATATATATATATATAGATTACCTATTTCCTATACAAAATTGCGAAATTTAGACGTCTCAGCTTTCTTCATTTTTTCGGCAACAAAACAAAAGGGGTTTTAACGGTTTTTTTTTATAAACCTGCTACAGAGAAGGTCCAAGAAAGTACAGAATAGAAATCGGTTCAGCCGTTTAGACAGCCGCCGCGGTAATACAGAGTACATTTCATTTATATATATATAGATGACGTTTTAGTAGTTATAATAATCAATAGATATATACATCATGTGTAATGTTGTCTGAACCACCAGATTGCATCAAAACACTGAAAAAGTGACAAATCGAAATAAGCCGTTTTGTTTGGTCAGTCTCATAAGGGAAAAAGTGTACATTTCAAAACTCACAGTTAGAGAATCCAAGCCCACTATCAACTTGAAGGGACACCACCCCTTTCCTTATAAAATTGTTTTTAAGGGCTAGCTTTGAACTAATGCCACTTCTCTTACTTGAAGTAAAATTTTTTAACGATAAAAAATATTATATTAGAAAAGTCCACAAAAGTTGGCTTATAAGGGAGAAAGTACCAAAATCAAGAACAACGTACCAACCTACCAAATCATATTTAAACTACCAGTTTTGGTACGAAAGTACCAATTACGGCCACTCTGCCCACGTTGCAAACTACCAAGCTAGTTTTTAATATATAGTCAAACAAAGACTCGCCTCTAGCATTGATATCGAAGCTTCCCCACTGGACGTGATAAGCATTAGCGTCAGTTCCGATAATAAGATGACCCGTGCAAAAATTTGCCACCAGTTCTTTTACCTTCCTCTGTGGAGGAGGTTCTTCGGCATCGTAGGGCATATAGACTGACACCATCGTCAGGCCAGTACTGCCGACTGTTAAACTGGCAGCTGTAACGTCACCATTGGTACAGTTGGGCAAGAGAAAGGCATTCAGCTCAGACTTAACCAAAATACAGACTCTAACCCTTCCCTCCTCCAGGGTTGTTGGATGACAACCACGTCTACGTCGCCTTTAGGAAGACGACTGCTCAAAGCAGCCTAGGCTGCTTAAGATTTGTGGAGATTTATCTGAAGCACCACCAACATGAGAGCGCTCAGACTTCCCTGCCACCGCCGTATCGTCTAGTTCTGCCTCGTCTGGGACGCTTTTCTTCAACGACGAGTTGTTCAGACCACGATTTGGCGTGGCGGAAACCCTACTCTCTGGGGCAGTATCAACATTGGTGCGCTCAGAACTAGCTGCTATCACCGTGCAGGTTGTCTCCAATCGCCGAGCTGTTCACTGCTCCTTCGCCATGTGATGTAGATACCATACTTTCTGCGTCGGACACCTCCGATTCCTCTCCCGGCACTGCGATGTCCGAGTCCTCCGGAGCAGCCGAAATAGCAGCGCGTTGTGCATCGCCACCGTATACGTGGATCACGCTCTGAACCACACCGTAATGCACTCGTCCATTGCACCGTTTAAGGGGCTCGAGTGCCTCCTTATTCAAGGTGAAGACCACCTGCCTATCAGGCTCTACCGCATCCTCAACCAGATTGACACTCCAGTCCTGCGTCGGGAGGGACGGATTTGTGATCGACAGCATCCTGAGAATTATCTCAGGAATCCATGCACTTACCCTTAGCCGAGCCGGAATGCCCATCCAGTCTACAACCGCGAATCTTGCCCCTGGGTAGTTCTCACCTAGTCTTGCAGCTGCTGCCTTGTACAGTGCAACAGTTCTTGCACCCTCGCAAGCGAATACCTTGATCTGACCCTGTTGCCATCCCGCACCAGAACCTATCGCCGTGGCCCGGAGACTCATCCATAATGTCAAGAAGGGAGTTACCGATAGCGCTCCGGACGTACCGCCGCTGGTCCTTAGGGATGGCACAACGATCTTTACTTCGATCAATGACGCCTATGAGGATCCTGTCCTTGGTCACTTCAGCAAAGCTAAGTTTACCCACTCCGGGGGTGTTCTGCTGCCGCTTCGGATGCGGTTTCAAATCCCCGTCCGATCTTTGGCGTTTGAAGGGATTTCCGTTAACCTTCTTTGGCGCATAGTTGCTTTGGAAGTTCAGTAACAGAGCTTGAGCTACAGTGTTGCCTTTGGGGACCCTGACCCTTTTTTAGAAGCAGGACCCCGGACCCTACTTTTTCAAAAATGTACCATTTTTGACCTTTTTTCAAAATTCGTGACCCTTTTTGACCCCTTTTCACTTTCAAACTGTAATGAAATGCATTTTTGTCGTTTTTTTGTGAACACCCAAAAAAATCTCCTTGTTTCTTTTTTACTCTTACGTCCATCGGGAACTCTGCCGATTTTCAAATCTCTTGCCTAACTGAAGTCTTACTACTGGCAACGCTGTAATTATTTTAAGATTCAAGATATTCGCACATGGCTTACCATTTTGGAAGCTTCAAAGCTTCAACTTTAAGAGTATGTAAAAATATTTTCAAAAAAGTTTCAAAAATTGAAAGAAAATTCACTTTGAAAAAATATCATTTTTCCCCATACAAAATGTATGGGAAAGGGCGAAAAAAATAGCCACCCCTAAGGGTTAAGTTAGAGCGCTAATTTCTTGCAAGGCATATTTTCTCGTCAATACCTAAAGTTTCAGGGGGTAAGACCGAAAAAAAAAACCAAAATGTTTTTATTTGAATCACCCTAATTCAAATAAAAAAGTTTTAGTTTACCCCCTACAAAGTTAGTAAATGATGAGAACATAAGCCTCGCATAAGTTATCGCTAAAAAGGAATGACTGGCGTGCTTTGATACGAAACGGCCAAAATCGCCTAGGCGGTTAAGCGTCATTATGGCTTGCGTCATAATGACGCTTAACCGCCTAGGCGATTTTGGCCGTTTCGTATCAAAGCACGCCAGTCATTCCTTTTTAGCGATAACTGACGCCAATTGGAAACCCCAAGGGAGTACAAGTCATCCTCCACCTGTTGTTTCCATCTCAGTCGAGACCTCCCCCTTCCTCTGCTGCCGATTTCGGGTGTCGATAGTAAAACTTTCTGTGCTGGAGCTTCTTTTTCCATTCGCATAACATGACCCAGCCAGCGGAGCCTTTGGGCTTTAATCCGCTGAACTATGGTCAGGTCTGCGTAAAGCTCGTATATCTGTTGACATTAGCACTGCCGAAATGGCAAATTCGGCATATCCGGTCTTTTCCAACAAGAAACCGAAGAACGTGGTTGAGAAAATTTCAGCTTGCTGCAACACAAAATTTAACTGGAGATTTTCAGTACACATATTGGCTTAAGATAAGCTATTTATGCCTTAATACATAATATCTTCCGGTAATAGCGTGGTATAAATTACTTGTAATCGAAAATACCAGATTGCATACTTTTCTGGTGTGTTCTGGCGAGCAAACACTTTACCATATAATCAATTTAACGCCTGGGTAAGTAAGCTGATATTATAGGCAAAAGTAGCTATTTATATTGAACTATACCACAGTAAAGCATCCAGCCAACACCACTTTGAAAATGTAATGTCGTGGGCGGAGCCGACCGAATAGTAAACCCGCGTATTTTCCCTAAATAACTTGTAGAACGAAGCAGTGCACAAGCAGTGCATTTTTTAACCACACAACGTCATACATAGAGGGCAGAGGGCAATCCTCGACCTAACGATGTAACCGAGCAATGGAACCATATCTCTCACTCATTGCGTACCGCTGCTGAGGCCACTATAGGGTTTGAACGAGCCCGCAAGAACAACTGGTACGATGAGGAATGTAGCACTGCCTCGGACAAAAGAACGCTGCATACAGGGAGACGTTGCGAACGGGCGCAACCCGCAGTGTATGGCAACGCTATAGTGAGGCGAGGAAGGAAGGGAGGCCCCTTTTCAGAAAAAAGAAACGTGAAGCCGAAAGGCGTGAGTGTGAGGAGCTTGAGATGCTGGCTGACAGGAATGATGCCCGAAAATTCTATGAAAAGATCCGGCGGATGACGGAAGGTTTAAAGACCGGGGCAAGTTCCTGTAAGGACAATAACGGCGACCTGGTAACCGACGTACAGAATGTACTTAAATTATGGAGGGAGCACTTCTCCTCACTGCTAAATTGCGAGGGAGACGTCGAACCCGATACCCCAATCCCTGACGATGGAAAAGTCGCCCCACCACCTGACTATGATGAAATGAGGATAGCTATATCCCGGCTCAAAAACAACAAATCGCCTGGGAAAGACGGACTACCCGCCGAGCTGTTCAAACACGGAGGCGAAGAGCTGGTAAAAAGCATGCATCAGCTCTTATGCAGAATATGGTCAGATGAGTGCATGCCTCCAGATTGGAATTTAAGTGTGCTCTGCCCAATCCACAAGAAAGGCGATCCCGCTAACCCCACCAACTACCGCGGAATCAGTCTTCTTAATATCGCATATAAGGTTCTTTCTAGCGTATTGTGTGAAAGACTGAAGCCCATCGTAGACAAACTGATTGGACCTTATCAGTGTGGCTTTAGACCTGGTAAGTCTACCATCGACCAGATTTTCACGATACGCCAAATCCTGGAGAAGACCCATGATAAAAGAATCGACACTCACCCTCTCTTTGTCGATTTTAAAGCCGCTTTTGACAGCGCGAAAGGAGTTGCCTGTATGCCGCCATGTCTGAATTTAACTTCCTTGCAAAGCTTATACGGCTTTGCCAAATGACGTTGAGCAATACCAACAGCTCCGTCAGAATCGGGAAGGACCTCTCTGAGCCATTTGAAACCAAACGAGGCTTCAGACAGGGCGACTCCCTTTCGATTTCTTTAACCTGATGCTGGAGAAGATAATTCGAGCAGCAGAGCTAAACCGCCATGGCACAATCTTTTACAAGAGCATGCAATTGCTGGCGTATGCCGATGATATTGATATCATTGGCCTTAACAGCCGCGCCGTAAGCGCTGCTTTCTCTGGGTTGGACAAGGAAGCGAAAAAAGTGGGTCTTGCGGTGAACGAGGACAAGACGAAGTATCTGCTGTCATCAAAGAAAGAATCGGCGCACCTGCGCCTTGGCAGCCAAGTCACCGTTGATAGCTACAGCATTAACACC
This sequence comes from Campiglossa producta, assembly GCA_964058755.1. Lineage (NCBI taxonomy): Eukaryota > Metazoa > Arthropoda > Insecta > Diptera > Tephritidae > Campiglossa > Campiglossa producta. The sequence continues at coordinate 73,069,141 of CAXKVI010000001.1, forward strand.
GAAAATAATATCAGTCTAGAAATCCAACGGAGAATCACCCTTGCCAACAAGTGTTACTTTGGACTAAGTAGGCAATTGAGAAGTAAAGTCCTCTCTCGACAAACAAAGATCACGCTCTATAAGTCTCTCATAATACCAGTCCTGATGTACGGCTCGGAATCATGGACAGTGTCAAGAGAAGATGAGATGGCCCTTGGAGTATTTGAGAGAAAAGATCTCCGGAAGATTTATGGTCCTTCCCGTTATGCCAACGGCGAGTATCGAAGGAAATTTAACGATGAGCTGTACGAGCTTTACGCAGACCTGACCATAGTTCAGCGGATTAAAGGCCAAAGGCTCCGTTGGCTGGGTCATGTTATGCGAATGGATAAAGAAGCACCAGCACAGAAAGTTTTCCTATCGACACCCGAGTTCGGCAGCAGAGGAAGGGGGGGACCTCGACTGAGATGGAAACAACAGGTGGAGGATGACTTGAACTCCCTTGGGGTTTCCAATTGGCGTCAGTTATCGCTAAAAAGGAATGACTGGCGTGCTTTGATACGAAACGGCCAAAATCGCCTAGGCGGTTAAGCGTCATTATGACGCAAGCCAAGATTAGAACGTCATACGGACGCAAAAGTACTCAAACAACCAGCGGAGTCTTCGAAATCACCAGCTGGTGAGCCGTCATACCAAGATATAAAAAAGTGCTCATACAATCACTCTTGCGTACAACGAAATTGGTCCATAGATCGCAAGCAGCGTACTGTTTTAAACCACCAGCTGGTACAACACCATACCAAACTTGTTCCAACAACGTAGGCTGCGCACGTTCGTTGTCACCACAATTGGTCATTTCGACATACAAAAAATGGCAACATTGCAAGCAGCGTACTCTTCTTCATCATCGATTGTCACAACGTTACTCCAACTAGCAAACGTCCAGCGTCGTGGGATTTACAGCAGTGCACATCCATACAAAATCAGGTTTTTTAGTTTTAAGAAAATAGCACAGTGAAGAGCGCCGCAAATCCACTATTCATTGGATTCCACATCGAGTGACTTTGTTTTCCACCCGCTTGTGCGGAGCGAGCTATAAGCAGAAGTAGCTGTAGTGAATGCGAGTGTGAGCAGCAGCATATATATACGTACATGTGTACATAAAAGTATGTGGTGGCTCACGACAGTTTACTGTCGGAGTCCAAACTAAAAGTTAATAATTTAAATAATTGGACTATAGCGTTTAGGTTTATGAATTTGCGAGCGTAGACCGTAGTCTATGTATATACGTATATACTAGCATTATTTTGGCTCATGACATATTATAGTCGGAGTCCGTAAACAAATCAAATAATAATTTAAATAATTCGTTTGTAGCAGCTTTGAAAACCACTGTAGCGTGTTGTGAATACGAACCTAAAAAGTAGTCATGTACATACAAGCATTTGGTGGCTCTCGACAGTTTATTGTCGGAGACCACTGAATTCAATATCCATTCTTTTAATTTAGTGCTAAGGAAGCATCGTAACTCACGACATTGTATGGTCGGAGTTTGTTGTACATACAATTAAGTATTGATACATATGTACATTAGGGTGATTCAAATAAAAAAAATTGGATTTTTTTGGTCTTACCCCCTGAAACTTTGGGTATTGATGAGAAAAAAGGCCTTGCAAAAAATTAGCGCTCTAACTTAACCCTTAGGGGTGGCTATTTATTTTGTATGGGGAAACATTAAATTTTTTTTAAGGTGAATTTTCTTTCAATTTTTGAAACTTTTTTCAAAATATTTTTAAATACTCTTAAAGTTGAAGCTTTGGCTCCCAAAATGGTATGCCATGTGCGATTATCTTAACTATTAAAATAATTACAGCCATTTAAAATTTAGTAGATTTTATACGTGTTACTGTGTATGTGTGTGCAATAGTACAAAACTCAGTCAATTTTTAAATAGCTGTAATTATTTTAATAGTTATGATAATCGGACATGGCATACCATTTTGGAAGCTTCAAAGCTTCAACTTTAAGACTAGACTTCAACTTTAAGAAAGTTTCAAAAATTGAAAGAAAATTCACTTTGAAAAAATGCCATTTTTCCCCATACAAAATGTATGGGAAGGGGCGACAAAAAAAATTAAGGGTTAAGTTAGAGCGCTAATTTTTTGCAAGGCTTATTTTCTCATCAATACTTAACTTTTTAGGGGGTAAGACCAAGTCGACATTTTTTTTAATCACCCTAATGTACATACATATGTATTTACATTAGTTTATTTAATTGGTTTACCATTTGTGACTGCGCGATCTCACTGAAGGGAGTAGTAGGGTGAACAGGTAGCTGCGCTTGGCGTGACCCAAGCCTGTGCAAGACGTCTTGTTAGGGTGGTAGGCATATACGCTAGATTGGTGGATTATTATTAACCATGTTCCTTACGACCCCTGCCCCTATGTTTTGATTGCTTTGGTAATTTCAATGAGATGATTGCGCATCAGTGTATTTAAATAGTGCGTTTATATGTAATACATATGTATGCACAAAAGCAAATTGGTTTAGCGTAAAAAGTACGTTAGATTTTGAGGCCCAAAAGAAAGGCGACAGACACTGGTGCGGATTCATGTCGTAGCCAAATTTAAAGACATAGTTTAGTTCGAATGGCCTAATAAAAATTGTTGTGGATTGCTAATTGATAATAAATGGTGACTATTTACTTCGGGTGTGGATGTAGACGGACAGACATGATGACGACAGTTAGGGTTAAAGGGCGTTTGTAAGTAGCTTATCAGCTGCATTTTGGGGTCGACTATAATCAATGCCACAGTCGACCATAAATTGGGTATGGGTAAAGATAGGCCGGCCAGATAACACCACTGGCCAAATCATAAGGTAAAAGGGTAAGTGTGCGCCAACTCTCAGGTAATATTATAAGTAGTATTAGGGTACGAATTTTTTGTATGGTGCGGACGGCATGCACCAGGACCACAAGAACCACCCCATAGTCCGGCGAGATATTTCGAGCTTAATGCAAGCGTACCCACCGTGGTATCTTGGAGCAAGCATCATGAGGATATTACGCAATGGCAGTCTTCGCGGGTCATCTGATCTGGCAACCCCGTACGTAACGGAATGGGGCTATCAGGCGTCTCCACGCGTAACCTCTGAGATCTTCGTACGTAACAGAATGGCGCCCAACGTGGGGCCCCACACACACCGCAGTTGAGCCCTAAGGACACATTTTCGGACACACCTGGGAGTAGGTTGCGTACTTTTAATTTATTTTTTTACATCATTAAATTTTCGCGATTTAAAAATGTTTAAAACTTTTTTCTTTTTAATTCTTTTCAATGTTAAGAATCATCGGTAGCTTGACTTGGCTGTGTATATAAAGCTGATCAATAGTATCGATGAAGGGGGGGTGAAGGGGGTTTAAACCTGTTTCAGCTTGTGTTGGCTGAGTTTGAGCTGCACAAAAGTGGCCGGTGTTGAACTTCAATCACTGGGAATCGAGGCCGCGCGTAGCTCGTTTTGCCAAGGTTGGAGCGGACGACAGTATGCGTGGTTGGATTCGGTTGGGGGGAAACAAGCTGGTAGGTAGCTTAGTTGGACACATGGGAGCCAGCTAATAGTATCTATGGGTTTGTGGGGATCGGACGACTTTAGGGGGAGACGTAAATAGACGGACGACATTAGGGTGGACAGAAACTGCATCCGAAGGACAAATCACCAATTTATTTTTTATTCCAATTTTATTTTCGAGTTTCAGTTACACGTTTATACGTTCATAAAACACTTACACGTTTATAAAACCTTTACACGTTTATAAAACCACGTACATACCACGCTATACATATTTATTTTTTTTCTATTAACTGAATCGAGTTAATAGATATTTTCACACCGTCATACACATATTTTTTATGAATTATCAACTACTCGTCGGCCATTACTAGTATCGCAGGTGCACGCATCTTTTGCGGTTATTCCTCGGCGATCCGGGAATAAGGGTCACTCTGCGTACACTTTACTCTGTTTTCTTAATTCAACAACGACTGGCGCTCGATAGCGGCGCTTTCGAACGCGTTAGGTTCGTACGTTTTTGGCACCGGCCAAACGCTCGGTGATCCGAGGATCAAAGATCATCGAGTAGTAGCTGCTGCTAGTCATATTAATATTTATACGCGGTACTGCCGTCGCGCAAGGACGAAACGCATCATCAACGCGCACTCAAGTGGAGCGCGCGCGCACTTCAACTAGATACAAGCGCGTCGAGTTGGTATTTTATAAGCTTTTATTTAGTTTCACCTGACGGCTGTCTGTTATCAAATCTTGCAAGCTAAATTTGATACACTTCCCGGTGTCCGATTGATTTGAAATTCTGCACCCATGTATAACCCTGATGACAATGCAATATTATAAAAAAAAAATTTCGATAGGTGGCGCGTGGGTCGCTATATTTTCAAAATTGGCATTTATGGTCCGATTTAGCTGAAGTTCGTAACATGTATTACTACCATGAAAAGAAATATTTTTGTAAAAAAAAATTCCGCTAGGTGGGGCTGAGATAGCGGTAATAAAAACTCAAAATCGTAATTATGGACCGATTTGGCTGATATTTTACGTGTGTGTTACTTAATTAATTTCTAAATGTTAAAAAAAAAATTGGACCCGCTAGGTGGCGCGTGAGTCGCTTTATTTGAGAACTACGAAGGTCTGTTTTCAGTGTCGATTAATTCGTTTTTCAACGAACTTCCCATTGAGGTAGGATCTTGAACTTGTCATCATCGTTTAGTTTTCTGCCTCCACGCAAAATAAAGATAATTTGGCTTCTTCGTCTGCCACAAAATAATTCCATATTGTACATAATTATATATTTCTAACATTAAAACTTTACACCTAAATTATTAAATCTTCCAGTATACTTATATCACATTCCTAATTTTATTAATAATAAAAGCGTGTTAAATTTTGATGGTATAATTAAGAACATTTAGGACCTTCTTTTCTATTTGATGGTATAATTAAGAACATTCAGGTGTTAAATTTTGATTGTATAATTAAGAACATTTAGGACCTTCTTTTCTATTTGATGGTATAATTAAGAACATTCAGGACCTTCTTTTCTTGCTATCGAAATTTAACACGCTTTTATTATTAATAAAATTAGGAATATGATATATACTGGAAGATTTAATAATTTAGGTGTAAAGTTTTAATGTTAGAAATATATAATTATGTACAATATGGAATTATTTTGTGGCAGACGAAGAAGCCAAATTATCTTTAAAGGTTACATTGAACTTATAAAGTGTTATATTCCTTTACAGTGAATTTATTTTTTACTTTTTAGTTAATTTTATAAACCAATAATAAAAGCTTATTTTTAAAAAAGTTTTTTTTTCTTTAATTTTATTTCGTTTGTTTACTATATCGCGCTAAATGCCTGGTCAACGAAAAAACCAGGGACTTAGAAGTGATAAGAAGATCGCTTTGGGCGTACACAACGCGATTGACAACAATGGAGGCAGAGAACATGGCGCCTAACGACAAAGAGCAGCAGAGCGGGGAGCGGGGAGCGGCGCGATGCGGACAGCGTACAGCAGAGCGAAGAACAACGCGGCGAAATCAATAAGATAGTGATAGGTCTTCGGGTTCGAATGGAGAAGGGGAGATCCTTGATACGGATGACAGTATCACCCAGCGCATTTGGCAACGGTTTCATGCAACGATTTGAGTTGATGTTTGTCCAACATCAATTGGAAGTGAGTCGCTCGACTACAGAAGCGGTCAACGGATTAGTTCAGAAACTCAAGAAGGAGATGAAAGGTTTGTCGGGTAGGCTAGCAGAGTTGGAAGTAGAGGGCGTACGCGAGCGCGCAGCAGCGCGGTATCAAAACGCAGCCGCGAGTGAGCGCGTATCACCAACGCGTGGTGATTGGTTTCTGGCAGCAGAGCGCGCAAAGAGCCGGAATGACAACGCGAACGCACTGGACCAAACAGAGCGCAAGCAACGAACAGGAGCAAGTCGCAGGTTGACTATGGCAAACACGGAGCGCGGACATGACTTGGTAGTCACTCGACCCGAAAGGGGCGCGACGAAGGCGATAAGGGACTGGCACCTCAAGTTCAATGGTGGTTCAAACGCGATTCCGATCGAGCGGTTCTTGTTTCGTGTCGACACCCTGCGGAAGAAACACAATCTCTCGTCGCCGGACTTGTACGCCAATTTCCATTTACTGCTCGAGGGTCAAGCGCAGGAGCAGGGTTCGTATTTGCACACACATGTGCAGCACATATGGGTAATTTTGGCTCACACACATGTGCTGTGTGCATTCAGAAACAAATTTTAGCACACTGCACATGTGTGTGCTGTTTGAAAAAATGCACACTCACGAGCATGTGCTTTTTAAAAATTATTTAGACACATACTCTTGTGCTGTGTGTAGAAAAATTTGTAAATCAAGTGTGCATTTTTTTGCTCTCAAAATAAAACACACATATTACTTGCTGACATTTCTCAAAATAAAATAAAAATATTAAATTTTGAATTATTTTCTAAAAATTGTGTATTTTCCAATTTGTTTTCAGTTCTCCAAGAGATGTTTCGATTTACGGTGTCACCTAACGTGTCATAAAAAAGAAAGGCGACCTATGTGCAGATCAGCCATCGAGTGAACATCACAGCCTGTGCATACATTGCCGTTGTGGGATGGCTGATCTCCCACCTCTCATTACCCATTCTTATCCTTCCTTACAGAAGGAGGGGCATGTCCTAGAAGGTTTCGCAGTGTACATACATATGTATGTATGTGTCTCCATCTTCTCCGCATGTATGTTCAGGGCCCAGTGACCTTTACAGAGTGCCTCTCCTGAACTGACTACTTGATTTCTTGAACACCTACATACGTGTCAGTCCATCAGTCTTCTCTCCTTTATGATCCCGAGCCCAGATAATGGATATTTCCAAAGGGTCGATCAATGCAGCCCAAGGCCTGAAGGGCGAGATAGGTTCTTCGTTACCCGTTATGTTCATGTTTCCAATCCCATCCCACAATTAGATCTTAGGGCTCTGCCAGTTGGCCCACCAAACCACGGTTTCGTGCCACATCGATTGATGGTGGCATGATCTACATATCCGTTTAATAATGATCGGTTAAAGCCGACATATCCGTATGTTAGCCATGGAGTGCACCTTTCAAAATGTGCATGCTCATTTGCATGGATTTTGTTACATTGAACAAAGTTATATGTGCAAGTGCTTTAAACAAACTGCATACACATGAGCGTGTGCATAAATATTTTGAATCAAAAACACACACACGTGTATGTGCTTTGTTTTAAAATGCACACTCACGTGCTGTGTGCTAAATGTTTTTTCCATAAACACACAGCTCATGTGCAAGAGCAATAAAATTTAGTGAGCATTTTTTTGCACACGTGCGTGTGCCGTGTGTGTGCGTGCAAACACCAACCCTGCGCAGGAGTGGTATTGGTTGTATACCGAAGAACACCCGGATGATAGTGTCATCAACTTCGAAGCGTTCCGAGGGGCGATGGTGGAGCACTTCCGCAGGGCCGACTGCGCCAAAAACACGGTTACACCGAAAAATTCGAGGAATATTACGCGGAAGTGGGAGGTCTAGAGCTGACCATGAGAACGAGGCTACCGGAGCTGAGTTTGGTCAACCTTATGCGTCGAAACTTGAGGCCGCGCATAAAGAAATTAATCCTTGGCTGCCAAATCACCTCGCGCAGGAAGGTGTTGGACGAAATGGACACCGAGGACGAGGAACCGGTGGAGGCATTGGAGTGAATCGCGCCAAAGAAGACGGACGCTACTTGCTGTGATGAGGAGTGCCTATCGGGAAACCAGAGGGCGGCGAGAAAACCGGGGAACCTTGCCAACGCCTTGTAACCCCGGAGAAGTAAAATCAATAAATTTTGACGTGGCGGATCAGAAGGATCATGCCAAAACCACATCAACCGGACAGGACAATACATTTTTTATATAACCCAAACCAAATTTTGAAAAACGAACGAATGGAGCCTACGCGCGGACTTGCACCTCACCTAACGCTGAAGGAAAGGCAAGCGCGGTATGACGCAGCGCGAAGAAGTGGAGGCTGTGAGTGGCGAAAATAACACAACGAACCCGAAACGCGGACCAAGTAGCAAATGGGCGAAAATCTTGAAGTTGCGGAGGCGCGTGCGGGAAAGATGAAGCGAGGCGAGGTCCATTGAGGAAACAGTGATTCACGACTCCAGTGATAACCGGCCATACACTCAAGTGATCATCGAGGGCACCAGCATACAAGGTCTACTTGAAAGTGGGGCGTCGATAAGTTGTCTGGGGTCTGTAGCGCGCGCTTGGGAACAGAAAATGGGAAGCAAGCTGCGCAGGTTGAATGACAATTTGACGACCGCGGATGGGAAGGCGCAAGCAGTTGTAGGGAAAACCGACGTCTCAGTAGCCTGGAGAGGCAAAACAAAGCCACTCACGCTTTATTTGGTGCCGAGTCTGAAGCAGGAGTTGTACCTGGGTATCGACTCCTGGGACGCCTTCGGAGTGGCACAGATGGTGATCTCAGAGCTAGATACACAGGGACAGCTCGAGTTGTCCGCAGCTCAGTCTCAAGACTTGGAGCGCGTGAAGAAGCTATTTCCGTCGTTCGCGGATTTAGGACTAGGGCGAACACACGTTATTGAGCACGTCATAGAGGTTGCGGATGAGACGATACCGATAAAGCAGCGCCACTACCCCATGTCCCCGGTCAAGCAAAAATATGCTTACGACGAAATCGACCGTATTCTGGCCTTCGAAGTTATCGAAGAAAGCAATAGCGCGTGGAGCTCTCCGATTGTGCTAGTAGAAAAGCCAGGGAAAAAGTGCTTGTGTGTAGATTAGGGTGGTCCTTATTTGTATGGAGACAAACCGAACATGAGATATCCTTAGTCTCACCCCCTAAATCAATAGTAATATAGCCAAGGATATCACATATAAGTTTTTAGCATGATTGGAGACAGTTAAGGGGTGCCGCACGGCGGTTAAAGTTTAGATTACCCTATGGAGACTCCAAAAATAAAAACGATAATTTTTTTAATCTAACACCCAAAATCCGATTGGACAGCGTTAGGGCATGTCGCAGAAGGGTCAAAGTTCAGATTAGCCTATCAGGTCTAAAAAAATACAAATAATTTTTTCTTTCATTTCATACCGTAAATTAATAGCACTAAAGTCAAAGTAATCACATATAAAATTTGGGTCCGATTGAACACCGCTTAGGCATGTCGCACGGGGGTCAAAGTTCAGACTAGGTCTAAAAAAATTCAAATTTCTTTTATTTCATACTTTAAATTGATAGCAATAAAATATAAGTAACCTAACCTAACCCGGAGTAACTATAAAAGCTACAAAAAAAAATTCACTACAATCAATTTTGTCGTTTGTAGTTGTAGGGAAAGTACTTTTAGTGCTTTCAAATAGCTGAATTCTGGCTTTTTTGACATGCGTTATCGATTACTCCGAAACCTTCGGAGCAAAAAAAAATGTTTTTTTCGGATAAAAAACTACAAATGATTTAAAACATATTTCAACAAAAAAACCAAAATTTACTTCATTTGCTTGGTTTCGCAACAATATATTGTATTTTCGGAGTAACTATAAAAGCTACAAAAAAAAAATTCACTACAATCAATTTTGTCGTTTGTAGTTGTAGGAAAAGTACTTTTAGTGCTTTCAAATTGCTGAATTGTGGCTTTTTTTGACATGCGTTATCGATTACTCCGAAACCTTCGGAGAAAAAAAAAATTTTTTTTCGGATAAAAAACTACAAACGATTTAAAACATATTTCAACAAAAAAAACCAAAATTTACTTCATTTGCTTGGTTTCTGCACAATATATTGTATTGTCGGAGTAACCATAAAAGCTACAAAAAACAAATTTCACTACAATCAATTTTGTCGTTTGTAGTTGTAGGAAAAGTACGTTTAGTGCTTTCAAATTGCTGAATTCTGGCTTTTTTTTGAAATGCGTTATCGATTACTCCGAAACCTTCGGAGCAAAAAAAAATTGTTTTCGGATAAAAAACTACAAACGATTTAAAACATATTTCAACAAAAAAAAAACAAAATTTACTTCATTCGCTTGGTTTCTGCACAATATATTGTATTTTCGCAGTAACTATAAAAGCTACAAAAAAAAATTTCACTACAATTAATTTTGCCGTTTGTAGTTGTAGGAAAAGTACTTTTAGTGCTTTCAAATTGCTGAATTCTGCCTTTTTTTGATATGCGTTATCGATTACTCCGAAACCTTCGGAGCAAAAAAAAAAATTTTTTTCGCATCAAAAACTACAAATGATTTAAAACATATTTCAACAAAAAATCCAAAATTTACTTCATTTGCTTGGTTTCTGCACAATATATTGTATTTTCGCAGTAACTATAAAAGCTACAAAAAAAAATTTCACTACAATCAATTTTGCCGTTTGTAGTTGTAGGAAAAGTACTTTTAGTGCTTTCAAATTGCTGAATTCTGCCTTTTTTTGACATGCGTTATCGATTACTCAGAAACCTTCGGAGCAAAAAAAAATTTTTTTTTCTGATAAAAAACTACAAACGATTTAAAACATATTTCAACAATTCGTTTGTAGTTGTAGGAAAAGTACTTTTAGTGCTTTCAAATTGCTGAATTCTGGCTTTTTTTGACATGCGTTATCGATTACTCCGAAACCTTCGGAGCAAAAAAAAAATCTTTTTTTCGCATAAAAAACTACAAACGATTTAAAACATATTTCAACAAACAACACCAAAATTAATTCATTTGCTTGGTTTCTGCACAGTATATTTTATTTTCGGAGTAACTTTAAAAGCTACAAAAAAAATTGCACTACAATCCATTTTGTCGTTTGTAGTTGTAGGAAAAGTACTTTTAGTGCTTTCAAATTGCTGAATTCTGGCTTTTTTTGACATGCGTTATCGATTACTCCGAAACCTACGGAGCAAAAAAATAATTTTTTTTCGCATAAAAAACTACAAACGATTTAAAACATATTTCAACAAATAAAATCCAAAATTTACTTCATTTGCTTGGTTTCTGCACAATATATTGTATTTTCGGAGTAACTATAAAAGCTACAAAAAAAAAATTTCACTACAATCAATTTTGTCGTTTGTAGTTGTAGGAAAAGTACTTTTAGTGCTTTCAAATGGCTGAATTCTGCCTTTTTTTGACATGCGTTATCGATTACTCCGAAACCTTCGGAGCAAAAAAAAATTTTTTTTCGCATAAAAAACTACAAACGATTTAAAACATATTTCAACAAAAAACACCAAAATTTACTTCATTTGCTTGGTTTCTGCACAATATATTTTATTTTCGGAGTAACTATAAAAGCTACAAAAAAAAAAATTGCACTACAATCAATTTTGTCGTTTGTAGATGTAGGAAAAGTACTTTTAGTGCTTTCAAATTGCTGAATTCTGCCTTTTTTTGACATGCGTTATCGATTACTCCGAAACCTTCGGAGCAAAAAAAAATTTTTTTTTCGGATGAAAAATTACAAACGATTTAAAACATATTTCAACGAAAAAAAACCAAAATTTACTTCATTTGCTTGGTTTCTGCACAATATATTGTATTTTCGGAGTAACTATAAAAGCTACAAAAAAAAAATTTCACTGCAATCAATTTTGTCGTTTGTAGTTGTAGGAAAAGTACTTTTAGTGCTTTCAAATTGCTGAATTCCGCCTTTTTTTGACATAAAAAACTACAAACGATTTAAAACATATTTCAACAAAAAAACGCCAAAATTTACTTCATTTGCTTGGTTTCTGCACAATGTATTTAATTTTCGGAGTAACTATAAAAGCTACAAAAAAAAATTGCACTACAATCAATTTTGTCGTTTGTAGTTGTAGGAAAAGTACTTTTAGTGCTTTCAAATGGCTGAATTCTGCCTTTTTTGACATGCGTTATCGATTACTCAGAAACCTTCGGAGCAAAAAAAAAATTTTTTTTCGGATAAAAAACTACAAACGATTTAAAACATATTTTAACAAAAAAAAACCAAAATTTACTTCATTTGCTTGGTTTCTGCACAATATATTGTATTTTCGGAGTAACTATAAAAGCTACAAAAAAAAATTTCACTGCAATCAATTTTGTCGTTTTTAGTTGTAGGAAAAGTACTTTTAGTGCTTTCAAATTGCTGAATTCTGCCTTTTTTTTACATGTGTTATCGATTACTCAGCAACCTTCGGAGCAAAAAAAAAAATTTTTTTCGGATAAAAAACTACAAACGATTTAAAACATATTTCAACAAAAAAAACCAAACTTTACTTCATTTGCTTGGTTTCTGCACAATATATTGTATTTTCGGAGTAACTATAAAAGCTACAAAAAAAAAATTTCACTGAAATCAATTTTGTCGTTTGTAGTTGTAGGAAAAGTACTTTTAGTGCTTTCAAATTGCTGAATTCTGCCTTTTTTTGACATGCGTTATAGATTACTCCGAAGCCTTAGGAGCAAAAAAAAAATTTTTTTTTCGCATAAAAAACTACAAACTATTTAAAACATATTTCAACAAAAAAAACGCCAAAATTTACTTCATTTGCTTGGTTTCTGCACAATATATTTTATTTTCGGAGTAACTATAAAAGCTACAAAAAAAAAATTGCACTACAATCAATTTTGTCGTTTGTAGTTGTAGGAAAAGTACTTCTAGTGCTTTCAAATTGCTGAATTCTGGCTTTTTTTGACATGCGTTATCGATTACTCAGAAACACTCGGAGCAAAAAAAAATTTTTTTCGGATAAAAAACTACAAACGATTTAAAACATATTTCAACAAAAAAACCAAAATTTACTTCATTTGCTTGGTTTCTGCACAATATATTGTATTTTTGGAGTAACTATAAAAGCTACAAAAAAATAAATTCACTACAATCAATTTTGTCGTTTGTAGTTGTAGGAAAGTACTTTTAGTGCTTTCAAATTGCTGAATTCTGCGTTTTTTTAAAACATATTTCAACAAAAAACCAAAATTTACTTCATTTGCTTGGTTTCTGCACAATATATTTTATTTTCGGAGTAACTATAAAAGCTACAAAAAAAAAATTGCACTACAATCAATTTTGTCGTTTGTAGTTGTAGGAAAAGTACTTCTAGTGCTTTCAAATTGCTGAATTCTGGCTTTTTTTGACATGCGTTTTCGATTACTCAGAAACCCTCGGAGCAAAAAAAAATGTTTATCGGATAAAAAACTACAAACGATTTAAAACATATTTCAACAAAAAAAACCAAAATTTACTTCATTTGCTTGGTTTCTGCACAATACATTTTATTTTCGGAGTAACTATAAAAGCTGCAAAAAAAATTGCACTACAATCAATTTTGTCGTTTGTAGTTGTAGGAAAACTACTTTTAGTGCTTTCAAATTGCTGAATTCTGGCTTTTTTGACCTGCGTTATCGATTACTCCAAAACCTTCGGAGCAAAAAAAAATTGTTTTCGGATAAAAAACTACAAACGATTTAAAACATATTTCCACAAAAAAAACCCAAATTTACTTCATTTGCTTGGTTTCTACACAATATATTGTATTTTCGGAGAAACTATAAAAGCTACAAAAAAAAATTTCACTACAATCAATTTTGTCGTTTGTAGTTGTAGGAAAAGTACTTTTGGTGCTTTCAAATTGCTGAATTCTTGCTTTTTTGACATGCGTTATCGATTACTCCGAAACCTTCGGAGCAAAAAAAATATTTTTTTTCGGATAAAAAACTACAAACGATTTAAAACATATATCAACAAAAAAGCCAAAATTTATTTCATTTGCTTGGTTTATGCACAATATATTGTATTTTCGGAGTAACTATAAAAGCTACAAAAAAAAAAATTTCACTACAATCAATTTTGCCGTTTGTAGTTGTAGGAAAAGTACTTTTATTGCTTTCAAATTGCTGAATTCTGGCTTTTTTTGACATGCGTTATCGATTACTCCGAAACCTTCGGAGCAAAAAAAATTTTTTTTTTCGGTTAAAAAACTACAAACGATTTAAAACATATTTTAACAAAAAAAAAACAAAATTTACTTCATTTGCTTGGTTTCTGCACAATATATTGTATTTTCGGAGTAACTATAAAAGCTACAAACAAAAATTCACTACAATCAATTTTGTCGTTTGTAGTTGTAGGAAAAGTACTTTTAGTGCATAGGTAGGCATTTTTTTTTGTGAGGCTGTATTGGTAAATGCGAGAGTAACTTCGCTACAGTGGTACTAAGAACAAAATGTTCGCGTCAGTTGCTTAACCGACAGCAAGGAAGTAACAACGTGATCGCTTTGACGGAAATTTGTATGATAATATTTATGCGCGACTAAAAATGACTGACAAACATTTTTTCATGATTTCAGATGCCTTTGGGAAAATGCAATAATATTAAGAGACATTATAATGCTTTTCATAAAGATTTTGATAAGTATGAAGGTGTCGAAAGGGAAAATATTTTTTGGGAAAAAAAGAATATACTTTTACAAAAGTATAAAGAATGGGTTAAGGTTTTCTTTCTTTCACTTTCTATTCATCTTCTTTCCTTACCTCTTCCCTCATTTATCTATCATTTATTTACTCAATAAGTAAATAAAGTTCCTATTTTATTTTTTTTTCAAAATGGTTAAATTTTCTTTTTGCGTTACATTTCAGGGAAAGTAGCTGAAACGGTAAAATAATTAGTGGAATTCTAAACAATTTTTCATTTTGCGGATTTTCTCACTCGCACTGAAAAATTATTTGGAATTGCCCTAAATGCTTTCATTCATTAAATAGCGCATAATTTACTATTGCATAAAAAATAAAAGCAAAGCGACGATACGTGTCATCTCTTTGCTTGCTGAAACGCAACTAGCATGCAAATTCGGTTCTAACGCCACTGTGGCTCAATTGATTTTTCGCTCTCAAGAGCAACTGAAATGAAGAGCATAAGAATACGTGTGAAGAGCGTAATACTCGTATGGGGGTACTTTTGCCTATCTATGTTTTAGTGCTTTCAAATTGCTGAATTCTGCCTTTTTTTGACATGCGTTATCTATTACTCCGAAACCTTCGGAGCAAAAAAAAATTTTTTTTTTCGGATAAAAAACTACAAACGATTTAAAACATATTTCAACAAAAAAAAACCAAAATTTACTTCATTTGCTTGGTTTCTGCACAATATATTGCATTTTCGGAGTAACTATAAAAGCTACAAAAAAAAATTCACTGCAATCAATTTTGTCGTTTGTAGTTGTAGGAAAAGTACTTTTAGTGCTTTCAAATTGCTGAATTCTGCCTTTTTTTGACATGCGTTATCGATTACTCAGAAACCTTCGGTGCAAAAAAAAAAAATTTGTTTCGGATAAAAAACTAAAACGATTTAAAACATATTTCAAAAAAAAAAAATTTACTTCATTTGCTTGGTTTCTGCACAATATATTGTATTTTCGGAGTAACTATAAAAGCTCCAAAAAAAAATTTCACTACAATCAATTTTGTCGTTTGTAGTTGTGGAAAAGTACTTTTAGTGCTTTCAAATTGCTGAATTCTGCCTTTGCTTGACATGCGTTATCGATTACTCAGAAACCTTCGGAGCAAAAAAAAATTTTTTTTTCGGATAAATAAAAAACCACAAACGATTTAAAACATATTTCAACAAAAAAAAAATAAAATTTACTTCATTTTCTTGGTTTCTGCACAATATATTGTATTTTCGCAGTAACTATAAAATCTACAAAAAAAAATTTCACTACAATCAATTCTGCCGTTTGTAGTTGTAGGAAAAATACTTTTAGTGCTTTCAAATTGCTGAATTCTGCCTTTTTTTGACATGCGTTATTGATTACTACGAAACCTTCGGAGCGCAAAAAAAAAAAATTTTCGCATAAAAAACTACAAATGATTTAAAACATATTTCAACAAAAAATCCAAAATTTTCTTCATTTGCTTGGTTTCTGCACAAATAAATGATGATGATGATTTAAAACATATTTCAACAAAAAACCACCAAAATTAATTCATTTGCTTGGTTTCTGCACAATATATTTTATTTTCGGAGTAACTATAAAAGCTACAAAAAAAAATTGCACTACAATCCATTTTGTCGTTTGTAGTTGTAGGAAAAGTACTTTTAGTGCTTTCAAATTGCTGGATTCTGGCTTTTTTTGACATGCGTTATCGATTACTCCGAAACCTTCGGAGCAAAAAAATTATTTTTTTCGCATAAAAAACTACAAACGATTTAAAACATATTTCAACAAATAAAAACCAAAATTTACTTCATTTGCTTGGTTTCTGCACAATATATTGTATTTTCGGAGTAACTATAAAAGTTACAAAAAAAAAATTTCACTACAATCAATTTTGCCGTTTGTAGTTGTAGGAAAAGTACTTTTAGTGCTTTCAAATTGCTGAATTCTGGCTTTTTTTGACATGCGTTATCGATTACTCCGAAACCTTCGGAGCAAAAAAAAAATTTTTTTTCGGTTAAAAAGCTACAAACGATTTAAAACATATTTCAACAAAAAAAAAAACAAAATTTACTTCATTTGCTTGGTTTCTGCACAATATATTGTATTTTCGGAGTAACTATAAAAGCTGCAAACAAAAATTCACTACAATCAATTTTTTCGTTTGTAGTTGTAGGAAAAGTACTTTTAGTGCTTTCAAATTGCTGAATTCTGCCTTTTTTTGACATGCGTTATCGATTACTCCGAAACCTTCGGAGCAAAAAAAAAATTTTTTTTCGGATAAAAAACTACAAACGATTTAAAACATATTTCAACAAAAAAAAAACCAAAATTTACTTCATTTGCTTGGTTTCTGCACAATATATTGCATTTTCGGAGTAACTATAAAAGCTACAAAAAAAAATTCACTGCAATCAATTTTGTCGTTTGTAGTTGTAGGAAAAGTACTTTTAGTGCTTTCAAATTGCTGAATTCTGCCTTTTTTTGACATGCGTTATCGATTACTCAGAAACCTTCGGTGCAAAAAAAAAAAATTTGTTTCGGATAAAAAACTAAAACGATTTAAAACATATTTCAAAAAAAAAAAAATTTACTTCATTTGCTTGGTTTCTGCACAATATATTGTATTTTCGGAGTAACTATAAAAGCTACAAAAAAAAAAAATTTCACTACAATCAATTTTGCCGTTTGTAGTTGTAGGAAAAGTACTTTTATTGCTTTCAAATTGCTGAATTCTGGCTTTTTTTGGCATGCGTTATCGATTACTCCGAAACCTTCGGAGCAAAAAAAAAATTTTTTTTCGGATAAAAAACTACAAACGATTTAAAACATATTTCAACAAAAAAAAAACCAAAATTTACTTCATTTGCTTGGTTTCTGCACAATATATTGCATTTTCGGAGTAACTATAAAAGCTACAAAAAAAAATTCACTGCAATCAATTTTGTCGTTTGTAGTTGTAGGAAAAGTACTTTTAGTGCTTTCAAATTGCTGAATTCTGCCTTTTTTTGACATGCGTTATCGATTACTCCGAAACCTTCGGAGCAAAAAAAAAATTTGTTTTTCGCATAAAAAACTACAAACGATTTAAAACATATTTCAACAAAAAAACGCCAAAATTTACTTCATTTGCTTGGTTTCTGCACAATATATTTTATTTTCGGAGTAACTATAAAAGCTACAAAAAAAAAATTGCACTACAATCAATTTTGTCGTTTGTAGTTGTAGGAAAAGTACTTTTAGTGCTTTCAAATGGCTGAATTCTGCCTTTTTTTGGCATGCGTTATCGATTACTCAGAAACCTTCGGAGCAAAAAAAAAATTTTTTTTCGCGTAAAAAACTACAAATGATTTAAAACATATTTCAACAAAAAATCCAATTTTTACTTCATTTGCTTGGTTTCTGCACAATATATTGTATTTTTGGAGTAACTATAAAAGCTACAAAAAAAAATTCACTACAATCAATTTTGCCGTTTGTAGTTGTAGGAAAAGTACTTTTAGTGCTTTCAAATTGCTGAATTCTGGCTTTTTTTGACATGCGTTATCGATTACTCAGAAACCTTCGGTGCAAAAAAAATTTTTTTTTTCGGATAAAAAACTACAAACGATTTAAAACATATTTCAACAAAAAAAGCGAAAATTTACTTCATTTGCTTGGTTTCTGCACAATATATTGTATTTTCGGAGTAACTATAAAAGCTACAAAAAAAAATTTCACTACAATCAATTTTGTCGTTTGTAGTTGTAGGAAAAGTACTTTTAGTGCTTTCAAATTGCTGAATTCTGGCTTTTTTTGACATGCGTTATCGATTACTCCGAAACCTTCGGAGCAAAAAAAAATTTTTTTTTTTTCGGATAAAAAACTACAAATGATTTAAAACATATTTCAACAAAAAAACCAAAATTTACTTCATTTGCTTGGTTTCTGCACAATATATTGTATTTTTGGAGTAACTATAAAAGCTACAAAAAAAAAATTCACTACAATCAATTTTGCCGTTTGTAGTTGTAGGAAAGTACTTTTAGTGCTTTCAAATTGCTGAATTCTGGCTTTTTTTGACATGCGTTACCGATTACTCAGAAACCTTCGGAGCAAAAAAAAAATTGTTTTCGGATAAAACACTACAAACGATTTAAAACATATTTCAACAAAAAAAAACAAAATTTACTTCATTTGCTTGGTTTCTGCACAATATATTGTATTTTCGGAGTAACTATAGAAGCTACAAAAAAAATTTCACTACAATCAATTTTGTCATTTGTAGTTGTAGAAAAAGTACTTTTAGTGCTTTCAAATGGGTGAATTCTGCCTTTTTTGTCATGCGTTATCGATTACTCAGAAACCTTCGGAGCAAAAAAAAATTTTTTTTCGGATAAAAAACTACAAACGATTTAAAACATATTTTAACAAAAAAAAACCAAAATTTACTTCATTTGCTTGGTTTCTGCACCTTATATTGCATTTTCGGAGTAACTATAAAAGCTACAAAAAAAAATTTCACTGCAATCAATTTTGTCATTTGTAGTTGTAGGAAAAGTACTTTTAGTGCTTTCAAATTGCTGAATTCTGCCTTTTTTTGACATGCGTTATCGATTAATCCGAAACCTTCGGAGCACAAAAAAATGTTTTTTCGCATAAAAAACTACAAACGATTTAAAACATATTTCAACAAAAAAACGCCAAAATTTACTTCATTTGCTTGGTTTCTGCACAATATATTTTATTTTCGGAGTAACTATAAAAGCTACAAAAAAAATTGCACTACAATCAATTTTGTCGTTTGTAGTTGTAGGAAAAGTACTTTTAGTGCTTTCAAATTGCTGAATTCTGGCTTTTTTTGACATGCGTTATCGATTACTCAGAAACCTTCGGAGCAAAAAAAAATTGTTTTCGGATAAAAAACTACAAACGATTTACAACATATTTCAACAAAAAAAAACAAAATTTACTTCATTTGCTTGGTTTCTGCACAATATATTGTATTTTCGGAGTAACTATAGAAACTACAAAAAAAAATTCACTACAATCAATTTTGTCGTTTGTAGTTGTAGGAAAAGTACTTTTAGTGCTTTCAAATTGCTGAATTCTGCATTTTTTTGACATGCGTTATCGATTACTCAGAAACCTTCGGAGCAAAAAAAAATTTTTTTCGGATAAAAAACTACAAACGATTTAAAACATATTTCAACAAAAAAAACCAAAATTTACTTCATTTGCTTGGTTTCTGCACAATATATTGTATTTTCGGAGTAACTATAAAAGCTACAAAAAAAAAATTTCACTACAATCAATTTTGTAGTTTGTAGTTGTAGGAAAAGTACTTTTAGTGCTTTCAAATTGCTGAATTCTGCCTTTTTTTAAAACATATTTCAACAAAAAGACACCAAAATTTACTTCATTTGCTTGGTTTCTGCACAATACATTTTATTTTCGGAGTAACTATAAAAGCTACAAAAAAAAATTGCACTACAATCAATTCTGTCGTTTGTAGTTGTAGGAAAAGTACTTTTAGTGCTTTCAAATTGCTGAATTCTGAAACCTTCGGAGCAAAAAAAAAATTTTTTTCGGATAAAAAACTACAAACGATTTAAAACATATTTCCACAAAACAAACCAAAATTTACTTCATTTGCTTGGTTTCTGCACAATATATTTTATTTTCGGAGTTACTATAAAAGCAAAAAAAAAAAATTTCACTACAATCAATTCTGTCGTTTGTAGTTGTAGGAAAAGTACTTTTAGTGCTTTCAAATTGCTGAATTCTGGCTGTTTTGACATGCGTTATCGATTACTCCGAAACCTTCGGAGCAAAAAAAATTTTTTTTTTTCGGATAAAAAACTACAAACGATTTAAAACATATTTCAACAAAAAAAAACAAAATTTACTTCATTTGCTTGGTTTCTGCACAATATATTTTATTTTCGGAGTAACTATAAAAGCTACAAAAAAAAAAATTTCACTACAATCAATTTTGTCGTTTGTAGTTGTAGGAAAAGTACTTTTAGTGCTTTCAAATTGCTGAATTCTGGCTTTTTTTGAAATGCGTTATCGATTACTCCGAAACCTTCGTAGCAAAAAAAAATTTTTTTTTTTTTCGGATAAAAAACTACAAACGATTTAAAACATATTTCAACAAAAAAAAAACAAAATTTACTTCATTTGCTTGGTTTCTGCACAATATATTTTATTTTCGGAGTAACTATAAAAGCTACAAAAAAAAAATTTCACTACAATCAATTTTGCCGTTTGTAGTTGTAGGAAAAGTACTTTTAGTGCTTTCAAATTGCTGAATTCTGGCTTTTTTTGACATGCGTTATCGATTACTCCGAAACCTTCGGAGCAAAAAAAAATTTTTTTTTCGGTTAAAAAACTACAAACGATTTAAAACATATTTCAACAAATAAAAACCAAAATTTACTTCATTTTCTTGGTTTCTGCACAATATATTGTATTTTCGGAGTAACTATAAAAGCTACAAAAAAAAATTTCACTACAATCAATTTTGCCGTTTGTAGTTGTAGGAAAAGTACTTTTAGTGCTTTCAAATTGCTGAATTCTGCCTTTTTTTGACATGCGTTATCGATTACTCCGAAACCTTCGGAGCAAAAAAAAAATTTTTTTTCGGATAAAAAACTACAAACGATTTAAAACATATTTCAACAAAAAAAAAACCAAAATTTACTTCATTTGCTTGGTTTCTGCACAATATATTGCATTTTCGGAGTAACTATAAAAGCTACAAAAAAAAATTCACTGCAATCAATTTTGTCGTTTGTAGTTGTAGGAAAAGTACTTTTAGTGCTTTCAAATTGCTGAATTCTGCCTTTTTTTGACATGCGTTATCGATTACTCAGAAACCTTCGGTGCAAAAAAAAAAAATTTGTTTCGGATAAAAAACTAAAACGATTTAAAACATATTTCAAAAAAAAAAAAAATTTACTTCATTTGCTTGGTTTCTGCACAATATATTGTATTTTCGGAGTAACTATAAAAGCTCCAAAAAAAAATTTCACTACAATCAATTTTGTCGTTTGTAGTTGTGGGAAAAGTACTTTTAGTGCTTTCAAATTGCTGAATTCTGCCTTTGCTTGACATGCGTTATCGATTACTCAGAAACCTTCGGAGCAAAAAAAAAATTTTTTTTCGGATAAATAAAAAACCACAAACGATTTAAAACATATTTCAACAAAAAAAAAATAAAATTTACTTCATTTTCTTGGTTTCTGCACAATATATTGTATTTTCGCAGTAACTATAAAAGCTACAAACAAAAATTCACTACAATCAATTTTGTCGTTTGTAGTTGTAGGAGAAGTACTTTTAGTGCATAGGTAGGCATTTTTTTTTGTGAGGCTGTATTGGTAAATGCGAGAGTAACTTCGCTACAGTGGTACTAAGAACAAAATGTTCGCGTCAGTTGCTTAACCGACAGCAAGGAAGTAACAACGTGATCGCTTTGACGGAAATTTGTATGATAATATTTATGCGCGACTAGAAATGACTGACAAACATTTTTTCATGATTTCAGATGTCTTTGGGAAAATGCAATAATATTAAGAGACATTATAATGCTTTTCATAAAGATTTTGATAAGTATGAAGGTGTCGAAAGGGAAAATATTTTTTGGGAAAAAAAGAATATACTTTTACAAAAGTATAAAGAATGGGTTAAGGTTTTCTTTCTTTCACTTTCTATTCATCTTCTTTCCTTACCTCTTCCCTCATTTATCTATCATTTATTTACTCAATAAGTAAATAAAGTTCCTATTTTTTTTTTTTTTTTCAAAATGGTTAAATTTTCTTTTTGCGTTACATTTTAGGGAAAGTAGCTGAAATGGTAAAATAATTAGTGGAATTCTAAACAATTTTTCATTTTGCGGATTTTCTCACTCGCACTGAAAAATTATTTGGAATTGCCCTAAATGCTTTCATTCATTAAATAGCGCATAATTTACTATTGCATAAAAAATAAAAGCAAAGCGACGATACGTGTCATCTCTTTGCTTGCTGAAACGCAACTAGCATGCAAATTCGGTTCTAACGCCACTGTGGCTCAATTGATTTTTCGCTCTCAAGAGCAACTGAAATGAAGAGCATAAGAATACGTGTGAAGAGCGTAATACCCGTATGGGGGTACTTTTGCCTATCTATGTTTTAGTGCTTTCAAATTGCTGAATTCTGCCTTTTTTTGACATGCGTTATCGATTACTCGGAGTGTAATGGGGTGTGGTTGCTGAGTGACCGCGCTCAATCCCGACTCTTGCGTCCTCGTTCGTGCACTCTGGGCAACGTTGAGCTACCTAGGCTCGCGGCAGAAAGAGAGGGAGCCCCGGGGGGGCCACTCTGACATACTTGGTTTAAGGGCTCACCGGGGTCTTTTTCGCAGCGTCTGTACACCAAGAGGTGCGGCTGTAAGCGGGCGTCTGTCTTGAAGCAAGCGGCTTGCTATATAAATGTGCAAAACTTTTCCCTCCCAATCCAGGGTGTTATGCGATACCGTGCCCATTGGACGTTTGCAGCCGGGAGGCAAATCGTGGCTGTAGTGGAACGGAGCCTCACTGATACCGGGCCGCCTCAGGGAGTAACTATGGTCTTACCGCGGTATGGGGCTCTGCCGCGGCGGACGACACACTTCCCCTTACACTACCCTTGACCCTAAGCTGGCCTTGTCCGGCGAGGGGTCGTACGAACAAGATGAAGAACACACTAAATACAAAGCAATTAACTACTTCGTTTACTCCGCAGCAGAGAAGAACTATGCTGGAGCAAGCGAAAACACAACGCCGGAGGACAAACTCCGCCTCAAAGTTAATTGGGAGGACGACAGCGATGGAAACTACGGGTCAGTCATCCCCCAAACTGCTATCAAGTAAGAGTGACTTGATGGGAGCAAGGAACAGTGCGGCTGCCTACGCAGTCAAGCAGAAAACGGCGGAAGCTAAACTTTCATCAAGCGCTGGTACGAAACCCAATCTCTTCACATCTGGGGCAATGGTCTCACGACCTGGTTTCAGAGTTTCGAAAGAGAAGGACGACGCCGCAAAGGGAGAGACCGCGATGGCAACTACGAGTCTGAATCCCCCCAAAGAGGCATCTCCCCGACGCTTTGCGTACTGGGATAAAAGAAAGGCCGCAAGGATCCTTAAAAAATATGAGGGAGCATCGCAGGAGAAGCTGTCGCCGGAAGAAAGGAAGATGGTGGAGGAAGCGAAAGCTCTGATACCAAATTTCCAGAGGCCCTACGTGCCTAAGAGGGTGAACGGTAATCCCTTCAAACTCCAGAGATCGGACGGAGAGGTAGACCCCCATCCGAAGCGGCATCAGGTCAACCCCGTAGTGGGAAAACTCAGCTTTGCTGAAGTAACCAAGGACAGAATCCTTATAGGTTTCATTGACCGAGGTAACGACCGTTGGTCCATCCCCAAAGACCAGTGGCTGTATGTCCGGAATGAAATGGGCAGGGCCCTCCTCCACTTGATGCGTGAGTCTCCGGGTAGTCCGCCGCGAGGTACTGACGCGGGCTGGCACCAAGGTAGATCAAAATATTCGCGTGCGAGGATGCAAGAACTGTCGCACTGTATAAGGCAGCAGTTGCAAGACTGGGTGAAGTCTATCCAGGGGCAAGACTAGATGTCGTCGACTGGAAGGACATTCCTGCTCGGCCAAGGGCAAGGGCATGGATTCCTGCCGTCCCTGCAGAACCCGAGAATATTCTTGAGATGCTGCAGGTCTGGAATCCGTCTCTCCCGACGCAGGATTGGGGCGTCAATCTGGTCGATGATGTGGTTGGGCCCAATAGACAGGTGGTTATCACTCTGAATAAGGAGGCGCTCGAGCCCCTTAAACGGTGCAACGGACGAGTGCATTACGGCTTGGGTCAGATCGTGATCCACGTATACCGTGGCGATGCACAGCGCGCTGCTATTCCGGACGCTCCGGAGGACTCGGAGATCGAGGCATCGGAAGGGGAAGCAGAGGAGTCCGACGCGGAAAGTATGTTATCCGCCACGTCAAATTGCGATGGTGCTGCGAACAACTCGGCGATAGAAGAAAGCCTGCTTGACGAAGAAGGCCTCGACGTCACGATCGTGGCTAAACCTGAGCACACTAACGTTGATGCTGCTTCAGACAGCAGGGTTCCCGCCACGCCAAATCGTGCAGGTGCTCTGGACAACTCCTCGTTGAGAGACAGCCCCCGGAACAGGCCAGACCTCGACGACACGCTGGCGGCAGGGATGTCTGAGCTCTCTCATGTTGGTGGTGCTTCAGATAAATCTGCACAAATCTAAAGCAGCCTCGGCTGTTTTAAGCAGTCGTCTTTCTAAAGGCGACGTAGACGTGGTCCTTATCCAAGAGCCCTGGGTCAATAGCTCTAGGATCTGTGGATTGGGGACTAAGGGGTACAAGCTCATCCAAGCCAATGATGAGGGCAAGGTCAGAACCTGTATTTTGGTAAAGTCTGAGCTAAACACCTTTCTATTACCCAACTACTCAAATGGTGACGTTACAGCTGCCAGCTTAACAGTCGGCAGCACCAGCCTAACGATGGCGTCGGTCTATGCCCTATGACGCCGAAGAACCTCATCCACAAAAAGAGGTGAAAGATCTGGTGGATAATTTCTGTACGGGCCATCTTATTATTGGAGCTGACGCTAATGCTCATCACGTCCAGTGGGGAAGCTCCGATATTAACGCTAGGGGCGAGTCTCTGTTTGACTACCTACTAACAACTAACCTGGTGGTTTGTAACGTGGGTAACGAGCCTACTTTTATAACTAAAGCTCGTAGGGAGGTTATAGACCTCACTGTTGGTAGCGAAGGCGCTTATGAGTGGGTCAGAAAATGGCGTGTTCTTGATGAGCATTCATTTTCTGACCATCGGTACATAGAAATTGTGTTAGACTTTATTGTTGAGCAGCCAGTTATGAAACGAAATCCACGCAACACTAACTGGCAGCTACATAACCAAATATTAGCTAGGGACTTACCAGTATTACCTCCACAAGCCCCCTCATCAGTGGGAGAACTGGATGATCTGGTAACGACCTTTACAACGGCGCTCTCAAATGCCCTAGAGCAGGCTTGTCCAGTACCAAAACCACGCGGCAAACATAGACCCCACTGGTGGTCTTACGACCTGGATTCGTTCCGTATATCATGCAGGAAGCAATTTAACAAGGCCAAGAGCATCGGTACGGAGCCTGAATGGCTCGAATATAAAGCTAAACTGAGGGCCTATAAAAAGGCTCTAAGGCAAGCGAAGAGAACTTCGTGGAGAAATTTCTGCACCGGGGTCGAAAAAGTCGATGATACAGCGAGACTTAGACGAGTGCTATCAAAAACTCAAACAGCCATTAGCTATTTACGGAAGCCTGACGGATCTTGGACCAGCACGGAAGGGGAAACCCTGGAGCTGCTCCTGAACACACACTTTCCGGGGAACTTGTATGATGCACCTATAGCATCTGCAACAAACCTGGCGGTAAACATACCCATTACGGAGGAAAGGGTAAGGTGGGCAATCAAAAGCTTTGAGCCGTTCAAGGCAGCTGGGCCAGACGGGATTTTCCCCGCACAACTTATAAACACGCTGGAAATATCAGCTAAATGGCTGGTAGTTCTCTATTCAGCCTGCCTGGCTCTTAATTACATTCCGTGCTCCTGGAGAAGCGCCACGGTAGTCTTTATTCCAAAGGCTGGGAAGGCCTCACACTATGAGCCTAAAGACTACAGACCGATCAGTCTCTCGTCTTTTGCACTTAAAACATTCGAGAGGATAATTAGCGATTATCTCTCCTCTACTATTGATAGCAACCTTATTTCTAGCTATCAACATGCATACACCAAAGGTAAATCAGCGGAAACTGCGCTCCACAGCCTAGTCTCTATTGTTGAAAAATCATTGCACGAAAAGGAGTACTGTCTCGTGGCCTTTCTGGACATCAAAGGGGCTTTCAACAATATAAGGCCGGAGGCTATTAAGACTGCTTTAACAAACCTGGGCATAAATAGGTCTCTTATTGGACTAATTGATCAACTACTAAGGGGAAGGAAAATAGTTTCTTCACTGGGAACAGTTGATCTTTCACGCTATGTCACAAGAGGAACGCCTCAGGGTGGTGTTCTCTCCCCGCTCCTATGGAACCTCACCGTAAACTCGCTGCTACGAGACACAAGGTGGGGGGGGCGGAAAGATAGTGGCATATGCAGACGATATAGCTATTGCATATAGGGGCAAATTCCCACAAACCCTGTGAGACTTGATGCAAGTAGCACTGCGAGAAGTTTCTTCATGGTCCTCTCGCTGCGGACTTAGCATCAACCCGGGAAAGGTGGAGCTTGTCCTTTATACCATTCGGTACAAGATACCACCGCTGAACCTACCAGAACTAGATGGCGTGCGCCTGAACTTAGCTGACAAAGCCAAATTCCTAGGCACAGTTCTAGATATAAAGCTTAACTGGAAGGAGAATGTCATCCAGCGCCAGAGGAAAGCGTGCATTGCACTTTACACGTGTAAAAGAGCCATTGGCAAAAAATGGGGGCTCAGCCCCAAAATTTGCAGATGGATCTACACTGCGATAATCCAGCCAATTATGCTGTATTTAGTCGTGGTATGGTGGCCTGCGCTAGGAAAGGCAACAAACCTAAATCTGTTAGGAAAAGTCCACAGATCGAGCATGATCTGTATAAGCGGGGCGTTAAGAACAACGCCCAATGAAGCTCTCCAGGCCATTCTTGGCTTTTTGCCACTCGATCTGGAAGGGTACCGGGCAGCAGCAGCATCGGCTCTGCGTCTAAGGGAAACGTCCGTCTGGGGCGCAAGCACTATTGGACACTCCTGTATTCTAAGATCTTACAGCTTTCTCCCTCTGAGCACAGATCGGTGTGCGACCACAACAGTCGGAGATTGTTGTTTTAGAATAAACATTCCCAGCAGGGAAGACTGGGAGAACATAGATCGGTGTCCCGCTACTAATGGCGGCACTTTTATATACACCGACGGCTCGAAGTTAGACGGCAGAGTCGGAGGAGGGGTTTACTCAAGGGATTTGGACCTAGAACTCTCCTTTAGACTACCTGATCACTGCAGCGTCTTCCAGGCTGAAGTTTCTGCAATCATGGACGCCGTGACTTGGATAGGTGAACGCACCATCGGACAGGATATCTGTATTTTCAGCGACAGCCAAGCGGCCATCAAATCCCTTGGCTCTTACTCGTTCAACTCTGAACTGACGCTCAGCTGTCGTCGATCTCTTCAAGAGATGGCCCAACAGAACCGCGTGAACCTCACATGGGTCCCGGGACACAGGGACGTTGAGGGAAACTGTAGGGCAGACGAACTTGCCAGGCAGGGCACGACCAAGCAGATTCTTCAAGATAAAGAGCGCATAGGTATGCCGTTTGCCACGTGCAAGCTAATGCTGAAGGAGCATACACTCCGCGAAGCCAACGAAAGATGGCTACAAGCCCCAGGGTGCCGGATATCCAAGCAAACCTGGCCAAAATGCGATCTTAAAAGATCTAGACACATATACGCCCTAAAAAGGAAGGAAATCTCCATATTAATAGGTGTTTTAACCGGGCACTGCCTTATTGGTAGGCACGCAGCAAGGCTAGGCGTTCCCTACCGACGATTCTGCAGGAGTTGCAAGGATGATGAGGAAGAGGAAACGGTGAAGCACCTCATCTGCAACTGCCCGGCCTTAAGCGGAGCGAGAAGGCGCTCTCTGGGAGTTCCCTTCCTGGTTAGCTTAAGCCAGGTCGCGGAGCTAGACATAAAGGACTTGATGGCCTTCATCAAGTTATCAAAATGGTTCGAGGAGGGGTAGCGGTGTCGGTTAGGAGTGTCAGTCCCGGGTTTCGGCTATATGGAGAGTCCCGACAGCACTGGGATTTTCCATATGGCCGGGCCCCGGGACTGACTTTCCAAGTGTTTGGTGGTATCACAACGGGCCTTTTATTACTAGCCTAGGTGTGCCTTTGCGGCAGCCACTTCTACCTACCTACCTACCTACCTATCGATTACTCCGAAACCTTCGGAGCAAAAAAACATATTTCAACAAAAAAAAAAACCAAAATTTACTTCATTTGCTTGGTTTCTGCACAATATATTGCATTTCCGGAGTAACTATAAAAGTTACAAAAAAAAAATTCACTGCAATCAATTTTGTCGTTTGTAGTTGTAGGAAAAGTACTTTTAGTGCTTTCAAATTGCTGAATTCTGCCTTTTTTTGACATGCGTTATCGATTACTCCGAAACCTTCGGAGCAAAAAAAAAATTTTTTTTCGCATAAAAAACTACAAACGATTTAAAACATATTTCAACAAAAAAACGCCAAAATTTACTTCATTTGCTTGGTTTCTGCACAATATATTTTATTTTCGGAGTAACTATAAAAGCTACAAAAAAAAAAATGCACTACAATCAATTTTGTCGTTTGTAGTTGTAGGAAAAGTACTTTAAGTGCTTTCAAATGGCTGAATTCTGCCTTTTTTTGGCATGCGTTATCGATTACTCAGAAACCTTCGGAGCAAAAAAAAAATTTTTTTTTCGCGTAAAAAACTACGAATGATTTAAAACATATTTCAACAAAAAATCCAATTTTTACTTCATTTGCTTGGTTTCTGCACAATATATTGTATTTTTGGAGTAACTATAAAAGCTACAAAAAAAAATTCACTACAATCAATTTTGTCGTTTGTAGTTGTAGGAAAGTACTTTTAGTGCTTTCAAATTGCTGAATTCTGGATTTTTTTGACATGCGTTACCGATTACTCCGAAACCTTCGGAGCAAAAAAAAAATTGTTTTCGGATAAAACACTACAAACGATTTAAAACATATTTCAACAAAAAAAACAAAATTTACTTCATTTGCTTGGTTTCTGCACAATATATTGTATTTTCGGAGTAACTATAGAAGCTACAAAAAAAATTTCACTACAATCAATTTTGTCGTTTGTAGTTGTAGAAAAAGTACTTTTAGTGCTTTCAAATGGGTGAATTCTGCCTTTTTTTGACATGCGTTATCGATTACTCAGAAACCTTCGGAGCAAAAAAAAATTTTTTTCGGATAAAAACTACAAACGATTTAAAACATATTTTAACAAAAAAAAAACCAAAGTTACTTCATTTGCTTGGTTTCTGCA
Organism: Campiglossa producta; assembly: GCA_964058755.1. NCBI lineage: Eukaryota > Metazoa > Arthropoda > Insecta > Diptera > Tephritidae > Campiglossa > Campiglossa producta. Next base: position 73,098,766 of record CAXKVI010000001.1, read on the forward strand.
CCTTATATTGTATTTTCGGAGTAACTATAAAAGCTACAAAAAAAAATTTCACTGCAATCAATTTTGTCATTTGTAGTTGTAGTACTTTTAGTGCTTTAAATTGCTGAATTCTGCCTTTTTTTGACATGCGTTATCGATTACCCGAAACCTTCGGAGCAAAAAAAAATTTTTTTTCGCATAAAAACTACAAACGATTTAAAACATATTTCAACAAAAAAACGCCAAAATTTACTTCATTTGCTTGGTTTCTGCACAATATATTTTATTTTCGGAGTAACTATAAAAGCTACAAAAAAAAATTGCACTACAATCAATTTTGTCGTTTGTAGTTGTAGGAAAACTACTTTTAGTGCTTTCAAATTGCTGAATTCTGGCTTTTTTTGACATGCGTTATCGATTACTCCGAAACCTTCGGAGCAAAAAAATAATTTTTTTTCGCGTAAAAAACTACAAACGATTTAAAACATATTTCAACAAATAAAAACCAAAATTTACTTCATTTGCTTGGTTTCTGCACAATATATTGTATTTTCGGAGTAACTATAGAAACTACAAAAAAAAATTCACTACAATCAATTTTGTCGTTTGTAGTTGTAGGAAAAGTACTTTTAGTGCTTTCAAATTGCTGAATTCTGCATTTTTTTGACATGCGTTATCGATTACTCCGAAACCTTCGGAGCAAAAAAAAATTTTTTTCGGATAAAAAACTACAAACGATTTAAAACATATTTTAACAAAAAAAAAACCAAAGTTACTTCATTTGCTTGGTTTCTGCACCTTGTTATGTTATGTTATGTTAAAGTGGCTGCCTCCGCAGTCCACGCGGAGGCTCACGTGGGCCTTAGTTTGGTCCGTTGTGATACCACGAAAGGAGCCCTAAAAATTCCCTTTCTGTAGATCTACCTGACCCAGCAGAAAGGTCGCATCCCCCAAAAAGTTTTGTAAGAAACCTTCTGACATACGACCTCTCCGCTGGGGCAGGTCGAGGCAGGAGGCCTCAAAAACACATAAAAACCTTGAAGGGATCCGTCCGCCCGTCACCCCCATACAAAGTGCAACGTATACGTTGCAACTCTATATGGTGATGACGGACAGACGGATCCCACAAGGTTCGATGTGTTTAGGGCCGGAGTTCATACACCCATGAAGCTAAACCAGCGCGTTTGTCTGATGTAGCGCAGAAAATCATCTATATTTGCAGATTCTAGCTCCGCGAGGCATCCAAAGGAGTGTTTGCGGAGACATCGGTACCTGGTTTTCGACAGAGCGGGACAGTGGCATAGATAGTGTTCTACACTTTCTATCTCCTCCTCGTCCCTGCAGCTGCGGCAGAAGTCATTTGTATAGAGGCCCATGAGAGCGCCATGGGTTCCCATAAGACAGTGTCCTGTAAGAAGGCCCACTAGTGGGCTAATGAATAGGCGATTCAGATGAATTACCGATTGCGACCTTTTTTCGTTAAGTTTGGGCCAAATTTGCCTGGACGTTCTGCAAGTCGGCTCCATGGCCCATCTTGCGTCGGCTTGTTCTATGAACCGGGAACGCAGCCAGTGCTTGCATGTATTTAGAGGGGGGCTCACCCAGCTGCCGGAGGTGATTGTATGTAGACAGGTGCCCTTCCTTGCTAGCTCATCGGCAGCGCAGTTACCCGATACAAAACTATGGCCTGGGACCCATATTATACTCAGGCTGCACTTATCGGATAGCTTATTTAGAGCTTCCCTGCACTTAATCGCCACTAGTGACGACGTCTTACTACTTTGCAGGGATTTTATGGCAGCTTGGCTGTCGGAAAAAATGGAGATAGAGTTAGTCACTGGCAGGTTAGTCAGATAGCGAGCAGCTTCCCAGATAGCTATAAGCTCAGCCTGAAAGACACTGCAGTGGTCTGGAAGGCGTAAGCTCATATTAATGTCGAGCTTACTTGAGAAGATTCCACTGCCGACTTTGTTGTCTAGTTTAGAGCCGTCCGTGAAAACGGAGATTTCTTGACCTCCCGGTTCCACGCAATTTTTCCACTCGCTTCTCTCTGGGATCCACGTTTCGAACTTGTTATCCCAGCAAGGCCGTGGTATTGCGTAGTCCAGCTTTAAGTAAGAGTTGGGGAGTTGCTTCAGGATCTGGGTATGCCCAAACCTGCAGTCCCTCCAGGGTTGTAGTGCGTTGAGCCTAGCTGCGTTGCAACTGGCAGTAAATTTCCCATACAGGTCAGTGGGAAGAAGAAAAAGTATGGTTTCAAGAGCCTTGGTGGGAGTGGAGGGGAGGGCACCGCTAATAAGCATTGCTGCCATCCGTTGCACCTTTGTGGCTTTGGTTTTGTTAGATTCGATCTCGAGAGCCGGCCACCATACGGTGACGGCGTAGAATAGTATAGGTCGCACCACTGCCGTGTAGATCCAGTGGACAATGTGGGGCTGAAGACCCCACTTTTTTCCGATTGCCGACCTACAGGCGTAGAGCGCCATTGTGGCTTTCCTGGAGCGTTCCTCCATATTACGCCTCCAGTCCAGCCTTTTGTCAAGAATTACGCCAAGGTATTTAACCTCGGTAGAGAGTTCGATCACCCTCCCATTCAGCGATGGGGCGGTGAAATCTGGTATATTGCGTCTGCGGGTGAAGAGCACCATCTCAGTTTTTTCACTGCTGATGCTTAGTCCACATTCCTCAGACCAGGTTTTTGTTAGATTCAGCGCATTTTGCAAGAGTTCGCTAAGCACCGAGGGATGCTTGCCAGTAGCCGTCAGGGCTATGTCGTCTGCATAGGCAATGACCTGGCAGCCGGTGTGCTTTAGTCTAGATAAAAGAGTGTTCACCGTCAGGTTCCAAAGTAGAGGAGAGAGAACACCCCCTTGGGGGGTTCCTCTGTTGGCATACCTTGTAAGTGAAGAATTGCCCATTTCGGAAATAATGGTTCTTCTTTGGAGAAGGAGTTCAACGAACTCCACTAGAGGCTCTTCCACTCCCAGCGAACGCAGGGAGCTCGTTACCGCTGTTGGAAGAACGTTATTAAAAGCCCCTTCTATGTCAAGAAAAATGCCGAGCGTAAACTCCTTGAAAGCAAGTCCCTTCTCTATCCCAGAGGTGATAGCGTGTAGAGCCGTCTCTACGGACTTGCCCTTGGAGTAGGCATGCTGGCTGTTGGAGATTAGTCCTGGATTTGCCGTTCGCCTAATGTAGGCATCTAGCAATCTTTCTAGAATTTTTAGGAGGAAAGAGGTCAGACTTATAGGTCTGAGATCCTTTGGGTTATTGCAGGATGTCCTGCCTCCTTTCGGTATAAAGACTACCTTTGCCTTGGTCCATTCCGTGGGGATATAGGCCAGGTTGAGGCATGCCTTGTAGATTTGAGTTAGCAGCGGACTAATAAGATCGCTCGCTGCTTGTAGTTCGGCGGGAAATATACCATCTAGTCCCGGAGATTTGAAGGGTTTGAAGGACCTGATTGCCCAGTTAACTCCTTTTCTGCTGACTAAGTGGTCCAAGGGCCTCGACGGCCTTGGGTTAGATTGCGAGTTCGAGGGTAGGTATGGTTGAGAGGTGCTGCCCGGAAAGTGGGCCGTGACCAGGGTATCCAGGATTTCGGCACTAGATGAGGCCCATTCTCCATCAGCTGTACGAATACAGCTGAGAGGAGTAGGGTTTTTGGAGAGGACCTTACGTAGGCGATTTGCCTCCGAGACTTCCTCAATATTGCTTGTGAAGTTTTTCCAGGATTCCCTTTTGGCCCTCCTGGTTAACTTCTTAAAAGATTTTAAGGCGTCCCTGTAGGGGGACCAGATCCCTGTCTGTTTTGCCTGATTAAAGAGTTTTCTGCTGTTCTTCCTTTGCTCGGAGATTTCAGGGGTCCACCAGTACGGTTTCTTTCTACCCCTTTTTTTAATCTCCGGGCAGGCTGCTATGAAGGCAGCGTTACAAGAATTGGTGACAAGATCTACTGCTTCGTCTATCTTAGACGGTGAGTCTAGCTCACCGAGAGAAGCAAACGATATGTCTGAGAGAGGCGCTTCATCAGATCTTATCGGTAGGCAAGACCTACCGTGAGAAGCGTTTTCCTGGAGGGTAGAGGACAGGACCACTTTGTAAAGGTCCCAGTCCGTACGTCTCCTGTTCCTGTAAACCGCCATAGGCGGAGGTCGCAGAAGCAGATTAAAAGTTACGTACATATGGTCAGAGTAGGAGTTATCATCGGAAACTTTCCATTCCTTAACTAAGTCAGAGAAAGGTCCTGAAACCAGAGTAATGTCTAGAACCTCCCTTCTATTCGAGGTGACAAAAGTTGGTTTGTCCCCAGAGTTACAGATACAGAGGTTATTTTCTATGATAAAATCAAAAAGAGACTCACCCCTTGTATTTGTGTCGGTTGAGCCCCATGCGAGGTGGTGCGCGTTGGCGTCGGCTCCAATGACTATCGGAAACCCCTTGAGTTGGGCCTCCTTTACCGCCTTGCTGAGCCTATCCTGTGCAGAGATGGGGCGATCGTGCGCAAAGTATGCGGACATCAGCCAGAGGGTATAGTCCTGCAGCTCGAGGCTGATACAGGTGAAGTCATCATCGCTAAAAGGAGATAGTAGAAAATAAGAAAGAGTTTTTCTGATAAGAATACATGATCTGAGTCTACCTTTTGCAGGTGGCGTCACCAGCTGGTACTCATCGGTATTCAGCCCACAGACCCTGGTACCGACGACCCATGGCTCTTGGACTAGAACAACCGCCTCCGATGTTTTGCAGAGGCGTAAGATTAGCGCAGCGGAGGCTGCCTTAGAGTGATGCAGGTTAATTTGCAGTATCCGGACCATCAGGACCGTTCTGAAAACTCAGCATCGACGTCCATCTCCCCCTGCTCCGTCCCGCCCGATGCCACCTCAACGATTGTATCGTCGAAGCCAACATCTGACCGGTCGGATTCCAGGAGGAGGTATTCGTCCATGCTGGTAGAGAACTGCCCTGCCAGCTCAGATACAGAGAGTGTATCACTCTCGGACTCTGGAGCACTACGTGCTAGTTCGATATCGACCTCATGTACACTCGAGGTGTTGCATGGGGTCGTGAGATTTGCTGCGGTGGAGGTGGGTACACTCGAGGCGCTGCCCACCTCCTCCAAATTCATCGGAGCCGACTCGATGGAGGTAGCTGCTGCCTCAGAGTCCAGCGTAACAAGTGCACTCAAGGTGTTTCCTGCCATCGCATCACTCTGAAGCTCGGGCTTCGTCTCCATCTCCTCCGGCTCCTCTCGCTGGGTACCATCCCGCTTGACTTTCAACGTGATGGAGTAGAAGCCGTAGCTTAACACTCCATCCCATTTAGCAAGCCAAGGAAGAGACGCCTCGCTAATGACGAAACCGACATAGCGTTGCTTCTCCCTTGTCTCGCCCACGCGGACTATCCTCCAATCGCTTGAAGGTAGTCCCGGGTTGCTTTGCGCGATGGTGCCCAGAATCTCGCCAGGCTCCGCCAGCACGTCTGGGACCCAGGCCCAAGCTCTCGGTCTGTTTGGAATTTCTTCCAAACTGACGGCATCCAGCTTAGCCCCGGGCCACAGCTCCCCCAGCGAAGCTATGGCGAGTGTGTACAGGCGGCAAGAGCGCTCGTCTGCGCAGGAAACTAATTTGATCCTACCCTGATACCAGCCGGCATCGCGGATAATGGGAGCAGCACCCGGATTTTTGTCCATAATGTCCTTGAACTGCCTGAGAAGGCCGTTCAGGACATCCTTCCAATTGTCCGGGGTAATGTTCCCATCCGGATGGCCGCGGTTCAAAACCGCCAGCGTGATGCTGCCCTTGGCAACCTCGTTGAACGGTTTTGTTAGGGCAGGTGGAGAGGGGGCAGAGGTTATGGGCCTATGCCTTTTAGGGACGCTCGAGGCGTGTACTGTCGACCGCTGCCTTTTAAGGGCTGGCCCATCCGACCCGGTTGGCGCCGTATTGGCAGGATTGGTTGCGGTGTTTGCGGTGTTTGCGGTGTTACGCGTTGATTTTTCCGCAATGATTTTCCTGGCCCAGGCCAGAGAGCTTTTTTGCTCTGCCGTCAGCTTATCGCTGGGAGACTTGCCCAGTCTCTCTACAATTTTGGCGGCATTTCGTAGATTCCGCTGATTACGGACTGAGAGAGGGACTCGTTTGCTTGCCTTAGAACCCTCTAGGGGGTCAGCCGGCTTGCCACGAGTTAGTTTTGTATGGGCGGGGGCATTCACTCTGTCCGTGGAGGACCCGGTGTTGGTTTCCGCCACATGCTGAGCAGAGGTGCCCGTAAGACGGGCCACCTGCGTTTGCTCAGCCGGGAGTTGCTTTCCCTCAGTGGGGCTAGCTTTTCCGGCTGTTACAGGTTCGGACTTGCCCTCAGGGGGTTTGGTCCTACTGCTGCTAGCTTGCGCAGGTGGCCGAGAAGTGGTATGAGGCCGTGCAGGCCTGATCGGTGCCACCTTAGCGGTTCCCGATTGTGGCAGGGTTTTACCAGTATTGGCCTTTTTAACGCCTGTGCCAGAGGCAGCATCTTTACCCGTGCAGGGCTCCGAGGCTTGGTTTTTATTCATAGTAAAAATTTAATATCTGGATTCGTAGGCTGCCTACTGAGATGAGACCGTTCGGCAGCCTGAAAGTATGTGAAAAGGGGATGTGAAAACGGTCGACTACGACAGAGCCCCATGCCGCAGCAAGTCACCGCTACTCCCGGAGGTGGACCGATATCCGGGAGGCTCCGTAAGAATACAGTCGGATACCCCTGACTGCAAACCATCCAATGGGCACGGAATCGCATAACACCCTGGATTAGGGGGGGCCACCATTTCATCTGGGTGTGGCCCGGTTCCCACCTTGAGGCCACGTTCAAGAATCATTTCCATATGCCAGAGCTATTAAAGAGCTAAGGCACCAATGGCACTGATTTCTGAACTTAGCTAGCACTCCCCTGGGTAGGGGTTTCTGTAGTGTCTATTTCCAGCCGGCACCCTCTGGGAGGGTTCAGCCCAAGGATTTCTGCCGACCTTATATTGTATTTTCGGAGTAACTATAAAAGCTACAAAAAAAAATTTCACTGCAATCAATTTTGTCATTTGTAGTTGTAGGAAAAGTACTTTTAGTGCTTTCAAATTGCTGAATTCTGGCTTTTTTTGACATGCGTTATCGATTACTCCGAAACCTTCGGAGCAAAAAAATAACTTTTTTTCGCGTAAAAAACTACAAACGATTTAAAACATATTTCAACAAATAAAAACCAAAATTTACTTCATTTGCTTGGTTTCTGCACAATATATTGTATTTTCGGAGTAACTATAGAAACTACAAAAAAAAATTCACTACAATCAATTTTGTCGTTTGTAGTTGTAGGAAAAGTACTTTTAGTGCTTTCAAATTGCTGAATTCTGCATTTTTTTGACATGCGTTATCGATTACTCAGAAACCTTCGGAGCAAAAAAAAAATTTTTTTCGGATAAAAAACTACAAACGATTTAAAACATATTTCAACAAAAAAAACCAAAATTTACTTCATTTGCTTGGTTTCTGCACAATATATTGTATTTTCGGAGTAACTATAAAAGCTACAAAAAAAAAATTTCACTACAATCAATTTTGTAGTTTGTAGTTGTAGGAAAAGTACTTTTAGTGCTTTCAAATTGCTGAATTCTGCCTTTTTTTAAAACATATTTCAACAAAAAGACACCAAAATTTACTTCATTTGCTTGGTTTCTGCACAATACATTTTATTTTCGGAGTAACTATAAAAGCTACAAAAAAAAATTGCACTACAATCAATTTTGTTGTTTGTAGTTGTAGGAAAACTACTTTTAGTGCTTTCAAATTGCTGAATTCTGGCTTTTTTTGACATGCGTTATCGATTACTCCGAAACCTTCGGAGGAAAAAAAAAAATGTTTTCGGATAAAAAATTACAAACGATTTAAAACATATTTCCACAAAAAAAACCAAAATTTACTTCATTTGCTTGGTTTCTGCACAATATATTGTATTTTCGGAGTTACTATAAAAGCTACAAAAAAAAAAATTTCACTACAATCAATTTTGTCGTTTGTAGTTGTAGGAAAAGTACTTTTAGTGCTTTCAAATTGCTGAATTCTGGCTTTTTTTGACATGCGTTATCGATTACTCAGAAACCTTCGGTGCAAAAAAAATTTTTTTTTTTTCGGATAAAAAACTACAAACGATTTAAAACATATTTCAACAAAAAAAGCGAAAATTTACTTCATTTGCTTGGTTTCTGCACAATATATTGTATTTTCGGAGTAACTATAAAAGCTACAAAAAAAAAAATTTCACTACAATCAATTTTGTCGTTTGTAGTTGTAGGAAAACTACTTTTAGTGCTTTCAAATTGCTGAATTCTGGCTTTTTTTGACATGCGTTATCGATTACTCCGAAACCTTCGGAGCAAAAAAAATTTTTTTTTTTCGGATAAAAAACTACAAACGATTTAAAACATATTTCAACAAATAAAAACCAAAATTTACTTCATTTGCTTGGTTTCTGCACCATATATTGTATTTTCGGAGTAACTATAGAAACTACAAAAAAAAATTCACTACAATCAATTTTGTCGTTTGTAGTTGTAGGAAAAGTACTTTTAGTGCTTTCAAATTGCTGAATTCTGCATTTTTTTGACATGCGTTATCGATTACTCCGAAACCTTCGGAGCAAAAAAAAATTTTTTTCGGATAAAAAACTACAAACGATTTAAAACATATTTTAACAAAAAAAAAAACCAAAGTTACTTCATTTGCTTGGTTTCTGCACCTTATATTGTATTTTCGGAGTAACTATAAAAGCTACAAAAAAAAATTTCACTACAATCAATTCTGCCGTTTGTAGTTGTAGGAAAAATACTTTTAGTGCTTTCAAATTGCTGAATTCTGGCTTTTTTTGACATGCGTTATCGATTACTCCGAAACCTTCGGAGCAAAAAAATAACTTTTTTTCGCGTAAAAAACTACAAACGATTTAAAACATATTTCAACAAAAAAAACCAAAATTTACTTCATGTGCTTTGTTTCTGCACAATATATTGCATTTTCGGAGTAACTATAAAAGCTACAAAAAAAAAATTTCACTGCAATCAATTTTGTCGTTTGTAGTTGTAGGAAAAGTACTTTTAGTGCTTTCAAATTGCTGAATTCTGGCTTTTTTTGACATGCGTTATCGATTACTCAGAAACCTTCGGTGCAAAAAAAATTTTTTTTTTTCGGATATAAAACTACAAACGATTTAAAACATATTTCAACAAAAAAAGCGAAAATTTACTTCATTTGCTTGGTTTCTGCACAATATATTGTATTTTCGGAGTAACTATAAAAGCTACAAAAAAAAAATTTCACTACAATCAATTTTGTCGTTTGTAGTTGTAGGAAAAGTACTTTTAGTGCTTTCAAATTGCTGAATTCTGGCTTTTTTTGAAATGCGTTATCGATTACTCAGAAACCTTCGGTGCAAAAAAAAAAAATTTGTTTCGGATAAAAAACTAAAACGATTTAAAACATATTTCAAAAAAAAAAAAATTTACTTCACTTGCTTGGTTTCTGCACAATATATTGTATTTTCGGAGTAACTATAAAAGCTCCAAAAAAAATTTCACTACCATCAATTTTGTCGTTTGTAGTTGTGGGAAAAGTACTTTTAGTGCTTTCAAATTGCTGAATTCTGCCTTTGCTTGACATGCGTTATCGATTACTCAGAAACCTTCGGAGCAAAAAAAAAATTTTTTTTCGGATAAATAAAAAACCACAAACGATTTAAAACATATTTCAACAAAAAAAAAAATAAAATTTACTTAATTTTCTTTGTTTCTGCACAATATATTGTATTTTCGCAGTAACTATAAAAGCTACAAAAAAAAATTTCACTACAATCAATTCTGCCGTTTGTAGTTGTAGGAAAAATACTTTTAGTGCTTTCAAATTGCTGAATTCTGTCTTTTTTTGACATGCGTTATTGATTACTACGAAACCTTCGGAACGCAAAAAAAAAAATTTTCGCATAAAAAACTACAAATGATTTAAAACATATTTCAACAAAAAATCCAAAATTTACTTCATTTGCTTGGTTTCTGCACAAATAAATGATGATGATGATTTAAAACATATTTCAACAAAAAACCACCAAAATTAATTCATTTGCTTGGTTTCTGCACAATATATTTTATTTTCGGAGTAACTATAAAAGCTACAAAAAAAAAATTGCACTACAATCCATTTTGTCGTTTGTAGTTGTAGGAAAAGTACTTTTAGTGCTTTCAAATTGCTGGATTCTGGCTTTTTTTGACATGCGTTATCGATTACTCCGAAACCTTCGGAGCAAAAAAATAATTTTTTATCGCGTAAAAAACTACAAACGATTTAAAACATATTTCAACAAATAAAAATCAAAATTTACTTCATTTGCTTGGTTTCTGCACAATATATTGTATTTTCGGAGTAACTATAAAAGCTACAAAAAAAAAATTTCACTACAATCAATTTTGCCGTTTGTAGTTGTAGGAAAAGTACTTTTAGTGCTTTCAAATTGCTGAATTCTGGCTTTTTTTGACATGCGTTATCGATTACTCCGAAACCTTCGGAGCAAAAAAAAATTTTTTTTTTCGGTTAAAAAACTACAAACGATTTAAAACATATTTCAACAAAAAAAAAACAAAATTTACTTCATTTGCTTGGTTTCTGCACAATATATTGTATTTTCGGAGTAACTATAAAAGCTACAAAAAAAAATTTCACTACAATCAATTTTGTCGTTTGTAGATGTGGGAAAAGTACTTTTAGTGCTTTCAAATTGCTGAATTCTGCCTTTGCTTGACATGCGTTATCGATTACTCAGAAACCTTCGGAGCAAAAAAAAATTTTTTTTCGGATAAATAAAAAACCACAAACGATTTAAAACATATTTCAACAAAAAAAAAAAAAAATTTACTTCATTTTCTTGGTTTCTGCACAATATATTGTATTTTCGCAGTAACTATAAAAGCTACAAACAAAAATTCACTACAATCAATTTTGTCGTTTGTAGTTGTAGGAAAAGTACTTTTAGTGCATAGGTAGGCATTTTTTTTTGTGAGGCTGTATTGGTAAATGCGAGAGTAACTTCGCTACAGTGGTACTAAGAACAAAATGTTCGCGTCAGTTGCTTAACCGACAGCAAGGAAGTAACAACGTGATCGCTTTGACGGAAATTTGTATGATAATATTTATGCGCGACTAAAAATGACTGACAAACATTTTTTCATGATTTCAGATGCCTTTGGGAAAATGCAATAATATTAAGAGACATTATAATGCTTTTCATAAAGATTTTGATAAGTATGAAGGTGTCGAAAGGGAAAATATTTTTTGGGAAAAAAAGAATATACTTTTACAAAAGTATAAAGAATGGGTTAAGGTTTTCTTTCTTTCACTTTCTATTCATCTTCTTTCCTTACCTCTTCCCTCATTTATCTATCATTTATTTACTCAATAAGTAAATAAAGTTCCTATTTTATTTTTTTTTTCAAAATGGTTAAATTTTCTTTTTGCGTTACATTTTAGGGAAAGTAGCTGAAATGGTAAAATAATTAGTGGAATTCTAAAAAATTTTTCATTTTGCGGATTTTCTCACTCGCACTGAAAAATTATTTGGAATTGCCCTAAATGCTTTCATTCATTAAATAGCGCATAATTTACTATTGCATAAAAAACAAAAGCAAAGCGACGATACGTGTCATCTCTTTGCTTGCTGAAACGCAACTAGCATGCAAATTCGGTTCTAACGCCACTGTGGCTCAACTGATTTTTCGCTCTCAAGAGCAACTGAAATGAAGAGCATAAGAATACGTGTGAAGAGCGTAATACCCGTATGGGGGTACTTTTGCCTATCTATGTTTTAGTGCTTTCAAATTGCTGAATTCTGCCTTTTTTTGACATGCGTTATCGATTACTCCGAAACCTTCGGAGCAAAAAAAAAATTTTTTTTCGGATAAAAAACTACAAACGATTTAAAACATATTTCAACAAAAAAAAAACCAAAATTTACTTCATTTGCTTGGTTTCTGCACAATATATTGCATTTTCGGAGTAACTATAAAAGCTACAAAAAAAAATTCACTGCAATCAATTTTGCCGTTTATAGTTGTAGGAAAAGTACTTTTAGTGCTTTCAAATTGCTGAATTCTGCCTTTTTTTGACATGCGTTATCGATTACTCCGAAACCTTCGGAGCAAAAAAAAAAATTTTTTTTCGCATAAAAAACTACAAACGATTTAAAACATATTTCAACAAAAAATCCAATTTTTACTTCATTTGCTTGGTTTCTGCACAATATATTGCATTTTTGGAGTAACTATAAAAGCTACAAAAAAAAATTCACTACAATCAATTTTGTCGTTTGTAGTTGTAGGAAAGTACTTTTAGTGCTTTCAAATTGCTGAATTCTGGCTTTTTTTGACATGCGTTACCGATTACTCAGAAACCTTCGGAGCAAAAAAAAAATTGTTTTCGGATAAAACACTACAAATGATTTAAAACATATTTCAACAAAAAAAAACAAAATTTACTTCATTTGCTTGGTTTCTGCACAATATATTGTATTTTCGGAGTAACTATAGAAGCTACAAAAAAAATTTCACTACAATCAATTTTGTCGTTTGTAGTTGTAGAAAAAGTACTTTTAGTGCTTTCAAATGGGCGAATTCTGCCTTTTTTTGACATGCGTTATCGATTACTCAGAAACCTTCGGAGCAAAAAAAAATTTTTTTCGAATAAAAAACTACAAACGATTTAAAACATATTTTAACACAAAAAAAACCAAAGTTACTTCATTTGCTTGGTTTCTGCACCTTATATTGTATTTTCGGATTAACTATAAAAGCTACAAAAAAAAATTTCACTGCAATCAATTTTGTCATTTGTAGTTGTAGGAAAAGTACTTTTAGTGCTTTCAAATTGCTGAATTCTGCCTTTTTTTGACATGCGTTATCGATTACTCCGAAACCTTCGGAGCAAAAAAAAATTTTTTTTCGCATAAAAAACTACAAACGATTTAAAACATATTTCAACAAAAAAACGCCAAAATTTACTTCATTTGCTTGGTTTCTGCACAATATATTTTATTTTCGGAGTAACTATAAAAGCTACAAAAAAAAATTGCACTACAATCAATTTTGCCATTTGTAGTTGTAGGAAAAGTACTTTTAGTGCTTTCAAATGGCTGAATTCTGCCTTTTTTTGACATGCGTTATAGATTACTCAGAAGCCTTCGGAGCAAAAAAAAAAATTTTTTTCGCGTAAAAAACTACAAATAATTTAAAACATATTTCAACAAAAAATCCAATATTTACTTCATTTGCTTGGTTTCTGCACAATATATTGTATTTTTGGAGTAACTATAAAAGCTACAAAAAAAAAATTCACTACAATCAATTTTGTCGTTTGTAGTTGTAGGAAAGTACTTTTAGTGCTTTCAAATTGCTGAATTCTGGCTTTTTTTGGCATGCGTTATCGATTACTCAGAAACCTTCGGAGCAAAAAAAAAATTGTTTTCGGATAAAAAACTACAAACGATTTACAACATATTTCAACAAAAAAAAACAAAATTTACTTCATTTGCTTGGTTTCTGCACAATATATTGTATTTTCGGAGTAACTATAGAAACTACAAAAAAAAATTCACTACAATCAATTTTGTCGTTTGTAGTTGTAGGAAAAGTACTTTTAGTGCTTTCAAATTGCTGAATTCTGCATTTTTTTGACATGCGTTATCGATTACTCAGAAACCTTCGGAGCAAAAAAAAAATTTTTTTCGGATAAAAAACTACAAACGATTTAAAACATATTTCAACAAAAAAAAACCAAAATTTACTTCATTTGCTTGGTTTCTGCACAATATATTGTATTTTCGGAGTAACTATAAAAGCTACAAAAAAAAATTTCACTACAATCAATTTTGTAGTTTGTAGTTGTAGGAAAAGTACTTTTAGTGCTTTCAAATTGCTGAATTCTGCCTTTTTTTAAAACATATTTCAACAAAAAGACACCAAAATTTACTTCATTTGCTTGGTTTCTGCACAATATATTGTATTTTCGGAGTAACTATAGAAGCTACAAAAAAAAATTCACTACAATCAATTTTGTCGTTTGTAGTTGTAGGAAAAGTACTTTTAGTGCTTTCCAATTTCTGAATTCTGCATTTTTTTGACATGCGTTATAGATTACTCAGAAGCCTTCGGAGCAAAAAAAATAATTTTTTTCGCGTAAAAAACTACAAACGATTTAAAACATATTTCAACAAAAAAAACCAAAATTTACTTCATTTGCTTGGTTTCTGCACAATATATTGTATTTTCGGAGTAACTATAAAAGCTACAAAAAAAAATTGCACTACAATCAATTTTGTTGTTTGTAGTTGTAGGAAAACTACTTTTAGTGCTTTCAAATTGCTGAATTCTGGCTTTTTTTGACATGCGTTATCGATTACTCCGAAACCTTCGGAGCAAAAAAAAAAAATGTTTTCGGATAAAAAATTACAAACGATTTAAAACATATTTCCACAAAAAAAACCAAAATTTACTTCATTTGCTTGGTTTCTGCACAATATATTGTATTTTCGGAGTAACTATAAAAGCAAAAAAAAAAAATTTCACTACAATCAATTCTGTCGTTTGTAGTTGTAGGAAAAGTACTTTTAGTGCTTTCAAATTGCTGAATTCTGGCTGTTTTGACATGCGTTATCGATTACTCCGAAACCTTCGGAGCAAAAAAAATTTTTTTTTTTCGGATAAAAAACTACAAACGATTTAAAACATATTTCAACAAAAAAAGCGAAAATTTACTTCATTTGCTTGGTTTCTGCACAATATATTGTATTTTCGGAGTAACTATAAAAGCTACAAAAAAAAAAATTTCACTACAATCAATTTTGTCGTTTGTAGTTGTAGGAAAAGTACTTTTAGTGCTTTCAAATTGCTGAATTCTGGCTTTTTTTGAAATGCGTTATCGATTACTCCGAAACCTTCGGAGCAAAAAAAAATTTTTTTTTTCGGATAAAAAACTACAAACGATTTAAAACATATTTCAACAAAAAAAAAACAAAATTTACTTCATTTGCTTGGTTTCTGCACAATATATTGTATTTTCGGAGTAACTATAGAAGCTACAAAAAAAAATTCACTACAATCAATTTTGTCGTTTGTAGTTGTAGGAAAAGTACTTTTAGTGCTTTCCAATTTCTGAATTCTGCATTTTTTTGACATGCGTTATAGATTACTCAGAAGCCTTCGGAGCAAAAAAAATAATTTTTTTCGCGTAAAAAACTACAAACGATTTAAAACATATTTCAACAAAAAAAACCAAAATTTACTTCATTTGCTTGGTTTCTGCACAATATATTGTATTTTCGGAGTAACTATAAAAGCTACAAAAAAAAATTGCACTACAATCAATTTTGTTGTTTGTAGTTGTAGGAAAACTACTTTTAGTGCTTTCAAATTGCTGAATTCTGGCTTTTTTTGACATGCGTTATCGATTACTCCGAAACCTTCGGAGCAAAAAAAAAAAATGTTTTCGGATAAAAAATTACAAACGATTTAAAACATATTTCCACAAAAAAAACCAAAATTTACTTCATTTGCTTGGTTTCTGCACAATATATTGTATTTTCGGAGTAACTATAAAAGCAAAAAAAAAAAATTTCACTACAATCAATTCTGTCGTTTGTAGTTGTAGGAAAAGTACTTTTAGTGCTTTCAAATTGCTGAATTCTGGCTGTTTTGACATGCGTTATCGATTACTCCGAAACCTTCGGAGCAAAAAAAATTTTTTTTTTTTCGGATAAAAAACTACAAACGATTTAAAACATATTTCAACAAAAAAAGCGAAAATTTACTTCATTTGCTTGGTTTCTGCACAATATATTGTATTTTCGGAGTAACTATAAAAGCTACAAAAAAAAAAATTTCACTACAATCAATTTTGTCGTTTGTAGTTGTAGGAAAAGTACTTTTAGTGCTTTCAAATTGCTGAATTCTGCCTTTTTTTGACATGCGTTATCGATTACTCAGAAACCTTCGGTGCAAAAAAAAAAATTTGTTTCGGATAAAAAACTAAAACGATTTAAAACATATTTCAAAAAAAAAAAAATTTACTTCATTTGCTTGGTTTCTGCACAATATATTGTATTTTCGGAGTAACTATAAAAGCTCCAAAAAAAAATTTCACCACAATCAATTTTGTCGTTTGTAGTTGTGGGAAAAGTACTTTTAGTGCTTTCAAATTGCTGAATTCTGCCTTTGCTTGACATGCGTTATCGATTACTCAGAAACCTTCGGAGCAAAAAAAAAATTTTTTTTCGGATAAATAAAAAACCACAAACGATTTAAAACATATTTCAACAAAAAAAAAACAAAATTTACTTCATTTGCTTGGTTTCTGCACAATATATTTTATTTTCGGAGTAGATATAAAAGCTAGAAAAAAAATTTTCACTACAATCAATTTTGTCGTTTGTAGTTGTAGGAAAAGTACTTTTAGTGCTTTCAAATTGCTGAATTCTGGCTTTTTTTGACATGCGTTATCGATTACTCCGAAACCTTCGGAGCAAAAAAAAAAAATGTTTTCGGATAAAAAATTACAAACGATTTAAAACATATTTCCACAAAAAAAACCAAAATTTACTTCATTTGCTTGGTTTCTGCACAATATATTGTATTTTCGGAGTAACTATAAAAGCAAAAAAAAAAAATTTCACTATAATCAATTCTGCCGTTTGTAGTTGTAGGAAAAATACTTTTAGTGCTTTCAAATTGCTGAATTCTGCCTTTTTTTGACATGCGTTATTGATTACTACGAAACCTTCGGAGCGCAAAAAAAAAAAATTTTCGCATAAAAAACTACAAATGATTTAAAACATATTTCAACAAAAAATCCAAAATTTACTTCATTTGCTTGGTTTCTGCACAAATAAATGATGATGATGATTTAAAACATATTTCAACAAAAAACCACCAAAATTAATTCATTTGCTTGGTTTCTGCACAATACATTTTATTTTCGGAGTAACTATAAAAGCTACAAAAAAAAAATTGCACTACAATCCATTTTGTCGTTTGTAGTTGTAGGAAAAGTACTTTTAGTGCTTTCAAATTGCTGGATTCTGGCTTTTTTTGACATGCGTTATCGATTACTCCGAAACCTTCGGAGCAAAAAATAATTTTTTTTCGCATAAAAAACTACAAACGATTTCAAACATATTTCAACAAATAAAAACCAAAATTTACTTCATTTGCTTGGTTTCTGCACAATATATTGTATTTTCGGAGTAACTATAAAAGCTACAAAAAAAAAATTTCACTACAATCAATTTTGCCGTTTGTAGTTGTAGGAAAAGTACTTTTAGTGCTTTCAAATTGCTGAATTCTGGCTTTTTTTGACATGCGTTATCGATTACTCCGAAACCTTCGGAGCAAAAAAAATTTTTTTTTTCGGTTAAAAAACTACAAACGATTTAAAACATATTTCAACAAAAAAAAAACAAAATTTACTTCATTTGCTTGGTTTCTGCACAATATATTGTATTTTCGGAGTAACTATAAAAGCTACAAAAAAAAATTCACTGCAATCAATTTTGTCGTTTGTAGTTGTAGGAAAAGTACTTTTAGTGCTTTCAAATTGCTGAATTCTGCATTTTTTTGACATGCGTTATAGATTACTCAGAAGCCTTCGGAGCAAAAAAAAAAATTTTTTTCGCGTAAAAAACTACAAACGATTTAAAACATATTTCAACAAAAAAAACCAAAATTTACTTCATTTGCTTGGTTTCTGCACAATATATTGTATTTTCGGAGTAACTATAAAAGCTACAAAAAAAAATTGCACTACAATCAATTTTGTTGTTTGTAGTTGTAGGAAAACTACTTTTAGTGCTTTCAAATTGCTGAATTCTGGCTTTTTTTGACATGCGTTATCGATTACTCCGAAACCTTCGGAGCAAAAAAAAAAAATGTTTTCGGATAAAAAATTACAAACGATTTAAAACATATTTCCACAAAAAAAACCAAAATTTACTTCATTTGCTTGGTTTCTGCACAATATATTGTATTTTCGGAGTAACTATAAAAGCAAAAAAAAAAAATTTCACTACAATCAATTCTGTCGTTTGTAGTTGTAGGAAAAGTACTTTTAATGCTTTCAAATTGCTGAATTCTGGCTGTTTTGACATGCGTTATCGATTACTCCGAAACCTTCGGAGCAAAAAAAATTTTTTTTTTTTTGGATAAAAAACTACAAACGATTTAAAACATATTTCAACAAAAAAAGCGAAAATTTACTTCATTTGCTTGGTTTCTGCACAATATATTGTATTTTCGGAGTAACTATAAAAGCTACAAAAAAAAAAATTTCACTACAATCAATTTTGTCGTTTGTAGTTGTAGGAAAAGTACTTTTAGTGCTTTCAAATTGCTGAATTCTGGCTTTTTTTGAAATGCGTTATCGATTACTCCGAAACCTTCGGAGCAAAAAAAAATTTTTTTTTTCGGATAAAAAACTACAAACGATTTAAAACATATTTCAACAAAAAAAAAAACAAAATTTACTTCATTTGCTTGGTTTCTGCACAATATATTTTATTTTCGGAGTAGATATAAAAGCTAGAAAAAAAAAATTTTCACTACAATCAATTTTGTCGTTTGTAGTTGTAGGAAAACATAGAAATTGTGTTAGACTTTATTGTTGAGCAGCCAGTTATGAAACGAAATCCACGCAACACTAACTGGCAGCTACATAACCAAATATTAGCTAGGGACCTACCAGTATTACCTCCACAAGCCCCCTCATCAGTGGGAGAACTGGATGATCTGGTAACGACCTTTACAACGGCGCTCTCAAATGCCCTAGAGCAGGCTTGTCCAGTACCAAAACCACGCGGCAAACATAGACCCCACTGGTGGTCTTACGACCTGGATTCGTTCCGTATATCATGCAGGAAGCAATTTAACAAGGCCAAGAGCATCGGTACGGAGCCTGAATGGCTCGAATATAAAGCTAAACTGAGGGCCTATAAAAAGGCTCTAAGGCAAGCGAAGAGAACTTCGTGGAGAAATTTCTGCACCGGGGTCGAAAAAGTCGATGATACAGCGAGACTTAGACGAGTGCTATCAAAAACTCAAACAGCCATTAGCTATTTACGGAAGCCTGACGGATCTTGGACCAGCACGGAAGGGGAAACCCTGGAGCTGCTCCTGAACACACACTTTCCAGGGAACTTGTATGATGCACCTGTAGCATCTGCAACAAACCTGGCGGTAAACATACCCATTACGGAGGAAAGGGTAAGGTGGGCAATCAAAAGCTTTGAGCCGTTCAAGGCAGCCGGGCCAGACGGGATTTTCCCCGCACAACTTATAAACACGCTGGAAATATCAGCTAAATGGCTGGTAGTTCTCTATTCAGCCTGCCTGGCTCTTAATTACATTCCGTGCTCCTGGAGAAGCGCCACGGTAGTCTTTATTCCAAAGGCTGGGAAGGCCTCACACTATGAGCCTAAAGACTACAGACCGATCAGTCTCTCGTCTTTTGCACTTAAAACCTTCGAGAGGATAATTAGCGATTATCTCTCCTCTACTATTGATAGCAACCTTATTTCTAGCTATCAACATGCATACACCAAAGGTAAATCAACGGAAACTGCGCTCCACAGCCTAGTCTCTATTGTTGAAAAATCATTGCACGAAAAGGAGTACTGTCTCGTGGCCTTTCTGGACATCGAAGGGGCTTTCAACAATATAAGGCCGGAGGCTATTAACACTGCTTTAACAAACCTGGGCATAAATAGGTCTCTTATTGGACTAATTGATCAACTACTAAAGGGAAGGAAAATAGTTTCTTCACTGGGAACAGTTGATCTTTCACGCTATGTCACAAGAGGAACGCCTCAGGGTGGTGTTCTCTCCCCGCTCCTATGGAACCTCACCGTAAACTCGCTGCTACGAGACACAAGGTGGGGGGGCGGGAAGATAGTGGCATATGCAGACGATTTAGCTATTGCATATAGGGGCAAATTCCCACAAACCCTGTGTGACTTGATGCAAGTAGCACTGCGAGAAGTTTCTTCATGGTCCTCTCGCTGCGGACTTAGCATCAACCCGGGAAAGGTGGAGCTTGTCCTTTATACCAGGCGGTACAAGATACCACCGCTGAACCTACCAGAACTAGATGGCGTGCGCCTGAACTTAGCTGATAAAGCCAAATTCCTAGGCACAGTGCTAGATAGAAAGCTTAACTGGAAGGAGAATGTCATCCAGCGCCAGAGGAAAGCGTGCATTGCACTTTACACGTGTAAAAGAGCCATTGGCAAAAAATGGGGGCTCAGCCCCAAAATTTGCAGATGGATCTACACTGCGATAATCCAGCCAATTATGCTGTATGGAGTCGTGGTATGGTGGCCTGCGCTAGGAAAGGCAACAAACCTAAATCTGTTAGGAAAAGTCCACAGATCGAGCATGATCTGTATAAGCGGGGCGTTAAGAACAACGCCCAATGAAGCTCTCCAGGCCATTCTTGGCTTTTTGCCACTCGATCTGGAAGGGTACCGGGCAGCAGCGGCATCGGCTCTGCGTCTAAGGGAAACGTCCGTCTGGAGCGCAAGCACTATTGGACACTCCTGTATTCTAAGATCTTACAGCTTTCTCCCTCTGAGCACAGATCGGTGTGCGACCACAACAGTCGGAGATTGTTGTTTTAGAATAAACATTCCCAGCAGGGAAGACTGGGAGAACATAGATCGGTGTCCCGCTACTAATGGCGGCACTTTTATATACACCGACGGCTCGAAGTTAGACGGCAGAGTCGGAGGAGGGGTTTACTCAAGGGATTTGGACCTAGAACTCTCCTTTAGACTACCTGATCACTGCAGCGTCTTCCAGGCTGAAGTTTCTGCAATCATGGACGCCGTGACTTGGATAGGTAAACGCACCATCGGACAGGATATCTGTATTTTCAGCGACAGCCAAGCGGCCATCAAATCCCTTGGCACTTACTCGTTCAACTCTGAACTGACGCTCAGCTGTCGTCGATCTCTTCAAGAGATGGCCCAACAGAACCGCGTGAACCTCACATGGGTCCCGGGACACAGGGACATTGAGGGAAACTGTAGGGCAGACGAACTTGCCAGGCAAGGCACGACCAAGCAGATTCTTCAAGATAAAGAGCGCATAGGTATGCCGTTTGCCACGTGCAAGCTAATGCTGAAGGAGCATACACTCCGCGAAGCCAACGAAAGATGGCTACAAGCCCCAGGGTGCCGGATATCCAAGCAAACCTGGCCAAAATGCGATCTTAAAAGATCTAGACACATATACGCCCTAAAAAGGAAGGAAATCTCCATATTAATAGGTGTTTTAACCGGGCACTGCCTTATTGGTAGGCACGCAGCAAGGCTAGGCGTTCCCTACCGACGATGCTGCAGGAGTTGCAAAGATGATGAGGAAGAGGAAACGGTGGAGCATCTCATCTGCAACTGCCCGGCCTTAAGCGGAGCGAGAAGGCGCTCTCTGGGAGTTCCCTTCCTGGTTAGCTTAAGCCAGGTCGCGGAGCTAGACATAAAGGACTTGATGGCCTTCATCAAGTTATCAAAATGGTTCGAGGAGGGGTAGCGGTGTCGGTTAGGAGTGTCAGTCCCGGGTTTCGGCTATATGGAGAGTCCCAACAGCACTGGGATTTTCCATATGGCCGGGCCCCGGGACTGACTTTCCTAGTGTTTGGTGGTATCACAACGGGCCTTTTATTACTGGCCTAGGTGTGCCTTTGCGGCAGCCACTTCTACCTACCTACCTAGTTGTAGGAAAAGTACTTTTAGTGCTTTCAAATTGCTGAATTCTGCCTTTTTTTGACATGCGTTATCGATTACTCAGAAACCTTCGGTGCAAAAAAAAAAATTTGTTTCGGATAAAAAACTAAAACGATTTAAAACATATTTCAAAAAAAAAAAAATTTACTTCATTTGCTTGGTTTCTGCACAATATATTGTATTTTCGGAGTAACTATAAAAGCTCCAAAAAAAAATTTCACCACAATCAATTTTGTCGTTTGTAGTTGTGGGAAAAGTACTTTTAGTGCTTTCAAATTGCTGAATTCTGCCTTTGCTTGACATGCGTTATCGATTACTCAGAAACCTTCGGAGCAAAAAAAAAATTTTTTTTCGGATAAATAAAAAACCACAAACGATTTAAAACATATTTCAACAAAAAAAAAATAAAATTTACTTCATTTTCTTGGTTTCTGCACAATATATTGTATTTTCGCAGTAACTATAAAAGCTACAAAAAAAATTTAACTACAATCAATTCTGCCGTTTGTAGTTGTAGGAAAAATACTTTTAGTGCTTTCAAATTGCTGAATTCTGCCTTTTTTTGACATGCGTTATTGATTACTACGAAACCTTCGGAGCGCAAAAAAAAAAATTTTCGCATAAAAAACTACAAATGATTTAAAACATATTTCAACAAAAAATCCAAAATTTACTTCATTTGCTTGGTTTCTGCACAAATAAATGATGATGATGATTTAAAACATATTTCAACAAAAAACCACCAAAATTAATTCATTTGCTTGGTTTCTGCACAATATATTTTATTTTCGGAGTAACTATAAAAGCTACAAAAAAAAAATTGCACTACAATCCATTTTGTCGTTTGTAGTTGTAGGAAAAGTACTTTTAGTGCTTTCAAATTGCTGGATTCTGGCTTTTTTTGACATGCGTTATCGATTACTCCGAAACCTTCGGAGCAAAAAATAATTTTTTTTCGCATAAAAAACTACAAACGATTTCAAACATATTTCAACAAATAAAAACCAAAATTTACTTCATTTGCTTGGTTTCTGCACAATATATTGTATTTTCGGAGTAACTATAAAAGCTACAAAAAAAAAATTTCACTACAATCAATTTTGCCGTTTGTAGTTGTAGGAAAAGTACTTTTAGTGCTTTCAAATTGCTGAATTCTGGCTTTTTTTGACATGCGTTATCGATTACTCCGAAACCTTCGGAGCAAAAAAAATTTTTTTTTTCGGTTAAAAAACTACAAACGATTTAAAACATATTTCAACAAAAAAAAAACAAAATTTACTTCATTTGCTTGGTTTCTGCACAATATATTGTATTTTCGGAGTAACTATAAAAGCTACAAAAAAAAATTCACTGCAATCAATTTTGTCGTTTGTAGTTGTAGGAAAAGTACTTTTAGTGCTTTCAAATTGCTGAATTCTGCCTTTTTTTGACATGCGTTATCGATTACTCCGAAACCTTCGGAGCAAAAAAAAAATTTGTTTTTCGCATAAAAACTACAAACGATTTAAAACATATTTCAACAAAAAAACGCCAAAATTTACTTCATTTGCTTGGTTTCTGCAAAATATATTTTATTTTCGGAGTAACTATAAAAGCTACAAAAAAAAAAATTGCACTACAATCAATTTTGTCGTTTGTAGTTGTAGGAAAAGTACTTTTAGTGCTTTCAAATGGCTGAATTCTGCCTTTTTTTGGCATGCGTTATCGATTACTCCGAAACCTTCGGAGCAAAAAAAAAAATTTTTTTTCGCGTAAAAAACTACAAATGATTTAAAACATATTTCAACAAAAAATCCAATTTTTACTTCATTTGCTTGGTTTCTGCACAATATATTGTATTTTTGGAGTAACTATAAAAGCTACAAAAAAAAATTCACTACAATTAATTTTGTCGTTTGTAGTTGTAGGAAAGTACTTTTAGTGCTTTCAAATTGCTGAATTCTGGCTTTTTTTGATATGCGTTACCGATTACTCAGAAACCTTCGGAGCAAAAAAAAAATTGATTTAGGATAAAACACTACAAACGATTTAAAACATATTTCAACAAAAAAAAACAAAATTTACTTCATTTGCTTGGTTTCTACACAATATATTGTATTTTCGGAGTAACTATAGAAGCTACAAAAAAATTTCACTACAATCAATTTTGTCGTTTGTAGTTGTAGAAAAAGTACTTTAAGTGCTTTCAAATGGGTGAATTCTGCCTTTTTTTGACATGCGTTATCGATTACTCAGAAACCTTCGGAGCAAAAAAAAATTTTTTTCGCGTAAAAAACTACAAATGATTTAAAACATATTTCAACAAAAAATCCAATATTTACTTCATTTGCTTGGTTTCTGCACAATATATTGTATTTTCGGAGTAACTATAAAAGCTACAAAAAAAAATTTCACTGCAATCAGGAAAAGTACTTTTAGTGCTTTCAAATTGCTGAATTCTGCCTTTTTTTGACATGCGTTATCGATTACTCCGAAACCTTCGGAGCAAAAAAAAATTTTTTTTCGCATAAAATCTACAAACGATTTAAAACATATTTCAACAAAAAAACGCCAAAATTTACTTCATTTGCTTGGTTTCTGCACAATATATTTTATTTTCGGAGTAACTATAAAAGCTACAAAAAAAATTGCACTACAATCAATTTTGTCGTTTGTAGTTGTAGGAAAAGTACTTTTAGTGCTTTCAAATGGCTGAATTCTGCCTTTTTTTGACATGCGTTATAGATTACTCAGAAGCCTTCATAGCAAAAAAAAAATTTTTTTCGCGTAAAAAACTACAAATGATTTAAAACATATTTCAACAAAAAATCCAATATTTACTTCATTTGCTTGGTTTCTGCACAATATATTGTATTTTTGGAGTAACTATAAAAGCTACAAAAAAAAAAATTCACTACAATCAATTTTGTCGTTTGTAGTTGTAGGAAAGTACTTTTAGTGCTTTCAAATAGCTGAATTCTGGCTTTTTTTGACATGCGTTATCGATTACTCAGAAACCTTCGGAGCAAAAAAAATTGTTTTCGGATAAAAAACTACAAACGATTTACAACATATTTCAACAAAAAAAAAACAAAATTTACTTCATTTGCTTGGTTTCTGCACAATATATTGTATTTTCGGAGTAACTATAAAAACTACAAAAAAAAATTCACTACAATCAATTTTGTCGTTTGTAGTTGTAGGAAAAGTACTTTTAGTGCTTTCAAATTGCTGAATTCTGCCTTTTTTTGACATGCGTTATCGATTACTCAGAAACCTTCGGAGCAAAAAAAAAATTTTTTTCGGATAAAAAACTACAAACGATTTAAAACATCATCATCATTTATTGGCGCTTAACCGCCTAAGCGATTTTGGCCGTTTCGTATCAAAGCACGCCAGTCATTCCTTTTTAGCGATAACCGACCCCAATTGGAAACCCCAAGGGAGTTCAAGTCATCCTCCACCTGTTGTTTCCATCTCAGTCGAGGCCTCCCCCTTCCTCTGCTGCCGAATTCAGGCGACGATAGGAAAACCTTCTGTGCTGGAGCTTCTTTGTCCATTCGCATAACATGGCCCAGCCAGCGGAGTCTTTGGGCTTTAATTCGCTGGACTATGGTCAGATCTGCGTAGAGCTCGTACAGCTCATCGTTAAATTTCCTTCGATACTCGCCGTTGGCATCACGGGAAGGACCATAAATCTTCCGGAGAACTTTTCTCTCAAATACTCCAAGGGCCATCTCATCTTCTCTTATTTCAATTCCGTTTATTAAGTCTATGATTTTATAAATCTTACAGACTAGAAGTACAAATCCAAATCATAAGCAAACTTAAATATAAGTAGAATATAAGCATAAACTGTTAAACATAATACAAAGCAAGTTTAGAGACAAAACATGATCTCGGAAGTGCGAAATCTAGATCAAGACTATGAAAAATGTTATTAAATTCTGCGAGAGCCCTCGAGATGGGATCAAAATTATAGTAGTTAGCACGGATTATCTTGATATGAAAAGGATATTGCGCGCGGAGGTTTCTGCACGGGATATTAAAACTTATTAGAGATAAAAGTTCCGGACAGTTAACCGAGCCACAAATTAGATCATATATGAACATCAAAGTATGAATAGAACGCCTGGACGCCAGAGACTTCATGCTAATGAGGGCACAACGGGCACTGTAAGATGGCAAAGGATCAGTGAAACGGTTGAACAGCAAATCTACTAAAACTTCTTTGTACTCTTTCAATTCTCTGAGAATGAACAGCATAAATCGGATTCCAAATTATGGAGGCATATTCTAGTTTCGAGCGCACTAGACTATCATATAAAGTTTTTCTAGTGTATGGATCTTTGAAATCTTTGGCATATCGCCGCAAAAAAGCCAAGTTGGAGTAAGCCTTGGGTAAAATGCAACTTATGTGATTCGAAAATGTAAATCGCGAGTCAAACATTACTCCAAGATCAACAAACTCACTAACAGAAGAAAGGTTGTCATCAAAAAGTTTATAGGTAGACATATGAGCAGGCAAGGCACGACCAAGCAGATTCTTCAAGATAAAGAGCGCATAGGTATGCCGTTTGCCACGTGCAAGCTAATGCTGAAGGAGCATACACTCCGCGAAGCCAACGAAAGATGGCTACAAGCCCCAGGGTGCCGGATATCCAAGCAAACCTGGCCAAAATGCGATCTTAAAAGATCTAGACACATATACGCCCTAAAAAGGAAGGAAATCTCCATATTAATAGGTGTTTTAACCGGGCACTGCCTTATTGGTAGGCACGCAGCAAGGCTAGGCGTTCCCTACCGACGATGCTGCAGGAGTTGCAAAGATGATGAGGAAGAGGAAACGGTGGAGCATCTCATCTGCAACTGCCCGGCCTTAAGCGGAGCGAGAAGGCGCTCTCTGGGAGTTCCCTTCCTGGTTAGCTTAAGCCAGGTCGCGGAGCTAGACATAAAGGACTTGATGGCCTTCATCAAGTTATCAAAATGGTTCGAGGAGGGGTAGCGGTGTCGGTTAGGAGTGTCAGTCCCGGGTTTCGGCTATATGGAGAGTCCCAACAGCACTGGGATTTTCCATATGGCCGGGCCCCGGGACTGACTTTCCTAGTGTTTGGTGGTATCACAACGGGCCTTTTATTACTGGCCTAGGTGTGCCTTTGCGGCAGCCACTTCTACCTACCTACCTAGTTGTAGGAAAAGTACTTTTAGTGCTTTCAAATTGCTGAATTCTGCCTTTTTTTGACATGCGTTATCGATTACTCAGAAACCTTCGGTGCAAAAAAAAAAATTTGTTTCGGATAAAAAACTAAAACGATTTAAAACATATTTCAAAAAAAAAAAAATTTACTTCATTTGCTTGGTTTCTGCACAATATATTGTATTTTCGGAGTAACTATAAAAGCTCCAAAAAAAAATTTCACCACAATCAATTTTGTCGTTTGTAGTTGTGGGAAAAGTACTTTTAGTGCTTTCAAATTGCTGAATTCTGCCTTTGCTTGACATGCGTTATCGATTACTCAGAAACCTTCGGAGCAAAAAAAAAATTTTTTTTCGGATAAATAAAAAACCACAAACGATTTAAAACATATTTCAACAAAAAAAAAATAAAATTTACTTCATTTTCTTGGTTTCTGCACAATATATTGTATTTTCGCAGTAACTATAAAAGCTACAAAAAAAATTTAACTACAATCAATTCTGCCGTTTGTAGTTGTAGGAAAAATACTTTTAGTGCTTTCAAATTGCTGAATTCTGCCTTTTTTTGACATGCGTTATTGATTACTACGAAACCTTCGGAGCGCAAAAAAAAAAATTTTCGCATAAAAAACTACAAATGATTTAAAACATATTTCAACAAAAAATCCAAAATTTACTTCATTTGCTTGGTTTCTGCACAAATAAATGATGATGATGATTTAAAACATATTTCAACAAAAAACCACCAAAATTAATTCATTTGCTTGGTTTCTGCACAATATATTTTATTTTCGGAGTAACTATAAAAGCTACAAAAAAAAAATTGCACTACAATCCATTTTGTCGTTTGTAGTTGTAGGAAAAGTACTTTTAGTGCTTTCAAATTGCTGGATTCTGGCTTTTTTTGACATGCGTTATCGATTACTCCGAAACCTTCGGAGCAAAAAATAATTTTTTTTCGCATAAAAAACTACAAACGATTTCAAACATATTTCAACAAATAAAAACCAAAATTTACTTCATTTGCTTGGTTTCTGCACAATATATTGTATTTTCGGAGTAACTATAAAAGCTACAAAAAAAAAATTTCACTACAATCAATTTTGCCGTTTGTAGTTGTAGGAAAAGTACTTTTAGTGCTTTCAAATTGCTGAATTCTGGCTTTTTTTGACATGCGTTATCGATTACTCCGAAACCTTCGGAGCAAAAAAAATTTTTTTTTTCGGTTAAAAAACTACAAACGATTTAAAACATATTTCAACAAAAAAAAAACAAAATTTACTTCATTTGCTTGGTTTCTGCACAATATATTGTATTTTCGGAGTAACTATAAAAGCTACAAAAAAAAATTCACTGCAATCAATTTTGTCGTTTGTAGTTGTAGGAAAAGTACTTTTAGTGCTTTCAAATTGCTGAATTCTGCCTTTTTTTGACATGCGTTATCGATTACTCCGAAACCTTCGGAGCAAAAAAAAAATTTGTTTTTCGCATAAAAACTACAAACGATTTAAAACATATTTCAACAAAAAAACGCCAAAATTTACTTCATTTGCTTGGTTTCTGCAAAATATATTTTATTTTCGGAGTAACTATAAAAGCTACAAAAAAAAAAATTGCACTACAATCAATTTTGTCGTTTGTAGTTGTAGGAAAAGTACTTTTAGTGCTTTCAAATGGCTGAATTCTGCCTTTTTTTGGCATGCGTTATCGATTACTCCGAAACCTTCGGAGCAAAAAAAAAAATTTTTTTTCGCGTAAAAAACTACAAATGATTTAAAACATATTTCAACAAAAAATCCAATTTTTACTTCATTTGCTTGGTTTCTGCACAATATATTGTATTTTTGGAGTAACTATAAAAGCTACAAAAAAAAATTCACTACAATTAATTTTGTCGTTTGTAGTTGTAGGAAAGTACTTTTAGTGCTTTCAAATTGCTGAATTCTGGCTTTTTTTGATATGCGTTACCGATTACTCAGAAACCTTCGGAGCAAAAAAAAAATTGATTTAGGATAAAACACTACAAACGATTTAAAACATATTTCAACAAAAAAAAACAAAATTTACTTCATTTGCTTGGTTTCTACACAATATATTGTATTTTCGGAGTAACTATAGAAGCTACAAAAAAATTTCACTACAATCAATTTTGTCGTTTGTAGTTGTAGAAAAAGTACTTTAAGTGCTTTCAAATGGGTGAATTCTGCCTTTTTTTGACATGCGTTATCGATTACTCAGAAACCTTCGGAGCAAAAAAAAATTTTTTTCGCGTAAAAAACTACAAATGATTTAAAACATATTTCAACAAAAAATCCAATATTTACTTCATTTGCTTGGTTTCTGCACAATATATTGTATTTTCGGAGTAACTATAAAAGCTACAAAAAAAAATTTCACTGCAATCAGGAAAAGTACTTTTAGTGCTTTCAAATTGCTGAATTCTGCCTTTTTTTGACATGCGTTATCGATTACTCCGAAACCTTCGGAGCAAAAAAAAATTTTTTTTCGCATAAAATCTACAAACGATTTAAAACATATTTCAACAAAAAAACGCCAAAATTTACTTCATTTGCTTGGTTTCTGCACAATATATTTTATTTTCGGAGTAACTATAAAAGCTACAAAAAAAATTGCACTACAATCAATTTTGTCGTTTGTAGTTGTAGGAAAAGTACTTTTAGTGCTTTCAAATGGCTGAATTCTGCCTTTTTTTGACATGCGTTATAGATTACTCAGAAGCCTTCATAGCAAAAAAAAAATTTTTTTCGCGTAAAAAACTACAAATGATTTAAAACATATTTCAACAAAAAATCCAATATTTACTTCATTTGCTTGGTTTCTGCACAATATATTGTATTTTTGGAGTAACTATAAAAGCTACAAAAAAAAAAATTCACTACAATCAATTTTGTCGTTTGTAGTTGTAGGAAAGTACTTTTAGTGCTTTCAAATAGCTGAATTCTGGCTTTTTTTGACATGCGTTATCGATTACTCAGAAACCTTCGGAGCAAAAAAAATTGTTTTCGGATAAAAAACTACAAACGATTTACAACATATTTCAACAAAAAAAAAACAAAATTTACTTCATTTGCTTGGTTTCTGCACAATATATTGTATTTTCGGAGTAACTATAAAAACTACAAAAAAAAATTCACTACAATCAATTTTGTCGTTTGTAGTTGTAGGAAAAGTACTTTTAGTGCTTTCAAATTGCTGAATTCTGCCTTTTTTTGACATGCGTTATCGATTACTCAGAAACCTTCGGAGCAAAAAAAAAATTTTTTTCGGATAAAAAACTACAAACGATTTAAAACATCATCATCATTTATTGGCGCTTAACCGCCTAAGCGATTTTGGCCGTTTCGTATCAAAGCACGCCAGTCATTCCTTTTTAGCGATAACCGACCCCAATTGGAAACCCCAAGGGAGTTCAAGTCATCCTCCACCTGTTGTTTCCATCTCAGTCGAGGCCTCCCCCTTCCTCTGCTGCCGAATTCAGGCGACGATAGGAAAACCTTCTGTGCTGGAGCTTCTTTGTCCATTCGCATAACATGGCCCAGCCAGCGGAGTCTTTGGGCTTTAATTCGCTGGACTATGGTCAGATCTGCGTAGAGCTCGTACAGCTCATCGTTAAATTTCCTTCGATACTCGCCGTTGGCATCACGGGAAGGACCATAAATCTTCCGGAGAACTTTTCTCTCAAATACTCCAAGGGCCATCTCATCTTCTCTTATTTCAATTCCGTTTATTAAGTCTATGATTTTATAAATCTTACAGACTAGAAGTACAAATCCAAATCATAAGCAAACTTAAATATAAGTAGAATATAAGCATAAACTGTTAAACATAATACAAAGCAAGTTTAGAGACAAAACATGATCTCGGAAGTGCGAAATCTAGATCAAGACTATGAAAAATGTTATTAAATTCTGCGAGAGCCCTCGAGATGGGATCAAAATTATAGTAGTTAGCACGGATTATCTTGATATGAAAAGGATATTGCGCGCGGAGGTTTCTGCACGGGATATTAAAACTTATTAGAGATAAAAGTTCCGGACAGTTAACCGAGCCACAAATTAGATCATATATGAACATCAAAGTATGAATAGAACGCCTGGACGCCAGAGACTTCATGCTAATGAGGGCACAACGGGCACTGTAAGATGGCAAAGGATCAGTGAAACGGTTGAACAGCAAATCTACTAAAACTTCTTTGTACTCTTTCAATTCTCTGAGAATGAACAGCATAAATCGGATTCCAAATTATGGAGGCATATTCTAGTTTCGAGCGCACTAGACTATCATATAAAGTTTTTCTAGTGTATGGATCTTTGAAATCTTTGGCATATCGCCGCAAAAAAGCCAAGTTGGAGTAAGCCTTGGGTAAAATGCAACTTATGTGATTCGAAAATGTAAATCGCGAGTCAAACATTACTCCAAGATCAACAAACTCACTAACAGAAGAAAGGTTGTCATCAAAAAGTTTATAGGTAGACATATGAGCAATGAGGTTTTTCGTGAGCTTCATATGGAAGCATTTTTTTATCTTAAGACGTAAATTATTCACAAGGCTCCAATTAGCTAAATTATTAAGATCTTCCTGCATCAGGACTACATCTGAGAAACTGGCAATGGTTCTGAAAATTTTTAAATCATCTGCATAGAGCAGATACTTGGAATTCCTAAAACAAGATCCTATATCATTAATGAATAGAAGAAAAAGAATAGGCCCGAGAATGCTTCCCTGAGGAACTCCAGATGTGGCTTCGAATGAATAAGATTTTGTGTTCTCAATCTCCACAAAGGAGATTCTATTGGTGAGATAAGATCTCAACCAACATAAAAAAGTAGAATGGAACCCCATTTTTTCGGGCTTGTAAAATAATATACTGTGAGTAACAGTATCAAATGCCTTAGCAAAGTCAGTATAGACAACATCTACTTGTAGGCCAGTTTTAAATGACGAAACACAAAATTGTGAAAAAGAAGCTAGGTTCGTAACAGTGGACCGACCACTAAGAAAGCCAAGTTGACATTCATCTATGGATCCTTTGATTGCAAATAATAACTTCTCTTTGACCACCTTCTCGAAAAGTTTCGAGCAGTTAGAAAGTTTCGAGATCGGTCTATAATTAGCTACATTATTCTTGTTTCCTGATTTAAAAATTGGTGTGATTGAGGCTATTTTCCATCGATCAATAAAAACACCACACGCTAACGAAAAATTAAAAATGTATTTCAAAGGCTTACAAAATGACAAACTGCATTTCTTCAATATAAATGACGAGAATCCGTCAGGATCACATTTTAATGAGGTTTTAAGAGCCGCAATACCGTTGATTACGTCAATTTCCGAGATTGACAAAGACCCAAAACAGACCGTTTTCTCAACATCGGCACAGAAACTGCTAGCCGTGCTTGAAACAAAATTGGATTTGAAAAAATCAGCAAACAGGTTTACAGAATCTAGTAAGCAATTAGAAGATACACCGCAGTATGACATACAAACCGGAATATTGGAACAACCCTTCTTAGAACGTATGTATTTCCAGAAGGCTTTAGGGTTTTCCTTCAACTCGATTTCATATCTGGAAATATATTGCTTGTATAAAAATTTATCAAGTACATTAAAATTTTTACTATAGCGTAAATATATTTCCTTATGGAGAACATTATTGGAAGATTTATACATTTTAAAATATTTATTCCTAAGATTCTTCAGTTTCTTGAGACGATTGGTATACCATGGAAGTTTATGAGTCCGCCCGGGGAGTAAAGTAAGATTATTATTAAAAATTGCATATATATTTCCCAGAAAAGCATCGAAGCATTCCGCTACACTTTTCGAATCGAAAATTGTTAGCCAATCCACTTGAAGAATATCCGCATTTAGGGAGTCGAAATCAGCATCACGGAAATTAAAACTATTATTGGGCATCTCGCTCGAGCTTGATAGAAAATTAACAAACTCGAACGTAAGAGAAAGTGGAACATGATGCATGTCACATTTACATATCGGGAAGGTGGATTCCGACACTTCGAAGATTAAATTTTCATCAACAAAAACGAGGTCCAAGATATTATGCAAAGAATTGAAAAACGAATTAATTTGAGTGAAATTGATACTAAAGAGGCTATCAATGAAATTTATTTCATGCGAACTATTAACATTTGTAGGCGTTAATATACCATTATTAAAAAAATTTGACCAAGTAATTTTACTCAGGTTAAAGTCTCCTAGGACACAAAAATGACTGTCTTCATTCGCTTCATGAAGACTCATAATATTGCTTGTATGAGCAGCGTATAAAGAATCAGGGCTAGAAGGTGGTATGTAAGATACGCAAATATATACTTTATTTAGATTTCCAAAAATGCATACACATAGCTGATCAAGAAGAGTATCATCATTTTCCAACTGGACTAAAGATGAGCGAAGCTTTCGATTTACTGCAATTAAAACCCCGCCACCTCTTAAGCAATTAGTCTTAGATGCGTCTCTATCCTTGCGATATAAATGAAAAAGGTTCGGATCAAAAAATTCTGCATCAGCAAAATTACTGTTTAACCATGTTTCAACAATTACATAAACATCAAATTCGCAACGAGAAGTAGATAAAAAAACTTCATTAGCTTTTGTTCGCATTCCCGAGATGTTTTGAAAATAAATATTTAAATTAAAATTGTTTTTATTACAATCTGCATTAGAACTAATATTTAAGCCACTCATTAATGCGTTGGACCCAACTGATTGCCCCCCGCCATCAGTTGGCCCTCGTCGTTTTTTGAGCCAAAATTAAACGGACGCACCGCAATGTTTGTAGGCCATAAATCGGGAACCAGCAACTTTGGAAGCGAAATGGCATCAACGCCCAACTTGAAATTAACATATCGCAGAGAGCTAGGATCTACACCATTCTTAACCAGTGGAATACAAACGATGGCATTTTGACTAATTCCAGTATGCTGAGATATATGCGCTTTCAATTTCTCGGAAGTAACAGAGGCAGAGAACGGCGAAAGATGCAGCCATTCCCTTTTCGACACAGCGCTAATATCACTATTTATGCCCGACCCAACAACTAACGGTCGCGCACGTAAGCGCGAATTACGTTGAATGGCTCTGTTGTTGCCATACTCCATATCTGCATTATTAGAACCATTCGGCATAGTGCCAATACCAGCCTCTGCGTTAGCATCTTTTTGAATATTATTAGTATTATTTTTTCGATTAATTCTTCTATTTTCCACAATTTTCCATCCATTCGTGTTACCATCAACTTCAGGCGAATTATCATTAGTAACAGAGGTAGGTGACTTAAGTTGCGAAGCAGGAGCAACAGGAATTGGCGTTGCAGAAGAAGTTGTGGCAGGAGCACCAGCATCATTTTGCAGAATTATCGAGGGTGGCTGGGCATTGGAAACAGTATCAGACTGGTTGTATAGTCTCCCGGGCGCTTTAGCAGCACCGTCGACAGATCCAGTGGCAGTTGAAGTGGAAACAGCAGTGGCAATAGCAGCATGGCTAGTAGCAGCAGCGTCATTAGTCAACAAAAATGATGGAGAATGAACAGCAGAGGCAGGCGCAATATGATTGTATAGACCCTCGGCCGCATTAGCAGCGCCGTTGACGGGGCCACTAGCGCCCAATGATGTAGGGGCGTTAAAATTAATTGCACTGCACTGTTTCTCAATATATGTGAGCAAACGAGAGAGAATTGAATTATTCTCAGTAAGCTTACAATGCAAGTCATGCACTTCAGCTTGCAGAGAGTCAGTTTTTTGTCGTAAACACTCATTGTCTTCGTGAAGAACAGACAAAGAAGAAAGAAGATTAGAGTTAAATGTTTTTAACTCAGCAATGTAAGCATTAGCAGTTAATGGATTAGGCATTTGCACTTGAGTGACTTCTTGTTGTTGTAGCGAAGAGTTTGGCGAAATCACAGACTCATTTTGTTGATCTGGAGCACACACACCACAAACGTAGATATTGTCAGCATTGTTGAAATGATTTAGGTCGGTAGGCAAACTACCAACAACACAACTAAGATGGTAAATCTCTCTGCACTTTTCGCATTGCACTGAAGTTTGCGCGCGATCCACTCTATGTCCACAAAAACAAGGCATTATATTGCAATTATTATAAAATGATAACCATAGAGAAAACTAAAAGAGTCAATGTCTCTAACACAATTTTAATGTTAATTTTGATTGTTATCCGACATTAGATAAAACACAAATTTAAGAAAACATAAGAGCGCAGCAAAAACACGTCTGAATCAACTGAATGCACGTACGATAAATTTTGGTCGCTTTGTTGTAATAAATGTTGTTAACAGAAGTAAGGACATTGTCCATGAATCTGAGCCATACATCAGGACAGGTATGATGAGAGACTTATAGAGCGTGATCTTTGTTCTTCGAGAGAGGACTTTACTTCTCAATTGCCTACTCAGTCCAAAGTAGCACTTGTTGGCAAGAGTGATTCTCCGCTGGATTTCTAGACTGATATTATTTTCGGTGTTAATACTGGTTCCCAAATAGACGAAGTCTCTCACAGTTTCAAATTTGTAACTATCAACAGTGACATGGCTGCCAAGGCGCAGGTGCGCCGATTCTTTCTTTGATGACAGCAAATACTTCGTCTTGTCCTCGTTCACGGCAAGACCCACTTTTTTCGCTTCCTTATCCAGTCCAGAGAAGGCAGCGCTTACGGCGCGGTTGTTAAGGCCAATGATATCAATATCATCGGCATACGCCAGCAATTGCACGCTCTTGTAAAAGATTGTACCATTGCGGTTTAGCTCTGCTGCTCGAATTATCTTCTCCAGCATCAGATTGAAGAAATCGCACGAAAGGGAGTCGCCCTGTCTGAAGCCTCGTTTGGTTTCAAATGGCTCAGAGAGGTCCTTCCCGATTCTAACGGAGCTGTTGGTATTGCTCAACGTCATTTGGCAAAGCCGTATAAGCTTTGCAGGGAAGTCAATTTCAGACATGGCGGCATACAGGCAACTCCTTTTTACGCTGTCAAAAGCGGCTTTAAAATCGACAAAGAGATGGTGAGTGTCGATTCTCTTATCATGGGTCTTCTCCAGGATTTGGCGTATCGTGAAAATCTGGTCGATGGTAGACTTACCAGGTCTAAAGCCACACTGATAAGGTCCAATCAGTTTGTCTACGATGGGCTTCAGCCTTTCACACAACACCCTAGAAAGAACCTTATATGCGATATTAAGAAGACTAATTCCGCGGTAGTTGGTGCGGTTAGCGGGATCGCCTTTCTTGTGGATTGGGCAAAGCACACTTAAATTCCAATCCGGAGGCATGCATTCGTCTGACCATATTCTGCATAAGAGTGTGTTTGAACAGCTCGGCGGGTAGTCCGTCTTTTCCAGGCGCTTTGTTGTTTTTGAGCCGGGATATAGCTATCCTCACTTCATCATAGTCAGGTGGTGGGACGACTTTTCCATCGTCAGGGATTGGGGTATCGGGTTCGACGTCTCCCTCGCAATTTAGCAGTGAGGAGAAGTGCTCCCTCCATAATTTAAGTACAATTTGTACGTCGGTTACCAGGTCGCCATTATTGTCCTTACAGGAGCTTGCCCCGGTCTTAAAACCTTCCGTCATCCGCCGGATCTTTTCATAGAATTTTCGGGCATCATTCCTGTCAGCCAGCATCTCAAGCTCCTCACACTCACGCCTTTCGGCCTCACTTTTCTTTTTTCTGAAAAGGCGTCTCTCTTCCTTCTTTGCCTCACGATATTGTTGCCATACACTGCGGGTTGCGCCCGTTCGCAACGTCTCCTTGTAGGCAGCGTCCTTTTTTTTCGAGGCAGTTTTGCATTCCTCATCGTACCAGTTTTTCTTGCGGGCTCGCTGGAACCCTATAGTGGCCTCAGCGGCGGTACGCAATGAGTGAGAGATATGCTTCCATTGCTCGGTTACATCGTTAGGTCGAGGATTGCCCTCTGCTAGCAGGTGTGAGAGTCGAGTTGTGAAATTATCAGCTGTCTGTGTCATGCGCAGCTTCTCGACGTCAAACTTTCCTTCCGTTACTGTGCGCACTTTCTTCGTTGCACAGAGGCGTGTGCGTATCTTGGCTGCGACAAGATAATGGTCAGAGTCAATATTGGGACTACGCAGTGTACGCACGTCCAGAACGGTGGAGCTATGTCTGCCGTCAATCAAGACATGATCAATCTGGTTTCTAGTTCTTTGATCAGGGGACAGCAATGTGGCTTGGTGTATTCGCTTATGCTGGAACCTGGTACTACTGATGACCATATTGCGAGCAGCGGCGAAGTCAATCAACCTAGTGCCGTTGGGGGATGTTATATCGTGGAGACTGAATTTTCCAACTGTGGGACCAAAGACTCCTTCCTTGCCCACCTTGGCATTAAAGTCGCCGAGCACGATTTTGATATCATGCTGGGGGCAGCGATCATAAGTCTGTTCAAGTTTATCGTAGAAGGAGTCCTTCTCTGCGTCGTCCGTCTCCTCTGTCGGCGCATAGGCGCAGATAAATGTTATGTTGAAAAACCTCGCCTTGATGCGGATCGCAGCGAGACGCTCGCTCACAGGAGTGAACGCTAATACTTGGCGGCGAAGTCTCTTTCCCACCACGAATCCTACACCACGCGCTTTGCCGCGTGTCTGGCCACTGTAGTATACGTCACAAGGTCCGATGGTCGTCTTTCCTTGTCCCGTCCATCGCATTTCCTGCAGGGCGGTGATGTCAGCCTTTGCGTTCATGAGGACATCAACCAGTCGGGCAGCGGTACCATCCCTTGAAAGGGTCCGGACATTCCAGGTACATGCCCTAATATCCTTCTCGTAGTCCTTATTTCGTTTTGCCGGGTCGTCAACATTAAAGGGGGTTCTCATCCGAGGCTTTATTAAAATTTTGATTTAAAACATATTTCAACAAAAAAAACCAAAATTTACTTCATTTGCTTGGTTTCTGCACAATATATTGTATTTTCGGAGTAACTATAAAAGCTACAAAAAAAAAATTTCACTACAATCAATTTTGTAGTTT
Source organism: Campiglossa producta (assembly GCA_964058755.1). NCBI lineage: Eukaryota > Metazoa > Arthropoda > Insecta > Diptera > Tephritidae > Campiglossa > Campiglossa producta. The sequence continues at coordinate 73,136,786 of CAXKVI010000001.1, forward strand.
GTAGTTGTAGGAAAAGTACTTTTAGTGCTTTCAAATTGCTGAATTCTGCCTTTTTTTAAAACATATTTCAACAAAAAGACACCAAAATTTACTTCATTTGCTTGGTTTCTGCACAATACATTTTATTTTCGGAGTAACTATAAAAGCTACAAAAAAAAATTGCACTACAATCAATTTTGTTGTTTGTAGTTGTAGGAAAACTACTTTTAGTGCTTTCAAATTGCTGAATTCTGGCTTTTTTTGACATGCGTTATCGATTACTCCGAAACCTTCGGAGAAAAAAAAAATGTTTTCGGATAAAAAATTACAAACGATTTAAAACATATTTCCACAAAAAAAACCAAAATTTACTTCATTTGCTTGGTTTCTGCACAATATATTGTATTTTCGGAGTAACTATAAAAGCAAAAAAAAAAAATTTCACTACAATCAATTCTGTCGTTTGTAGTTGTAGGAAAAGTACTTTTAGTGCTTTCAAATTGCTGAATTCTGGCTGTTTTGACATGCGTTATCGATTACTCCGAAACCTTCGGAGCAAAAAAAATTTTTTTTTTTTTCGGATAAAAAACTACAAACGATTTAAAACATATTTCAACAAAAAAAGCGAAAATTTACTTCATTTGCTTGGTTTCTGCACAATATATTTTATTTTCGGAGTAACTATAAAAGCTACAAAAAAAAAAAATTTTCACTACAATCAATTTTGTCGTTTGTAGTTGTAGGAAAAGTACTTTTAGTGCTTCAAATTGCTGAATTCTGGCTTTTTTTGAAATGCGTTATCGATTACTCCGAAACCTTCGGAGCAAAAAAAATTTTTTTTTTTTCGGATAAAAAACTACAAACGATTTAAAACATATTTCAACAAAAAAAAAAAAAATTTACTTCATTTGCTTGGTTTCTGCACAATATATTTTATTTTCGGAGTAACTATAAAAGCTAGAAAAAAAAATTTTCACTACAATCAATTTTGTCGTTTGTAGTTGTAGGAAAAGTACTTTTAGTGCTTTCAAATTGCTGAATTCTGCCTTTTTTTGACATGCGTTATCGATTACTCAGAAACCTTCGGTGCAAAAAAAAAAAATTTGTTTCGGATAAAAAACTGAAACGATTTAAAACATATTTCAAAAAAAAAAAAATTTACTTCATTTGCTTGGTTTCTGCACAATATATTGTATTTTCGGAGTAACTATAAAAGCTCCAAAAAAAAATTTCACTACAATCAATTTTGTCGTTTGTAGTTGTGGGAAAAGTACTTTTAGTGCTTTCAAATTGCTGAATTCTGCCTTTGCTTGACATGCGTTATCGATTACTCAGAAACCTTCGGAGCAAAAAAAAAAATTTTTTTCGGATAAATAAAAACCACAAACGATTTAAAACATATTTCAACAAAAAAAAAAATAAAATTTACTTCATTTTCTTGGTTTCTGCACAATATATTGTATTTTCGCAGTAACTATAAAAGCTACAAAAAAAAATTTCACTACAATCAATTCTGCCGTTTGTAGTTGTAGGAAAAATACTTTTAGTGCTTTCAAATTGCTGAATTCTGCCTTTTTTTGACATGCGTTATTGATTACTACGAAACCTTCGGAGCGCAAAAAAAAAATTTTCGCATAAAAAACTACAAATGATTTAAAACATATTTCAACAAAAAATCCAAAATTTACTTCATTTGCTTGGTTTCTGCACAAATAAATGATGATGATGATTTAAAACATATTTCAACAAAAAACCACCAAAATTAATTCATTTGCTTGGTTTCTGCACAATATATTTTATTTTCGGAGTAACTATAAAAGCTACAAAAAAAAAATTGCACTACAATCCATTTTGTCGTTTGTAGTTGTAGGAAAAGTACTTTTAGTGCTTTCAAATTGCTGGATTCTGGCTTTTTTTGACATGCGTTATCGATTACTCCGAAACCTTCGGAGCAAAAAAATAATTTTTTTTCGCATAAAAAACTACAAACGATTTAAAACATATTTCAACAAATAAAAACCAAAATTTACTTCATTTGCTTGGTTTCTGCAAAATATGTTGTATTTTCGGAGTAACTATAAAAGCTACAAAAAAAAAATTTCACTACAATCAATTTTGTCGTTTGTAGTTGTAGGAAAAGTACTTTTAGTGCTTTCAAATGGCTGAATTCTGCCTTTTTTTGACATGCGTTATCGATTACTCCGAAACCTTCGGAGCAAAAAAAAAATTTTTTTCGCATAAAAAACTACAAACGATTTAAAACATATTTCAACAAAAAAACACCAAAATTTACTTCATTTGCTTGGTTTCTGCACAATATATTTTATTTTCGGAGTAACTATAAAAGCTAACAAATTGCACTACAATCAATTTTGTCGTTTGTAGATGTAGGAAAAGTACTTTTAGTGCTTTCAAATTGCTGAATTCTGGCTTTTTTTGACATGCGTTATCGATTACTCCGAAACCTTCGGAGCAAAAAACTACAAACGATTTAAAACATATTTCAACAAAAAAAAACCAAACTTTACTTCATTTGCTTGGTTTGTGCACAATATATTGTATTTTCGGAGTAACTATAAAAGCTACAAAAAAAAAAATTTCACTACAATCAATTTTGTAGTTTGTAGTTGTAGGAAAAGTACTTTTAGTGCTTTCAAATTGCTGAATTCTGCCTTTTTTTAAAACATATTTCAACAAAAAGACACCAAAATTTACTTCATTTGCTTGGTTTCTGCACAATACATTTTATTTTCGGAGTAACTATAAAAGCTACAAAAAAAATTGCACTACAATCAATTTTGTTGTTTGTAGTTGTAGGAAAACTACTTTTAGTGCTTTCAAATTGCTGAATTCTGGCTTTTTTTGACATGCGTCATCGATTACTCCGAAACCTTCGGAGCAAAAAAAAAAATTGTTTTCGGATAAAATATTACAAACGATTTAAAACATATTTCCACAAAAAAAACCAAAATTTACTTCATTTGCTTGGTTTCTGCACAATATATTGTATTTTCGGAGTAACTATAAAAGCTACAAAAAAAATTTTTCACTACAATCAATTCTGTCGTTTGTAGTTGTAGGAAAAGTACTTTTAGTGCTTTCAAATTGCTGAATTCTGGCTTTTTTTGACATGCGTTATCGATTACTCCGAAACCTTCGGAGAAAAAAAAAATTTTTTTTCGGATAAAAAACTACAAACGATTTAAAACATATTTCAACAAAAAAAACCAAAATTTACTTCATTTGCTTGGTTTCTGCACAATATATTGTATTGTCGGAGTAACCATAAAAGCTACAAAAAACAAATTTCACTACAATCAATTTTGTCGTTTGTAGTTGTAGGAAAAGTACTTTTAGTGCTTCAAATTGCTGAATACTGGCTTTTTTTGAAATGCGTTATCGATTACTCCGAAACCTTCGGAGCAAAAAAAATTTTTTTTTTTTTTCGGATAAAAAACTACAAACGATTTAAAACATATTTCAACAAAAAAAAAACAAAATTTACTTCATTTTCTTGGTTTCTGCACAATATATTTTATTTTCGGAGTAACTATAAAAGCTAGAAAAAAAATTTTCACTACAATCAATTTTGTCGTTTGTAGTTGTAGGAAAAGTACTTTTAGTGCTTTCAAATTGCTGAATTCTGCCTTTTTTTGACATGCGTTATCGATTACTCAGAAACCTTCGGAGCAAAAAAAAAATTTTTTTTCGGATAAATAAAAAACCACAAACGACTTAAAACATATTTCAACAAAAAAAAAATAAAATTTACTTCATTTTCTTGGTTTCTGCACAATATATTGTATTTTCGAAGTAACTATAAAAGCTACAAAAAAAAATTTCACTACAATCAATTCTGCCGTTTGTAGTTGTAGGAAAAATACTTTTAGTGCTTTCAAATTGCTGAATTCTGCCTTTGCTTGACATGCGTTATCGATTACCCAGAAACCTTCGGTGCAAAAAAAAAAAATTTGTTTCGGATAAAAAACTGAAACGATTTAAAACATATTTCAAAAAAAAAAAAAATTTACTTCATTTGCTTGGTTTCTGCATAATATATTGTATTTTCGGAGTAACTATAAAAGCTCCAAAAAAAATTTTCACTACAATCAATTTTGTCGTTTGTAGTTGTGGGAAAAGTACTTTTAGTGCTTTCAAATTGCTGAATTCTGCCTTTGCTTGACATGCGTTATCGATTACTCAGAAACCTTCGGAGCAAAAAAAAAATTTTTTTCGGATAAATAAAAAACCACAAACGACTTAAAACATATTTCAACAAAAAAAAAATAAAATTTACTTCATTTTCTTGGTTTCTGCACAATATATTGTATTTTCGAAGTAACTATAAAAGCTACAAAAAAAAATTTCACTACAATCAATTCTGCCGTTTGTAGTTGTAGGAAAAATACTTTTAGTGCTTTCAAATTGCTGAATTCTGCCTTTTTTTGACATGCGTTATTGATTACTACGAAACCTTCGGAGCGCAAAAAAAAAAATTTTCGCATAAAAAACTACAAATGATTTAAAACATATTTCAACAAAAAATCCAAAATTTACTTCATTTGCTTGGTTTCTGCACAAATAAATGATGATGATGATTTAAAACATATTTCAACAAAAAACCACCAAAATTAATTCATTTGCTTGGTTTCTGCACAATATATTGTATTTTCGGAGTAACTATAAAAGCTACAAAAAAAAAATTGCACTACAATCCATTTTGTCGTTTGTAGTTGTAGGAAAAGTACTTTTAGTGCTTTCAAATTGCTGGATTCTGGCCCTTTTTGACATGCGTTATCGATTACTCCGAAACCTTCGGAGCAAAAAAATAATTTTTTTTCGCATAAAAAACTACAAACGATTTAAAACATATTTCAACAAATAAAAACCAAAATTTACTTCATTTGCTTGGTTTCTGCACAATATATTGTATTTTCGGAGTAACTATAAAAGCTACAAAAAAAAATTTCACTACAATCAATTTTGTCGTTTGTAGTTGTAGGAAAAGTACTTTTAGTGCTTTCAAATGGCTGAATTCTGCCTCTTTTTAAAACATATTTCAACAAAAAGACACCAAAATTTACTTCATTTGCTTGGTTTCTGCACAATACATTTTATTTTCGGAGTAACTATAAAAGCTACAAAAAAAATTGCACTACAATCAATTTTGTTGTTTGTAGTTGTAGGAAAACTACTTTTAGTGCTTTCAAATTGCTGAATTCTGGCTTTTTTTGACATGCGTCATCGATTACTCCGAAACCTTCGGAGCAAAAAAAAAATTGTTTTCGGATAAAAAATTACAAACGATTTAAAACATATTTCCACAAAAAAACCAAAATTTACTTCATTTGCTTGGTTTCTGCACAATATATGGTATTTTCGGAGTAACTATAAAAGCTACAAAAAAAAAATTTCACTACAATCAATTCTGTCGTTTGTAGTTGTAGGAAAAGTACTTTTAGTGCTTTCAAATTGCTGAATTCTGGCTGTTTTGACATGCGTTATCGATTACTCCGAAACCTTCAGAGCAAAAAAAAATTTTTTTTTCGGATAAAAAACTACAAACGATTTAAAACATATTTCAACAAAAAAAGCCAAAATTTACTTCATTTGCTTGGTTTCTGCACAATATATTGTATTTGCGGAGTAACTATAAAAGCTACAAAAAAAAAATTTCACTACAATCAATTTTGTCGTTTGTAGTTGTAGGAAAAGTACTTTTAGTGCTTTCAAATTGCTGAATTCTGGCTTTTTTTGCCATGCGTTATCGATTACTCCGAAACCTTCAGAGCAAAAAAAATTTTTTTTTTTCGGATAAAAAACTACAAACGATTTAAAACATATTTCAACAAAAAACACCAAAATTTACTTCATTTGCTTGGTTTCTGTACAATATATTTTATTTTCGGAGTAACTATAGAAGCTACAAAAAAAAATTCACTACAATCAATTTTGTCGTTTGTAGTTGCAGGAAAAGTACTTTTAGTGCTTTCAAATTGCTGAATTCTGCCTTTTTTTGACATGCGTTATCGATTACTCAGAAACGTTCGGAGCAAAAAAAAAATTTTTTTCGGATAAAAAACTACAAACGATTTAAAACATATTTCAACAAAAAAAAAACAAAATTTACTTCATTTGCTTGGTTTCTGCACAATATATTTTATTTTCGGAGTAACTATAAAAGCTAGAAAAAAAAATTTTCACTACAATCAATTTTGTCGTTTGTAGTTGTAGGAAAAGTACTTTTAGTGCTTTCAAATTGCTGAATTCTGCCTTTTTTATACATGCGTTATCGATTACTCAGAAACCTTCGGAGCAAAAAAAAAAATTTGTTTCGGATAAAAAACTAAAACGATTTAAAACATATTTCAAAAAAAAAAAAAAAATTTACTTCATTTGCTTGGTTTCTGCAAAATATATTTTATTTTCGGAGTAACTATAAAAGCTCCAAAAAAAAATTTCACTACAATCAATTTTGTCGTTTGTAGTTGTGGGAAAAGTACTTTTAGTGCTTTCAAATTGCTGAATTCTGCCTTTGCTTGACATGCGTTATCGATTACCCAGAAACCTTCGGAGCAAAAAAAAAATTTTTTTTCGGATAAAAAACCACAAACGATTTAAAACATATTTCAACAAAAAAAAAAAATAAAATTTACTTCATTTTCTTGGTTTCTGCACAATATATTGTATTTTCGCAGTAAATATAAAAGCTACAAAAAAAAATTTCACTACAATCAATTCTGCCGTTTGTAGTTGTAGGAAAAATACTTTTAGTGCTTTCAAATTGCTGAATTCTGCCTTTTTTTGACATGCGTTATTGATTACTACGAAACCTTCGGAGCGCAAAAAAAAAAATTTTCGCATAAAAAACTACAAATGATTTAAAACATATTTCAACAAAAAATCCAAAATTTACTTCATTTGCTTGGTTTCTGCACAAATAAATGATGATGATGATTTAAAACATATTTCAACAAAAAACCACCAAAATTAATTCATTTGCTTGGTTTCTGCACAATATATTTTATTTTCGGAGTAACTATAAAAGCTACAAAAAAAAAATTGCACTACAATCCATTTTGTCGTTTGTAGTTGTAGGAAAAGTACTTTTAGTGCTTTCAAATTGCTGGATTCTGGCTTTTTTTGACATGCGTTATCGATTACTCCGAAACCTTCGGAGCAAAAAAATAATTTTTTTCGATTTAAAACATATTTCAACAAATAAAAATCAAAATTTACTTCATTTGCTTGGTTTCTGCACAATATATTGTATTTTCGGAGTAACTATAAAAGTTAAAAAAAAAAAATTTCACTACAATCAATTTTGGCGTTTGTAGTTGTAGGAAAAGTACTTTTAGTGCTTTCAAATGGCTGAATTCTGCCTTTTTTTGACATGCGTTATCGATTACTCCGAAACCTTCGGAGTAAAAAAAAAATTTTTTTTCGCATAAAAAACTACAAACGATTTAAAACATATTTCAACAAAAAAACACCAAAATTTACATCATTTGCTTGGTTTCTGCACAATATATTTTATTTTCGGAGTAACTATAAAAGCTACAAAAAAAAATTGCACTACAATCAATTTTGTCGTTTGTAGATGTAGGAAAAGTACTTTTAGTGCTTTCAAATTGCTGAATTCTGGCTTTTTTTGATATGCGTTATCGATTACTCCGAAACCTTCGGAGCAAAAAAAAAAGTTTTTTTCGGATAAAAACTGCAAACGATTTAAAACATATTTCAACAAAAAAAAAACCAAACTTTACTTCATTTGCTTGGTTTGTGCACAATATATTGTATTTTCGGAGTACCTATAAAAGCTACAAAAAAAAAAAATTCTCTACAATCAATTTTGTAGTTTGTAGTTGTAGGAAAAGTACTTTTAGTGCTTTCAAATTGCTGAATTCTGCCTTTTTTTAAAACATATTTCAACAAAAAGACACCAAAATTTACTTCATTTGCTTGGATTGTGCACAATACATTTTATTTTCGGAGTAACTATAAAAGCTACAAAAAAAAATTGCCCTACAATCAATTTTGTTGTTTTTGGTTGTAGGAAAACTACTTTTAGTGCTTTCAAATTGCTGAATTCTGGCTTTTTTTGACATGCGTTATCGATTACTCCGAAACCTCCGGAGCAAAAAAAAAATTGTTTTCGGATAAAAAATAACAAACGATTTAAAACATATTTCCACAAAAAAAACCAAAATTTACTTCATTTGCTTGGTTTCTGCACAATATATTGTATTTTCGGAGTAACTATAAAAGCTACAAAAAAAAATTTTCACTACAATTAATTCTGTCGTTTGTAGTTGTAGGAAAAGTACTTTTAGTGCTTTCAAATTGCTGAATTCTGGCTGTTTTGACATGCGTTATCGATTACTCCGAAACCTTCAGAGCAAAAAAAAATTTTTTTTCGGATAAAAAACTACAAACGATTTAAAACATATTTCAACAAAAAAAGCCAAAATTTACTTCATTTGCTTGGTTTCTGCAAAATATATTGTATTTTCGGAGTAACTATAAAAGCTACAAAAAAAAAATTCACTACAATCAATTTTGTCGTTTGTAGTTTTAGGAAAAGTACTTTTAGTGCTTTCAAATTGCTGAATTCTGGCTTTTTTTGACATGCGCTATCGATTACTCCGAAACCTTCGGAGCAAAAAAAAATTTTTTTTTCGGATAAAAAACTACAAACGATTTAAAACATATTTCAACAAAAAAAGCCAAAATTTACTTCATTTGCTTGGTTTCTGCACAATATATTGTATTTTCGGAGTAACTATAAAAGCTACAAAAAAAATTTCACTACAATCAATTTTGTCGTTTGTAGTTGTAGGAAAAGTACTTTTAGTGCTTTCAAATTGCTGAATTCTGGCTTTTTTTGACATGCGTTATCGATTACTCCGAAACCTTCGGAGCAAAAAAAAAATTTTTTTTCGGATAAAAAACTACAAACGATTTAAAACATATTTCAACAAAAAAAAAAACCAAAATTTACTTAATTTGCTTGGTTTCTGCACAATAAATTTTATTTTCGGAGTAACTATAAAAGCTACAAAAAAAATTGCACTACAATCAATTTTGTTGTTTGTAGTTGTAGGAAAAGTACTTTTAGTGCTTTCAAATTGCTGAATTCTGGCTTTTTTTGACATGCGTTATCGATTACTCCGAAACCTTCGGAGCAAAAAAAAATTTTTTTTAGGATAAAAAACTACAAACGATTTAAAACATATTTCAACAAAAAAAAAACCAAAATTTACTTCATTTGCTTGGTTTCTGCACAATACATTTTATTTTCGGAGTAACTATAAAAGCTACAAAAAAAATTGCACTACAATCAATTTTGTTGTTTGTAGTTGTAGGAAAAGTACTTTTAGTGCTTTCAAATTGCTGAATTCTGCCATTGTTTGACATGCGTTATCGATTACTCAGAAACCTTCGCAGCAAAAAATTTTTTTTTTCGGATAAAAAACTACAAACGATTTAAAACATATTTCAATAAAAAACACCAAAATTTACTTCATTTGCTTGGTTTCTGCACAATATATTTTATTTTCGGAGTAACTATAAAAGCTACAAAAAAAAAATTTCACTACAATCAATTTTGTCGTTTGTAGTTGTAGGAAAAGTACTTTTAGTGCTTTCAAATTGCTGAATTTTGCCTTTTTTTACATGCGTTATCGATTACTCAGAAACCTTCGGAGAAAAAAAAACAACTTTTTTCGGATAAAAAACTACATACGATTTAAAACATATTTCAACAAAAAAAAACCAAACTTTACTTTATTTGCTTGGTTTCTGGATAATATATTGTATTTTCGGAGTAACTATAAAACCTACAAAAAAAAAATGTAACCACAATCAATTTTGTCGTTTGTAGTTGTAGAGAAAGTACTTTTAGTGCTTTCAAATTGCTGAATTCTGGCTTTTTTTGACATGCGTTATCGATTACTCCGAAACCTTCGTAGCAAAAAAAAAATTTTTTTCGCATAAAAAACTACAAACGATTTAAAACATTGCATTTGATATGCAACGGCCAAAATCGCTTAGGCGGTTAAGCGCCAATAAATAAATGATGATGATGATTTAAAACATATTTCAACAAAAAACCACCAAAATTAATTCATTTGCTTGGTTTCTGCACAATATATTTTATTTTCGGAGTAACTATAAAAGCTACAAAAAAAAAATTGCACTACAATCCATTTTGTCGTTTGTAATTGTAGGAAAAGTACTTTTAGTGCTTTCAAATTGCTGGATTCTGGCTTTTTTTGACATGCGTTATCGATTACTCCGAAACCTTCGCAGCAAAAAAATAATTTTTTTTCGCTTAAAAAACTACAAACGATTTAAAACATATTTCAACAAATAAAAACCAAAATTTACTTCATTTGCTTGGTTTCTGAACAATATATTGTATTTTCGGAGTAACTATAAAAGCTACAAAAAAAAAATTGCACTACAATCCATTTTGTCGTTTGTAATTGTAGGAAAAGTACTTTTAGTGCTTTCAAATTGCTGGATTCTGGCTTTTTTTGACATGCGTTATCGATTACTCCGAAACCTTCGGAGCAAAAAAATAATTTTTTTTCGCATAAAAAACTACAAACGATTTAAAACATATTTCAACAAATAAAAACCAAAATTTACTTCATTTGCTTGGTTTCTGAACAATATATTGTATTTTCGGAGTAACTATAAAAGCTACAAAAAAAAAATTTCACTACAATCAATTTTGTCGTTTGTAGTTGTAGGAAAAGTACTTTTAGTGCTTTCAAATGGCTGAATTCTGCCTTTTTTTGACATGCGTTATCGATTACTCCGAAACCTTCGGAGCAAAAAAAAAATTTTTTTTCGCTAAAAAACTACAAACGATTTAAAACATATTTCAACAAAAAAACACCAAAATTTATTTCATTTGCTTGGTTTCTGCACAATATATTTTATTTCGGATAAAAAACTACAAACGATTTAAAACATATTTCAACAAAAAAAAAACCAAACTTTACTTCATTTGCTTGGTTTGTGCACAATATATTGTATTTTCGGAGTAACTATAAAAGCTACAAAAAAAAAATTTCACTACAATCAATTTTGTAGTTTGTAGTTGTAGGAAAAGTGCTTTTAGTGCTTTCAAATTGCTGAGTTCTGCCTTTTTTTTAAAACATATTTCAACAAAAAGACACCAAAATTTACTTCATTTGCTTGGTTTCTGCACAATACATTTTATTTTCGGAGTAGCTATAAAAGCTACAAAAAAAATTGCACTACAATCAATTTTGTAGTTTGTAGTTGTAGGAAAACAACTTTTAGTGCTTTCAAATTGCTGAATTCTGGCTTTTTTTGACATGCGTTATCGATTACTCCGAAACCTTCGGAGCAAAAAAAAAAGTGTTTTCGGATAAAAATTACAAACGATTTAAAACATATTTCCACAAAAAAAACCAAAATTTACTTCATTTGCTTGGTTTCTGCACAATATATTGTATTTTCGGAGTAACTATAAAAGCTACAAAAAAAAATTTTCACTACAATCAATTCTGTCGTTTGTAGTTGTAGGAAAAGTGCTTTTAGTGCTTTCAAATTGCTGAATTCTGGCTGTTTTGACATGCGTTATCGATTACTCCGAAACCTTCAGAGCAAAAAAAATTTTTTTTTTTCGGATAAAAAACTACAAACGATTTAAAACATATTTCAACAAAAAAAGCCAAAATTTACTTCATTTGCTTGGTTTCTGCACAATATATTGTATTTTCGGAGTAATTATAAAAGCTAAAAAAAAAAAATTTCACTACAATCAATTTTGTCGTTTGTAGTTGTAGGAAAAGTACTTTTAGTGCTTTCGAATTGCTGAATTCTGGCTTTTTTTGAAATGCGTTATCGATTACTCCGAAACCTTCGGAGCAAAAAAAAAATTATTTTTTTTTCGGATAAAAAACTACAAACGATTTAAAACATATTTCAAAAAAAAAAAAATGTACTTCATTTGCTTGGTTTCTGCACAATATATTGTATTTTCGGAGTAACTATAAAAGCTACAAAAAAAAATTTCACTACAATCAATTTTGTCGTTTGTAGTTGTGGGAAAAGTACTTTTAGTGCTTTCAAATTGCTGAATTCTGCCTTTTTTTGACATGCGATATCGATTACTCAGAAACCTTCGGAGAAAAAAACAACAATTTTTTCGGATAAAAAACTACAAACGATTTAAAACATATTTCAACAAAAAAACACCAAAATTTACTTCATTTGCTTGGTTTCTGCACAATATATTTTATTTTCGGAGTAACTATAAAAGCTACAAAAAAAATTGCACTACAATCAATTTTGTCGTTTGTAGATGTAGGAAAAGTACTTTTAGTGCTTTCAAATTGCTGAACGGTTGCGTCGGTCTATATGCCCTACGACGCCGAAGAACCCCCACCACAAACGGAGGTGAAAGACCTGGTGTCAAATTTCTGCACGGGTAATCTTATTATTGGAGCGGACGCTAATGCTCACCATGTCCAATGGGGGAGTTCCGATATCAATGCCAGGGGCGAGTCTCTGTTTGATTACCTCTTAACAACCAACCTGGTAATTTGCAACGTGGGTAATGAGCCTACTTTTATCACTAAGACCCGTAGGGAGGTCATAGACCTCACTATCTGTAGTGAAGGCGCTTATGGGTGGGTCAGAAAATGGCGGGTTCTGGAAGAACATTCATTCTCCGACCACCGTTACATAGAAATGGTTTTAGACTTTATTGTAGAACAACCAATCATGAAGCGCAATCCACGTAACACAAATTGGCAGTTACACAATGAAATATTAGGCAGAGACCTCCCAGTACTGCCCTCACAAGCCCCCTCATCAGTAGAGGAGCTGGAGGATCTTGTTACTACATTTACATCGGCGCTCTCAAATGCTCTAGGACAGGCTTGTCCAGAGCCAAAACCACGCGGTAAACCCAGGCCACATTGGTGGTCCTACGATTTGGACTCGCTCCGAATATCATGCCGGAAACAATTTAACAAGGCCAAGAGCTTCGGCTGTGAGCCTCATTGGCACGAATATAAAGCTAAACTAAGGGCCTACAAAAAAGCTCTGAGACAGGCGAAGAGAACCTCGTGGAGAAATTTCTGCACTGGCGTCGAAAAGGTCGACGACACAGCGAGACTTAGACGAGTCCTCTCGAAAAGTCAAACAACCATCAGCTATCTGCGAAAACCTGACGGATCCTGGACCAGCACGGAAGAGGAAACCCTTGAGCTGCTATTGAATACACATTTTCCGGGGAATCTGCATGATGCACCACTAGCACCTGCAACAAACCTGGCAGTAAATATACCCGTCACTGAGGAAAGAGTAAGGTGGGCAATTAAAAGCTTTGAACCGTATAAGGCTGCCGGGCCGGACGGGATTATCCCCGCGCAACTTATAAACACGTTGGAGACATCAGCTAAATGGCTGGTATTTCTCTTCACAGCCTGCCTGGCTCTCAACCACATTCCGGGCTCCTGGAGAAGCGCCACGGTAGTGTTTATCCCTAAGGCTGGGAAGGCATCCCACTACGAGCCAAAAGACTACAGACCGATCAGTCTCTCGTCCTTTGTACTCAAAACCTTTGAGAGGATACTAAGCGACTACCTCTCAACGACTATTGATAGCAACCTTATTTCTAGCTATCAGCATGCATACACCAAGGGTAAATCAACAGAAACCGCTCTGCACAGCCTAGTATCGGTCATTGAGAAATCGCTGTGTGAAAAGGACTACTGTCTCGTGGCCTTCCTAGACATTGAGGGGGCTTTCAACAATATAAGCCCGGAGGCTATCAACGCCGCTCTAACTAATCTGGGCGTAGATAGACCTCTAACTGGTTTAATTGACCAACTTTTAAGGGGAAGGAAAATAGCTTCTTCACTTGGCACGGTTGAGTTATCACGCTATGTCACAAGGGGAACCCCCCAGGGTGGTGTTCTTTCCCCGCTTTTATGGAACCTCACAGTCAACTCGTTGCTACGTGACACAAGCTGGGGGGGCGGGAAGATAGTGGCATACGCAGACGATTTAGCTATTGCATTCAGAGGCAAGTTCCCACAAACTCTGTGTGACCTGATGCAAGTAGCACTGCGAGAGGTTTCGAGGTGGTCCTCTCGCTGCGGACTTAGTATCAACCCGGGGAAAGTGGAACTTGTCCTCTTCACCAACCGGTACAAAATACCGCCACTAAGCCTACCAGAACTAGATGGCACGCGCCTGGGCTTGTCGGATAAGGCCAAGTTTCTAGGCATAGTTCTGGACAGGAAACTGAATTGGAAGGAGAATGTTCTTCAGCGCCAGAAGAAAGCTTGCATCGCTCTTTACACATGCAAAAGAGCCATTGGCAAAAAATGGGGGCTCAGCCCCAGAGTATGCAGTTGGATCTACACGGCCATCATTCGCCCAATCATGCTTTATGGAGTCGTCGTATGGTGGCCTGCGCTGAGCAAGGCAACATACCTGAATCTGTTGCGGAAAGTCCATAGATCCAATATGATCTGTATAAGCGGTGCGCTAAGGACAACGCCCAACGAAGCCCTCCAGGCCATTCTGGGCATTTTGCCACTTGATCTGGAAGGGTTTCGGTCAGCGGCGGCATCAGCTCTGCGCCTAAGAGAAACCTCCAGTTGGGGGGCGGGTACTATTGGACACTCCAGTATTCTGGAATCTTACAGCTTTCTCCCTCTAAGCACAGATCGTTGTGCGACCACTACAGTCGGTGATAGCTGTTTCAAAATAAACATTCCCAGCAGAGAAGACTGGGAGAGGACGGATTGGTGTCCCGAAACAAATGGTGGCACTTCCATATACACCGACGGCTCGAAGTTGGACGGCAGAGTTGGAGGAGGGGTTTATTCAAGGGATTTGGACCTTGAGCTCTCCTTCAGACTACCTGATCATTGTAGCGTCTTCCAGGCGGAAGTCTCGGCAATCCTAGACGCCGCGGCCTGGTTAAGCAAACGTGTTATCGGAGAAGATATCGCTATTTTCAGCGATAGCCAAGCGGCCATCAAATCCCTTGGCTCATACACGTTCAACTCTGAACTGACGCTCAGCTGTCGTCGATCTCTTCAGGAGATGGCCCAACAGAACCGCGTAAACCTCATATGGGTCCCGGGACATAGGGACATTGAGGGAAACTGTAAGGCAGACGAGCTTGCCAGGCAGGGCACGACCAAGCAGGTTCTTCAGGATAAAGAGCGCTTAGGTATGCCGTTTGCCACATGCAAACTAATGCTGAAGGAGCACACACTCCGTCAAGCCAACGAAAGATGGCTGCAGTCCCCAGGGTGTCGGATATCGAAACAAACCTGGCCAAAATGGGATCTTAAAAGGTCTAGACGCATTTATGCCCTAACTAGGAGGGAAATCTGCATATTGATAGGGGTATTAACCGGTCACTGCCTCATTGGTAGGCATGCAGAAAGGCTAAGTGTACCCTACCGACGATGCTGCAGGAGTTGCAAAGATGATGAGGAGGAGGAAACAGTGGAACACCTCATCTGCAACTGGCCGGCTTTAAGCGGCGCGAGAACGCGCTTTTTGGGAGTTCCGTTCCTGGATAGCCTAAGCCAGATCGCGGAACTGGACATAAAGGACTTGATGGCCTTCATAAAGTCATCTAAGTGGTTCGAGGAGGAGTAACGGTGTCGGTTTAGGAGTGTCAGTCCCGGGATTCTGCTATGTGGAAAATCCCAACAACTCAGGGATTTTCCATTTGGCTGGGTCCCGGGACTGACTTTCCTTGTGTTGGTGGTATCACAACGGGCCTTTCAAAACTGGCCTAAGTGTGCCTCTGCGGCAGCCACTTGAACCTAACCTAAATTGCTGAATTCTGGCTTTTTTTGACATGCGTTATTGATTACTCCGAAACCTTCGGAGCAAAAAAAAAATTTTTTTTCGGATAAAAAACTACAAACGATTTAAAACATATTTCAACAAAAAAAAAAACAAAATTTACTTCATTTGCTTGGTTTCTGCACAATATATTGTATTTTCGGAGTAACTATAAAAGCTACAAAAAAAAATTTCACTACAATCAATTTTGTCGTTTGTAGTTGTAGGAAAAGTACTTTTAGTGCTTTCAAATTGCTGAATTCTGCCTTTTTTTGACATGCGTTATAGATTACTCAGAAACCTTCGGAGCAAAAGAAAAAATTTTTTTCGGATAAAAAACCACAAACGATTTAAAATATATTTCAACAAAAAAAAAACAAAATTTACTTCATTTTCTTGGTTTCTGCACAATATATTGTATTTTCGGAGTAACTATAAAAGCTACAAAAAAAAATTTCACTACAATCAATTCTGCCGTTTGTAGTTGTAGGAAAAGTACTTTTAGTGCTTTCAAATTGCTGAATTCTGCCTTTTTTTGATATGCGTTATCGATTACTCCGAAACCTTCGGAGCGAAAAAAAAAATTTTTCGCATAAAAAACTACAAATGATTTAAAACATATTTCAACAAAAAATCCAAAATATACTTCATTTGCTTGCTTTCTGCACAATATATTGTATTTTTGGAGTAACTATAAAAGCTACAAAAAAAAATTTCTCTACAATCAATTTTGTCGTTTGTAGTTGTAGGAAAAGTACTTTTAGTGCTTTCAAATTGCTGAATTCTGCCTTTGTTTGACATGCGTTATCGATTACTCAGAAACCTTCGGAGCAAAAAAAAATTTTTTTCTCGGATAAAAAACTACAAACGATTTAAAACATATTTCAACAAAATTTACTTCATTTGCTTGGTTTCTGCACAATATATTTTATTTTCGGAGTAACTATAAAAGCTACAAAACAAAATTCACTACAATCAATTTTGTCGTTTGTAGTTGTAGGAAAAGTACTTTTAGTGCTTTCAAATTGCTGAATTCTGGCTTTTTTTTAAATGCGTTATCGATTACTCCGAAACCTTCGGAGCAAAAAAATTTTTTTTTTTCAGATAAAAAACTACAAACGATTTAAAACATACTTCGGAGCAAAAAAAAAATTTTTTTCGGATAAAAAACTACAAACGATTTAAAACATATTTCAACAAAAAAAAAAAAAAAATTTACTTCATTTGCTTGGTTTCTGCACAATATATTTTATTTTCGGACTAACTATAAAAGCTACAAAAAAAATTTTCACTGCAATCAATTTTGTCGTTTGTAGTTGTAGGAAAAGTCCTTTATTGCTTTCAAATTGCTGAATTCTGCCTTTTTTTGACATGCGTTATCGATTACTCAGAAACCTTCGGAGCAAAAAAAAATTTGTTTCGGATAAAAAACTAAAACGACATAAAACATATTTCAAAAAAAAAAAAAATTTACTTCATTTGCTTGGTTTCTGCACAATATATTGTATTTTCGAAGTAACTATAAAAGCTACAAAAAAAAATTTCACTACAATCAATTTTGTCGTTTGTAGTTGTAGGAAAAGTACTTTTAGTGCTTTCAAATTGCTGAATTCTGCCTTTTTTTGACATGCGTTATCGATTACTCAGAAACCTTCGGAGCAAAAAAAAAATTTGTTTCGGATAAAAAACTAAAACGATATAAAACATATTTCAAAAAAAAAAAAAATTTACTTCATTTGCTTGGTTTCTGCACAATATATTGTATTTTCGGAGTAACTATAAAAGCTACAAAAAAAATTTCACTACAATCAATTCTGCCGTTTGTAGTTGTAGGAAAAATACTTTTAGTACTTTCAAATTGCTGAATTCTGCCTTTTTTTGACATGCGTTATCGATTACTACGAAACCTTCGGAGCGAAAAAAAAAAATTTCGCATAAAAAACTACAAATGATTTAAAACATATTTCAACAAAAAATCCAAAATTTACTTCATTTGCTTGGTTTCTGCACAATATATTGTATTTTTGGAGTAACTATAAAAGCTACTAAAAAAAATTTCACTACAATCAATTTTGTCGTTTGTAGTTGTAGGAAAAGTTCTTTTAGTGCTTTCAAATGGCTGAATTCTGCCTTTTTTTGGCATGCGTTATCGATTACTCAGAAACCTTCGGAGCAAAAAAAAAATTTTTTTTCGCGTAAAAAACTACAAATGATTTAAAACATATTTCAACAAAAAAATCCAATTTTTACTTCATTTGCTTGGTTTCTGCACAATATATTGTATTTTTGGAGTAACTATAAAAGCTAAAAAAAAAAAATTCACTTCAATCAATTTTGTCGTTTGTAGTTGTAGGAAAGTACTTTTAGTGCTTTCAAATTGCTGAATTCTGGCTTTTTTTGACATGCGTTATCGATTCCTCAGAAACCTTCGGAGCAAAAAAAAAATTGTTTTCGGATAAAAAACTACAAACGATTTAAAACATATTTCAACAAAAAAAAACAAAATTTACTTCATTTGCTTGGTTTCTGCACAATATATTGCATTTTTGGAGTAACTATAAAAGCTACAAAAAAAAATTTCACTACAATCAATTTTGTCGTTTGTAGTTGTAGGAAAAGTACTTTTAGTGCTTTCAAATGGCTGAATTCTGCCTTTTTTTGGCATGCGTTATCGATTACTCAGAAACCTTCGGAGCAAAAAAAAAAATTTTTTTTTCGCGTAAAAAACTACAAATGATTTAAAACATATTTCAACAAAAAATCCAATTTTTACTTCATTTGCTTGGTTTCTGCACAATATATTGTATTTTTGGAGTAACTATAAAACCTACAAAAAAAAAATGTAACCACAATCAATTTTGTCGTTTGTAGTTGTAGAGAAAGTACTTTTAGTACTTTCAAATTGCTGAATTCTGCCTTTTTTTGACATGCGTTATCGATTACTACGAAACCTTCGGAGCGAAAAAAAAAAATTTCGCATAAAAAACTACAAATGATTTAAAACATATTTCAACAAAAAATCCAAAATTTACTTCATTTGCTTGGTTTCTGCACAATATATTGTATTTTTGGAGTAACTATAAAAGCTACTAAAAAAAATTTCACTACAATCAATTTTGTCGTTTGTAGTTGTAGGAAAAGTTCTTTTAGTGCTTTCAAATGGCTGAATTCTGCCTTTTTTTGGCATGCGTTATCGATTACTCAGAAACCTTCGGAGCAAAAAAAAAATTTTTTTTCGCGTAAAAAACTACAAATGATTTAAAACATATTTCAACAAAAAATCCAATTTTTACTTCATTTGCTTGGTTTCTGCACAATATATTGTATTTTTGGAGTAACTATAAAAGCTAAAAAAAAAAATTCACTTCAATCAATTTTGTCGTTTGTAGTTGTAGGAAAGTACTTTTAGTGCTTTCAAATTGCTGAATTCTGGCTTTTTTTGACATGCGTTATCGATTCCTCAGAAACCTTCGGAGCAAAAAAAAAATTGTTTTCGGATAAAAAACTACAAACGATTTAAAACATATTTCAACAAAAAAAAACAAAATTTACTTCATTTGCTTGGTTTCTGCACAATATATTGCATTTTTGGAGTAACTATAAAAGCTACAAAAAAAAATTTCACTACAATCAATTTTGTCGTTTGTAGTTGTAGGAAAAGTACTTTTAGTGCTTTCAAATGGCTGAATTCTGCCTTTTTTTGGCATGCGTTATCGATTACTCAGAAACCTTCGGAGCAAAAAAAAAAATTTTTTTTCGCGTAAAAAACTACAAATGATTTAAAACATATTTCAACAAAAAATCCAATTTTTACTTCATTTGCTTGGTTTCTGCACAATATATTGTATTTTTGGAGTAACTATAAAAGCTACAAAAAAAAAATTCACTACAATCAATTTTGTCGTTTGTAGTTGTAGGAAAGTACTTTTAGTGCTTTCAAATTGCTGAATTCTGCCTTTGTTTGACATGCGTTATCGATTACTCAGAAACCTTCGGAGCACAAAAAAATTTTTTTTTTCGGATAAAAAACTGCAAACGATTTAAAACATATTTCAAAAAAAAACAAAATTTACTTCATTTGCTTGGTTTCTGCACAATATATTGTATTTTCGGAGTAACTATAAAAGCTACAAAAAAAAAATTTCACTACAATCAATTTTGTCGTTTGTAGTTGTGGGAAAAGTACTTTTAGTGCTTTCAAATTGCTGAATTCTGCCTTTTTTTGACATGCGATATCGATTACTCAGAAACCTTCGGAGAAAAAAAAAACAATTTTTTTCGGATAAAAAACTACAAACGATTTAAAACATATTTCAACAAAAAAACACCAAAATTTACTTCATTTGCTTGGTTTCTGTACAATATATTTTATTTTCGGAGTAACTATAAAAGCTACAAAAAAAAATTGCACTACAATCAATTTTGTCGTTTGTAGATGTAGGAAAAGTACTTTTAGTGCTTTCAAATTGCTGAATTCTGGCTTTTTTTGACATGCGTTATCGATTCCTCAGAAACCTTCGGAGCAAAAAAAAAATTGTTTTCGGATAAAAAACTACAAACGATTTAAAACATATTTCAACAAAAAAAAACAAAATTTACTTCATTTGCTTGGTTTCTGCACAATATATTGCATTTTTGGAGTAACTATAAAAGCTACAAAAAAAAATTTCACTACAATCAATTTTGTCGTTTGTAGTTGTAGGAAAAGTACTTTTAGTGCTTTCAAATGGCTGAATTCTGCCTTTTTTTGGCATGCGTTATCGATTACTCAGAAACCTTCGGAGCAAAAAAAAAAATTTTTTTTTCGCGTAAAAAACTACAAATGATTTAAAACATATTTCAACAAAAAATCCAATTTTTACTTCATTTGCTTGGTTTCTGCACAATATATTGTATTTTTGGAGTAACTATAAAACCTACAAAAAAAAAATGTAACCACAATCAATTTTGTCGTTTGTAGTTGTAGAGAAAGTACTTTTAGTACTTTCAAATTGCTGAATTCTGCCTTTTTTTGACATGCGTTATCGATTACTACGAAACCTTCGGAGCGAAAAAAAAAAATTTCGCATAAAAAACTACAAATGATTTAAAACATATTTCAACAAAAAATCCAAAATTTACTTCATTTGCTTGGTTTCTGCACAATATATTGTATTTTTGGAGTAACTATAAAAGCTACTAAAAAAAATTTCACTACAATCAATTTTGTCGTTTGTAGTTGTAGGAAAAGTTCTTTTAGTGCTTTCAAATGGCTGAATTCTGCCTTTTTTTGGCATGCGTTATCGATTACTCAGAAACCTTCGGAGCAAAAAAAAAATTTTTTTTCGCGTAAAAAACTACAAATGATTTAAAACATATTTCAACAAAAAATCCAATTTTTACTTCATTTGCTTGGTTTCTGCACAATATATTGTATTTTTGGAGTAACTATAAAAGCTAAAAAAAAAAATTCACTTCAATCAATTTTGTCGTTTGTAGTTGTAGGAAAGTACTTTTAGTGCTTTCAAATTGCTGAATTCTGGCTTTTTTTGACATGCGTTATCGATTCCTCAGAAACCTTCGGAGCAAAAAAAAAATTGTTTTCGGATAAAAAACTACAAACGATTTAAAACATATTTCAACAAAAAAAAACAAAATTTACTTCATTTGCTTGGTTTCTGCACAATATATTGCATTTTTGGAGTAACTATAAAAGCTACAAAAAAAAATTTCACTACAATCAATTTTGTCGTTTGTAGTTGTAGGAAAAGTACTTTTAGTGCTTTCAAATGGCTGAATTCTGCCTTTTTTTGGCATGCGTTATCGATTACTCAGAAACCTTCGGAGCAAAAAAAAAAATTTTTTTTCGCGTAAAAAACTACAAATGATTTAAAACATATTTCAACAAAAAATCCAATTTTTACTTCATTTGCTTGGTTTCTGCACAATATATTGTATTTTTGGAGTAACTATAAAAGCTACAAAAAAAAAATTCACTACAATCAATTTTGTCGTTTGTAGTTGTAGGAAAGTACTTTTAGTGCTTTCAAATTGCTGAATTCTGCCTTTGTTTGACATGCGTTATCGATTACTCAGAAACCTTCGGAGCACAAAAAAATTTTTTTTTTCGGATAAAAAACTGCAAACGATTTAAAACATATTTCAAAAAAAAACAAAATTTACTTCATTTGCTTGGTTTCTGCACAATATATTGTATTTTCGGAGTAACTATAAAAGCTACAAAAAAAAAATTTCACTACAATCAATTTTGTCGTTTGTAGTTGTGGGAAAAGTACTTTTAGTGCTTTCAAATTGCTGAATTCTGCCTTTTTTTGACATGCGATATCGATTACTCAGAAACCTTCGGAGAAAAAAAAAACAATTTTTTTCGGATAAAAAACTACAAACGATTTAAAACATATTTCAACAAAAAAACACCAAAATTTACTTCATTTGCTTGGTTTCTGTACAATATATTTTATTTTCGGAGTAACTATAAAAGCTACAAAAAAAAATTGCACTACAATCAATTTTGTCGTTTGTAGATGTAGGAAAAGTACTTTTAGTGCTTTCAAATTGCTGAATTCTGGCTTTTTTTGACATGCGTTATTGATTACTCCGAAACCTTCGGAGAAAAAAAAAAATTTTTTTTCGGATAAAAAACTACAAACGATTTAAAACATATTTCAACAAAAAAAAACCAAAATTTACTTCATTTGCTTGGTTTCTGCATAATATATTTTATTTTCGGAGTAACTATTAAAGCTACAAAAAAAAATTTCACTACAATCAATTTTGTCGTTTGTAGTTGTAGGAAAAGTACTTTAGTGCTTTCAAATTGCTGATTTCTGGCTTTTTTTGACATGTGTTGTCGATTACTCAGAAACCTTCGGAGGAAAAAAAAATTTTTTTAGGATAAAAAACTAAAACGATTTAAAACATATTTCAAAAAAAAAAAAATTTACTTCATTTGCTTGGTTTCTGCACAATATATTGTATTTTCGGAGTAACTATAAAAGCTACAAAAAAAATTTCACTACAATCAATTTTGTCGTTTGTAGTTGTAGGAAAAGTACTTTTAGTGCTTTCAAATTGCTGAATTCTGCCTTTTTTTGACATGCGTTATAGATTACTCAGAAACCTTCGGAGCAAAAAAAAAATTTTTTTCGGATAAAAAACCACAAACGATTTAAAATATATTTCAACAAAAAAAAAACAAAATTTACTTCATTTTCTTGGTTTCTGCACAATATATTGTATTTTCGGAGTAACTATAAAAGCTACAAAAAAAAATTTCACTATAATCAATTCTGCCGTTCGTAGTTGTAGGAAAAATACTTTTAGTGCTTTCAAATTGCTGAATTCTGCCTTTTTTTGATATGCGTTATCGATTACTCCGAAACCTTCGGAGCGAAAAAAAAAATTTTTCGCATAAAAAACTACAAATGATTTAAAACATATTTCAAAAAAAAACAAAATTTACTTCATTTGCTTGGTTTCTGCACAATATATTGTATTTTCGGAGTAACTATAAAAGCTACAAAAAAAAAATTTCACTACAATCAATTTTGTCGTTTGTAGTTGTGGGAAATGTAGTTTTAGTGCTTTCAAATTGCTGAATTCTGCCTTTTTTTGACATGCGATATCGATTACTCAGAAACCTTCGGAGAAAAAAAAAACAATTTTTTTCGGATAAAAAACTACAAACGATTTAAAACATATTTCAACAAAAAAACACCAAAATTTACTTCATTTGCTTGGTTTCTGTACAATATATTTTATTTTCGGAGTAACTATAAAAGCTACAAAAAAAAATTGCACTACAATCAATTTTGTCGTTTGTAGATGTAGGAAAAGTACTTTTAGTGCTTTCAAATTGCTGAATTCTGGCTTTTTTTGACATGCGTTATTGATTACTCCGAAACCTTCGGAGCAAAAAAAAATTTTTTTTCGGATAAAAAACTACAAACGATTTAAAACATATTTCAACAAAAAAAAACCAAAATTTACTTCATTTGCTTGGTTTCTGCATAATATATTGTATTTTCGGAGTAACTATAAAAGCTACAAAAAAAAATTTCACTACAATCAATTTTGTCGTTTGTAGTTGTAGGAAAAGTACTTTAGTGCTTTCAAATTGCTGATTTCTGGCTTTTTTTGACATGTGTTGTCGATTACTCAGAAACCTTCGGAGGAAAAAAAAAATTTTTTTAGGATAAAAAACTAAAACGATTTAAAACATATTTCAAAAAAAAAAAATTTACTTCATTTGCTTGGTTTCTGCACAATATATTGTATTTTTGGAGTAACTATAAAAGCTACAAAAAAAAATTTCACTATAATCAATTCTGCCGTTCGTAGTTGTAGGAAAAATACTTTTAGTGCTTTCAAATTGCTGAATTCTGCCTTTTTTTGACATGCGTTATCGATTACTACGAAACCTTCGGAGCGAAAAAAAAAAAATTTCGCATAAAAAACTACAAATGATTTAAAACATATTTCAACAAAAAATCCAAAATTTACTTCATTTGCTTGGTTTCTGCACAATATATTGTATTTTTGGAGTAACTATAAAAGCTACTAAAAAAAATTTCACTACAATCAATTTTGTCGTTTGTAGTTGTAGGAAAAGTTCTTTTAGTGCTTTCAAATGGCTGAATTCTGCCTTTTTTTGGCATGCGTTATCGATTACTCAGAAACCTTCGGAGCAAAAAAAAAATTTTTTTTCGCGTAAAAAACTACAAATGATTTAAAACATATTTCAACAAAAAATCCAATTTTTACTTCATTTGCTTGGTTTCTGCACAATATATTGTATTTTTGGAGTAACTATAAAAGCTAAAAAAAAAAATTCACTTCAATCAATTTTGTCGTTTGTAGTTGTAGGAAAGTACTTTTAGTGCTTTCAAATTGCTGAATTCTGGCTTTTTTTGACATGCGTTATCGATTCCTCAGAAACCTTCGGAGCAAAAAAAAAATTGTTTTCGGATAAAAAACTACAAACGATTTAAAACATATTTCAACAAAAAAAAACAAAATTTACTTCATTTGCTTGGTTTCTGCACAATATATTGCATTTTTGGAGTAACTATAAAAGCTACAAAAAAAAAATTCACTACAATCAATTTTGTCGTTTGTAGTTGTAGGAAAGTACTTTTAGTGCTTTCAAATTGCTGAATTCTGCCTTTGTTTGACATGCGTTATCGATTACTCAGAAACCTTCGGAGCACAAAAAAATTTTTTTTTTCGGATAAAAAACTACAAACGATTTAAAACATATTTCAAAAAAAAACAAAATTTACTTCATTTGCTTGGTTTCTGCACAATATATTGTATTTTCGGAGTAACTATAAAAGCTACAAAAAAAAAATTTCACTACAATCAATTTTGTCGTTTGTAGTTGTGGGAAAAGTACTTTTAGTGCTTTCAAATTGCTGAATTCTGCCTTTTTTTGACATGCGATATCGATTACTCAGAAACCTTCGGAGAAAAAAAAAACAATTTTTTTCAGATAAAAAACTACAAACGATTTAAAACATATTTCAACAAAAAAACACCAAAATTTACTTCATTTGCTTGGTTTCTGTACAATATATTTTATTTTCGGAGTAACTATAAAAGCTACAAAAAAAAATTGCACTACAATCAATTTTGTCGTTTGTAGATGTAGGAAAAGTACTTTTAGTGCTTTCAAATTGCTGAATTCTGGCTTTTTTTGACATGCGTTATTGATTACTCCGAAACCTTCGGAGCAAAAAAAAATTTTTTTTCGGATAAAAAACTACAAACGATTTAAAACTTATTTCAACAAAAAAAAACCAAAATTTACTTCATTTGCTTGGTTTCTGCATAATATATTGTATTTTCGGAGTAACTATAAAAGCTACAAAAAAAAATTTCACTACAATCAATTTTGTCGTTTGTAGTTGTAGGAAAAGTACTTTAGTGCTTTCAAATTGCTGATTTCTGGCTTTTTTTGACATGTGTTGTCGATTACTCAGAAACCTTCGGAGGAAAAAAAAAATTTTTTTAGGATAAAAAACTAAAACGATTTAAAACATATTTCAAAAAAAAAAAAAATTTACTTCATTTGCTTGGTTTCTGCACAATATATTGTATTTTCGGAGTAACTATAAAAGCTACAAAAAAAATTTCACTACAATCAATTTTGTCGTTTGTAGTTGTAGGAAAAGTACTTTTAGTGCTTTCAAATTGCTGAATTCTGCCTTTTTTTGACATGCGTTATAGATTACTCAGAAACCTTCGGAGCAAAAAAAAAAATTTTTTTCGGATAAAAAACCACAAACGATTTAAAATATATTTCAACAAAAAAAAAACCAAATTTACTTCAGTTTCTTGGTTTCTGCACTATATATTGTATTTTCGGAGTAACTATAAAAGCTACAAAAAAAAATTTCACTATAATCAATTCTGCCGTTCGTAGTTGTAGGAAAAATACTTTTAGTGCTTTCAAATTGCTGAATTCTGCCTTTTTTTGATATGCGTTATCGATTACTCCGAAACCTTCGGAGCGAAAAAAAAAATTTTTCGCATAAAAAACTACAAATGATTTAAAACATATTTCAAAAAAAAACAAAATTTACTTCATTTGCTTGGTTTCTGCACAATATATTGTATTTTCGGAGTAACTATAAAAGCTACAAAAAAAAAATTTCACTACAATCAATTTTGTCGTTTGTAGTTGTGGGAAAAGTAGTTTTAGTGCTTTCAAATTGCTGAATTCTGCCTTTTTTTGACATGCGATATCGATTACTCAGAAACCTTCGGAGAAAAAAAAAACAATTTTTTTCGGATAAAAAACTACAAACGATTTAAAACATATTTCAACAAAAAAACACCAAAATTTACTTCATTTGCTTGGTTTCTGTACAATATATTTTATTTTCGGAGTAACTATAGAAGCTACAAAAAAAAATTGCACTACAATCAATTTTGTCGTTTGTAGATGTAGGAAAAGTACTTTTAGTGCTTTCAAATTGCTGAATTCTGGCTTTTTTTGACATGCGTTATTGATTACTCCGAAACCTTCGGAGCAAAAAAAAAATTTTTTTTCGGATAAAAAACTACAAACGATTTAAAACATATTTCAACAAAAAAAAACCAAAATTTACTTCATTTACTTGGTTTCTGCACAATATATTGTATTTTCGGAGTAACTATAAAAGCTACAAAAAAAAATTTCACTACAATCAATTTTGTCGTTTGTAGTTGTAGGAAAAGTACTTTTAGTGCTTTCAAATTGCTGAATTCTGGCTTTTTTTGACATGCGTTATCGATTACTCAGAAACCTTCGGAGCAAAAAAAAAATTTTTTTAGGATAAAAAACTAAAACGATTTAAAACATATTTCAAAAAAAAAACAAAATTTACTTCATTTGCTTGGTTTCTGCACAATATATTGTATTTTCGGAGTAACTATAAAAGCTACAAAAAAAAATTTCACTACAATCAATTTTGTCGTTTGTAGTTGTAGGAAAAGTACTTTTAGTGCTTTCAAATTGCTGAATTCTGCCTTTTTTTGACATGCGTTATAGATTACTCAGAAACCTTCGGAGCAAAAAAAAAAATTTTTTTCGGATAAAAAACCACAAACGATTTAAAATATATTTCAACAAAAAAAAAACAAAATTTATTTCATTTTCTTGGTTTCTGCACAATATATTGTATTTTCGGAGTAACTATAAAAGCTACAAAAAAAAATTTCACTATAATCAATTCTGCCGTTCGTAGTTGTAGGAAAAATACTTTTAGTGTTTTCAAATTGCTGAATTCTGCCTTTTTTTGATATGCGTTATCGATTACTCCGAAACCTTCGGAGCGAAAAAAAAATTTTTTCGCATAAAAAACTACAAATGATTTAAAACATATTTCAACAAAAAATCCAAAATATACTTCATTTGCTTGGTTTCTGCACAATATATTGTATTTTCGGAGTAACTATAAAAGCTACAAAAAAACAATTTCACTACAATCAATTCTGCCGTTTGTAGTTGTAAGAAAAATACTTTTAGTGCTTTCAAATTGCTGAATTCTGCCTTTTTTTGACATGCGTTATCGATTACTCAGAAACCTTCGGAGCAAAAAAAACAATTTTTTTCGGATAAAAAACTACAAACGATTTAAAACATATTTCAACAAAAAAAAAGCCAAACTTTACTTCATTTGCTTGGTTTCTGCATAATATATTGTATTTTTGGAGTAACTATAAAAGCTACAAAAAAAAAAATTTCACCACAATCAATTTTGTCGTTTGTAGTTGTAGGAAAAGTACTTTTAGTGCTTTCAATTGGCTGAATTCTGGCTTTTTTTGACATCCGTTATCGATTACTCAGAAACCTTCGGAGCAAAAAAAATTTTTTTTCGGATAAAAAACTACAAACCATTTAAAACATATTTCAGCAAAAAAAAAAACAAAATTTACTTCATTTGCTTGGTTTCTGCACAATATATTTTATTTTCGGAGTAACTATAAAAGCTACAAAAAAAAATTTCACTGCAATCGTTTGTAGTTGTAGGAAAAGTACTTTTAGTGCTTTCAAATGGCTGAATTCTGCCTTTTTTTGACATGCGTTATCGATTACTCAGAAACCTTCGGAGCAAAAAAAAAAAATTTTTTTCGGATAAAAAACCACAAACGATTTAAAACATATTTCAACAAAAAAAAATTAAATTTACTTCATTTTCTTGGTTTCTGCACAATATATTGTATTTTCGGAGTAACTATAAAAGCTAAAAAAAAAAATTTCACTACAATCAATTTTGTCGTTTGTAGTTGTAGGAAAAGTACTTTTAGTGCTTTCAAATTGCTGAATTCTGCCTTTTTTTGACATGCGTTATCGATTACTCAGAAACCTTCGGAGCAAAAAAAAAATTTTTTTTCGGATAAAAAACTACAAACGATTTAAAACATATTTCAACAAGAAAAAACCAAAATTTACTTCATTTGCTTGGTTTCTGCACAATATATTGTATTTTCGGAGTAACTATAAAAGCTACAAAAAAAAATGCAGTGCAATCAATTTTGTCGTTTGTAGTTGTAGGAAAAGTACTTTTAGTGCTTTCAAATTGCTGAATTCTGCCTTTTTTTGACATGCGTTATCGATTACTCCGAAACCTTCGGAGCAAAAAAAAAAAATTTGTTTCGGATAAAAAACTAAAACGATATAAAACATATATCAAAAAAAAAAAATTTACTTCATATGCTTGGTTTCTGCACAATATATTGTATTTTCGAAGTAACTATAAAAGCTACAAAAAAAAATTTCACTACAATCAATTTTGTCGTTTGTAGTTGTAGGAAAAGTACTTTTAGTGCTTTCAAATTGCTGAATTCTGCCTTTTTTTGACATGCGTTATCGATTACTCAGAAACCTTCGGAGCAAAAAAAAAAAATTTTTTTCGGATAAAAAACCACAAACGATTTAAAACATATTTCAACAAAAAAAAATTAAATTTACTTCATTTTCTTGGTTTCTGCACAATATATTGTATTTTCGGAGTAACTATAAAAGCTACAAAAAAAAATTTCACTACAATCAATTTTGTCGTTTGTAGTTGTGGGAAAAGTACTTTTAGTGCTTTCAAATTGCTGAATTCTGCCTTTTTTTGACATGCGATATCGATTACTCAGAAACCTTCGGAGAAAAAAAAAACAATTTTTTTCGGATAAAAAACTACAAACGATTTAAAACATATTTCAACAAAAAAACACCAAAATTTACTTCATTTGCTTGGTTTCTGCACAATATATTTTATTTTCGGAGTAACTATAAAAGCTACAAAAAAAAATTGCACTACAATCAATTTTGTCGTTTGTAGATGTAGGAAAAGTACTTTTAGTGCTTTCAAATGGCTGAATTCTGCCTTTTTTTGGCATGCGTTATCGATTACCCAGAAACCTTCGGAGCAAAAAAAAAAATTTTTTTTCGCGTAAAAAACTACAAATGATTTAAAACATATTTCAACAAAAAATCCAATTTTTACTTCATTTGCTTGGTTTCTGCACAATATATTGTATTTTTGGAGTAACTATAAAAGCTAAAAAAAAAAAATTTCACTACAATCAATTTTGTCGTTTGTAGTTGTAGGAAAAGTACTTTTAGTGCTTTCAAATGGCTGAATTCTGCCTTTTTTTGGCATGCGTTATCGATTAGTCAGAAACCTTCGGAGCAAAAAAAAAAATTTTTTTTCGCGTAAAAAACTACAAATGATTTAAAACATATTTCAACAAAAAATCCAATTTTTACTTCATTTGCTTGGTCTCTGCACAATATATTGTATTTTTGGAGTAACTATAAAAGCTACAAAAAAAAAAATTCACTACAATCAATTTTGTCGTTTGTAGTTGTAGGAAAGTACTTTTAGTGCTTTCAAATTGCTAAATTCTGCCTTTGTTTGACATGCGTTATCGATTACTCAGAAACCTTCGAAGCACAAAAAAATTTTTTTTTCGGATAAAAAACTACAAACGATTTAAAACATATTTCAAAAAAAACAAAATTTACTTCATTTGCTTGGTTTCTGCACAATATATTGTATTTTCGGAGTAACTATAAAAGCTACAAAAAAAATTTCACTACAATCAATTTTGTCGTTTGTAGTTGTGGGAAAAGTACTTTTAGTGCTTTCAAATTGCTGAATTCTGCCTTTTTTTGACATGCGATATCGATTACTCAGAAACCTTCGGAGAAAAAAAAACAATTTTTTTCGGATAAAAAACTACAAACGATTTAAAACATATTTCAACAAAAAAACACCAAAATTTACTTCATTTTCTTGGTTTCTTCACAATATATTTTA
Source organism: Campiglossa producta (assembly GCA_964058755.1). Taxonomy (NCBI): domain Eukaryota; kingdom Metazoa; phylum Arthropoda; class Insecta; order Diptera; family Tephritidae; genus Campiglossa; species Campiglossa producta. The sequence goes on from CAXKVI010000001.1 coordinate 73,167,427, forward strand.
TTTTCGGAGTAACTATAAAAGCTACAAAAAAAATTGCACTACAATCAATTTTGTCGTTTGTAGATGTAGGAAAAGTACTTTTAGTGCTTTCAAATTGCTGAATTCTGGCTTTTTTTGACATGCGTTATTGATTACTCCGAAACCTTCGGAGCAAAAAAAATTTTTTTTAGGATAAAAAACTAAAACGATTTAAAACATATTTCAAAAAAAAAAACAAAATTTACTTCATTTGCTTGGTTTCTGCACAATATATTGTATTTTCGGAGTAACTATAAAAGCTATAAAAAAAAATTTCACTACAATCAATTTTGTCGTTTGTAGTTGTAGGAAAAGTACTTTTAGAGCTTTCAAATTGCTGAATTCTGCCTTTTTTGACATGCGTTATAGATTACTCAGAAACCTTCGGAGCAAAAAAAAAAATTTTTTCGGATAAAAAACCACAAACGATTTAAAATATATTTCAACAAAAAAAAAAAACAAAATTTACTTCATTTTCTTGGTTTCTGCACAATATATTGTATTTTCGGAGTAACTATAAAAGCTAAAAAAAAAAATTTCACTACAATAAATTCTGCCGTTTGTAGTTGTAGGAAAAGTACTTTTAGTGCTTTCAAATTGCTGAATTCTGCCTTTTTTGACATGCGATATCGATTACTCAGAAACCTTCGGAGAAAAAAAAACAATTTTTTTCGGATAAAAAACTACAAACGATTTAAAACATATTTCAACAAAAAAAAACCAAAATTTACTTCATTTGCTTGGTTTCTGCACAATATATTGTATTTTCGGAGTAACTATAAAAGCTAAAAAAAAAAATTTCACTACAATCAATTTTGTCGTTTGTAGTTGTAGGAAAAGTACTTTTAGTGCTTTCAAATTGCTGATTTCTGCCTTTTTTGACATGCGATATCGATTACTCAGAAACCTTCGGAGAAAAAAAAACAATTTTTTTCGGATAAAAAACCACAAACGATTTAAAATATATTTCAACAAAAAAAAAACAAAATTTACTTCATTTTCTTGGTTTCTGCACAATATATTGTATTTTCGGAGTAACTATAAAAGCTAAAAAAAAAAATTTCACTACAATCAATTTTGTCGTTTGTAGTTGTAGGAAAAGTACTTTTAGTGCTTTCAAATTGCTGAATTCTGCCTTTTTTGACATGCGATATCGATTACTCAGAAACCTTCGGAGAAAAAAAAACAATTTTTTTCGGATAAAAAACTACAAACGATTTAAAACATATTTCAACAAAAAAAAACCAAAATTTACTTCATTTGCTTGGTTTCTGCACAATATATTGTATTTTCGGAGTAACTAAAAAAGCTACAAAAAAAAATTTCACTACAATCAATTTTGTCGTTTGTAGTTGTAGGAAAAGTACTTTTAGTGCTTTCAAATTGCTGAATTCTGCCTTTTTTTGACATGCGTTATCGATTACTCAGAAACCTTCGGAGCAAAAAAAAATTTTTTTTAGGATAAAAAACTAAAACGATTTAAAACATATTTCAAAAAAAAAACAAAATTTACTTCATTTGCTTGGTTTCTGCACAATATATTGTATTTTCGGAGTAACTATAAAAGCTATAAAAAAAAATTTCACTACAATCAATTTTGTCGTTTGTAGTTGTAGGAAAAGTACTTTTAGTGCTTTCAAATTGCTGAATTCTGCCTTTTTTGACATGCGTTATAGATTACTCAGAAACCCTCGGAGCAAAAAAAAAAATTTTTTTCGGATAAAAAACCACAAACGATTTAAAATATATTTCAACAAAAAAAAAAACAAAATTTACTTCATTTTCTTGGTTTCTGCACAATATATTGTATTTTCGGAGTAACAATAAAAGCTAAAAAAAAAAATTTCACTACAATAAATTCTGCCGTTTGTAGTTGTAGGAAAAATACTTTTAGTGCTTTCAAATTGCTGAATTCTGCCTTTTTTTGATATGCGTTATCGATTACTCCGAAACCTTCGGAGCGAAAAAAAATTTTTTTCGCATAAAAAACTACAAATGATTTAAAACATATTTCAACAAAAAATCCAAAATATACTTCATTTGCTTGGTTTCTGCACAATATATTGTATTTTCGGAGTAACTATAAAAGCTATAAAAAAAAATTTCACTGCAATCAATTTTGTCGTTTGTAGTTGTAGGAAAAGTACTTTTAGTGCCTTCAAATGGCTGAATTCTGCCTTTTTTTGACATGCGTTATCGATTACTCAGAAACCTTCGGAGCAAAAAAAAAATTGTTTTCGGATAAAAAACTACAAACGATTTAAAACATATTTCAACAAAAAAAAACCAAAATTTACTTCATTTTCTTGGTTTCTGCACAATATATTTTATTTTCGGAGTAACTATAAAAGCTACAAAAAAAAATTTCACTGCAATCAATTTTGTCGTTTGTAGTTGTAGGAAAAGTACTTTTAGTGCTTTCAAATGGCTGAATTCTGCCTTTTTTTGACATGCGTTATCGATTACTCAGAAACCTTCGGAGCAAAAAAAAAATTTTTTTAGGATAAAAAACTAAAACTATTTAAAACATATTTCAAAAAAAAAAAAAAAAATTTACTTCATTTGCTTGGTTTCTGCACAATATATTGTATTTTCGGAGTAACTATAAAAGCTACAGAAAAAAATTTCACTACAATCAATTTTGTCGTTTGTAGTTGTAGGAAAAGTACTTTTAGTGCTTTCAAATTGCTGAATTCTGCCTTTTTTTGACATGCGTTATAGATTACTCAGAAACCTTCGGGGCAAAAAAAAAAATTTTTTTTGGATAAAAAACAACAAACGATTTAAAATATATTTCAACAAAAAAAAAAACAAAATTTACTTCATTTTCTTGGTTTCTGCACAATATATTGTATTTGCGGAGTAACTATAAAAGCTACAAAAAAAAATTTCACTGCAATCAATTTTGTCCTTTGTAGTTGTAGGAAAAGTACTTTTAGTGCTTTCAAATGGCTGAATTCTGCCTTTTTTGACATGCGTTATCGATTACTCAGAAACCTTCGGAGCAAAAAAAAATTTTTTTTCGGATAAAAAACTACAAACCATTTAAAACATATTTCAGCAAAAAAAAAACCAAAATTTACTTCATTTGCTTGGTTTCTGCACAATATATTTTATTTTCGGAGTAGCTATAAAAGCTACAAAAAAAATTGCACTACTATCAATTTTGTCGTTTGTAGTTGTAGGAAAGTACTTTTAGTGCTTTCAATTGGCTGAATTCTGGCTTTTTTTGACATGCGTTGACGATTACTCCGAAACCTTCGGGACAAAAAAAAATTTTTTTTTCGGATAAAAAACTACAAACGATTTAAAACATATTTCGACAAAAAAAACCAAAATTTACTTCATTTGCTTGGTTTCTGCACAATATATTGTATTTTCGGAGTAGCTATAAAAGCTACAAAAAAAAAAATTCACTGCAATCAATTTTGTCGTTTGTAGTTGTAGGAAAAGTACTTTTAGTGCTTTCAAATTGCTGAATTCTGCCTTTTTTTGACAAAAAAAAAACAAAATTTACTTCATTTGCTTGGTTTCTGCACAATATATTTTATTTTCGGAGTAACTATGAAAGCTACAAAAAAAAATTGCACTACAATCAATTTTGTCGTTTGTAGTTGTAGGTAAAGTACTTTTAGTGCTTTCAAATTGCTGAATTCTGCCTTTTTTTGACATGCGTTATCGATTACTCCGAAACCTTCGGAGCAAAAAAAAAATTTTTTCGCATAAAAAACTACAAAGGATTTAAAACATATTTCAACAAAAAAACACCAAAATTAATTCATTTGCTTGGTTTCTGCACAATATATTTTATTTTCGGAGTAACTATAAAAGCTACAAAAAAAAATTGCACTACAATCCATTTTGTCCTTTGTAGTTGTAGGAAAAGTACTTTTAGTGCTTTCAAATGGCTGAATTCTGCCTTTATTGACATGCGTTATCGATTACTCAGAAACCTTCGGAGCAAAAAAAAATTTTTTTTCGGATAAAAAACTACAAACCATTTAAAACATATTTCAGCAAAAAAAAACCAAAATTTACTTCATTTGCTTGGTTTCTGCACAATATATTTTATTTTCGGAGTAGCTATAAAAGCTACAAAAAAAAAATTGCACTACAATCAATTTTGTCGTTTGTAGTTGTAGGAAAAGTACTTTTAGTGCTTTCAATTGGCTGAATTCTGGCTTTTTTTGACATGCGTTGACGATTACTCCGAAACCTTCGGGACAAAAAAAAATTTTTTTTCGGATAAAAAACTACAAACGATTTAAAACATATTTCGACAAAAAAAAACCAAAATTTACTTCATTTGCTTGGTTTTTGCACAATATATTGTATTTTCGGAGTAACTATAAAAGCTACAAAAAAAAAAATTCACTGCAATCAATTTTGTCGTTTGTAGTTGTAGGAAAAGTACTTTTAGTGCTTTCAAATTGCTGAATTCTGCCTTTTTTTGACAAAAAAAAAACAAAATTTACTTCATTTGCTTGGTTTCTGCACAATATATTTTATTTTCGGAGTAACTATGAAAGCTACAAAAAAAAATTGCACTACAATCAATTTTGTCGTTTGTAGTTGTAGGAAAAGTACTTTTACTGCTTTCAAATTGCTGAATTCTGCCTTTTTTTGACATGCGTTATCGATTACTCCGAAACCTTCAGAGCAAAAAAAAAAATTTTTTCGCATAAAAAACTACAAAGGATTTAAAACATATTTCAACAAAAAAACACCAAAATTAATTCATTTGCTTGGTTTCTGCACAATATATTTTATTTTCGGAGTAACTATAAAAGCTACAAAAAAAAATTGCACTACAATCCATTTTGTCGTTTGTAGTTGTAGGAAAAGTACTTAAAAAACTACAAACGATTTAAAACATATTTCAACAAATAAAAACCAAAATTTACTTCAGTTGCTTGGTTTCTGCACAATATATTGTATTTTCGGAGTAACTATTAAAGCTAAAAAAAAAAATTTCACTACAATCAATTTTGTCGTTTGTAGTTGTAGGAAAAGTACTTTTAGTGCTTTCAAATGGCTGAATTCTGCCTTTTTTTGACATGCGTTATCGATTACTCCGAAACCTTCGGAGCAAAAAAAAATTTTTTTTCGCATAAAAAAATACAAACGATTTAAAACATATTTCAACAAAAAAACACCAAAATTTACTTCATTTTCTTGGTTTCTGCACAATATATTTTATTTTCAGAGTAACTATAAAAGCTACACAAAAAAAATTGCGCTACAATCAATTTTGTCGTTTGTAGATGTAGGAAAAGTACTTTTAGTGCTTTCAAATTGCTGAATTCTGGCTATTTTTGACATGCGTTATCGATTACTCCGAAACCCTTGGAGCAAAAAAAAATTTTTTTTTCGGATAAAAAACTACAAACGATTTAAAACATATTTCAACAAAAAAAACAAAATTTACTTTATTTTCTTGGTTTCTGCACAATATATTGTATTTTCGGAGTAACTATAAAAGCTACAAAAAAAATTTCACTGCAATCAATTTTGTCGTTTGTAGTTGTAGGAAAAGTACTTTTAGTGCTTTCAAATTGCTGAATTCTGCCTTTTTTTGACATGCGTTATCGATTACTCCGAAACCTTCGGAGCAAAAAAAAAAATTTTTTTCGGATAAAAAACTACAAACGATTTAAAGCATATTTCAACAAAAAAAAACCAAAATTTACTTCATTTGCAAAAAAAAAATTTTTTTCGCATAAAAAAATACAAACGATTTAAAACATATTTCAACAAAAAAACGCCAAAATTTACTTCATTTGCTTGGTTTCTGCACAATATATTTTATTTTCGGAGTAGCTATAAAAGCTACAAAAAAAAATTTCACTACAATCAATTTTGTCGTTTGTAGTTGTAGGAAAAGTACTTTTAGTGCTTTCAAATTGCTGAATTCTGGCCTCTTTTGACATGCATTATCGATTACTCCGAAACCTTCGGAGCAAAAAAAAATTTTTTTTCGCATAAAAAACTACAAACGATTTAAAACATATTTCCACAAAAAAAAACCAAAATTTACTTCATTTGCTTCGTTTCTGCACAATATATTGTATTTTCGGAGTAACTATAAAAGCTACAAAAAAAAATTTCACTACAATCAATTTTGTCGTTTGTAGTTGTAGGAAAAGTACTTTTAGTGCTTTCAAATTGCTGAATTCTGGCTTTTTTGACATGCCTTATCGATTACTCCGAAACCTTCGGAGCAAAAAAAAAATTTTTTTTTGGATAAAAAACTACAAACGATTTAAAACATATTTCAACAAAAAAAACCAAAATTTACTTCATTTTCTTGGTTGCTGCACAATATATTGTATTTTCGGAGTAACTATAAAAGCTACAAAAAAAATTTCACTACAATCAATTTTGTGGTTTGTAGTTGTAGAAAAAGTACTTTTAGTGCTTTCAAATTGCTGAATTTTGGCTTTTTTGACATGCGTTATCGATTACTCAGACACCTTCGGAGCAAAAAAAAATTTTTTTTCGGATAAAAACTACAAACGATTTAAAACATATTTCAACAAAACAAACAAAATTTACTTCATTTGCTTGGTTTCTGCACAATATATTGTATTTTCGGAGTAACTATAAAAGCTATAAAAAAAAAATTTCACTACAATCAATTTTGTCGTTTTTAGTTGTAGGAAAGGTACTCTTAGTGCTTTAAAATTGCTGAATTCTGCATTTTTTACATGCGTTATCGATTACTCCGAAACCTTCGGAGCAAAAAAAAAATTTGTTTCGCATCGAAAACTACAAATGATTTAAAACATCTTTCAACAAAATATCCAAAATTTACTTCATTTGCCTGGTTTCTGCACAATATATTGTATTTTTGGAGTAACTATAAAAGCTACAAAAAAAAAATTCACTACAATCAAGTTTGTCGTTTTTAGTTGTAGGAAAAGTACGTTTAGTGCTTTCAAATTGCTGAATTCTGCCTTTTTTGACATGCGTTATCGATTACTCAGACACCTTCGGAGCAAAAAAAAATTTGTTTCGCATCGAAAACTACAAATGATTTAAAACATCTTTCAACAAAATATCCAAAATTTACTTCATTTGCCTGGTTTCTGCACAATATATTGTATTTTTGGAGTAACTATAAAAGCTACAAAAAAAAAATTCACTACAATCAAGTTTGTCGTTTTTAGTTGTAGGAAAAGTACGTTTAGTGCTTTCAAATTGCTGAATTCTGCCTTTTTTGACATGCGTTATCGATTACTCAGACACCTTCGGAGCAAAAAAAAAATTTTTTTTCGGATAAAAAACTACAAACGATTTAAAACATATTTCAACAAAAAAAAACAAAATTTACTTCATTTGCTTGGTTTCTGCACAATATATTGTATTTTCGGAGTAACTATAAAAGCTACAAAAAAAAATTCACTACAATCAATTTTGTTGTTTGTAGTTGTAGGAAAACTACTTTTAGTGCTTTCAAATTGCTGAATTCTGCCTTTTTTTGACATGCGTTATCGATTACTCAGAAACCTTCGGAGCAAAAAAAAATTTTTTTTCGCATAAAAAACTACAAACGATTTAAAACATATTTCAACAAAAAAAAACAAAATTTACTTCATTTGCTTTGTTTCTGCACAATATATTTTATTTTCGGAGTAACTATAAAAGCTACAAAAAAAATTGCACTACAATCAATTTTGTCGTTTGTAGCTATAAGAAAAGTACTTTTAGTGCTTTCAAATTGCTGAATTCTGCCTTCTTTTGGCATGCGTTATCGATTACTCCGAAACCTTCGGAGCAAAAAAAAAATTTTTTCGAATAAAAAACTAAAAACGATTTAAAACATATTTCAACAAAAAAACACCAAAATTTACTTCATTTGCTTGGTTTCTGCACAATATATTTTATTTTCGGAGTAACTATAAAAGCTACAAAAAAAAATTGCACTACAATCAATTTTGTCCTTTGTAGTTGTAGGAAAAGTACTTTTAGTGCTTTCAAATTGCTGAATTCTGGCTTTTTTTGACATGCGTTATCGATTACTCCGAAACCCTCGGAGCAAAAAAAAAATTTTTTTTCGGATAAAAAACTACAAACGATTTAAAACATATTTCCACAAAAAAAAACCAAAATTTACTTCATTTGCTTGGTTTCTGCACAATATATTGTATTTTCGGAGTAACAATAAAAGCTACAAAAAAAATTCGCTACAATCAATTTTGTCGTTTGTAGCTATAGGAAAAGTACTTTTTTTGACATGCGTTATCGATTACTCAGACACCTTCGGAGCAAAAAAAAATTTGTTTCGCATCGAAAACTACAAATGATTTAAAACATCTTTCAACAAAATATCCAAAATTTACTTCATTTGCCTGGTTTCTGCACAATATATTGTATTTTTGGAGTAACTATAAAAGCTACAAAAAAAAAATTCACTACAATCAAGTTTGTCGTTTTTAGTTGTAGGAAAAGTACGTTTAGTGCTTTCAAATTGCTGAATTCTGCCTTTTTTGACATGCGTTATCGATTACTCAGACACCTTCGGAGCAAAAAAAAAATTTTTTTTCGGATAAAAAACTACAAACGATTTAAAACATATTTCAACAAAAAAAAACAAAATTTACTTCATTTGCTTGGTTTCTGCACAATATATTGTATTTTCGGAGTAACTATAAAAGCTACAAAAAAAAATTCACTACAATCAATTTTGTTGTTTGTAGTTGTAGGAAAACTACTTTTAGTGCTTTCAAATTGCTGAATTCTGCCTTTTTTTGACATGCGTTATCGATTACTCAGAAACCTTCGGAGCAAAAAAAAATTTTTTTTCGCATAAAAAACTACAAACGATTTAAAACATATTTCAACAAAAAAAAACAAAATTTACTTCATTTGCTTTGTTTCTGCACAATATATTTTATTTTCGGAGTAACTATAAAAGCTACAAAAAAAATTGCACTACAATCAATTTTGTCGTTTGTAGCTATAAGAAAAGTACTTTTAGTGCTTTCAAATTGCTGAATTCTGCCTTCTTTTGGCATGCGTTATCGATTACTCCGAAACCTTCGGAGCAAAAAAAAAATTTTTTCGAATAAAAAACTAAAAACGATTTAAAACATATTTCAACAAAAAAACACCAAAATTTACTTCATTTGCTTGGTTTCTGCACAATATATTTTATTTTCGGAGTAACTATAAAAGCTACAAAAAAAAATTGCACTACAATCAATTTTGTCCTTTGTAGTTGTAGGAAAAGTACTTTTAGTGCTTTCAAATTGCTGAATTCTGGCTTTTTTTGACATGCGTTATCGATTACTCCGAAACCCTCGGAGCAAAAAAAAAATTTTTTTTCGGATAAAAAACTACAAACGATTTAAAACATATTTCCACAAAAAAAAACCAAAATTTACTTCATTTGCTTCGTTTCTGCACAATTATTGTATTTTCGGAGTAACTATAAAAGCTACAAAAAAAATTTCACTACAATCAATTTTGTCGTTTGTAGTTGTAGGAAAAGTACTTTTAGTGCTTTCAAATTGCTGAATTCTGGCTTTTTGACATGCCTTATCGATTACTCCGAAACCTTCGGAGCAAAAAAAAAATTTTTTTTTGGATAAAAAAATACAAACGATTTAAAACATATTTCAACAAAAAAAACCAAAATTTACTTCATTTGCTTGGTTTCTGCACAATATATTGTATTTTCGGAGTAACAATAAAAGCTACAAAAAAAAATTTCACTACAATCAATTTTGTCGTTTGTAGTTGTAGGAAAAGTACTTTTAGTGCTTTCAAATTGCTGAATTCTGGCTTTTTTGACATGCGTTATCGATTACTCCGAAACCTTCGGAGCAAAAAAAAATTTTTTTTCGGATAAAAACTACAAACGATTTAAAACATATTTCAACAAAACAAACAAAATTTACTTCATTTGCTTGGTTTCTGCACAATATATTGTATTTTCGGAGTAACTATAAAAGCTACAAAAAAAATTCGCTACAATCAATTTTGTCGTTTGTAGCTATAGGAAAAGTACTTTTAGTGCTTTCAAATTGCTGAAATCTGCCTTTTTTTGACATGCGTTATCGATAACTCCGAAACCTTCGTAGCAAAAAAAAAATTTTTTTCTCGCATAAAAAACTACAAACGATTTAAAACATATTTCAACAAAAAAACACCAAAATTTGCTTCATTTGCTTTGTTTCTGCACAATATGTTTTATTTTCGGAGTAACTATAAAAGCTACAAAAAAAATTGCACTACAATCAATTTTGTCGTTTGTAGTTGTAGGAAAAGTACTTTTAGTGCTTTCAAATTGCTGAATTCTGGCTTTTTTTGACATGCGTTATCGATTACATACTCCGAAACCTTCGGAGCAAAATAAAAATTTTTTTCGCATAAAAAGCTACAAACGATTTAAAACATATTTCAGCAAAAAAAAACCTAAATTTACTTCATTTGCTTGGTTTCTGCACAATATATTGTATTTTCGGAGTAACTATAAAAGCTACAAAAAAAAAATTTCGCTACAATCAATTTTGTCGTTTGTAGCTATAGGAAAAGTACTTTTAGTGCTTTCAAATCTTTGGAGCAAAAAAAAATGAATTTCACTATAATCAATCTCATCGTTTGTAGTTCACAAAAATGCAAAAACAGTTTGAATTTTTTCAAAGCGGGTTCCAGAGTGATATGCATTAGGCGATATCTCCGAAACCTTCGGAGTAAAAAAAAAAAATGAATTTCACTGCAATCAATCTCATCGTTTGTAGCTCACAAAAATGCAAAAAAAGTTTGAGTTTTTTCAAAGCGGGTTCCAGCGTGATGTGCATCAGGCGATATCTCCGAAACCTTTGGAGCAAAAAAAAATTTTTTTTCGGATAAAAAACTACAAACGATTTAAAACATATTTTAACAAAACAAAACTCAAATTTACTTAGTTTGCTTGACACAAGCTGGGGGGGCGGGAAGATAGTGGCATACGCAGACGATTTAGCTATTGCATTCAGAGGTAAGTACCCACAAACTCTGTGTGACCTGATGCAAGTAGCACTGCGAGAAGTTTCGACGTGGTCCTCTCGCTTCGGACTTAGTATCAACCCGGGGAAAGTGGAACTTGTCCTCTTCACCAACCGGTACAAAATACCGTCACTAAGCCTACCAGAACTAGATGGCACGCGCCTGGGCTTGTCGGATAAGGCCAAGTTTCTAGGCATAGTTCTGGACAAGAAACTGAATTGGAAGGAGAATGTTCTTCAGCGCCAGAAGAAAGCTTGCATCGCTCTTTACACATGCAAAAGAGCCATTGGCAAAAAATGGGGGCTCAGCCCTAGAGTATGCAGTTGGATCAACACGGCCATCATTCGTCCAATCATGCTATATGGAGTCGTCGTATGGTGGCCTGCGTTAAGCAAGGCAACATACCTGAATCTGTTGCGGAAAGTCCATAGATCCAATATTATCTGTATAAGCGGTGCGCTAAGGACAACGCCCAACGAAGCCCTCCAGGTCATTCTGGAAATTTTGCCACTTGATCTGGAAGGGTTTCGGTCAGCAGCGGCATCAGCTCTGCGCCTAAGAGAAACCTCCAGTTGGGGTGCAGGTACTATTGGACACTCCAGTATTCTGGAATCTTACAGCTTTCTCCCTCTAAGCACAGATCGTTGTGCGACCACTAGCTGATAGGTGATAGCTGTTTCAAAAAAAACATTCCCAGCAGAGAAGACTGGGAGAGGACGGATTGGTGTCCCGAAACAAATAGTGGCACTTCCATATACACCGACGGCTCGAAGTTGGACGGCAGAGTTGGAGGAGGGGTTTATTCAAGGGATTTGGACCTTGAGCTCTCCTTCAGACTACCTGATCATTGTAGCGTCTTCCAGGCGGAAGTCTCGGCAATAATAGACGCCGCGGCCTGGTTAAGCAAACGTGTTATCGGAGAAGATATCGCTATTTTCAGCGATAGCCAAGCGGCCATCAAATCCCTTGGCTCATACACGTTCAACTCTGAACTGACGCTCAGCTGTCGTCGATCTCTTCAGGAGATGGCCCAACAGAACCGCGTAAACCTCATATGGGTCCCGGGACATAGGGACATTGAGGGAAACTGTAAGGCAGACGAGCTTGCCAGGCAGGGCACGACCAAGCAGGTTCTTCAGGATAAAGAGCGCTTAGGTATGCCGTTTGCCACATGCAAACTAATGCTGAAGGAGCACACACTCCGTCAAGCCAACGAAAGATGGCTGCAATCCCCAGGGTGTCGGATATCGAAACAAACCTGGCCAAAATGGGATCTTAAAAGGTCTAGACGCATTTATGCCCTAACTAGGAGAGAAATCTGCATATTGATAGGGGTATTAACCGGTCACTGCCTCATTGGTAGGCATGCAGAAAGGCTAAATGTGCCCTACCGATGATGATGCAGGAGTTGCAAAGATGATGAGGAGGAGGAAACAGTGGAACACCTCATCTGCAACTGTCCGGCTTTAAGCGGCGCGAGAACGCGCTTTTTGGGAGTTCCGTTCCTGGATAGCCTAAGCCAGATAGCGGAACTGGACATAAAGGACTTGATGGCCTTCATAAAGGCATCTAAGTGGTTCGAGGAGGAGTAACGGTGTCGGTTTAGGAGTGTCAGTCCCGGGATTCTGCTATGTGGAAAATCCCAACAACTCAGGGATTTTCCATTTGGCTGGGTCCCGGGACTGACTTTCCTTGTGTTGGTGGTATCACAACGGGCCTTTCAAAACTGGCCTAAGTGTGCCTCTGCGGCAGCCACTTGAACCTAACCTAACCTACTTAGTTTGCTTGGTTTCCGCACAATGTATTATATTTTCGGAATAACTATAAGAACTACAAAAAAATGAGTTTCACTACAATCAATCTCGTCGTTTGTAGTTGACGAAAGTGCAAAAAAAATTGGAATTTTTTCAAAGCGGGTTCCAACGTGATGGAGCTAAAATATGGCCCGGGATAGCCGGTAACCAGTTTTTTGCTCTGTAGCAAAGGATGATTGCGTTCACTCCAAAAAGTACAAGCTTTCTAAGTGAGGTAAAAGAGCCAACCTATATCTTAACATTTTTCCATCCTTTTTGGATTTAAAGCTATACCTCGAAGTTAACATAGCTATTATTTGTATATACGGTCCCAATGTTTTACACATTGCTGTAGTATTAAAACTTTAAAAAAGCCTGCTGGCGTATTTGTCAGTGCAGCTGATACTTTTTCGAAACAAAGTTTTGTTCAAGTTTAGTATCAGGCGCACAAAATTTACATGAAATAATAGTAGGTTGCTACAAAAACAAAAACACAATTGGAAATAAAATTTGTGCTGCAAACTGGTGTGTAGGGGTGAAGGGGGCGTAAGTGCGGCTACTGCTCCTATCCATTCAACTTACTATTACACTGCATTTGAAAAGTGGCATCTATAACACAGTTTTTCAATAGTAAAATATGTTTAAAGTCTCGCCTGTGGTCACAGTGTCCGGGAAGTGTATTTTTTTTTGTTATGAAAATCTTCGCGGAAAACAGAAAACTGGCCAGTAGGTGGACCCCGAAATCGACAACAAAATGTATCGTCATCATCGTTATCATTTTTCTTAACTTCTATTGGAGCATAGGGCCTTCTTAAGGCAACCAAAACTTTCATGAAGAGTTTCGGTGGCTACAGCAGCGAAAACGGGTGATTTTTGGTTCAAGCTACAGATATAGGTTAAATCTTTACTCACCCTTCGGCGAAAACCATACGTTAGTTTTAATTAAAATTTTTAAAGAAAAATCTCTATTCTTTCTACGGACGCTGCTGGAATTATGTTTTACATTTTTGACAACATGCATATTTTTTTTACATTTCAGTTCAACAATGTTCCCTGTAGGGAATACTGTGGTCGACTACAATAAAAGCTAACTTTTCGTCATCTAATTATATATGCGTGTGTAAAACTTCTATCCTGGCTGTACCTAAAATATCTCCTCAGTGTGTAATAATTTCGAAAACAATTTAAAACAGGCTAGTATTTTTTAACGTATATATTGATAAATGAAAATATTAAAAAAAAAAAATACATTTATAATGAGAGGTATCCAATGATGGTAAAAGAGTGTAAATAATTTTTGAAAAAGGATATACATATGTACCCGAGGCACTAATTGAAAGATAAAATACCTTTTAAAAGGTAAAATTTTGAACAAAAGCGATATAAATTGTTGTCATAGTAGATTTTTGATTGGAAAGCACGATGCTGTTTACAGCTTATTTTCGCCCTATCTGAGGTTTGACTGCTATTGCTTGGCACAACAGATAGAATTTTCAGGTTTAAACTTTCTAATCAACTCATTGTTCAAATTAACAATTTTCTTTAAAATCTTGACTCGAATAAAAAATATTTGTCTATTAAATTAATTATGTCTTTTTAATTGAAAATTTTCAAGATGGTAACATTTTTCTGGTTTCAAATATCGTTTTAGACCTTGTTTAGAAGGCTGTACAGCTACATACAAAATATTTTATTAAAATGGCGCAACGATGAAACGGAAGAAGACCTAAAAATTGACTTAGGTAGGTAGGTAGGTTCAAGTGGCTGCCGCAGAGGCACACTTAGGCCAGTTTTGAAGGCCCGTTGTGATACCACCAACACAAGGAAAGTCAGCCCCGGGACCCAGCCATATGGAAAATCCCTGAGTTGTTGGGATTTTCCACATAGCAGAATCCCGGGACTGACACTCCTAAACCGACACCGTTACTCCTCCTCGAACCACTTAGATGACTTTATGAAGCCCATCAAGTCCTTTATGTCCAGTTCCGCGATCTGGCTTAGACTATCTAGGAACGGAACTCCCAAAAAGCGCGTTCTCACGCCGCTTAAAGCCGGACAGTTGCAGATGAGGTGCTCCACCGTTTCCTCCTCCTCATCATCTTTGCAACTCCTGCAGCATCGTCGGTAGGGCACACTTAGCCTTTCTGCATGCCTACCAATGAGGCAGTGACCGGTTAATACCCCTATCAATATGCAGATTTCCCTCCTAGTTAGGGCATAAATGCGTCTAGACCTTTTAAGATCCCATTTTGGCCAGGTTTGTTTCGATATCCGACACCCTGGGGATTGCAGCCATCTTTCGTTGGCTTGACGGAGTGTGTGCTCCTTCAGCATTAGTTTGCATGTGGCAAACGGCATACCTAAGCGCTCTTTATCCCGAAGAACCTGCTTGGTCGTGCCCTGCCTGGCAAGCTCGTCTGCCTTACAGTTTCCCTCAATGTCCCTATGTCCCGGGACCCATATGAGGTTTACGCGGTTCTGTTGGGCCATCTCCTGAAGAGATCGACGACAGCTGAGCGTCAGTTCAGAGTTGAACGTGTATGAGCCAAGGGATTTGATTGCCGCCTGGCTATCGCTGAAAATAGTGATATCTCCTCCGATAACACGTTTGCTTACCCAGGCCGCGGCGTCCCGGATTGCCGAGACTTCCGCCTGGAAGACGCTACAATGATCAGGTAGTCTGAAGGAGAGTTCAAGGTCCAAATCCCTTGAATAAACCCCTCCTCCAACTCTGCCGTCCAACTTCGAGCCGTCGGTGTATATGGAAGTGCCACCATTTGTTTCGGGACACCAATCCGTCCTCTCCCAGTCTTCTCTGCTGGGAATGTTTATTTTGAAGCAGCTATCCCCGACTGTAGTGGTCGCACAACGATCTGTGCTTAAAGGGAGAAAGCTGTAAGATTCCAGAATACTGGAGTGTCCAATAGTACCCGCACCCCAACTGGAGGTTTCTCTTAGGCGCAGAGCTGATGCCGCCGCTGACCGAAACCCTTCCAGATCAAGTGGCAAAATGCCCAGAATGGCCTGGAGGGCTTCGTTGGGCGTTGTCCTTAGCGCACCGCTTATACAGATCATATTGGATCTATGGACTTTCCGCAACAGATTCAGGTATGTTGCCTTGCTCAGCGCAGGCCACCATACGACGACTCCATAAAGCATGATTGGGCGAATGATGGCCGTGTAGATCCAACTGCATACTCTGGGGCTGAGCCCCCATTTTTTGCCAATGGCTCTTTTGCATGTGTAAAGAGCGATGCAAGCTTTCTTCTGGCGCTGAAGAACATTCTCCTTCCAATTCAGTTTCCTGTCCAGAACTATGCCTAGAAACTTGGCCTTATCCGACAAGCCCAGGCGCGTGCCATCTAGTTCTGGTAGGCTTAGTGGCGGTATTTTGTACCGGTTGGTGAAGAGGACAAGTTCCACTTTCCCCGGGTTGATACTAAGTCCGCAGCGAGAGGACCACCTCGAAACCTCTCGCAGTGCTACTTGCATCAGGTC
Organism: Campiglossa producta; assembly: GCA_964058755.1. Classification (NCBI taxonomy): domain Eukaryota; kingdom Metazoa; phylum Arthropoda; class Insecta; order Diptera; family Tephritidae; genus Campiglossa; species Campiglossa producta. The sequence continues at coordinate 73,183,728 of CAXKVI010000001.1, forward strand.
ACACAGAGTTTGTGGGAACTTGCCTCTGAATGCAATAGCTAAATCGTCTGCGTATGCCACTATCTTCCCGCCCCCCCAGCTTGTGTCACGTAGCAACGAGTTGACTGTGAGGTTCCATAAAAGCGGGGAAAGAACACCACCCTGGGGCGTTCCCCTTGTGACATAGCGTGATAACTCGACCGTACCAAGTGAAGAAGCTATTTTCCTTCCTCTTAGAAGTTGGTCAATTAAACCAGTTAGAGGTCTATCTACGCCCAGATTAGTTAGAGCGGAGTTGATCGCCTCCGGGCTTATATTGTTGAAAGCCCCCTCAATGTCTAAGAAGGCCACGAGACAGTAGTCCTTTTCACACAGCGATTTCTCAATGACAGATACTAGGCTGTGCAGAGCAGTTTCTGTTGATTTACTCTTGGTGTATGCATGCTGATAGCTAGAAATAAGGTTGCTATCAATAGTCGTTGAAAGGTAGTCGCTTAGTATCCTCTCAAAGGTTTTGAGTACAAAGGACGAGAGACTGATCGGTCTGTAATCTTTCGGCTCGTAGTGGGATGCCTTCCCAGCCTTAGGGATAAACACTACCGTGGCGCTTCTCCAGGAGCCCGGAATGTGGTTGAGAGCCAGGCAGGCTGTGAAGAGAAATACCAGCCATTTAGCTGATGTCTCCAACGTGTTTATAAGTTGCGCGGGGATAATCCCGTCCGGCCCGGCACCCTTATACGGTTCAAAGCTCTTAACTGCCCACCTTACTCTTTCCTCAGTGATGGGTATATTTACTGCCAGGTTTGTTGCAGGTGCTAGTGGTGCATCATGCAGATTCCCCGGAAAATGTGTATTCAAGAGCAGCTCAAGGGTTTCCTCTTCCGTGCTGGTCCAGGATCCGTCAGGCTTTCGCAAATAGCTGATGGTTGTTTGACTTTTCGAGAGGACTCGTCTAAGTCTCGCTGTGTCGTCGACCTTTTCGACGCCAGTGCAGAAATTTCTCCACGAGGTTCTCTTCGCCTGTCTCAGAGCTTTTTTGTAGGCCCTTAGTTTAGCTTTATATTCATGCCAATGAGGCTCAGAGCCGAAGCTCTTGGCCTTGTTAAATTGTTTCCGGCATGATATTCGGAGCGAGTCCAAATCGTAGGACCACCAATGTGGCCTGTGTTTACCGCGTGGTTTTGGCACTGGACAAGCCTGTCCTAGAGCATTTGAGAGCGCCGATGTAAATGTAGTAACAAGATCCTCCAGCTCCTCTACTGATGAGGGGGCTTGTGAGGGCAGTACTGGTAGGTCTCTGTCTAATATTTCATTGTGTAACTGCCAATCAGTGTTACGTGGATTGCGCTTCATGATTGGTTGTTCTACAATAAAGTCTAAAACCATTTCTATGTAACGGTGGTCGGAGAAAGAATGTTCTTCCAGAACCCGCCATTTTCTGACCCACTCATAAGCGCCTTCACTACAGATAGTGAGGTCTATGACCTCCCTGCGGGTCTTAGTGATAAAAGTAGGCTCATTACCCACGTTGCAAATCACCAGGTTGGTTGTTAAGAGGTAATCAAACAGAGACTCGCCCCTGGCATTGATGTCGGAGCTCCCCCATTGGACATGGTGAGCATTAGCGTCCGCTCCAATAATAAGATTACCCGTGCAGAAATTTGACACCAGGTCTTTCACCTCCGTTTGTGGTGGGGGTTCTTCGGCGTCGTAGGGCATATAGACCGACGCCACCGTCAGGCGGGTGCTGTCGACCGTTAGACTGATAGCGGTAATATCACCATTGGTGTAGTTAGGTAGGAGAAAGGAGTTCAACTCAGACTTGACCAAAATACACGTTCTGACTTTGCTCTCCTCGCTGGCTCGAATGAGCTTGAAGCCCTTAGTCCCCAATCCGCAGATTCTCGAGCTATTGACCCAGGGTTCTTGGATGAGGACCACATCCACGTCGCCTTTAGAAAGACGACTACTTAAAGCAGCCGAAGCCACTTTAGATTTGTGCAAATTAATCTGAAGCACCACCAACATGAGAGCGCACAGACTTCCCTGCCGTCCCCATATCGTCGAGGTTTGCTCCATCCCGGAGGTTGCCTGTCAACGACGAGTTGTTCCGATTAACTGCCCGATGTGGCGTTGCAGGAGTCCTGCTGCCTGTAGCGTTAGATGTTAGTCGCTCAGCGTTGGCTGCTACCACCGTGACGTCGAGGACTTCCTCGTCCTGTAGGCTGTCCTCCATCTCCGAGTTGTTCACAGCACTATCGCCAAGAGACGTGGCGGATAACATGCTTTCCGCATCGGAATCCTCCGCTTCCTCTTCTGGTAATAAGTTTTCCGGTTCCCCCGGAGCAGCCGAGAAGGCAGCGCGCTGAGCATCACCACGATATACGTGGATAACGATCTGGCCTACGCTGTAGTGTACTAGGCCATTGCACCTTTTGAGGGGCTCGATTGACTCTTTATTCATGGTGAACACCACCTGTCTGTCGGGCCCTACCGCATCCCCGACCAGATTGACACTCCAGTCATGCGTTGGGAGGGACGGATTCATTAGCCGTAGCATCCCGAGTATTCTCTCGGGTTCGTCAGGGATGGCCGGAATCCACGCCCTTGCCCTTGGACGAGCTGGAATGTCCTTCCAGTCGACGACCTCTATCTTTGCGCCCTGGTAGACTTCACCCAGTTTAGCAGCTGCTGCCTTGTACAGTGCTACGGTTTTTGCATCCTCGCATGCGAGTAATTTAATTTGGCCCTGGTGCCAACCCGCATCCGTTACTCGTGCCGAACTACCCGGAAACTCCGGAGCAACGTTGAGAAGAATGTTGCCGAGTTCATTTCGCACGTAACGCCACCGGTCCTTGGGGATGGCCAGACGGTCATTGCCTCGGTCAAGGACGCCTATAAGGATCCTGTCCTTCGTTACCTCAGCAAAGCTTAGTTTGCCCGCTCCAGAGGTATTCTGATGCCGCTTGGGAGGGGGAATAAACTCCAGATCCGATCTCTGGCGCTTGAAAGGGTTAACTTTTAACCTCTTTGGCATGTACGAATTTTGGAAATCCGGTATCACAGCTTTCGCTAGCTCTACAGATTTACTGGAATTCGGCGACAGTGATTCCTGCGGTACCCCTTCATACCTCTTCAGGATCTTTGCAGCCAATCTTTTCTCGTGGTATGTGAAGCGGCGGGGAGATGTCTCCCTGGAGTGCGGACCCGTAGTTGCCATCGCGGTCGCTCTCCTTGCCGACATCTCAGTTGCAGCTTCCTTCTCCTTCGAAACTCCGAGGCCAGGTCGTGAGACCGCTGCCACAGACGTAAAGATACTGGTTTTCATATCAGCGGTTGATGGGAGTTTAGCATCCGCCGTTGTCCGCTTAGCTGCGTTGGCAACCGCACTGGTGCTAGCTCCCATCAAGTCAATCTTATTCGATAGAGGGTTGGTTGACCGACTCGTAGTTGCCATCGCTGTCGATCCCCCCCTTGATTGTGGAACGGAGGTTGTCCTCCGGCGTTGTTGTTGCTTCCTCGCCTGCTCCTCCATAGCTCTCCTTTGCTGAGGAGTGAAGTTTGGCGTTGTTTGTTTTTTAGATTTTTCGTTTTTATTCAGGTTATTCGAGTTCATCTTGTTCGTACGACCCATCGCCGGACAAGGCCAGCTTAGGGTCAAGGGAAGAGTAGGGGAAAATGTGTCGTCCGCCGCGGCAGAGCCCCGTACCGCGGTAAGGCCATGCCTACTCTCTGAGGCGACCCGGTGTCAGAGAGGCTCCGTTCAAATACAGCCACGATTTGCCTCCCGGCTGCAAACGTCCAATGGGCACGGTTTCGCGTAACACCCTGGATTGGGAGGGGGAAGATCTTTGTCGTCGCGCCAGAGAGGCTAGGCTGCTCTCGTGATGAAGTGCCGTACGGAGCTATGATCACAAGGGCAGCGTAGCCCTGTGGCTATCGACTTAAGCCCTCGTACCGCGGCAAGGTATCCACCCTTCACGAGGGTAAAAATTGACTTGAAATTAACTGAATTCCTTACAGGGTTTATTAATAGAATTTATAGGCAAAACACTACATCTCCCGTGATACAACAAAATCAAGTAAGTAGTTCTCCCGTGACAAATGCAAAACCAAGTACATCTCAGTTATTTTCCCAACTACTTCCTTGGTTTTGCATTTGCCACGGGAGAGCAACTTACTTGGTTTTATTGTGTCAAGGAAGACATACACTATATACACTCCACAAAATAATTATAAGACAAGACAAGTTTATATATAACAAGGTTAGGTTAGGAGGGCAGGACAGAGTGCAGGACCCTGCCCACCACTTAGGCCAGTCAAGTTGGCCCATTGTGATACCCTATGCGGTCATAAGACCCACCCCATATCCGAGAGACAAACATCAACACTCTCACATTCTCACACTTGGATTAGAGGATCAAACCAGCTCGTGGAATCAATGAATTTCGATAGAGCCCTAATATCCATTTTTGAAACCTCCGTGAGGTCGTCGATGAACGGTTGGCCGAGAATAGCCAATCGTCTTCTGCTGAGTGCAGGACAATGACACAGCAGATGTTGAACACTCTCCTCCTCTTCAATACATCTGCAACTGCGACAGTAATCGTGAGTTATTACGCCCATCCTAGCACCATGTGTGCCTATTAAGCAGTGCCCTGTTAACACCCTTATCAGTGATGAGACACCGGATTTATTAAGTGACAGCAGACAGTTAGTGCGTCCTTTGTTGTACGAAGGCCAAGTTAGCCTTGATATCTCGCACGTCGAGAGACCTGACCAGAGCTCATTTGCCCTTTGTAAGGTATTTGTGCTAGCTCGGAGTTTGAAAGATGCCATGGGAATGCCTACCAGATCATTTCCTGGAAGGAGATGAGTGGTGGTACCTCTTCTGGCCAGCTCATCCGCTATACAGTTGCCTTCAATATCCCTGTGACCAGGTACCCAAATAAGGCTGATACTGAAGTGCTGAGCCATCTCGTTAAGAGATCTGCGGCATTCAGTTAGCGACTTTGTGTTGTCGACATATGAGTTCAGTGCCTTTAGCGCGGCCTGACTATCTGAGAAGATAAATATCCGTTTGCCGTTTTGGGGCGTAGACGCTAGGCTTTTCACTGCACCGTGTATTGCCAGCATTTCTGCTTGGTACACGCTGCAGTGGTCGGGAAGACGAAAGGAGATCTCTAGTCCCAGATCCGGTGAAAAGATACCTCCACCCACCTTCCCTTCAAGCTTAGAGCCATCGGTCGGTAATCCCATTCTTGTCTTGTGGGTATTTTCACCTCGTAGTTCCTAACGAACACGTTGCTTGGCGTGCAATAGTCAGTATGTAATGGTATGCTCACAGGTGCATGGGAGCCTAAAATTGTGGCGTGACCACATGTACCGCCCTTCCATACGTCGGTCTCCCTTAATCGCAGAGCTGTAATCACAGCCATTTCTTTAGCCACCAGATCGAGTGGTGGAAGATTCAGCATCGTGTTGAGTGCTTCTGTCGGAGTGGAGCCGAGGGCCCCGGTTATGCAGAGTTCTGAACTCCTTTGGACTTTTTGTATCTGCTTGAGGTACGTGTTCTTGGTTAGTGCCGGTCACCAGACCAGCACACCGTACAGTAAAATTGGACGAACAATAGCTGTGTATATCCAGTGCACCACTTTGGGAGAGAACCCCCACGATATACCAATTGCTCTCTTGCAAGTAAACAACGCGCATGTTGCCTTTTTAACTCGTTCCGTTATATTGTCGCTCCAGAGTAGTTTCCTGTCTAGAATAACTCCTAGATATTTGACTTTGTCACTGAGTACTAAAGTTGTATTCCCAATTTTTGGTGGTATTAAGTTCGGTATTTTGTACCTCCTAGTGAAGAGGACAAGTTCGGTTTTCTCGGGGTTAACCTCCAAACCTGAAGCGTTCGCCCAGTCGCATACTTTAGTCAGAGCATTTTCCATTAAGTTGCAGAGGGTTTGAGGAAATTTTCCCCGAATGATAACGCAGATGTCATCGGCGTACGCGATCACTTGGTAGCCTTCAGCTTCCATGAGACGTAGAAGTTGGTTTACAGTAACCAGCCACAGGAGCGGAGAGAGAACACCTCCTTGCGGGGTACCTCTGTTAACGAGTCTGTGAACCGAATTACCGCCTAGCTCCGTTGTAATCCGTCTGCTAATAAGCAATTTGCGGATAAACTCCACAAGGCATGCATCGACCAGCAGACCCGTTAACGCCGAGGTGATGGCTTCCGGTAGAACGTTGTTGAAGGCACCTGCTATATCAAGGAAAGCCACCAGTGTATATTCCTTTGTGTCAATTGACTTTTCTATAACAGATACCAGAGAATGCAAGGCAGTGTCAGTCGATCTACCCTTACTATAGGCGTGTTGAGCCCGCGACATATGAGTTGAGTCTATCGATCTTCTGACATAGTCCTCCAAAAGTCTTTCCATAATTTTAAGTAGAAATGAAGATAGGCTTATTGGCCTAAAATCATTAGGTTTAGAATGGGATGGTTTCCCGGATTTTGGGATAAATACTACCTTAACCTCTCTCCATGATGCAGGTACATAGTTGAGCCTGAGGCAACTAACAAACATGGTCTTCAGCCAGGGCTTAATAAGCTCGGATGTTTGTTGTAACTGGGCCGGGAATATTCCGTCCGGTCCTGGCGATTTGTAGGGCTTGAGGCTGGCCAAGGCCCAGTCCAGCTTTTTATCATCGGTTATTTCCTTTATCAGCTGATCCGAAAGCATTTCATTACCGACCGTAGTAGTAGCCGTGACTGTGCATGTCGGAAAGTGAGCATCCAGAAGCAGATTCATTGTGTCAGTGCTCGAATCGGTCCAATTCCCATCCGGCATTTGTATGTGGCTCAGTGTCGCTGGCGATTTTGAGAGCACCTTCCTCAGGCGCGAAGCTGCAGATGTTGATTCGATATTGTTGCAGAAATTCAACCAGGAGGCCCGTTTGGCCTTGCGAATTTCTTTCTTGTAGTTACTTAATTTAGTTTTGTGAAGTGCCCAGGATGTTGCGCTACCATCCTGTTTGGCTTTGTTAAAGGCCGACCTACATGTCCTTCTGAGATTATCTAGATCGGACGACCACCAGGGTGGTCTGTGGGTTTCAGCTAACTTTTTAGGCGGACACGCCTTGTCTAGAGCAATCTTGCAGTGTTGATTGAAGGAGCTGACGAGGTCGTCTAGCTCCTCTTCCTTTCTAGGTGTTACCAGCTGATTTGACAAATATTTGCGAATAAGCTTTTGGTAGTAACCCCAATTTGTTTTCCTAATATTCTGTATATATTTCGGTCTTGTATGTATATCTACTAAGGAGAAGCTAATGTATCTATGGTCTGAGAAGGAGTGCTCGCCTAACACCCTCCATGATTCTATGAGGTCACTGTAAGAGTCAGTGACCAACGTTATATCGAGGACTTCCTCTCGGTTTCTTGTTACGAAGGTGGGTTCATTCCCCGTTTTACATATACTTAGGTTAGTGCCTAGTAGGTAGTTATAGAGTGACTCACCTCGCTCATTTGTGTCAGTGCTGCCCCATTGGTTGTGATGGGCATTAGCGTCGCCGCCTAGCACGATGATATCGTCCCGTGGTTTTGTGGAACTCACGAACTCTCTAAAGTTGTTTGATGGTAGTGGTCCTTGGTGATCGTGAGCTAGATAGAATGATGCGAACCTGCAACTTCTACCTAGCCCCTCGACGCTTATCGCTGTCAGATCTCCGTCACTAAACTGGGGTAAGAGAAGAGCGTTAATATTTGGGAGCTCCACCTCTGGATTAGAGGTGAGGTTGGCTAGGGCCTCGGTATCGGACTTGTATACCTTGAGGACCACCTTTTCATAGTCATACCTCACTACGTACTTGCATGGGGCCAGAGCCTCGATGCTTGCCTCATCCAGAAGCAGAACGATCTGCATGTTAGCCTTATCGGTCTTATCCACGTTCACCACCCTCCAGTTTGATGTAGGCAGCTCAGGGTTGTACTCCTGCAGCACATCTAAAATCTCATCTGGTTCCGTGCAACCAACTGGAATCCAAACTCTAGCCCTTGGGCGTTGCGGGATAACAACCGCGTCCACTGCCCTCAAGCGCGCCGGGATAAACTTCTCCTATGCGCTGTATGCCAATTTTGTACAGGTCCACGGACCTGCTGTCATCGCAAGCGATCAGCTTCACATTGCCCTGGTACCAACCCGCATCGGCGTAGTTGGGTGGAGGACCAGGGTTGTCACGTTTGACCTGTACAGCCACTTTTGCGAGCGCGGCCCTGATCCACTTCCACTGCTGCTTGGGGATCCTGCCGTCTACGTTGCTCTCATCTATTACTCCAATGATCTTGCGATCCTTGGCAATGTCAGCGAAGGACCTCGTAGGTCCTCCTATTCTGGCCCTTTTCGGTGCCGTAGGGATGGTTTCCTCCAGCGATCGGTTTCGCTTAGAGGTTTCCCCCTTGTTGTTAGCGCCATACAGCTCAACCTTAAAATCCGGCACTATCTGCCGAGCCCACGCAAGATCGCGCTGGAGCTTCGCCCAGGCCTCTGCCGAAACGTCTTCCTCCCTTATCGGTGAGGTCGCGTTCTTAAACAGGATCCGGGCTGCCGACCGCTTATCATTGTGGTTGGGCTTGGTGGATTGCCTGCCCGCCAGGTCCTCGACCCTAACGTCAGTACCAACATTCCTGGAGCCCCCAGCCAAGGGCTCACCAGACGCTTTACGCTGAAAGGCAAGACCACTTGTGGGGCTACGGGGTTGATAGCCTCGTTTTTGGCCTCCCGATCGGAACCCCTGGAGGAGGCACCGATCATCGGACTACTCAGACCGGTTTTACACTCGGCCCTACTACGTCGAGCTGCAGCAGCAGCAATGAAACGCTGGGGAGTCCTCTCAGCTTTACTAAGGTCCGGCTTAGCCGTGAACTTTTTAACGGAGCGAGCTCCTGTTCGAGGTCGCCGCTCGTATTAGCCGCCGAAGGGTTACCGGGTGTCACCACGTGGAGGCTCCACCCCCACTTGGAGGAGGAGGGTGCATGCACCTACGAGTCGACGGTTTGAGGTGGCGCTGGTGTGTGCAAGGCGCGAACACCCCCATAAAGGACACCCTTTAACAAAATCAAGTTAAAATTTTTGGTGTTTTTAATAAGCAGAATCATATTTGAATGAAACCTCACAAAGCATGAGCTTTTAATCAAATTAACCGGTTAACTTAATATATCGAAATGGAGTAAACATGTACATTCTATTCACACATTATCCCCTTTTCTTGATAGGAAACTTTGCAATTCATTTTCATTTCTTTTCTTTTCTCAAGCGCCACTTAATTTCAATGGCTTCTAGCACGGTATTGTAGGATGGTACTCCAGTTGCTGGGGCAAAAAAAATTAGAAAACGACTGATACACATCAGTGTAGTTTCCGGGTCATACTAAAATATGTACTACATGTCTGTCTACCTTGTCATATTACTTTTGTAACACGAACCAAACTAATTAGTTATTATTCACTTTTGGTTAATGGCGAACAAGCTAAACGGTTTTCGTTTTACAAAGAATATCAAAATATTTAGCACAATCAGAATCATCGATTTCAACAAACAACTTGAAGTGCGGGGATTTAAAACCTCATCCGAAGCGGCAGCAGAACACCCACGTAGTGGGTAAACTTAGCTTTCCTGAGGTGACTAAGGACAGAATCCTCATAGGCGTCATTGATCGAGGTAACGAAAGCTGGGCCATCCCTAAGGACCAGTGGCGTAACGTCCGGAACGCGATCGGTAATGCCCTTCTTGACATTATGGATGCGTCTCCGGGTGCCACGCCGATACATGCCCTACGATGCCGAAGAACCTCCTCCACAGAGGGAGGTAAAAGACCTGGAGGAAAATTCCATGGGTCATCTTATTATCGGAACTGACGCTAATGCTCATCACGTCCAGTGGGGAAGCTCCGATATCAATGCTAGGGGAGAGTCGTTGTTTGACTATTTATTAACAACTAACCTAGTAGTTTGCAACGTGGGCAACGAATCTACGTTTATTACTAAAACCCGCAGGGAGGTTATAGATCTCACTATTTGCAGCGAAGGCGCTTATGAGTGAGTCAGAAAATGGCGTCTCCTTGATGAACATTCATTCTCCGACCACCGGTACATAGAACTAGTTCTAGACTTTTCTGTTGAGCAGCCGGTTATGAAACGCAACCCACGTAACACTAACTAGCAGCTACACAATGAAATATTAGCTAGGGACCTACCAGCACTGCCCCCACAAGTCCCCTCATCAGTAGGGGAGTTTGAGGATCTGGTAAGGACCTTTACAACGGCACTCTCAAATGCCCTAGAACAGGCTTGTCCAGTGCCAATTTAATAAGGCCAAGAGCCTTGGCACGGATTCTCAATGGCTCGAATATAAAGTTAAACTGAGGGCCTACAAAAAGGCTCGTGGAGAAATTTCTGCACTAGGATCGAAAATGTCGACGATACAGCGAGACTTAGACGAGTGCTTTCAAAAACTCAAACAGCCACAAGCGCAAACCTGACATATCCTGGACCAGCACGGAGGGGGAAACCCTAGAGCTGCTCTTGAATAGGCATTTTCCAGGGAACTTGCATGAGGAACCCCTAGCACCTACAACAAACCTGACTGTAAACATACCCATCACGGAGGAAAAGGTTAGGTGGGTAGTTAAAAGCTTCGAACTGTTCAAGGCTGCCGAGCCAGATGGGATTATTCCCGCACAACTCATAAACACGTTGGAGACATCAGACAAATGGCTGGCATTTCTGTATACAGCCTGCCTGGCTCTTACCTACATTCCGTGCTCCTGGAGAAGTGCCACGGAAGTATTTATTCCTAAGGCGGGGAAGGCGTCCCATTACGAGCTTTGTACTCAAAACCTTCGAGAGGATAATAAATGACTACCTCTCCACTACTATTGATAGCAACCTTATCTCTAGCTATCAGCATGCATACACCAAAGGGAAATCTGGACAGGAAATTAAACTGGAAGGAGAATATTCTTCAGCGCCAGAGGAGGGCGTGTGTTGCACTTTACACATGCAAAAGAGCCTTTGGCTAAAAGTGGGGTCTCAGCCCCAAACGAATGGGAGAGGACGGATCGGAGTCCCGCCACTCATGGCGGCACTTCCATTTATACCGATGGCTCGAAGTTAGACGGCAGAGTTGGAGGAGGGGTTTATTCAAAGGATCTGAACCTTGAGCTCTCCTTCAGACTACCTGATCACTGCAGTGTCTTCCAGGCTGAAGTTTCAGCAATCATGGACGCCGCGGCTTGGATAGGCCAACACACTATCGGACAGGATATTTTTATTCTCAGCGACAGCCAAGCGGCCATCAAATCCCTTGGATTTTACTCGTTCAACTCTGAACTGACGCTCAGCTGTCGTCGATCTCTACAAGAGATGTAGGAATGACAACTAGAAGTGGACGTAGATACTAGTGTCTACTGGCACTGAAAACACTATGTAAAGGCACTGTAAAATAGAATAGAATATGACTCAGATAATTTTGAATTTTCCATGAAGACAATTTTCAATTTTCATTAAATTTTCAATATTATAATCCTACAAATTTTAATAAAAAATGACTTTGTTAAATACAAAAACTACAGAGATGACCCAACAAAACCGCGTGAACCTCACATGGGTCCCGGGACATAGGGACATTGAGGGAAATTTTAGGGCAGACGAACTTGCGAGGCAGGGCACAACCAAGCAGGCTCTTCGGGATAAAGAGCGCTTGGGTATGCTATTTGCCACATGTAAGCTAATGCTGAAATAGTACATACTAATAGGCGTATTAACTGGGCACTGCCTTTAGGGTAGGCACGCAGAAAGGCCAGGTGTGCCCTATCGACTGTAGGAGTTGCAAAGATGACGAGGAGGAAACGGTGGAGCACCTCATCTGCGACTGAGCGGCTTTTAAGTGGCGCGAGAATGCGCTTTTTGGGAGTGCATTTCCTGGTTAGCCTACGCCAGGTCACGGAGCCCGACATAAGGGACTTGATGGCCTTCATCAAGGCATCTAAATCGTTCGAGGAGGAGTAACGGTGTCGGTTTAGGAGCGTCAGTCCCGGGCTTTTGCTATGTGGAGAATCTCGATAATACCGCGATTTTCCATATGGCAGGGTCCCGGAACTGACTTTCCTAGTGTGGGTGGTATCACAACGGGCCTTTTAATACTGACCTAGGTGTGCCTCTGCGGCAGCCACTTGAACCTAACCTAACCTATCTAACGCTAAAATACAATTTTTTAAGTTCCAATTACACGTAAAAATATCGTTTTAGGCCCGGTTTTTCAGTGCAATCTTAAGCTTCAGTGCGATTTAAACTTGGTTTAAACCGTCAATTTGTATGAGATAAACTCTAGTCAACTTTGTCTGAAAAACCGGGTCTAAAACAAACATTATACCCTGCTGATTACAAGGCCTACATTGATGATGGAATTAAATTTTAGATGAAAAAACTGGGGTTTATCAGCTATTACGACGGAGCTACCGGCTGGAGAAAATGTAATAGATCGTGGTAGAATTCAATAGATTTCATCGAAATTTGGCAGTGAATTTCGATAACGTCGATGTGATCCCCCTATGAATTCTATTACAATTATTTCAAGTGGGAGTTCCATCGTAATAGCTGATAGGCCACACTCCCTGCCAACCAGCGCTAGCCAGGGTGAAAACAAAATCACAAATTAGGGCTGTACAATACCAAAAATGTCTGTGGGGAAAAGTAGACATCGAAATACCAACGCATAATTCGATAAGCTCGATAGTTCCATAATTTTCAACCCTAACTAGGAGCTTCAACATGGATAAAACGGCTCCTCGCTTAACAAAATTATCCACCTTTCTATCCCTGCCAACCAGCGCTAGCCAGGGTTAAAACAAAATCACAAATTTGTGCTGTGCAATTCCAAAAATGACTGTGGGGAAAAGTACCCTGTCAATCAGAGCTAGCCAAGGTGAAAATAAAATCAGAAATTAGTGCTGTGCAATACCAAAATTTCTAATCTTGGCTTGCGTCATAATGACGCTTAGCCGCCTAGGCGATTTTAGCCGTTTCGTATCAAAGCACGCCATTCATTCCCCCCCTTCCTCTACTGCCGAAGTCAGGTCTGCGTAAAGCTCGTACAGCTCATCGTTAAATTTCCTTCGATACTCATCGTTGGCATCTTGGGAAGGACCATAAATCTTCCGGAGAACTTTTCTCTCAAATACTCTAAGGGCCATCTCATCTTCTCTTGACACTGTCCATGATTCCGAGCCGTACATCAGGACTGGTATGATGAGAGACTTATAGAGCGTTATCTTTGTTTGTCGAGAGAGGACTTCACTTCTCAATTGCCTACTTAGTCCAAAGTAACACTTGTTGGCAAGGAGGACTCTCCGTTAGATTTCTAGACTGATATTATTATCGGTGTTAATGCTGGTTCCCAAATAGACGAAGTTTCTCACCGTTTCAAACTTGTAGCTATCTACGGCGACTTAGCTGCCAAAGCGCAGGTGCGCCGATTATTTGTTTGATGACAGCAGATACTTCGTCTGGTCCTCGTTCACCGCAAGACCCACTTTTTTCGCTTCCTTATCCAACTCAGAGAAAGCAGCGCTTACGGCGCGGCTGTTAAGGCCAATGATATCAATAACATCGGCATACGCCATCAATTGCACGCTCTTGTAAAAGATTGTGCCATTGCGGTTGAGCTCGGCTGCTCGAATTATCTTCTCCAGCATCAGGTTAAAGAAATCGCAAGAAAGGGATTCGCCCTGTCTGAATCCTCGTTTGGTTTCAAATGGCTCAGAGAGGTCCTTCCCGATTCTGACGGAGCTATTGGTTTTGCTCAACGTCATTTGGCAAAGCCGTATAAGCTTTGCAGGGAAGTCAAATTCAGACATGGCGGCATACTAATAATTAATTAATTTTTTATAATTAAAATAACCTTTAACCGCCTAGGCGATTTTGGCCATCCAACATGTTACGCCAGTCGGTTCTTTGTTGAGCCAACTGGCGCCAATTAGAGACACCGCGTGCTCGCAGATCTACCTCTACTTGGTCCTGCCATCGAAGTAGTGGTCTCCCTCTTCCTCTACTTCCACCGGCGGGTGCCGATAAAAATACCTTCTGGGCCGGAGCGTCCTCATTCATTCGCACCACGTGTCCTAGCCAGCGGAGCCGCTGGGTTTTAATTCGCTGAACTATGTCCACGTCTGCGTAAAGCTCATACAGCTCATCATTATATCTTCTTCGGTACTCGCCGTCGCCAACTTTTAGGGGTCCATAAATCTTTCGAAGAATTTTTCTCTCGAATACTCCCAGAGCCGCCTCATCAGATGATGTCAGTGTCCACGCTTCTGCACCATATAGCAGGACGGGTACGATAAGTGACTTATAGAGTGTTGTTTTTGTTCGTACGCCAACAGTTGTACGCTCTTGTAATATATTGTTCCAGCGCGGTTAAGTTCTGCAGCTTGTATTATTTTCTCCAGCATTAAATTAAAGAAATCGCACGATAGGGGGTAGCCCTGCCTGAAACCTCGTTTAGTTTCGAACGGCCCGGAGAGGTCCTTCCCAATTCTAACCGAGCTGGTGGTGTTGTTCAGCGTCACTTTGCACAGACGTATAAGTTTTGCTGGGAAACCAAAATCAGACATAGCGGCGTATAGGCAACTCCTTTTCGTGCTGTCGAAGGCGGCTATAAAATCAACAAAGAGATGGTGTTTGTCGATCCTTTTCTCACGGGATTTTTTCCAAGATTTGGCGTATTGTAAAAATCTGGTCGATGGTAGATTTACCAGGTCTGAAGCCACACTGATAAGGTCCAATCAGTCGGTTTACGTCAGGCTTCAGTCTTTCGCACAATATGCTTGATAGGACCTTATATGCGATACTCACGATAGTTGGCGCAGTTTGCGGGATCACCCTTCTTATGGATTGGGCAGAGAACACTTAGGTTCCAATCTTCAGGCATGCATTCATCCGACCATTTCTGCACAAGAGCTGGTGTATGCACCTTACCAGCTCCTCGCCGCCGCATTTAAATAGCTCAGCGGGCAGGCCCTCAGCACCCGCCGCTTTATTGTTTTTTAGCCGTGATATAGCTACTCGCACCTCGTTATAGTCGGGTTGTGGAACTTCGATTCCATCGTCTTCGATTGTGGGGTTCGTCCCCTTCTCTGGATTGTTGCTCCGTTCCTCCGCTTAGAAGGGCAGAGAAGTGATCCCTCCATAACCCTAGTACTCTCTGAACATCTGTCACCAGGTCGCCGTTGTCATTTTTACAGGAGTTTGCCCCGGGGTTAAAACCTTCCGTCATTCGTCGAATTCTTTGATAAAATTTTCGGGCGTTGCTTCTGCTGGCTAGCATTTCAAGCTCTTCGATTTCACGCTTTTCCGCTTCCCTTTTCTTCGCCCGAAAAAGTCGTCTCGCTTCCCTCTTCATCTCGCGGTAGTGTTCACACACGCTCCTCGTTGCATTTGTTTTTAACGTTGCCTTATAGGCGTCGTCCTTTCTTTTCATTGCGTCTTTGCACTCTCTATCATCGTACCGGCTGTTTTTTCGCATTTGCCGGAATCCAATTACTTCTTCGGCTGCGGTACGAAGTGATCCGGAGATATGCTCCCACTTCTCGTGCACTCCGCTGGGTTGAATTGTGCTCTCAGAGAGCAGGTGCGCGAGTCGTTCTGCGAAATCATTGGCCGTCTGTTGTGACTGCAGCTTTTCGACGTCCAGCTTTCCTTGGGGTTTTTGTGGTGTCGTTAAACTTCAACTTTTTCTTATTATTGGAGCTGACGCTAATGCTCATCACGTCCAGTGGGGAAGCTCCGATATTAACGCTAGGGGCGAGTCTCTGTTTGACTACCTACTAACAACTAACCTGGTGGTTTGTAACGTGGGTAACGAGCCTACTTTTATAACTAAAGCTCGTAGGGAGGTTATAGACCTCACTGTTTGTAGCGAAGGCGCTTATGAGTGGGTCAGAAAATGGCGTGTTCTTGATGAGCATTCATTTTCTGACCATCGGTACATAGAAATTGTGTTAGACTTTATTGTTGAGCAGCCAGTTATGAAACGAAATCCACGCAACACTAACTGGCAGCTACATAACCAAATATTAGCTAGGGACCTACCAGTATTACCTCCACAAGCCCCCTCATCAGTGGGAGAACTGGATGATCTGGTAACGACCTTTACAACGGCGCTGTCAAATGCCCTAGAGCAGGCTTGTCCAGTACCAAAACCACGCGGCAAACATAGACCCCACTGGTGGTCTTACGACCTGGATTCGTTCCGTATATCATGCAGGAAGCAATTTAACAAGGCCAAGAGCATCGATACGGAGCCTGAATGGCTCGAATATAAAGCTAAACTGAGGGCCTATAAAAAGGCTCTAAGGCAAGCGAAGAGAACTTCGTGGAGAAATTTCTGCACCGGGGTCGAAAAAGCCGATGATACAGCGAGACTTAGACGAGTGCTATCAAAAACTCAAACAGCCATTAGCTATTTACGGAAGCCTGACGGATCTTGGACCAGCACGGAAGGGAAAACCCTGGAGCTGCTCCTGAACACACACTTTTCGGGGAACTTGTATGATGTACCTGTAGCATCTGCAACAAACCTGGCGGTAAACATACCCATTACGGAGGAAAGGGTAAGGTGGGCAATCAAAATCTTTGAGCCGTTCAAGGCAGCTGGGCCAGACGGGATTTTCCCCGCACAACTCATAAACACGCTGGAAATATCAGCTAAATGGCTGGTAGTTCTCTATTCAGCCTGCCTGGCTCTTAATTACATTCCGTGCTCCTGGAGAAGCGCCACGGCAGTCTTTATTCCAAAGGCTGGGAAGGCCTCACACTATGAGCCTAAAGACTACAGACCGATCAGTCTCTCGTCTTTTGCACTTAAAACCTTCGAGAGGATAATTAGCGATTATCTCTCCTCTACTATTGATAGCAACCTTATTTCTAGCTATCAACATGCATACACCAAAGGTAAATCAACGGAAACTGCGCTCCACAGCCTAGTCTCTATTGTTGAAAAATCATTGCATGAAAAGGATTACTGTCTCGTGGCCTTTCTGGACATCGAAGGGGCTTTCAACAATATAAGGCCGGAGGCTATTAAAACTGCTTTAACAAACCTGGGCATAAATAGGTCTCTTATTGGACTAATTGATCAACTACTAAAGGGAAGGAAAATAGTTTCTTCACTGGGAACAGTTGATCTTTCACGCTATGTCACAAGAGGAACGCCTCAGGGTGGTGTTCTCTCCCCGCTCCTATGGAACCTCACCGTAAACTCGCTGCTACGAGACACAAGGTGGGGGGCGGGAAAGATAGTGGCATATGCAGACGATTTAGCTATTGCATATAGGGGCAAATTCCCACAAACCCTGTGTGACTTGATGCAAGTAGCACTGCGAGAAGTTTCTTCATGGTCCTCTCGCTGCGGACTTAGCATCAACCCGGGAAAGGTGGAGCTTGTCCTTTATACCAGGCGGTACAAGATACCACCGTTGAACCTACCAGAACTAGATGGCGTGCGCCTGAACTTAGCTGACAAAGCCAAATTCCTAGGCACAGTTCTAGATAGAAAGCTTAACTGGAAGGAGAATGTCATCCAGCGCCAGAGGAAAGCGTGCATTGCACTTTACACGTGTAAAAGAGCCATTGGCAAAAAATGGAGGCTCAGCCCCAAAATTTGCAGATGGATCTACACTGCGATAATCCAGCCAATTATGCTGTATGGAGTCGTGGTATGGTGGTCTGCGCTAAGAAAGGCAACAAACCTAAATCTGTTAGGGAAAGTCCACAGATCGAGCATGATCTGTTTAAGCGGGGCGTTAAGAACGACGCCCAATGAAGCTCTCCAGGCCATTCTTGGCTTTTTGCCACTCGATCTGGAAGGGTACCGGGCAGCAGCAGCATCGGCTGTGCGTCTAAGGGAAACGTCCGTCTGGGGCGCAAGCACTATTGGACACTCCTGTATTCTAAGATCTTACAGCTTTCTCCCCTCTGAGCACAGATCGGTGTGTGACCACAACAGTCGGAGATTGTTGTTTTAGAATAAACATTCCCAGCAGGGAAGACTGGGAGAACATAGATCGGTGTCCCGCTACTAATGGCGGCACTTTTATATACACCAACGGCTCGAAGTTAGACGGCAGAGTCGGAGGAGGGGTTTACTCAAGGGATTTGGACCTAGAACTCTCCTTTAGACAACCTGATCACTGCAGCGTCTTCCAGGCTGAAGTTTCAGCAATCATGGACGCCGTGACTTGGATAGGTGAACGCACCATCGGACAGGATATCTGTATTTTCAGCGACAGCCAAGCGGCCATCAAATCCCTTGGCTCTTACTCGTTCAACTCTGAACTGACGTTCAGCTGTCGTCGATCTCTTCAAGAGATGGCCCAACAGAACCGCGTGAACCTCACATGGGTCCCGGGACACAGGGACATTGAGGGAAACTGTAGGGCAGACGAACTTGCCAGGCAGGGCACGACCAAGCAGATTCTTCAAGATAAAGAGCGCATAGGTATGCCGTTTGCCACGTGCAAGCTAATGCTGAAGGAGCATACACTCCGCGAAGCCAACGAAAGATGGCTACAAGCCGCAGTGTGCCGGATATCCAAGCAAACCTGGCCAAAATGCGATCTTAAAAGATCTAGACACATATACGCCCTAAAAAGGAAGGAAATCTCCATATTAATAGGTGTTTTAACCGGGCACTGCCTTATTGGTAGGCACGCAGCAAGGCTAGGCGTTCCCTACCGACGATGCTGCAGGAGTTGCAAAGATGATGAGGAAGAGGAAACGGTGGAGCACCTCATCTGCAACTGCCCGGCCTTAAGCGGAGCGAGAAGGCGCTCTCTGGGAGTTCTCTTCCTGGTTAGCTTAAGCCAGGTCGCGGAGCTAGACATAAAGGACTTGATGGCCTTCATCAAGTTATGAAAATGGTTCGAGGAGGGGTAGCGGTGTCGGTTAGGAGTGTCAGTCCCGGGTTTCGGCTATATGGAGAGTCCCGAAAGCACTGGGATTTTCCATATGGCCGGGCCCCGGGACTGACTTTCCTAGTGTTTAGTGGTATCACAACGGGCCTTTTATTACTGGCCTAGGTGTGCCTTTGCGGCAGCCACTTCTACCTACCTACCTACCTTCGTTGAACTTAGGCGAGTACGAATCTTGGCTGCTACCAAGTAGTGATCGGAGTCGATGTTTGGACCCCGTATCTGGCGATAGCCATGTCGCTTGATGGATCTTTTTATGCTTGAACCTGGTGCTGGCTACGACCATATTTCGTGCACCGGCGAAGTCGATCAGCCTGTATCCATTCGACGAAGTCTCTTCATGGAGGCTGAACTTTCCGACAGTGGGGCCAAATACACCCTCTTTGCCCACCCTGGCGTTAAAGTCGCCAAGCACGACTTTGATATCATAACGGGGGCAGCGCTCATAAGTTTCTTCTAATTTTGCGTAGAATGCATCTTTTTCCACCTCGTCCTTGTCCTCGGTCGGTGCGTGCGCACAGATAAACGATATGGTGAAAAATCGTAGTTTTATTCGGATTGTGGCGAGACGCTCGTTCACGGCTGTGAAAGACACTACCTGTTTCACGAGCCTCTTTCCCACCACAAAACCGACGCCGAATCTGCGCTCATTAGTGTGGCCGCTCCAGTAGACATTGCAGGTTTGGATGGTCTTATAACCTTGCCCCGTCCATCGCATTTTTTGTATTGCGGTGATGTCAGCTTTTGTCTGTTTGAGGACCCCAACTAGGCGGCCATCGTCACCTTCCCTGCTAAGGGTTCGGACATTCCAAGAACATGCCCTGATTTCCTTAATCATATTCCTATTTCGTTTGCAGTGGTCGTTATCTAAAGAGTGAGTTATCATATCCGAGGCCTGATTATTGGATCTCATTGGAAGTTTGTTTTTATGTGGTGGGTCCCAAACCCGTTTCTCGGGGGGTTGGATTTAAATTACACATTTATATAGCGAGCCGCCCCACCTCCGGCATACAGGCAACTTCTTTTTGCGCAGTCAAAAGCGGCTTTAAAATCGACAAAGAGATGGTGAGTGTCGATTATTTTATCATGGGTCTTCTCCAGGATTTGGCGTATCGTGAAAATCTGGTCGATGGTAGACTTACCAGGTGTAAAGCCACACTGATAAGGTTCAATCAGTTTGTCTACGATGGGCTTCACTAAGGCGGAACTAAATCGAACCAACTACAAGGCCCTTATATACAGATACTTTTCACTATTATAATTTTCCATATCAAGGCGGCTAAGTGTAATATTTCCTCATCTCTACTACTATTCTTCTCTACCTTCTTTATTATCTACTCTCTTCGTATAGTTTAAGTAAATTATTGTTATTTAGTTTTATATTTTAAATGTAAGTTAGATCTTTTATCTTCCATCTATATTTTTATATTTGAATCTTTACATAAGTGAAGTACTTCTAAAAGACTGTAAAATGTCTTACTCTGTACTACATTGTGGAAATGAATAAATTGAATTGAATTGAATTGAATTGAATTGAATTGAATCTGCACACTCGATGAATACCAAGAACTTAGCACCAGCGTAGCCCTCTTGCTCACTTGCAGTGGATTACCCTCAATGCAATTATAAAAGATATCATATTATTCTGTACCCCAGTGTCTATCAACACTTTAACAGGCCCCAATTCGTAGCCATTTATAGCGACTTTAACCATTGCCGTTGGCAACAATGCTCCCGCTTGCTCTTGCCTTGGTGGGTTGCGCTCCCCTTGCCCCTGAACGGTATATACCTACTTTTTCGGCTCTCTGTTTCAGACAAAGCACACTGTTGTATTTAGGCTTACCAGGACACTTCCAGCATTCCACTTGGTAGCAGCTTTCAGCTCCATGGCCTATTTCAAACCATTTGGACATAAATTTCTCTTGTCACAAAATCTTGTTTGTCCCTCAGACTCAGCATGTGGTTGCCGCAACATGCATCGCAAACTTTTGACCTACGCCTAGCACCCGAGGATGACGCCTCTGCTCTAGCCTCTCTCTGGCTTGCCCCACTCATTTGTGTCTTGCCTGGCTCCGGAATGATAACCGCCGATTTAATACGCCTACGGTTGTCAGCTGTGTTTGCTAGCGTCAATGCTTGCTTGTCCAAAAAGGACAGCATGTCATGCACCTTTGGCGTGTCGCATTTTTTCCATAGTTCCCATTGTCTTGGTGTTTCGGTATCTAGCTGCTCATGAAGCAAGTACACCATGAACAAATCCCAGTGCTCCACCGGGAGCCCTTCCGCCTGTAACTGACGACGCACCTCGTGCGTTAGACATGCGCTCCAAGTAATTTTCTCGCGCCTGATCCTTTAATTCCGACAGCCGAATAGTATTCCTCAAATGCTCTCTCCCAACCAAATAGCTTTGGTCATACATCTGGGTTAATCTCTCCCATGCATGCCCGTAGTTACTAGCAGAAAATTGTCATTGCCCAAAATTTTACTTGCACGCCCAACCAGGGAATTAGTCAAGTACAAGAATTTGAATGATGGTCTATTTTATCATTGTCATGCACGACTGCAAGGAATCGGTCACGACATCCGGTCCATTTTGGTTAGTGTACCGTCAAACTCGCCCCAGGTATTCGTCAGATCAGACACTGCACATACCGTTTTTTCATGTTTCTCGTATGTATATTCGATCTCTGGCCCACTTCAACCGTGCCCCTCATAACTAGCACGCAATCAACCATGCCATTGCCAAAATAAGCACCAACACCTGCAGGTTCTTTATATACTTATTATTCGCTAGCGATTGCACACATTAGTCCACTTCTCGCACACATTTTTTAATTGCTTCATTTTTTTTCCTCCTTTTTTTACTATGCACCAAACTACCCTTAATTTTCCATATCTAATTCTGGCCAATTTCTTTTGTATGCCGATTGGCACTCTAAAACATATATACTAGCATTCTTCTATATGTACATATTTACATATATATATGACGCATGCCCAATTGCCAGACATATATGTATATGTATTCATGCACTGCACAGAGATTTTCGCGCTGCGTAGTATCTGCTTGCGCACTTATGTATATAAAAAAAACCAAACCAGGCATGCCCGCACAAGCCCCATAAATGTATACATATGTATGTACCTATATACTTTATTTTGCACGCACCGCATAACTATGTACATATAGAACAAACCACTATCTACCTTTACATAAAAACCAAAAATATAACATGCCCGCACAAGCGCCTTGCTACATATGTATATACCCTGCAGCGAAACCTCAAACTAGTCAGAAAAATACTAGTATACAACTATAACTTTCTGGCGGAACTCATACTAGTCAGGAAATATCCATATCATTCCAGTATACAACTAGAATTTTCGGGCTGAACCCATACCAGTCAGGAAATATACATTCCATACTACTATACAACTCGATTTTTCTGGATGAAATTATACCAGTTGAAAAATACAAAATTCATTCGTTTCGTTTTCTCTTATAATTCATAGATGCTTTTTCGTGATAGGGTAAATACAAATAGCCGCTGCTTTCTTAAGAATAAACATGAAAATAAAGTCGAGGGATAAAATAAAGGGTAAGCCAGGAAAATTCTGGTTGAAATCATACTAGTCCAGGTTGAATGCTATTTGAACTAGTTTGGGACTAGTATATTTTATATTAGTCCTTTTTGGACTAGTATGTGGACTAGTTCATTTTATGGAAATTATACTAGTCCAGGTTGAACTAGTATGGAACTAGTATTTTACAACTAGTATGAAACTAGTATTTCCCGACTAGTAGATAACTGGTATATTCTGGTCGAAATCTGACAATTGACATCTCGTAGGACATCAACACGTAAAAAATACCAGTTGCTTATATGGAAAAAAGGCAGAACACTGACTAGTTGAGCCCGGTGCACCAACTAGTTGTAAAGTAGTTTTCAACTAGTTGCTTTCGCTGCAGGGTATTTATACTTTCCCTTTTTTCACGCATCACTTAACTATGCATCTATATACATATATATATAGCCCAAACACTATTCCCTTGCGCACCAAAAAAACATAACAAGACATGCCTGCACAAAAGCCCCTGTATACAGCAATACATATATGTATGTATGTTTTCTTCTACACGCACCACTATTATAATGTACATTGTACATATATAGCCCCAAACACTATTCAGAGGAGATGATGATAGATAAACGCTTCGAGAACATGGTTGCACGAATAACCCAGAAATGTGTAGACATTACATTTATAGGTGGTGATGCTGTATTTCCGCTAGGGTATATAAAGGCACTTAGATAACGCACATCAATCAGTTTATTTTCAAGTGTTGTACAGTGAAGTACTGAACAGTGAATTAACCCGCGATATTGTACAACGGTTTTTAGTAGTGAATAAAGCGTATTATTTATTAAGCAGAATCTAAGTGTTTTATTTGACGTACAGTGATCGAACTCTAGGAAAGTAATCGAATCCGTCCCAATTGGTGTCAGAAGCGGTATTGTTGAATAAATACAAGAACATTGAAAAGGATAACAAGGCAAAGTTGAATGAATTGAAGATCCAGCAACTCAAAAACGAGTTGCAGAAACGTGGATTGGTAACAACAGGCAATAAGTCGGAGCTACAATCACGTCTGCGCGAGGCTATGGAAGCGGAAGGAATCGACGTTGACGATTATGCTTTTCAGCTTTCGGAAGAGGGAGCGACGAAAATAGAAGATCAAAAGGATTCTCCAGATTCAGTGGCAAATGTGGACACAAACTCTTTATTAGCTGCCTTGGCTCAAATGTCAAACAACATAACATCAAACATGGCATCTCAGTTGGAACAACAAGTAACACGCATGGCATCAAAGTTGGAACAACAAGAGACACGCTTGGCATCTCATTCATTCATTTATTTAATTAATCATATTGTACAACTAAGACTAATCAGTCTTTTTTGTGTACGTCAACAGACAAAAATGTAATCTTATTATTAATATTTAACAAAACTTAAAAAGCTTAAAACTAGTACAACGTATATCAAATTTAAAACAGTAAAAAAAAATAGTATACATATGTAATTCAGAGAAATAGAGAGAGATTGAAGGGGAAAAGGAAGAAATTAGCATATTACTTGTAGCCATGAGGCCATAGTCATATAAGGGTTACTAAAATATTCATGTATTAGCTCAGTGGGAAGAAACCATGGTATAAATACTACAGGTAAATTTTTTCCACGACGTGTCTGTTTGGGTTTTTCAATCAAATAAATAACAAATAAAAATAATTTCTTTTAATTTTTCTTCAATTTGCGATTAGAACTATTGCTAGAATTGTTAAAAATAAGGACTGTAAAAGCGGTTCACATGTGTCCCTCTAGCAGGCTAATCTACCATCTCATTTCCTGCCATTTTATAGTGTCCAAGCGTCCACCTAACCGTGCAGTGTAAATTGGAAAATATTTTTTGATTTTTTTCAAATTTTTCTTATTTTAAATTTTTTGAATATTTTTTTCTATTTGACTTACATACTGACACATTTTATATTGCTTTAAAACGTCAAAACAAAATCAAAAGAGAGAACAGTTTTACCTATAGTACTTATACCATGGAAGAAACGAAGACGCACATGGCATCTCAGTTTGAAGAGCAGAAAGCATACACTGCTCCTCAAATATTGCAGTTGTCTACACAGCTGGAGGAGCAGGAAGCACGTATATCCTCAAAACTAGAGGCGCGCATGGAAGAGAAACTAATGCAGCTTGAGGAGAAAGGCGACTGGTGAGGACACCCAAGTCCAAGGAGAAGTTACATGTGAAATCACAATTGGGAATGTCACCGTACTGCACAATTTTATTCTTATCTTGGCTTGCGTCATAATGACGCTTAACCGCCTAGGCGATTTTGGCCGTTTCGTATCAAAGCACGGCAGTCATTCCTTTTTAGCGATAACTGACGCCAATTGGAAACCCCAAGGGAGTTCAAGTCATCCTCCATCTGTTGTTTCCATCTCAGTCGAGGTCGCCCCTTCCTCTGCTGCCGAGTTCGGGTGTCGAAAGGAAAACTTTCTGTGCTGGTGCTTCTTTGTCCATTCGCATAAAATGACCCAGCCAGCGGAGCCTTTGGGCTTTATTCCACTGAACTATGGTCAGGTCTGCGTAAAGCTCGTACAGCTCATCGTTAAATTTTCTTCGATACTCGCCGTTGGCATCACGGGAAGGACCATAAATCTTCCGGAGAACTTTTCTCTCAAATACTCCAAGGGCCATCTCATCTTCTCTTGACACTGTCCATGATCCCGAGCCGTATATCAGGACTGGTATGATGAGAGACTTGTAGAGCGTGATCTTCGTTTGTCGAGAGAGGACTTTACTTCTCAATTGCCTACTTAGTCCAAAGTAACACTTGTTGGCAAGGGTGATTCTGCGTTGGATTTCTAGACTGATATTATTTTCGGTGTTAACTCTGGTTCCCAAATAGACGAAGTCTCTCACCGTTTCAAACTTGTAGCTATCAACGGTGACTTAGCTGCCAAGGCGCAGGTGCGCCGATTCTTTCTTTGATGACAGCAGATACTTCGTCTTGTCCTCATTCACCGCAATACCCATTTCAGTCTTTCACACAATACGCTAGAAAGAACCTTATATGCGATATTAAGAAGACTGATTCCGCGGTAGTTGGTGGGGTTAGCGGGATCGCCTTTCTTGTGGATTGGGCAGAGCACACTTAATTTCCAATCTGGAGGCATGCACTCATCTGACCACATTCTGCATAAGAGCTTATGCATGCTTTTTACCAACTCTTCGCCTCCGTGTTTGAACAGCTCGGCGTGTAGTCCGTCTTTCACAGACGATTTGTTGTTTTTGAGCCGGGATATAGCTATCCTCACTTCATCATAGTTGACGTCTCCCTCGCAATTTAGCAGTGAGGAGAAGTGCTCCTTCCATAATTTAAGTACAGTCAGTACGTCGGTTACCAGGTCGCCGTTATTGTCCTTACAGGAACTTGCCCCGGCCTTTAAACCTTCCGTCATCCGCCGGATCTTTTCATAGAATTTTCGGGCATCATTCCTGTCAGCCAGCATCTCAAGCTCCTCACACTCACGCCTTTCGGCTTCACATTTCTTTTTTCTGAAAAGGCGCCTCTCTTCCTTCCTCGCCTCACTATAGCGTTGCCATACACTGCGGGTTGCGCCCGTTCGCAACGTTTCCCTGTATGCAGCGTCCTTTTTGTCCGAGGCAGTGCTACATTCCTCATCGTACCAGTTGTTCTTGCGGGCACGCTGAACCCCTATAGTGGCCTCAGCGGCGGTACGTAATGAGTTAGAGATATGCTTCCATTGCTCGGTTACATCGTTAGGTCGAGGATTGCTCTCCGATAGCAGGTGTGAGAGTAGAGTGGAGAAATTATCAGCTGTCTGCGTCGTGCGCAGCTTCTCGACGTCAAACTTTCCTTCCGTTACTGTGCGCACTTTCTTCGCTATACAGAGGCGTGTGCGTATCTTGGCTGCAACAAGATAATTGTCCGAGTCGATATTGGGACCACGTAGGGTACGCACGTCCAGAACGGTGGAGCTGTGTCTGCCGTCGATCATGACATGATCAATCTGGTTTCTAGTTCTTTGATCACGGGACAGCCATGTGGCTTGGTGTATTCGCTTTTGCTGGAACCTGGTACTACTGATGACCATATTGCGAACAGCGGCGAAGTCAATCAACCCTGTGCCGTTGGGGGATGTTATATCGTGGAGACTGAATTTTCCAACTGTAGGACCAAAGACTCCTTCCTTGTCCACCTTGGCATTAAAGTCGCCGAGCACGATTTTGATATCATGTTGGGGGCAGCGATCATAAGTCTGTTCAAGTTTATCGTAGAAGGAGTCCTTCTCTGCGTCGTCCGTCTCCTCAGTCGGCGCATAGGCGCAGATAAATGTTATGTTGAAAAACCTCGCCTTGATGCGGGTCGCAGCGAGACGCTCGTCCACAGGAGTGAACGCTAATACTTGGCGGCGAAGTCTCTTTCCCACCACGAATCCTACACCACGCGCTTTGCAGCGTGCCTGGCCACTATAGTATACGTCACAAGGACCGATGGTCGTGTTTCCTTGCCCCGTCCATCGCATTTCCTCCAAGGCGGTGATGTCGGCCTTTGCGCCTACGAGGACACCAACCAGTCAGGCAGCGGTACCGTCCCTTGAAAGGGTCCGGACATTCCCGGTACATGCCCTAATATCCAAATCATTATGCCTTATTCGTTTTGCCAGGTCGTCAAAATTAAAGGGGTCTCATCCGAGGCTTTGGTACATTAGTTTTCATTGGAATTAAGTTTTTTACGTGACGGGTCCCAAACTAAGCACACAACCCGTTTTGGGGTTTTTGGAAAATATTTACACATTTATATAGCGAGCCGTTTGCTTCAAGACAGACGCCCGCTTGCAGCCGCACCTCATGGTGAACAGACGCTGCGCAAAAGACCTCGGTGAGCCCTTAAACCAAGTATGTCAGAGAGGCCCCACCGGGGCTCCCTCTCTTTCTGCCGCGAGCCTAGGTAGCTCCCGTTGCCCAGAGTGCACGAACGAGGACGCAAGAGTCGGGATTGAGCAAGGTCACTTAGCAACCACACTCCATTACACTCCAAAGCTTACGTTTATATTTTTTATATCCAGGCGCGTATTCAAGGACACCCCCGAATCGCGCAAGATTATGCAATTTTTTTTTCTGTGACTGTAAAAAATAAAATATGAGTCCCAAACTCATGGGATAATATTTTTTGATTTCCGGCCAAATTAGACATATGAAATAACAAAAATTGCGACAAAGCCAAACTTAGGTAAAGAAAACTTCAAAAGTCCCCATTAATATCATGTGTGGTAAAAAAGTTATTTGGGGGCAAATGTGAACATTTATTGTTTTACGAATTTTTCTCGTAAACGGTAATTTTTTCGAAAAATTACCTTCGACCAAGCTGTACACCTGAAAATTCACTATAAAAATCGACCTAGCAATTTTCTAAATTAAGCTGCCCCGGCAGACGTTGTATTTCCATCCCGATTCCTATAGCTGTCTACATATGGGGTAAAATTCCTAAAGCGGACCACGAAAAAATTCGATTTGAATGAAATTTGGTGAAAATGATCTGGCATGTAAGAAAAAAAGATCACCAAAGTTCGCGTAAAAATATTGGATGGTTACCGAGATATACGGGTATTGAAACCCGCAATTTTTTGTGTGTAAGCCTTTTTTCTTTAAATTATAAGACATGTAATTGACATGCTAGGAAGGAACATGGAAGCCGTTTTCTAAAGTATTTGCTGCGTTCTTTTCTAATATAACTTAAAAAAAAAATTTATTGAAAAAATTTAATAAATATTTTATTAAAAAAGAATTTTATCAATTTTTTTTTCAATTTTGGACATTTTTAATTTTTACGTAAAGCTTGATCTTTTTCCTTTAAAATAATTTTTTTTTGTAATGGACCTCGAAAATTGTTTAATGTTCTTTCAAAAGACAATTTATTTATTTTTGTTGTTTTTCTCTAGGCTTTTATAAATTTGGTTCGCTTCTGCACTGGTAACAAAATTAAACTTTAGATTTGAATGAAATTTGGTGAAAGTGATCTGCCATGTAAGAAAAAAATATCACCAAAGTTCGCGTAAAAATATTGGATGGTTACCGAGATATACGGGTTTAAATTCGGAATTTTTTGTGTGCTAGCCTTTTTTCTTTAAATTGTAAGACATGTAATTGTAATGCTAGGAAGGAACATGGAAACCGTTTTCTAAAGTATTTGTTGCGTTTTTTTCGAATATAACTTAAAAAAAAATTTTATTAAAAAAATTTAGTAAACATTTTATTAAAAAAGAATTTTATCAATTTTTTTTCAATTTTGGACATTTTTAATTTTTACGAAAAGCTTGATCTTTTTCCTTTAAAATAATTTTTTTTTGTAATGGATCTCGAAAATTGTTTAATGTTCTTTCAAAAGACAATTTATTTATTTTATTTGTTTTTCTCTAGGCTTTGATAAATTTGGTTCGCGTCTGCACTAGAACAAAATTAAACTTTAGTTAAGTCATTTCCATTTTCCAGTCAAAATGGTTATTATGAAAAAAAAAATAGGATTCTGGATATTACATAGATGTGACTTATATAATAGGTGCAACGAGTAAAATTTTAAGCAGAGCTCACTGCTTTAAAAATATTCGACTTAATGAAAATGGTTATTATGAAAAAAAAAATAGGATTCTGGATATTACATAGATGTCACTTATGTACATATATAATAGGTGCAACGAGCAAAATTTTAAGCAGAGCTCACTGCTTTAAAAATATTTGACTTAATGAAAAGTCGCAATAAAATAAGGCATCAGGTAACGAATATACTTGAAATAACTTATCGTCGGAAAAAGTGCAAAACCGCACATCGCACTTCTGCAAAACCGCACATTCGATTTTTCTGTCAAAAATGAAATTTGCCTACCAGGGCTTCTGGGTGCCCGGATCCATTCATTAGTAACATAAAAATCGGGGTTTGTGAAATAGAATGTCAAAAAAATGACATTTGAATTTAATCCACCACATAGTGGCTCGTAAAGAAGTTAATCAGTTTACAGTGTCTAGTGTAAAATTTGTGCGGCTACGTATGTGCGGTTTTGCGGAATTGCGATGTTCGGTTTTGCACTTTCTCCGACGATATACTTTCATGACATAAAATGAAAAAATAAAAATAATAATGTGAGAAAAATGTAGATATATACATTTTACAATATTTCTATATCACAATTTTCTATATCTTGCTCTGAGTTATCATAAATGTTAGATGTGTTGAACTAAGTTTATTTCAAAAACAATTGTTTAGTACATTGGCAAAAAATCTAAAAAGGGCTAAAAAAAATAAGAAAACGGCTAAAAAACGGCTAGCGGCTAGATTCAAATTTTTCCGGCTAAATGAAAAAAAAACGGCTAGATCTAGCAGGAAAATGGCAACACTGATAACAGTACAAAAATTTTGTTGTTGGCCTGTGTAGGCCACTTACCCCCGATTGTGAAGATTTTTTGAAAAATGATAACTTTAAGAAGAAAAATAATATACACCTTTAAAAATCGAAGTGGCCTCTGTAGGCCAGTCTGGATAAGTAGGATATCCAAAGAAACCTGGCCGAAATGGGATCATAAAAGATAAAGACACATTTATGCCCTAAGGAGAAGAGAAATCTCCATATTAATAGGGGTATTAACTGGGCACTGCCTTATTGGTAGGCACGCAGAAAGACTAGGTGTGCCGTACCGACAATGCCGTAGGAGTTGCAAAGATGTCGACGAGGAGGAAACGGTGGAGCACCTTATCTGCAACTGCCCGGTTTTAAGTGGCGCGGGAATGCGCTTTTTGGAGTGCCCTTCCTGGGTAGCCTACGCCAGGTCACGGAGCTGGACATAAAGGACTTGATGGCCTTCATGAAGTCATCTAAATGGTTCGAGTAGGAGTAACGGTGTCGGTTTAGGAGCGTCAGTCCCGGGATTATGCTTTGTGGAGAATCCCGATAATACAGGAATTTTCCATATGGCAGGGTCTCGGAACTAAGTTTCCTAGTGTTGGTGGTATCCCAACGGGCCTTTTAATACTGGCCTAGGTGTGGCTCTGCGGCAGCCACTTGAACCCAACCTAACCTAAATTTATAATACGTAGTTTTAATTTATTGTTTTTCATATATAATAGCTTTTACTAAACAGTTGTGAATGCACATTTTTTACATAGTAGAGTCAAATTTCCTTCCACAATGCCGTGGGAGTGTAAGGAGTGCACTGCGAAAGTTGGAAATAGATGAAATAAGCTCATTCTCGGATGGGTGTGGTTTCACACGAAACTAAAGCAGCTTTAAAAAAAGTTGTCGAACCGACCGATGGGCTTGTCAGAAAGGTAAAAGATACCAATACTGGTGCCATAATTGTCGAATGTAAAAGCAAAGACGCCTGGGAGCAAGTGCAGCAAAAAGTCAGAGCGGCTATCGGAAATGAGTACGAAACAGAGAAAACTAAAAGTAAAAGTGAAATTAAAAAGATCGTGGAGATAGTTGGATTAACTGAAAAAATTAGTAACGAAAGATTGATTGAATGTTTAACTAAGCAGAACGAAATGTGTAATGGAAAGGACCACTCAAACCACCCATGGAATCAAAAAATTAATACGGCGAAGAGTCCTGTACGAAAAATACATCTTGTAGCATGACAGCTAAGCAAAACAAAATGTTCACACAATAAATAAGTTCAATATACTTTTGGCAATAACTAGGCCAAAGTATTCAAATGAATTTAGCTTGCGCTGCACTTCTCCAATAACATAAAGTCGATTGAACCCATATTATTATTGCACAATAACGTAGATGACTAACGACTTAAAAACGTAAGTTTGTAAAGTAGATTACTCACAAGGTAGATTGTAAACATATAAAATACGGCGATGAGCCGAAATAAATTCATTCTTGGTCTAAGACATAAACTTATAGTTTCACGCTTTCCATGAATCGAATCGTGCATTCTAATGCTCGGACTGATACGGCTGAAGAGCTCAGATAATACTTGCTATACCCCCAAGCATTACATGGCGATCCTGCCAGCTTAAGGCTAGGTCCTGCCAGCTTAAAGCTAGATCCTGCCGTCCCAATTTTAAAACCAGATCCTGCCATTCCAATTTTAAAACTAGATCCTACAAGCTCAAGGCTAGTTCCTGAAAGCTCAAAATTAGACTTTGCCAACGTTACTCAAATCGAGATTCTACCAAACCGAAATCGAACACTACCATTATGGTAGAAGAATACATCCCGAAAGGATCAGAAAATATTAGGATAGGATATTTAAGAAATTTAAAATTTAAGACAGCTATAAGAACAAAAAAAAAAATATATATATTTATATTTTTAGCAAAACAAAAACAGAACTAACCATCAGGGAAAACTGTTTTTCTAATTCATATTTTTTTTTTTCAACCGTAAAATATAAAAATGACTTGGTGGAAAATTGCACTAAATGGTATCTTGATAGGAATAGCAGGATACGAAGTAGGTAAAGAAAATTCGGCAGAAAAGAGTTATGAAAACAGGGTAGTTAAATACGAACCACATCAAATTATAGAAAACAAAGAAGAGCTCCCTGATAAATGGTTGACTATTTTCGCAGGCGTTGCTGCATGTTTAATTGTCGCAATTGCAATTTTAACAAAAAATTATATAAAGAATAAATTGAGACAATTGAACAATGTGCAACAACGCATCTAAACAAAAATTGTATATGCCAAGAAATGAATAATTGGCAAGAAATCCACGTTACATTAACTGAAGAAAAAACAAAAGCTAATAAGTCATATAAATGTATAAATAAAAGTACCCCCATAACAACAGAAACATTAGTAAAGCATTTTAACATAATTTTGGAAGCATTAAATAGTATAAGACAGGTTATCAAGGTAGGAACACTTATACTTACCGAAGAACACCAAAAAGAAGCTTACCAATTTTTTTACGCCGTACGAGATAGATTGGTATATTCTCTAGCTAGGCACATTATAGAAATAACAATACCAACCACAGTAAAGGAAGAACTCCAGGTTGATTTTACTTTACTTTTATCAGAACGTGGTCGGAGCCAAACTCCATCACCTTCTTTGAATCAGACTCCACCAGTGGACAAAAACAAGGAATTAAAAACCCCAATCATCCCAGTTATAAACGTCACAATGCCACAATCCGTAGTTGAATTTATTAAATCTGCTTCATCAGTGCTACCAGAGTTTGATGGTAGCCCGAGAATTTACACAGCTTCTTAGACGCCTTTGATCTACTTGATCAAATCAAAGATACTCACGAAGCCGTTGCAGTAACAATGATAAAGACCAAACTAAAAGGAACGGCAAGAAATTTTATAAGTAATGAAAACACGATTGAACAAATAAAAACAAAGCTGAAAAGCGCGATAAAAGGTGAATCGGTAGAGGTTTTAACCGCCAAACTCCTAAACGTTCAACAACGTAGTAAAACGGCTAACCAATACACAACAGAAATAGAAAAAATTACCAAATCATTAGAAGGAGCTTATATCTCGGATGGACTTAACCCAGACTTGGCAACGAGATATTCAACACAAGCAGCAGTCAAAGCTATGTGCAAAAACTGCTCTAATGACAAGGTCAAAATGATAATGCAAGCGGGAACGTTCACAGCAATGAACGATGCAATCTCTAAGTTCACCAACAGCTGTACCGAAATAATGGGCAGCTCAAACACGATTTTGAATATACACCAACAGAGTAAGTACCGGAGTAATTTCCGCGGTGGTTACCGAAGTAACAATTATGGGAACTACCAAAGTAGGAGATTTAGACCACAACCGAGATACAACAATAACTCGAGATCCAACAACAATAATAATAACCGAAGAGGATCACAAGCCCAAAACGGCAATAGATTCTACAACCAGACCCGTAACGTGCGCAGCTGCACCCAGACGGAAAACCAGGAAACTCCACTTCAAAATTAATAGAAAGAAAAATATGCGTACTAAACCTAAATCTAAACAGCTATATATCTACAAGGTCATCCCTAAATAATTCGATTTCAAAATTTTTAATTGATACGGGAGCAGACATTTCCATTATAAAAATGCATCAAATTAGCAAAACTCACAAAATTAATAAAGAACAAATTACAGATTTAAAGGGCATCGGTCAGGGAATAACCAGCACATTAGGCACAATTAAAGCAGATTTAAAAGGTGATGACCTTCTAATTTACCACAAATACCATGTTGTAGAAGACGATTTTCCAATCCCATGCGACGGAATAATAGGACTAGATTTCATAAAGAAATACAATTGTATCTTAGATTATAGCAAAACAGAGGATAAATTAATCCTAAGGCCATATGATTTTCCCCAAACAATAACAATGCACCTAACAAATTGTCTGCCGGTCAACACACTTACTATCCCTGCTAGATCTGAAGTCATTAGACAAGTTAAAGTAAATACCGATAACAAAAACATCTTCATACTACACCAACAATTATCTGAAGGCATTTCCATAGCAAACACTATCACAGATAAAGATCAAACTTTTGTTAGAATTATCAACACAACACATAAAAACACAACTATTCAAAATTACAAGATTAATACCGAACATTTAGACGATTACACACTAATTAAAACAAAAACACACAATAACAATTTCAACGATACAGAAAAATTGAAAAGTTTAACCAAAAACTTTCCAAAATTTGTCAATTCTCAGTTAACAACATTATGCACAGAATTCATAGACATATTTGCACTAGAAACAGAACCAATTTCTTCTAATAACTTTTACAAACAAAAATTATACATGAAGGAGAACACACCTGTTTACATAAAAAATTATAGATTTCCTCAAACGCAAAAAGGAGAAATAAGCAAACAAGTAAATAAGCTAATCGAAGATGACATAATAGAACCCTCCATATCGGAATATAATAGCCCAATCTTATTAGTCCCCAAAAAATCACTCCCAGGAAAAACAGAAAAAAGATGGAGATTAGTGGTAGACTACAGACAGGTAAATAAAAAGCTAGCAGCAGACAAATTCCCACTTCCAAGGATTGACGATATTTTAGATCAACTTGGAAGAGCAAAATATTTTTCATGCCTAGACCTTATGTCAGGCTTTCATCAAATCGAATTACACCCCGACTCCAGGGATATAACCTCATTTACAGCCGAAAATGGCACATATAGATTCAAAAGACTACCTTACGCATTAAAAGTAGCACCGAATTCATTCCAAAGAATGATGACGCTAGCATTCGCAGGCCTAAAGCCATCTCAAGCATTCCTCTACATGGATGATTTAGTTGTATTAGGTTGTTCTGAAAATCACATGCTAAAAAATTTAAGAGACGTATTCTCCACTTGCAGAAAATTCAACCTAAAATTACATCCAGATAAATGCCAATTTTTCAGCCAAGAAGTAACATATTTAGGACATAAATGTACAAACATTACCCGACCCGAGCAAATTTGAAACAGTCCAAAATTACCCAACACCAAAAACAGCCGATGAAGTTAAAAGATTCGTAGCTTTCTGTAACTATTACAGAATATTTGTACCGAATTTTGCAGAACATTCAAGAAAATTAACTAGGCTTTGCAAAAAGAATGTTTCCTTCGAATGGACAGAAGAAGAATGTCAAAAAGCTTTTGTCTACTTAAAGGAAGCATTAATTAGCCCAAAACTTTTGCAATACCCAGATTTCGATAAAAAATTCTGCATAACAACAGACGCTAGTGGGTACGCTTGTGGGGCAGTCCTTAGCCAAGAACACGATGGCAAACAGTTACCAATTGCTTACACTTCTAGGTCCTTCACAAAAGGTGAAACCAACAAAGCCACCATAGAAAAAGAATTGGCCGCAATCCATTGGGCCATAACCTTCTTCAGACCATATGTTTATGGCAGACAATTTTTAGTTAAAACCGACCATCGTCCTTTAACATACCTATTCTCGATGAAGAGCCCTTCATCTAAGCTGACACGAGTAAGACTCGATTTAGAAGAGTACGATTTTGAAGTGGAGTATATAGCCGGAAAAGAAAATCATATTGCGGACGCATTATCCCGCATAACAATTACAAACTTAAAAGATATGTCAATTAAAGCAAGTAAAATATTAAAAATAACAACAAGATCAGCAGCAAAACAGACCAGCAGTAATGCTGAAAATAAAGAAAGTCACAAAGAGAACTCCAAAATTTACGAAGCGCTAAATAAATTTGAAGTTAAAAGACATGTCGAGCTCGTTTTCACTCCTCCGAAATTATATTTCAAAAAAGGAAAGAAAATTTGTAGCACTTTGGATACAAGCAACCTAATTGGTGAGGATAAGATTGACCTAGACAATTCTTTACCAGGCTCGAAAGAGAAGCCGGCAATTTAGGACTTGTACAAATACAGTTGTCCAGAATATGCAGTTACCATCATATGTGATCTAACCAAATTCTTGGTAGCGATCCCCGTTCCAAGCAAACACGCAGCAACAGTCGCTAAAGCCGTGTTCGAGAACGTCATTTTGATTTATGGACGCATGAATGTTAGCACAGTTAGCACTAATCGCCAATTATTTAACAAGTTGCTTACACATCAGTTACTGCGACCCAAAATCCAATACTCAGTATAATAACAATACAACAACAACCGCTTCAGTTAGCACAGTTAGCGTCAATCGTCAATTTGCTTACACATCATCATACAACAACAACCGCCTTACATTTCGTTGCACTAAAAATGAACGGAAGTCGTGCAGACGTATGTGAAGCCGTTGGTTGCAAAGCTAAGTTACATTTGCTTACCTACTCAAAATTATGAAACAATTCGTATTAAAATTTATTTCCGCTGTAATCAATTTAGTTAAACAAATGTACAACAACAACATTGCTAACGATATCTTTTCACCGGTAAAGTAAGTTTATAAGTATGTAACTTAGAATAAGAAAATTGTATAAAAGAAGAAATATTGAATAAAGAGTTGAGTTCAGTTCTGTCATTCTCTGGGTTAATGTCGTGTTTGGCGCCCGAGACTCGGTAAAATAAGTGAAAGTTAATACTTATCCTTCAAAAGTTATACGTGCTAAAGGGAACACTAAAAAAATTCGTTCTCGAAGGACATTAAGTACAATTACTAAAAACACTAAAAAATTGCGAAAAGGATACTTTAAAGTTGTTACCGAAACAAATCAAGTGAATTTATAAACACTTTCAAATTGTTTAAAAAGTGAAAATTGTAAAAAAACACTCCAAAACTATTTAAAAGGTGAAAATTATAAAAACACCTCGAAACTGTTTAAAAAGGCGAAAAAACACTTGAATAAACCCTTTATGTTTTTACAACAACAAAAAGTACAAGAAACACCTTTTCAAAGCAATAAAAAGTGCTAAAATAACACTTATTTTACAAATCATCAAAGATATTAATCCAAATCATCGTGGACGTGTCGGAACCCGTACCGCAGTAGGATAATCATCCAAAAAGGATCCAACGGACCAACCAACACACGGAATGCAGAAATTGAGCTTCACTATGCTGATAATGTGAGATAATAATTTATTTAAAATCATTAAAAATTTCAGTAAATTTATACTTAAGTTGTAACTTTTATTTGAGAAAATTTTTTTTAAAGTATAAACAGACCCTTATCGGAGAAAAGGTTATTATAAAGCGCAAGGCTATTTTGTCTAATAAACAGTGGAACTATTTTTTAAATTAGAAAAAATATTTACATAAAGTAACTTCAAAATGGAGCACATCGAAGATGCTATAACACAGCTACTGGTGCGGTTAACGCACAAATGGAGCAAATGAGGGCCATGAGCACTAGAATATACCAATTGGAAGCCAGAGTTAGTCCTCCTAATGAAATGTTAAATTCTAATAATTCCGTTATCTTGACTGAGGCAGACATACGGGAAATAAATAGGTTGCCCGATAGTGTTAAAACCTTACCAACCTTCGAAGGCAATCCCGTGTAGTTTATTTCATGGGTTCATAATGTCGTATCGATATTAAGGGATTATGATGTAGTAAAATCAAAACCGATTTATCGAGGCATTCTTCGGCAAATCAGACAAAAAATACAAGGACCCGCAGATACAGCTCTTATTTCTTATAATATTTTTGATGAGGATTGGGGTAAAATTAAAAACTGTTTGTCACTGCACTACGCAGACAAACGCGATTTGAGAACCCTGGAACATGAACTAGGATCCCTATCGCAGAAAAATTTCAGCGTAGATCAATTCTACGCTAGAATCAATCACCAGTTATCACTTATAGTAAACAAAATAAAAGGACAAGAATACTCCATGGAAACAAGCAATGCGCTTTTAGAAACCTACAGAAACAGAGCCCTTGATGTTTTTATTAGAGGGTTGACTGGCGAATTGTCCAGGATGCTAGTCATCCAACGACCGAAGAACTTACCAGAGGCTTACTCGTTCTGCCTTGAAATACAAAACTTTAATTTAAGGAACTATTCTATTCATCCCAAAAACACAACCATGCCTATTCAAGCGCCTAGATACCAAGTAAATCAAAAACGGTCTCCTACACCAAGGGAATTAGGTCCCGCAGAAAAAAACCAAATTTACAACAGGAATTTAGAGGCTCAAACTCCACCACCACCTAGGCCAACGCAACCTAAGCCTCCAGTTCCAATGGAGGTAGACCCTTCGATTCATTCGAAGAGAGTAAACTATATGAATCGCATAGAAAGCACGCCCGTGGTAAGGCAGTCAAACAATTCATCTAATATTCCTAGGAAAAGCCAAAAATTATTTAATGTTCAAACAGAAGATCAGGAGCCCGAATCATTGGAAGGAGGCGAAGAGGTAAATTTTATGACGGACGCCTATCTAGCCTACCCTATTGAGAACTTATTTTACAAAACGGTAATACCCTGAAATTCCTTATAGATACAGGGGCCAATAAAAACTTTGCTTGCGAAAAAATTGCCAAAAATTCACTGAAACTAAAAAACCCTTTCAAGGTTCAATCCGCTGCCGGCCAAGTAGAAATAACTCATAAAATATCGGGACCATTCTTTAAAAGGATCGGCATAAAAAATAATTTTGATTTTTTTATTCTACCAAATTTAAATTCGTTTGATGGTATCATAGGCGATGATTCTCTCAAACAATTAGGAGCAATTATAAATAGGAAGGACGATACACTAACCATCGGAGATGTGATATTGCCATTAAAACAGAAAATTTCAAAACAAGTTAATAATCTTGAAGAAACCTTTTATGAAAACGAACTTAGCGTAATTTTTAATAAATACGAGGACATTTTCGGACCAGTCTCCGACAGTGGAACAATAGACACAAACGTGTTAGCAGAAATAAGGACAACAACAGAGGAACCGATCTACATAAAGTCATATCCTTATCCAACCAATCTTCGCGGTGAAGTTGAAACACAGATAATGGAACTTTTAAATAACGGTATTATTAGGCCTTCAAAAAGCCCATATAACTCTCCCTTGTGGATAGTCCCCAAAAAGCCAGGTCCTTCCGGGGAAAAGAAATACAGAGTCGTCATCGACTTTAAGAGATTAAACTCAGTAACGATACCCGACTCTTATCCAATACCAGATATAAATAGCACCTTAGCTAGCTTGGGGGAGTGTATGTATTTCACTACACTAGACCTCACATCCGGCTTTCACCAAATCAGGATGAAAGAAAAGGATATAGAAAAAACAGCAGTTTCAACCGCAAACGGTAAATATGAATTTACTAGGTTGCCGTTTGTGCTGAAAAATGCCCCTTCTATATTTCAAAGGATGATAAATGACGTCCTCAAACCTATAATAGGAAAATCCTGCTACGTGTACATAGGCGACATTATAATAGTAGGTAGAACTAAAGAGGAACATCTTAAAAATATCGAAGATGTATTCGCTCTTCTACATAAAGCGAACTTAAAAATAAATATGGAAAAATCTAAGTTTTTCAAAACCCGAGTAGAATTTCTGGGACATATTGTCACGGAGAATGGTATTTTACCTGACCCTGAAAAAATTTCAGCAATTAAAAAAATACCTGCACCAGTAAATCTTAAAGAACTAAAAAGTTTTTTAGGCTTAGCGTCATATTATAGACGGTTTATAAAAGACTTCGCAAAAATTGCCAAACCACTTACAAATTTTACTAGGGGTGAGAATGCGCAAACAAAGGCGAGTCAATCCAAAAAAATAAAAATTTCATTAACAGATGAAGGACTGAAATCATTTAATGACCGGAAAATGTTGCTCATGTCTTCTGAAATTTTGGCATTTCCTGATTTCAATAAATCCTTTATTCTAACTACGGACGCTTCTAATACCGCAGTTGGAGCAGTCCTTTCTCAAGGGGAAATCGGTAAAGACAAACCCATAACTTATATATCTAGATCACTCAATAAAACTGAGGAAAATTACTCGACAATAGAAAAAGAAATGCTCGCTATAGTATGGTCTCTTGACAAGCTAAGGACTTACTTATATGGAGCAAAAGAAGTAAAAATTCTTACTGATCACCAACCACTAACGTTTGCATTAAGCAACAGTAATAACAATGCCAAACTCAAGAGGTGGAAGGCTCGAGTAGAGGAGTACAATTATAAACTCATTTATAAACCAGGAAAAACAAACGTTGTCGCTGACGCGTTATCACGGTTACCAATAGAGGTTAATACATTGACATCTTCCGATGAAATATCACAGCATAGTGCAGAAGAACATAATTCACAGCTCATACCTCATTGCGAGGCACCACTTAATGTATTTAAAAACCAAATCATATTCCAGGAAGGAAAAGACGAAATTATTCACGAAGAGCCTCATCCAAGATACCATAGGCATCGAATTAAAATCGAAGTCTACGATAAAACTATATTGGTTAAACACCTTAAAGATTTTCTCAATCCAAATATACTTAATGGAATAAAAATCCCTGAAAAGTATATCCCTTTATTACAACAGGTTTATCAGGAAAAATTTTCAAAATTTCGTATCAGAATCACACAAAAACTCGTTACCGATATTCCTGACGAAGAAGTTAAGTTCAAAATAATAGAACAGGAGCACAGAAGAGCTCACCGAAATGAAAGAGAAAATAAGGAGCAAATACTAGAAAAATATTATTTTCCTCAGATGAGTAAACTTATAAAAAAATACACAAAATCATGCAAAACTTGCGGATGCAACAAATACGATCGCCATCCTCAAAAGCCTGAATTGCAGGCAACGCCCATACCATCATATCCAACGGAAATACTGCACATTGACATCATAGAAATGTCTGGCGAAAAATATATTACATGTGTTGATAAATTCTCTAAATTTGTAAAATTTTTTAAAATAAAAAATAGGTCTGTATTACATGTCAGGGATAAATTAATTAAACTCCTTCACTATTTTACTGTCCCCAGGATGTTAGTGATGGACAACGAAGGCAGTTTTATAAGCCCAATAACACTTAATTACCTGGAAAGTTTGGGCATTGAAATTTATTTAGCACCACCCCAAAAGAGTGAAGTTAATGGCACAATTGAACGTGTGCATTCTACAATTATAGAAATAGTTAGATGTCTAAAATCAGAGTACCCTGATTGTTCACTAAAAGAAATAATCAATATTGCCGTTGATAGATATAATAACACAATACACTCTGTTACGAAGAAAAAACCCGCCGATATATTTTTCGGAAGAACCCAAAGAATAAATTATCAAAACCTCACGAATTTTAGGGACATAGTGAATGTAGACCTTCGTAACGAAATAGCCAGGAAGCAAAAAAATATGCTAAAACCCATAACAAGAAAAGGTCAAAGCCAAAAGAGTACGTACCAGGAGAAGTTGTCCTAAAGAAGGATAAACAAATCAAAAGTAAAACAAAACCCATATTTAAAAATGAAACCGTTGCGAAGGATAATAACGTAACAATAACTACAACTAGTAATAGGAAAATACATAAATCACACTTGAAAAACTAACGCACGTTACTCATTTTAGACTTTTACCATATTGGACGACCGCAACAGTAGAGACATACAAATACGATAGCCCAGTACTGACAATTAAACCAGGAATAGGAAAAATTACCAAAGGAACATACAAAATCATACATACTATAGACTTGGATGAGTACGACAAAATAGTTGACGATATAAGACCAATAATACGACACGAAATTAGTAAGACAAGTATTTTATTTCCACAACTAGAACATGAACTTACGGAAATAAACAATATACTGGATCAGTTACGGACGAAAAACGGTACCATACACAAACGGTCAATTAACTGGATTGGGTCTGCTTGGAAGTGGATAGCAGGAAATCCCGACGCTACTGACTGGGACGAAATCATGTCACAAACTCATACACTGACAGAAAACAATGACAAACAGTATAAAATAAACGTTTATCTTATAAAGACCGGTAATACAATTTTAAATGGACATAACAGAATCATGGACGAAATAAACGAGGACAATATGCAGCTTTTTGAACAAACACTATTTAATAAGTTAGGAATAATAAAAGGTGAAATTTCGAAAATCTTAATGGCAGCCCAGTTAGCAAAACAAGGAATTGTTCACTCACAACTCTTAAATAAAGGAGATATCGAAAATATTATATCACAGACTGGCACACTACCTTTAAAAAATGAAATACAGGCGCTTGAATATGCTAAACCGTCAATGGTTGTCAAAGACTCACTTCTTCTATACGTAATTTCACTTCCAAAAACAGAAGACCCTCCCTTCAACAATATCATTATTCGTTCAACAATAAAAAATAGTAAACGAATCTATCTAGAATTTTCCAATATTTTCACGTCACAAGAGGAAAAATATGGCATCATTGGAAACTGCCTGAAAATAGACGAAACTACAATCTGTAAAAGAGATCAACTCAAGAAATTAGAGAAAACTCATTGTAGAACTCAATATGCGATTACCAATATGAATATAAGCCCATAGTCGAGTTAATCACGGAAGGAACACTTTTTATTTCAAATTTTATTGGAAACCTCAGTTACGATAACAAATCCCTCAATTTGAAGGGCACATTTATCATAAACTTCCTTAACAAAACCATAACATTAAACAATGTTAGTTATACAAATTGGCAAACTAGTTCGTACCAAATATTACCTCCAATACTTCAAAACAACCTAACTGAAAACGAAATCAACCTCGACCTCAACTATTTGCATCAACTCCATCTAACCAACGTAAAGAAATTAGAACACATGTCCTCAAAGAGTTTAATATCTATTAGCTCAAGCTTTGCAGCTATTTTACTTGTAATAATAATGTCAATAGCTTTGCATGTCGCATTACGACCTAGAAACAAAAAATCTTTTTTCATTCCGCCAATAGTAGACTTCCAACTAAAACAATAATATTTCATCAGCGGGACGCTGATACTTAAGAAGGGGGGAGTTAGCACAGTTAGCACTAATCGCCAATTATTTAACAAGTTGCTTACACATCAGTTACTGCGACCCAAAATCCAATACTCAGT
This sequence comes from Campiglossa producta, assembly GCA_964058755.1. Classification (NCBI taxonomy): domain Eukaryota; kingdom Metazoa; phylum Arthropoda; class Insecta; order Diptera; family Tephritidae; genus Campiglossa; species Campiglossa producta. Next base: position 73,226,826 of record CAXKVI010000001.1, read on the forward strand.
ATAATAACAATACAACAACAACCGCTTCAGTTAGCACAGTTAGCGTCAATCGTCAATTTGCTTACACATCATCATACAACAACAACCGCCTTACATTTCGTTGCACTAAAAATGAACGGAAGTCGTGCAGACGTATGTGAAGCCGTTGGTTGCAAAGCTAAGTTACATTTGCTTACCTACTCAAAATTATGAAACAATTCGTATTAAAATTTATTTCCGCTGTAATCAATTTAGTTAAACAAATGTACAACAACAACATTGCTAACGATATCTTTTCACCGGTAAAGTAAGTTTATAAGTATGTAACTTAGAATAAGAAAATTGTATAAAAGAAGAAATATTGAATAAAGAGTTGAGTTCAGTTCTGTCATTCTCTGGGTTAATGTCGTGTTTTGAATACAATAATGACAGACATGGGCACAGAATACAAAAACGACTTATTCAAAGAACTGTGTAAATTATTAAAAATTGAACATAAAACTTCAACACCGTATCATCACCAAACTTTGGGTACTGTAGAACGCAGTCACCGGACATTCAATGAATATATACGTTCCTACATATCCAGTGACAAAGATGACTGGGATGAATACCTCAGGTATTTCACGTATTGTTACAATACGACGCCATCAACCACACATAAATATTGTCCATTTGAATTAATATTTGGGAAAAACCCACCGAATTATGCATTTTTAAAAGAAAATAAAATCAGCCCATTATACAACCATGAAGCTTATGATAAAGAAGTAAAATATAGACTTCAAATAGCACAGCAAAGAGCTAGGAAATTAGTCCAAGAGGCTAAAGAAAAACAAAAAACAAATTATGATAAAATTAGCTATAGTAAAGAAATAAACATAGGAGATTTAGTATTAGTTAGAGAAGAGGCCTCCCATAAGTTAGACAATAGATATAACGGATACTACAATGTTAAAAATATCGATGAGAACAACAATTTCACTTTAATACCGCATAGCATAGGAAGTAGCATTAAAAACAAAAAAGAAATTATAATTCATAAGAATAGACTTAAAGCAATGTAACTCCACTACATAGTAATAACAAAAAAAAAAAAAAAAAAAAATACAAAATATCATGTTCAAAATACAAAAAAAGTCATTGCAATAAAGACACATGGGAGTTTCCATTGTAACGGGCGCGACACCTTTGTGCATAATTCTTTAATTTTGAAGAAAACAATTAAAGTAACCATTGTAATATTACACGCTTAAAATACTGTCAGAAGTAAGGAATAACCTCATATGAACTACATTTTATAAATAAATCAGTACCAACCAGAAAACGCCAAAAAAGACCGTAACGGGCGCGACGTTATAAAATTGATAAATTGCGTGTAATCCACTTTCACACGAAACAGTGTAAAATTTTTAATTAAACTGGCTAAAAATGCCTTGGCATATTTAAATTGAGAATGTTTCCTATTATTTCCGCATTCAATGAAAATACACTTCTTAATCTATTTAGATTTATTAACATTTTAAAGTGTAACGGGCGCGACACCTCGTTGTAACGGGTGCGACATGTCTATTTATTTTTACATATTTCAACTATTTATTATATTTTTCACTACGATAATTTAATTTCAAGCCAAAATAGGAAAATATATCTATGTTAAAACAAGTTAACACGTTGAAAGTAAGTACGTGGGTATGTTATTTATAAACGATCTTTCCTGATGTCAGCTTTAAGGTTTTGTTAAATCAGCCAAATATAAATCATAATTCTATTTCATGCTGATTGCATTAGGCATGATAAAAAAATTAATTCTATTGTTTTAGAAAATAAAATATTTATAAAAAATTAATAATCAAAGAACAATTTCATTAAAATTATTTTCTTAGGCAAAATTTCTCAAGCGTAGATTTTGCTGTCCTACCAGCAAACAGACAGCCGTCAGATTCTTCATCCTTAATGAAGAAGTGCTTCTCTTGCAAATTTTTTATAGGAGCAATGTGGGCCCTTCTCTGATGTAAAAATACTTGCTCAGCCGCGATGTCTTCCATCGAATGGTAGAGAATTTTTATACCGTTGAAGTGTTTCTCCTGGAGAAACTCGTAACACTCTTTTGGCGTTTTTAATACCACCTTCCGTGCTTTAACTGCTGTCCACAAAGTCCTTTTTACTACAGCCCCGATACCATCAACGGCACCTTTGCCATGACTGGTGGCAAAAAACGACCAAGTAATGTTGGCACCGAAGTCATCTACTGCAGAGCACACATTGTAAAGGTTGTAGCGATTTTTGAATTGGGCAGCACATCCATCAGAGAATATGTGAATAACACCAATATTTTTGTCGCGAGCCTTGATATCGCTGACAATGCTTCTGAGGAATTTCCATACGCAAGTTTTACTGTGTGTAAGGTCGTCACTTAATATTGCATACGAAAAGGTTTTTATTTCATTATTAACTCTGACCTATACGCAAGCTGTGAAAATGGTTGCTTGTCGGTGCCTCCAGTGGGCATTTTGTATTTCATCTTGATATACTATTTCGTAGTTTTCTGCAAAATCAATTTGCAGAACTGCTTCATTCGCCAATAATGTTTCCTTCGTTTCTCTGAAATGTTTACTTTGAGTAGTTTGAACTAGCCAGTGTGGTTTGAACTTTTTTAATTGGTTATCAAACAAAACCAAAAAGTCCTCCAAAGTACCACTTTGAGCAGTAAGTTGCATTCGGTTTTCTCGTTCTATCCAGCTCTTCCAGGAAATTTCCGCTTTGTGATCAAATTTTGTGGGTAATAAATCTAATAAATTATCACACATTTTGCATCTATTTGTCAAGCAGAGTTCGCTTGACAGATTGCAACATATATTATCGAGAATGCTAAGAGGATTTGGTGGAAACGACGGAAAGATATTCCTGATAGCTGCAACAAAAAAACAAAAATTTGCGTGATAGACGCATACGCACATATTTTGTGGAGTTTCTCTTATTGGACGCACAAAACTTGGTCGCAAGGCAAAAAATTTTGACTTTCCAATCTGTGTACCAGGATATTCAGTTTCAAACATATTAAAGCATTCGCTTATACTTACGGTGACCATAAATTTTTTTTGAAAAAACAGAACTGTTTTTACTTAAGGCTTGGTATTGCCTTCACGTGAAAATTTCACTACGCGGCTATAAACTATTTTGGGGTTACACTCTCAATATTTGGAATCAAAAAGTGTTTTTCATGGCGTAATCATCTCTTTGCAGTAAAAAATGTTGCCAACGTCTGTGAAACATTGAAATTGCAATCTCAAATAATTTCAACCAAAGTGCATCAATTGAAACTTATTTTTTAAGTATATTTTTCCGTTTCTCATCAACAAATACCTCTTCTGAAACTTTTGTCGTATTCCCGTTGATGTATTTTTAACGCATACAAACTCCTTTTTCCCAGGACTTACTACGCTAATATCATCTCTTTGGAAGAACTCTTGAACTTTACAAATTGTTTCATTGGAAGATCCAGAACCACTTTTTAGTTTCGAATTAGATGAAAGAGTTCCACCAGCAAGCTCTTGTATTACCGCTATTCTCTTAGAAGGACTTTTAGGAAGGCTGCGTTTTACTATTGTGACAGCTTTTTTGAGGGATTTTTTGGACTTATAAGAACCAATTGGTGAAGTATTAGCGCAAGTTTTTCTTTTACTTTCTTCTAACTTCCTTTTCCGCTCTCTAAAACATTAATACAGAAAAAACGGTTTGACAAATTTGTTTGAAATTTTCGCAATATAATCACTAGCAGTTACTTGTTATGTATGCAAAGATTTATTCATGCAACGTTACTAATCCTTTTACCACAAAACTAAATCCGTTTTTTTTGTAACGGGCGCGACACCAATTTTGCTTAAATTTAATTAATAACTGTGATTTATACTTACTTCGCAGAATCTTGAAAGTCAAGCCCAAGTAGAGAAAAAATATGTAAAATTTCACGTAGCTCAATTAAATATCCGTCAAAAATCGAAGACTTTGAAAAAAATACTATGCGACTATGATCACGATTTTAAAGTTGTTTAATATCATAGTGTTGTGAACTTTGGCAGGCGTTTATACCTCCATCACGATATCAAAATATAAAAAATTGGTAAATAACAATAAAGTAGACATGTGTGAACACAAATATCAGCCTTTGGACTAGGAGCAATGAAATTTATTTCTAAGCTCAATGGGGTCTGATTTCGTGGAAACTCCCACATGTAAAACAAATGTAAACAAAATAAAAGAAAGAAAATCTTTTCCGATGACATAACAATAACCATAAGCTAAGTGGGTCAAACATTTTATTACCTCACAATAGAATACTCATACATTAATCAAAATGTATGAGCATTCTTTTAAAGAGAGGAGGTGTAGCATGACAGCTAAGCAAAACAAAATGTTCACACAATAAATAAGTTCAATATACTTTTGGCAATAACTAGGCCAAAGTATTCAAATGAATTTAGCTTGCGCTGCACTTCTCCAATAACATAAAGTCGATTGAACCCATATTATTATTGCACAATAACGTAGATGACTAACGACTTAAAAATGTAAGTTTGTAAAGTAGATTACTCATAAGGTAGATTGTAAACATATAAAAGACGGCGATGAGCCGAAATAAATTCATTTTACAAACAAAAATTATACATGAAGGAGGACACTCCTGTTTACATAAAAAATTATAGATTGCCTCAAACGCAAAAAGGAGAAATAAGCAAACAAGTAAATAAGCTAATCGAAGATGACATAATAGAACCCTCCATATCGGAATATAATAGCCCAATCTTATTAGTCCCCAAAAAATCACTCCCAGGAAAAACAGAAAAAAGATGGAGATTAGTGGTAGACTACAGACAGGTAAATAAAAAGCTAGCAGCAGACAAATTCCCACTTCCAAGGATTGACGATATTTTAGATCAACTTGGAAGAGCAAAATATTTTTCATGCCTAGACCTTATGTCAGGTTTTCATCAAATCGAATTACACCCCGACTCCAGGGATATAACCTCATTTACAGCCGAAAATGGCACATATAGATTCAAAAGACTACCTTACGGATTAAAAGTAGCACCGAATTCATTCCAAAGAATGATGACGCTAGCATTCGCAGGCCTAAAGCCATCTCAAGCATTCCTCTACATGGATGATTTAGTTGTATTAGGTTGTTCTGAAAATCACATGCTAAAAAATTTAAGAGACGTATTGTCCACTTGCAGAAAATTCAACCTAAAACCAGATAAATGCCAATTTTTCAGCCAAGAAGTAACATATTTAGGACATAAATGTACAAACAAGGGAATATTACCCGATCCGAGCAAATTTGAAACAGTCCAAAATTACCCAACACCAAAAACAGCCGATGAAGTTAAAAGATTCGTAGCTTTCTGTAACTATTACAGAATATTTGTACCGAATTTTGCAGAACATTCAAGAAAATTAACTAGGCTTTGCAAAAAGAATGTTTCCTTCGAATGGACAGAAGAATGTCAAAAAGCTTTTGTCTACTTAAAGGAAGCATTAATTAGCCCAAAACTTTTGCAATACCCAGATTTCGATAAAAAATTCTGCATAACAACAGACGCTAGTGGGTACGCTTGTGGGGCAGTCCTTAGCCAAGAACACGATGGCAAACAGTTACCAATTGCTTACACTTCTAGGTCCTTCACAAAAGGGGAAACCAACAAAGCCACCATAGAAAAAGAATTGGCCGCAATCCATTGGGCCATAACCTTCTTCAGACCATATGTTTATGGCAGAAAATTTTTAGTTAAAACCGACCATCGTCCTTTAACATACCTATTCTCGATGAAGAGCCCTTCATCTAAGCTGACACGAGTAAGACTCGATTTAGAAGAGTACGATTTTGAAGTGGAGTATATAGCCGGAAAAGAAAATCATATTGCGAACGCATTATCCCGCATAACAATTACAAACTTAAAAGATATGTCAATTAAAGCAAGTAAAATATTAAAAATAACAACAAGATCAGCAGCAAAACAGACCAGCAGTAATGCTGAAAATAAAGAAAGTCACAAAGAGAACCCCAAAATTTACGAAGCGCTAAATAAATTTGAAGTTAAAAGACATGTCGAGCTCGTTTTCACTCCTCCGAAATTATATTTCAAAAAAGGAAAGAAAGTTTGTAGCACTTTGGATACAAGCAACCTAATTGTTGAGGATAAGATTGACCTAGGACAATTCTTTACCAGGCTCGAAAGAGAAGCCGGCAATTTAGGACTTGTACAAATACAGTTGTCCAGAATATGCAGTTACCATCATATGTGATCTAACCAAATACTTGGTAGCGATCCCCGTTCCAAGCAAACACGCAGCAACAGTCGCTAAAGCCGTGTTCGAGAACGTCATTTTGATTTATGGACGCATGAAAGTTAGCACTAATCGCCAATTATTTAACAAGTTGCTTACACATCAGTTACTGCGACCCAAAATCCAATACTCAGTATAATAACAATACAAAAACAACCGCTTCAGTTAGCACAGCTAGCGTCAATCGTCAATTGGCTTACACATCATCATACAACAACAACCGCCTTACATTTCGTTGCACTAAAAATGAACGGAAGTCGTGCAGACGTATGTGAAGCCGTTGGTTGCAAAGCTAAGTTACATTTGCTTACCTACTCAAAATTATGAAACAATTCGTATTAAAATTTATTTCCGCTGTAATCAATTTAGTTAAACAAATGTACAACAACAACATTGCTAACGATATCTTTTCACCGGTAAAGTAAGTTTATAAGTATGTAACTTAGAATAAGAAAATTGTATAAAAGAAGAAATATTGAATAAAGAGTTGAGTTCAGTTCTGTCATTCTCTGGGTTAATGTCGTGTTTGGCGCCCGAGACTCGGTAAAATAAGTGAAAGTTAATACTTATCCTTCAAAAGTTATACGTGCTAAAGGGAACACTAAAAAAATTCGTTCTCGAAGGACATTAAGTACAATTACTAAAAACACTAAAAAATTGCGAAAAGGATACTTTAAAGTTGATACCGAAACAAATCAAGTGAATTTATAAACACTTTCAAATTGTTTAAAAAGTGAAAATTGTAAAAAAACACTCCAAAACTATTTAAAAGGTGAAAATTATAAAAACACCTCGAAACTGTTTAAAAAGGCGAAAAAACACTTGAATAAACCCTTTATGTTTTTACAACAACAAAAAGTACAAGAAACACCTTTTCAAAGCAATAAAAAGTGCTAAAATAACACTTATTTTACAAATCATCAAAGATATTAATCCAAATCATCGTGGACGTGTCGGAACCCGTACCGCAGTAGGATAATCATCCAAAAAGGATCCAACGGACCAACCAACACACGGAATGCAGAAATTGAGCTTCACTATGTTGATAATGTGAGATAATAATTTATTTAAAATCATTAAAAATTTCAGTAAATTTATACTTAAGTTGTAACTTTTATTTGAGAAAATTTTTTTTAAAGTATAAACAGACCCTTATCGGAGAAAAGGTTATTATAAAGCGCAAGGCTATTTTGTCTAATAAACAGTGGAACTATTTTTTAAATTAGAAAAAATATTTACATAAAGTAACTTCAAAATGGAGCACATCGAAGATGCTATAACACAGCTACTGGTGCGGTTAACGCACAAATGGAGCAAATGAGGGCCATGAGCACTAGAATATACCAATTGGAAGCCAGAGTTAGTCCTCCTAATGAAATGTTAAATTCTAATAATTCCGTTATCTTGACTGAGGCAGACATACGGGAAATAAATAGGTTGCCCGATAGTGTTAAAACCTTACCAACCTTCGAAGGCAATCCCGTGTAGTTTATTTCATGGGTTCATAATGTCGTATCGATATTAAGGGATTATGATGTAGTAAAATCAAAACCGATTTATCGAGGCATTCTTCGGCAAATCAGACAAAAAATACAAGGACCCGCAGATACAGCTCTTATTTCTTATAATATTTTTGATGAGGATTGGGGTAAAATTAAAAACTGTTTGTCACTGCACTACGCAGACAACCGCGATTTGAGAACCCTGGAACATGAACTAGGATCCCTATCGCAGAAAAATTTCAGCGTAGATCAATTCTACGCTAGAATCAATCACCAGTTATCACTTATAGTAAACAAAATAAAAGGACAAGAATACTCCATGGAAACAAGCAATGCGCTTTTAGAAACCTACAGAAACAGAGCCCTTGATGTTTTTATTAGAGGGTTGAGTGGCGAATTGTCCAGGACGCTAGTCATCCAACGACCGAAGAACTTACCAGAGGCTTACTCGTTCTGCCTTGAAATACAAAACCTTAATTTAAGGAACTATTCTATTCATCCCAAAAACACAACCATGCCTATTCAAGCGCCTAGATACCAAGTAAATCAAAAACGGTCTCCTACACCAAGGGAATAAGGTCCCGCAGAAAAAAACCAAATTTACAACAGGAATTTAGAGGCTCAAACTCCACCACCACCTAGGCCAACGCAACCTAAGCCTCCAGTTCCAATGGAGGTAGACCCTTCGATTCATTCGAAGAGAGTAAACTATATGAATCGCATATAAAGCACGCCCGTGGTAAGGCAGTCAAACAATTCATCTAATATTCCTAGGAAAAGCCAAAAATTATTTAATGTTCAAACAGAAGATCAGGAGCCCGAATCATTGGAAGGAGGCGAAGAGGTAAATTTTATGACGGAAACCTATCTAGCCTACCCTATTGAGAACTTATTTTACAAAACGGTAATACCCTGAAATTCCTTATAGATACAGGGGCCAATAAAAACTTTGCTTGCGAAAAAATTGCCAAAAATTCACTGAAACTAAAAAACCCTTTCAAGGTTCAATCCGCTGCCGGCCAAGTAGAAATAACTCATAAAATATCGGGACCATTCTTTAAAAGCATCGACATAAAAAATAATTTTGATTTTTTTATTCTACCAAATTTAAAATCGTTTGATGGTGTCATAGGCGATGATTCTCTCAAACAATTAGGAGCAATTATAAATAGGAAGGACGATACACTAACCATCGGAGATGTGATATTGCCATTAAAACAGAAAATTTCAAAACAAGTTAATAATCTTGAAGAAACCTTTTATGAAAACGAACTTAGCGTAATTTTTAATAAATACGAGGACATTTTCGGACCAGTCTCCGACAGTGGAACAATATACACAAACGAGTTAGCAGAAATAAGGACAACGACAGAGGAACCGATCTACACAAAGTCATATCCTTATCCAACCAATCTTCGCGGTGAAGTTGAAACACAGATAACGGAACTTTTAAATAACGGTATTATTAGGCCTTCAAAAAGCCCATATAACTCTCCCTTGTGGATAGTCCCCAAAAAGCCAGGTCCTTCCAGGGAAAAGAAATACAGAGTCGTCATCGACTTTAAGAGATTAAACTCAGTAACGATACCCGACTCTTATCCAATACCAGATATAAATAGCACCTTAGCTAGCTTGGGGGAGTGTAAGTATTTCACTACACTAGACCTCACATCCGGCTTTCACCAAATCAGGATGAAAGAAAAGGATATAGAAAAAACAGCATTTTCAACCGCAAACGGTAAATATGAATTTACTAGGTTGCCGTTTGGGCTGAAAAATGCCCCTTCTATATTTCAAAGGATGATAAATGACGTCCTCAAACCTATAATAGGAAAATCCTGCTACGTGTACATAGGCGACATTATAATAGTAGGTAGAACTAAAGAGGAACATCTTAAAAATATCGAAGATGTATTCGCTCTTCTACATAAAGCAAACTTAAAAATAAATATGGAAAAATCTAAGTTTTTCAAAACCCGAGTAGAATTTCTGGGACATATTGTCACGGAGAATGGTATTTTACCTGACCCTGAAAAAATTTCAGCAATTAAAAAAATACCTGCACCAGTAAATCTTAAAGAACTAAAAAGTTTTTTAGGCTTAGCGTCATATTATAGACGGTTTATAAAAGACTTCGCAAAAATTGCCAAACCACTTACAAATTTTACTAGGGGTGAGAATGCGCAAACAAAGGCGAGTCAATCCAAAAAAATAAAAATTTCATTACAGATGAAGGACTGAAATCATTTAATGACCTGAAAATGTTGCTCATGTCTTCTGAAATTTTGGCATTTCCTGATTTCAATAAATCCTTTATTCTAACTACGGACGCTTCTAATACCGCAGTTGGAGCAGTCCTTTCTCAAGGGGAAATCGGTAAAGACAAACCCATAACTTATATATCTAGATCACTCAATAAAACTGAGGAAAATTACTCGACAATAGAAAAAGAAATGCTCGCTATAGTATGGTCTCTTGACAAGCTAAGGACTTACTTATATGGAGCAAAAGAAGTAAAAATTCTTACTGATCACCAACCACTAACGTTTGCATTAAGCAACAGTAATAACAATGCCAAACTCAAGAGGTGGAAGGCTCGAGTAGAGGAGTACAATTATAAACTCATTTATAAACCAGGAAAAACAAACGTTGTTGCTGACGCGTTATCACGGTTACCAATAGAGGTTAATACATTGACACCTTCCGATGAAATATCACAGCATAGTGCAGAAGAACATAATTCACAGCTCATACCTCATTGCGAGGCACCACTTAATGTATTTAAAAACCAAATCATATTCCAGGAAGGAAAAGACGAAATTATTCACGAAGAGCCTCATCCAAGATACCATAGGCATCGAATTAAAATCGAAGTCTACGATAAAACTATATTGGTTAAACACCTTAAAGATTTTCTCAATCCAAATATACTTAATGGAATAAAAATCCCTGAAAAGTATATCCCTTTATTACAACAGGTTTATCAGGAAAAATTTTCAAAATTTCGTATCAGAATCACACAAAAACTCGTTACCGATATTCCTGACGAAGAAGTTAAGTTCAAAATAATAGAACAGGAGCACAGAAGAGCTCACCGAAATGAAAGAGAAAATAAGGAGCAAATACTAGAAAAATATTATTTTCCTCAGATGAGTAAACTTATAAAAAAATACACAAAATCATGCAAAACTTGCGGATGCAACAAATACGATCGCCATCCTCAAAAGCCTGAATTGCAGGCAACGCCCATACCATCATATCCAACGGAAATACTGCACATTGACATCATAGAAATGTCTGGCGAAAAATATATTACATGTGTTGATAAATTCTCTAAATTTGTAAAATTTTTTAAAATAAAAAATAGGTCTGTATTACATGTCAGGGATAAATTAATTAAACTCCTTCACTATTTTACTGTCCCCAGGATGTTAGTGATGGACAACGAAGGCAGTTTTATAAGCCCAATAACACTTAATTACCTGGAAAGTTTGGGCATTGAAATTTATTTAGCACCACCCCAAAAGAGTGAAGTTAATGGCACAATTGAACGTGTGCATTCTACAATTATAGAAATAGTTAGATGTCTAAAATCAGAGTACCCTGATTGTTCACTAAAAGAAATAATCAATATTGCCGTTGATAGATATAATAACACAATACACTCTGTTACGAAGAAAAAACCCGCCGATATATTTTTCGGAAGAACCCAAAGAATAAATTATCAAAACCTCACGAATTTTAGGGACATAGTGAATGTAGACCTTCGTAACGAAATAGCCAGGAAGCAAAAAAATATACTAAAAACCCATAACAAGAAAAGGTCAAAGCCAAAAGAGTACGTACGTATAGGAGAAGTTGTCCTAAAGAAGGATAAACAAATCAAAAGTAAAACAAAACCCATATTTAAAAATGAAACCGTTGCGAAGGATAATAACGTAACAATAACTACAACTAGTAATAGGAAAATACATAAATCACACTTGAAAAACTAACGCACGTTACTCATTTTAGACTTTTACCATATTGGACGACCGCAACAGTAGAGACATACAAATACGATAGCCCAGTACTGACAATTAAACAAGGAATAGGAAAAATTACCAAAGGAACATACAAAATCATACATACTATAGACTTGGATGAGTACGACAAAATAGTTGACGATATAAGACCAATAATACGACACGAAATTAGTAAGACAAGTATTTTATTTCCACAACTAGAACATGAACTTACGGAAATAAACAATATACTGGATCAATTACGGACGAAAAACGGTACCATACACAAACGGTCAATTAACTGGATTGGGTCTGCATGGAAATGGATAGCAGGAAATCCCGACGCTACTGACTGGGACGAAATCATGTCACAAACTCATACACTGACAGAAAACAATGACAAACAGTATAAAATAAACGAATATCTTATAAAGACCGGTAATGCAATTTTAAATGGACATTACAGAATCATGGACGAAATAAACGAGGACAATATGCAGCTTTTTGAACAAACACTATTTAATAAGTTAGGAATAATAAAAGGTGAAATTTCGAAAATCTTAATGGCAGCCCAGTTAGCAAAACAAGGAATTGTTCACTCACAACTCTTAAATAAAGGAGATATCGAAAATATTATATCACAGACTGGCACACTACCTTTTAAAAATGAAATACAGGCGCTTGAATATGCTAAACCGTCAATGGTTGTCAAAGACTCACTTCTTCTATACGTAATTTCACTTCCAAAAACAGAAGACACTCTCTTCAACAATATCATTATTCGTTCAACAATAAAAAATAGTAAACGAATCTATCTAGAATTTTCCAATATTTTCACGTCACAAGAGGAAAAATATGGCATCATTGGAAACTGCCTGAAAATAGACGAAACTACAATCTGTAAAAGAGATCAACTCAAGAAATTAGAGAAAACTCATTGTATAACTCAAATCCTCGGGGGAGATAAAGCAATATGCGATTACCAATATGAATATAAGCCCATAGTCGAGTTAATCACGGAAGGAACACTTTTTATTTCAAATTTTATTGGAAACCTCAGTTACGCACATTTATCATAAACTTCCTTAACAAAACCATAACATTAAACAATGTTAGTTATACAAATTGGCAAACTAGTTCGTACCAAATATTACCTCCAATACTTCAAAACAACCTAACTGAAAACGAAATCAAACTCGACCTCAACTGTTTGCATCAACTCCATCTAACCAACGTAAAGAAATTAGAACACATGTCCTCAAAGAGTTTAATATCTATTAGCTCAAGCTTTGCAGCTATTTTACTTGTAATAATAATGTCAATAGCTTTGTATGTCGCATTACGACCTAGAAACAAAAAATCTTTTTTCATTCCGCCAATAGTAGACTTCCAACTAAAACAATAATATTTCATCAGCGTGACGCTGATACTTAAGAAGGGGGGAGTTAGCACAGTTAGCACTAATCGCCAATTATTTAACAAGTTGCTTACACATCAGTTACTGCGACCCAAAATCCAATACTCAGTATAATAACAATACAACAACAACCGCTTCAGTTAGCACAGCTAGCGTCAATCGTCAATTTGCTTACACATCATCATACAACAACAACCGCCTTACATTTCGTTGCACTAAAAATGAACGGAAGTCGTGCAGACGTATGTGAAGCCGTTGGTTGCAAAGCTAAGTTACATTTGCTTACCTACTCAAAATTATGAAACAATTCGTATTAAAATTTATTTCCGCTGTAATCAATTTAGTTAAACAAATGTACAACAACAACATTGCTAACGATATCTTTTCACCGGTAAAGTAAGTTTATAAGTATGTAACTTAGAATAAGAAAATTGTATAAAAGAAGAAATATTGAATAAAGAGTTGAGTTCAGTTCTGTCATTCTCTGGGTTAATGTCGTGTTTTGAATACAATAATGACAGACATGGGCACAGAATACAAAAACGACTTATTCAAAGAACTGTGTAAATTATTAAAAATTGAACATAAAACTTCAACACCGTATCATCACCAAACTTTGGGTACTGTAGAACGCAGTCACCGGACATTCAATGAATATATACGTTCCTACATATCCAGTGACAAAGATGACTGGGATGAATACCTCAGGTATTTCACGTATTGTTACAATACGACGCCATCAACCACACATAAATATTGTCCATTTGAATTAATATTTGGGAAAAACCCACCGAATTATGCATTTTTAAAAGAAAATAAAATCAGCCCATTATACAACCATGAAGCTTATGATAAAGAAGTAAAATATAGACTTCAAATAGCACAGCAAAGAGCTAGGAAATTAGTCCAAGAGGCTAAAGAAAAACAAAAAACAAATTATGATAAAATTAGCTATAGTAAAGAAATAAACATAGGAGATTTAGTATTAGTTAGAGAAGAGGCCTCCCATAAGTTAGACAATAGATATAACGGATACTACAAAGTTAAAAATATCGATGAGAACAACAATTTCACTTTAATACCGCATAGCATAGGAAGTAGCATTAAAAACAAATAAAAAATAGAATAAAAAAATATTTTTAATTTAAAATGTTTTTAAAATGAACTAAAAACTGGAAAATAAATTCCCCTCTGCCTACATAGATTCTTCACCACGTAAAGCTTATCTGGAACATTTGTGAGTGTGATTTCTTATAGGTATTAAATAGTACTTGGAGTTTGAAAGGTATAAAAACATTGGCGCACGCTAAAGATGGTTCGCATTAATTTCTAACAATCTTATTACCGATGTGAGCTTTTCTAAAAAAACATCTTTTCACAATATAGCAAGCGCCAAATGTTTTTATACATTTCAAACTCCAAGTACTATTTAATACCTATAAGAATTCCCACTCACAAATGTTCCAGATAAGCTTTACGTGGTAAAGAATCTATGTAGGCAGAGGGGAATTTATTTTCCAGTTTTTAGTTCATTTTAAAAACATTTTAAATTAAAAATATTTTTTTATTCTATTTTTTATTTTATACTTTTTAGTTGTGAGTCTGTGAAAATTTCTAAGATTGTAATTGGATATTCTGTGTCGTATTAGTGGTACTCATGTAACCATATAACTTAACGAAAGCGTAAATATATACATTTAACAGCTCAGTTAGATGAACGATATAGATAAATTTATGTGAATACTTTTTATTATGAAATTCTTATTAATTTAATTTTTGACCCATTTTTTAGCTATTCTTCTATTTTTGTCTAGTGTGCATTGACTGCTTTGAAAAACTGCATGTGGAACAGCGTAATCGAATTGGGTAATTTTTGGAGGTGTTTACACACTAAACTCCTCGTGGAAGTTTACCGAATCTGTGTAAACTTCGTTCCATAAAAATTTTGACAGTTCATTTACGCCTTCGGCAATTTTCTACGTTTACACGCATTACGCGGTGTGCCTATGGTTACATGAATAAAATTATTCTTTTTTAAGTCTTATAAAGCACATTATCTTTCCTTTGTGCAACAGTGGCTGCGCCTAAATGTATGCAGATGAAATATTCGAAATTTCGATGCTGTTTATGGCGCTGAAAACACATTATAGCATGCGCATTATAGCATATGTACGAAATATTCAGATAGCAATAAGGAAGATAGGCCGATAAATGGGACTTTTGCTATTAAAGCAATATTTTGGATTTTTTTTTTTTTTGTATAATGCATTGTCAGCGAAACCTGAACGATGGTGAAAATTTCAAAACCCCAGCTCAATGGGAAGTTAGTTCAAAATCCAAAGCAAAATCTCTGGAAATGAAACTTTTCAAATATCTCTACACGTGCGCCACCTATCGGAATTATTTTTTTGTTATATTGCGTGGGGGCAGAAAACTAAACGATGATGAAAATTTCAAGATTCTACCTCAACGGGAAGTTCGTTGAAAAACGAATTAATCGACACCGAAAACAGACCTTCGCATTTCTTAAATAGAACGACTCACGCGCCACCTAGCGGGTCCAATTTTTTTTTGAACATTTGGAAATTGATTAAGTAATACACACGCTAAATATCAGCTAAATCGGTCCATAATTAGGATTTTCAGCTGTTATTACCCCGACCTCAGCTCCACCTAGCGGAATTTTTTTTTAGGAAAATATTTCTTTTCATAGTAGTAATACATGTTCCGAATTTCAGCCAAATCGGACCATAAATGCGATTTTTGAAAATATAGCGACCCACGCGCCACCTATCGGAATTTTTTTTTCATAATATTGCATTGTCATCGCGACCTGAACTGTAGTGAAAATTTCAAGACCCGAGCACAACAGGAAGTTGGTTCAAAATAGAATGCAAAAATCCGGGCACAAGAACGACGAAAGCGACCTAATAAAAACATTTTAAAAAGAAATTATAATTCATAAGAATAGACTTAAAGCAATGTAACTCCACTACATAGTAATAACAAAAAAAAAAAATAAAAAACAAAATACAAAATATCATGTTCAAAATACAAAAAAAGTCATTGCAATAAAGACACATGTAAAACAAATGTAAACAAAATAAAAGAAAGAAAATCTTTTCCGATGACATAACATTAACCATAAGCTAAGTGGGTCAAACATTTTATTACCTCACAATAGAATACTCATACATTAACTAAAATGTATGAGCATTCTTTTAAAGAGAGGAGGTGTAGCATGACAGCTAAGCAAAACAAAATGTTCACACAATAAATAAGTTCAATATACTTTTGGCAATAACTAGGCCAAAGTATTCAAATGAATTTAGCTTGCGCTGCACTTCTCCAATAACATAAAGTCGATTGAACCCATATTATTATTGCACAATAACGTAGATGACTAACGACTTAAAAATGTAAGTTTGTAAAGTAGATTACTCATAAGGTAGATTGTAAACATATAAAAGACGGCGATGAGCCGAAATAAATTCATTCTTGGTCTAAGACATAAACTTATAGTTTCACTCTTTCCATGAATCGAATCGTGCATTCTAATGCTCGGACTGATACGGCTGAAGAGCTCAGATAATACTTGCTATACCCCCAAGCATTACAATCTTTTTAGTGACGAGGAATTCAAAAACGAAAATAAAATGCTTACTTTTTGAAAAATAGCTACCCGAATTCACTAATAGAATGTCTTATTGAAACAACACTGTACCAAATCAATAATCTAAACAACCAAAATGAAATAGAAAACAACGAAAACAAAAAATATATTGGAGTAACTTATGTACCTGGACTAACTAATAACCAAGCATTAAAAAGAATAATAAAAAATCAAAACACAACATATGTCCACAGACCCCACAGCACACTTAAACAAATATTCACCAAAACAAAAGACAAGATTCAAAAAGAAGAACAAAACAACGTAGTCTATGAAATAGCATGCAAAGGTAATGATACTGGTGGCTGCATTAAGTAATACATCGGTACGACGAAAAGGGGCTTAAATATACGAATACATGAACATAAAGCGGACGCGAAAAACAAAAAGACAACAGCAGCGCTCGCACAGCACCTGATAGAAAATAATCACACAGCTGATTTTGACAATGTACGAATATGGGATATCGAAGGTAAAACAAAAAGAAGAATGACACTGGAAAGTCTGCGAATACAACAACAGCAAAGCCGGGTAATAAATTTTAAGGAAGACGTAGACAACACAAATAGCACCTACACAAAAATCGTGCAAAGCAAACAAAACAAAAGTAGAACAAGGAACGGGATGCAGACAAACATGTAAAAATATGTAATTGTTAATTTAATAATATTAAATGTGAGTTATTAGTTTTAAATGTAAAATTTTAAATGTTACTCATGTAATTTTATTCATGTTTATTGTGTTAAATATATACAGATTTCCTGATGAAGACGCAAAAGCGTTGAAACGCGTAGAAGAGAAGAAAAACTTTTTGGTTTTCTTTAATTTATCGGCCGAAGCAGCTCCAACCCAGCAAACATTATTTTATTTTATTTTAAATTGTTTTATTTTATTTTATTTTGTTTAAAAGTCTGGACTGTATATTTATGAGTCCAAGAAATATTAAGTTAATAAAATAATTTAATTGTTATTATTGGTCATTATATTTACGAACTTTGAAAATTTTGTGGACTTTTGACCAGTCGAATAATTTTTTTGTAGTTTCTTCTAGGATATGTACCCTTAACTTCTGAGAAAAATTGAGTGGCCACCTAAAACAGTAAAGACGCCAGAGCCATCCAAAACTGACAAAAAGGATAAAAATTACATATTTTCAGTACCAGGTTTTTAATACCAGGTACTCGCTATATGATTTACTATTTACCATTGTGTATAACATAAAGTGTGAAATGTAGCTTTGACAGAAATGTCAAAACACACTTCAACGTCAATCAAAACACACATCCATGTCAAAAATCTGGGTTGCTGTTGTCGTTTCTGCAGACCAGGGTTTTGTGCAGGACCGTAAAACAATGAGACAAGGTTCTTGTTTGCAAAAAAGTGTTGCTGTGTTGCACAACTTTTTCATTCCAATTTGTAAGGACATTTTTAAGCGAATCTTTTATTATATTTTGCAAAAAAAAAATACAAAACTTAAAACGATTAAATTTTATTTATTTGCAGGAAAAATTTTAATGTTCGAACTTCGAAAATGAGAACAAAATTTTTTTTTAGATAGATTGTGTTTAATTTATTAAGCCAGGTCCCAACATCAAATTTCGCCAGCATAATGCAATTGGCCTGTCGTGAAATGTTGTTAGCAGTTTTCATTTTTTTCTTGCCCTTTTCAGTACGTTTTTAAATCTTTACAAATTCTAAAAAGTAGCAAACAAAAGGTGTCAAATTTCATCGACTTTATCGAGATTCGGTTGCTTATTTGGTAATTGTCTACTTTAGCTGTCAACTGCTAATAAAGGCTCGAAAGGCGGAGTTTGGACTCAGGATCACGAATCCGGAAGCGCTTTTTTAATATTTTACTTCTCTGAGGAGATATTTGCATCCAAGTTTCAAGAT
Source organism: Campiglossa producta (assembly GCA_964058755.1). Taxonomy (NCBI): domain Eukaryota; kingdom Metazoa; phylum Arthropoda; class Insecta; order Diptera; family Tephritidae; genus Campiglossa; species Campiglossa producta. The sequence goes on from CAXKVI010000001.1 coordinate 73,245,642, forward strand.
TTCATGTGGTTGTTGTATTTACATTAGAATGCGCCTAAAAACGTCCAAAAAAGTGCGTACCGTGGCACGGTTCAGGAAACACCCGGGACTTGGGATGGCGTAGCCCAGGTTATTTTTTTATAAGCGCGGCCGAAGGCTGCCAGCTCATTATGTTCTGCACATAAATACCATGGATTCCGCCCCAATTTTGGTATCGAACCCGGGTCAATTTTCGGTTTTTCGACCATAACTTTTCACTGCTCACTACCGGATTCGTGATCCTGAGGCCAAACCCCGTCTTTCGAGTCCCCTTCCATAATTATACCTTTCATGAACATGAAATGGTATTATAACTTTGGTCCGATGTTTGTAAGTATGAGAAGAAGAAGAGATGGACCCATCAATAAGTATACCGAAATGATCAGGATGACAAGCTGAGTTGATTTAGCCATGTCCGTCTGTCCGTCTGTCTGTTTGAACGTAAACTAGTCCCTCAATTTTTGAGATATCTGGCTGAAATTTTGTATGTGGCCACCATTTTGTATTATAGGAATCATTTGTCGGAACTGACAAGATCGGACCAGTATAACATATAGCCCCCATACAACCGATTGTTCAGATATAAGGTTTTTTGGCCAAAACTTCCGCAATTAAAAAGTTAGGAACGTAAAATTTTGCAACTCGAGTACTTTCTATTTATGTAGTGTATATAGTGAAAATCAACGAGACCGGGCAAATGTAACATATAGCCCCCATACAACCGATTGTTCAGATATAAGAATTTTTGGCCAAAACTTCTGCAATTAAAAAGTTAGGAACGTAAAATTTTGCAACTCGAGTACTTTCTATTTATGTAGTGTATATAGTGAAAATCAACAAGATCGGGAAAATGTAACATATAGCCCCCATACAACCGATTGTTCAGATATAAGAATTTGTGGCCAAAACTTCTGCAATTAAAAAGTTAGGAACGTAAAATTTTGCAACTTGAGTACTTTCAATTTATGTAGTGTGTAGAGGAAAATCAAGAAGATCGGGTAAATATAACATATAGCCCCATACAACCGGTTGTTCCGATATAAGGTTTTTTGGCCAATACTTCCGCATTTAAAAAGTTAGGAACGTAAAATATTGCACCTTTAGTACTTTCTACATATGTAATGTGTATAGTGTAAGTCAGTACAATTGAACACGTATAATATATAGCCTCCATACAATCGATTGTTCCGATAACTCGGATCCTATTATTTTGTAAGTTTTTTTAAATTATAACAAAGATGTGTAATGTGTATAGTAAATATAGTTAAATTGAAACAGGCTGTACTGGGGATCGAACAGTGAAAATCGTGACGCTTATTCATGAAAGGTATATAGCCTTCGGCACAGCCGAAGACAGCTTTCCTTAATTGTTTTAGCTAATTTATTGGCAGTTGACAGCTAAAGTAGACAATTAAATTGAGTACTTTCAATTTATGTAGTGTGTAGAGGAAAATCAAGAAGATCGGGTAAATATAACATATAGCCCCATACAACCGGTTGTTCCGATATAAGGTTTTTTGGCCAATACTTCCGCATTTAAAAAGTTAGGAACGTAAAATATTGCACCTTTAGTACTTTCTACATATGTAATGTGTATAGTGTAAGTCAGTACAATTGAACACGTATAATATATAGCCTCCATACAATCGATTGTTCCGATAACTCGGATCCTATTATTTTGTAAGTTTTTTTAAATTATAACAAAGATGTGTAATGTGTATAGTAAATATAGTTAAATTGAAACAGGCTGTACTGGGGATCGAACAGTGAAAATCGTGACGCTTATTCATGAAAGGTATATAGCCTTCGGCACAGCCGAAGACAGCTTTCCTTAATTGTTTTAGCTAATTTATTGGCAGTTGACAGCTAAAGTAGACAATTACCGCTTACTTCGATAAAGTCGATAGAAACTTTCAAAATTTGACCTAATGAAAACCAGACTTAAGAAGTTTTCAACTATTATTTTTCACCTTATTTTATAAATTTAGAGAGCTATTAAACTAATGGCGGCGATATACCAACAGGTTATCATAACCTCTAACGAGATTTTTAGAACTATTACCCCTTGATTTACTACTAATTTTTTTAAGCAATCGAATGCAACTCGGCGCTAAATGATACTATTTTCCAAAAAAGCAACTCTGACCATCAGGTGTTAAACTCACTTTGAAAATTTGACGTCTATGCAGAAGATTCCACACTTGTACTGATACACAATACTATTTACTTTTACACAAACTACTCTCTTTTACCTTTAAAATGCCATATCGAGGGTAAGAATATCTCTAATAGAAACATTTGTACAGCAATAATAGGGCAAGCCTAAAATGTCGTTTATCAAATTTTGAAATTCGACCCGTCCGAAACCAGTGGTTATAAAAATTAAATGTGTGTAAATATGTTCCTCTAGGACCATAAAGAAGTGTCCCTCAAAGTTTGAGCGACATCCGAGACTAGTCAGCAACGATTTTTGCTAATATTAGACGTTTTCATATGGATTGACTCAGCTATAAACGTATTTTCGAAGTTTCCCAGTTTTTGCCAATTTATCTATCCCAAGCTGTATGGTGGGAGTTTGCGTCAGGACCCGTGGGATACCCTTCTGTGGGCAATACTCAATGAGAGATTTGGATTCAGCAGTTGGGACTGCTTCCTCCTCACCCGGAAAGTAAGCTGATGCCAAAATGGCCTCTTTTTCGGCTCTTGGGGTTGGAATTTTTGCCCAAACTGCAACCAAATCAGCCGTCATGAACTGTAGGAGCGGAACAAAATTCAGTTTCTTGTTTAGAAGCATCGCCGCCCTGGGACGGGAACCGATGGCATATATTAATTTACCGTAAGTACTGCTTAAACCTTTTACAGAACCATGTAAAATCCATGGTTCTTGAATGAAGGCCACTCCCGGGTCTAGAGTTCTCACTTCGTAATTTATTTGTTTGCCCGCTCAAACTTTGAGCGAAAGCCGAGACTAGTCAGCAACGATTTTTGCTAATATTGGACGTTTTCTTATGGATTGACTCAGCTATAAACGTATTTTCGAAGTTTCCCAGTTTTTGCCAATTTTCTAGCGATTGACCGATTTTACTCAAATTTGAAATATGAACCCAAGATGGTGTCTTTTACCAAACTGCACTTCTTCTTTTAGCATTTTTATATTATTGCAAAAATTATTCCCACATCTTTCACTTCTTCATCCTGTTTAGATCGCGCTTTAGTATAATGTTGTTGGGCATTCCATTACAAATTATTACCAAAAACTATTTTTGAGACGCTATTATAATTTTTTATAGGCTTGTACAATTCTGTACGAAAATTTGTTTCTTTGCGTATTGTGTACAATGAAAGCAAAAAATATAAATAACTCCGGTTCCATTAAAGGCCCTCAATTTTTTTCTAATAGTTTATAACGGAATGCCCAACATCATACCGCCATCTCACCAGGATGAAGTAGTCAAAAATTTGCGAATAATCTTGGCAAAAAAAATAAATTTGCAAAAATAAGAAATACAGTTTGTTAGAAGATGCCGGGTTTTATATATATTTCAAAATGAGCAACATCGGTTTGACCAATCGTGATTGTCATTTGCCATATTGGTAACTCTGAATTGAATTTCTTACTTCACCACGAAACGTGCTGTCGAAATTGAAAATTCGTTTGCGCCGCAATATTTTGGATAGGTTTATACCAGGGTTCAGAAAATATTTGAAATAAAATTTGTTTTCACAAATTATTCTTTGCCGCAAATGTTTCGTATGAATTTTTAAATTTTTACAACTCAAAAATATTTAACATTCTCTGAATTTTTTGAACAACTCAAAAGAATCTATTTTCAAATGTTTGAAATTCTATTATTTTTGGTTTCCCTTGTAGTACGAGAATATTTAAAAACAAACATTCCTTTTCATTCTCCAAAAAATTCTTTTAAATTTTCATATACATTTTTCACCCCGAATATCCATATGTATGGCATTAAAAATGGGTTGGATTTCAATTATAGGAAGGATCTGGAACTGTACCAGAAGTACTTGTAATCGCACGAAGGCTTTCGCGGACTGGGAGCTAACCAAGGCCGAGTCTGTTCTGTGTGAATGCTGTTGATGGTTGTTGTTGTTGTAACGAGGTGTAGTCCTGCCCAACGCGTATTTTTCCTTAACCTAATTGTCATCAATATCTTCTAACGAGAGTCCAAGGAAACTAGCAATTTCAATAGGGTTGGACCAAAGAGAGATGGGTGTTAGAAGAGTATGCTCAAAAGAGCAAGAAAATAAGTGATTGGTATTGTGGGGGGACGAGCCGCATGCCGGACATACATTCGGCACATCAGGGTTCAGTCTAGATATGTAGGAGTTTAACCTGCTACAATATCCCGAGCGTAATTGAGCCAGAGTGACCCTTGTCTCTCGAGGAAGATGACGCTCCTCTTCAGAAAAGCCTGGTGTTGCGGCATGTAAGACATTGTTTAGCGGACAGAGCGCAGAGTAATGGCCAACAGACGTTGTATGGATATGCCCCAAGGCCTGTTTATGCACCTGTAGATCAAACGGCGTTGTTATATAGTGTAGGATCTCATCAAAATGTTTACGTAAATGCGACCTTATGGTCCTAGGAGGCGGAATGAGTTGAAGCAGTTGTCTACTGGGATGCTGTGGTTTACAGCAATTCAGTAGGTACTGCTTGTTTAGCATTTCATTATGCTCCCTAACTGGAAGTATTTCCACCTCATTGTGTATATGAGATATGGGTGACATAAGGACGCACCCCGTAGCGGTTCTGAGCGCGTGTTTCGACAGGCCTGAAGCTGATTCCAGTGAACGTCTGCAAGCCCCGGCGACCAAATCGGCGACGCATAGTTCAGGATCGGCCGACCAATTGCCTTGAACGTTACCAACAACGTTTCTTTGTCTTTACCCCAAGTACTGCCGGCTAGTGACTTGAGGATTTTGTTGCGGCTCTGTAATTTTGACACAATTGAAGCTGAATGGGCAGCGAAAGTGTGCATGGTGTCGAAAGTCACTCCTAAGATTTTTGGGTGAGCGACAGTAGGTATTTTATGATCACCTACATAAATTTCTAATTCCATGCCAACCTGCGCTGTCCACGTCGTGAATAAGGTCGCCGAAGACTTTGTTGGCGACAATGTCAAGCTTCGGGCGGTGAAGAACTCGACTAGAGAGGGGAGATAGCCATTTATTTTTGAGCACAGCTCATCAACGGAAGTACCAGTTGCCAATATCGTGCAATCGTCTGCTTAAGAAACAATCGTAACTTCTTCTGGTGGAGGAGGAAGCTTCGAAATATAGAAGTTAAACAATAACGGGGAAAAGGACACCACCCTGTCGTACCCCTTGTTTGATCTTCCTGGCTTTAGATTTTTTGTTTCTGAATACAACAGACGACCGACGACCACTGAGATAATTGGCGGTCCAACGCTTGAGACAGGAGGGGAGTGAGGAGTCTTCCAAATCGGATACAATCTGCCCATGATTTACTGTGTCAAAAGCTTGACTCAAATCGAGTGCAACTAGAACCGTCCTGTCATTAGGTCTGTTTTGATTTAGACCGTCAGTTATCTGAGTGTTTATGACATTTAGAGCAGATGTTGTGCTCCTACCTTTCCTGAAGCCATGTTGGTGCTCGGCTAACATAAAGTGTGATGTGTAGAGCGGGAGTAAGACCGCCTCAAGTGTCTTTACTATTGGCGAGAGGAGTGATATCGGACGATATGACTCCCCAACGTTGGCTGGCTTACCAGGCTTTAGTAGTGGGATCACAGTTGCCTGCTTCCATTTGTCGGGTATGACAGCTGTGATCAAAGACAGATTGAAGACGGCAGTTCGGTATTTAACTCCTACTGAGCCGATATGTTTGAGGTGCACCATGGCTATGCCATCAGGGCCGATGGCTTTGGAATTTTTGGCCTTCCGGATGTCCTCTTGAACCTCTGTAGCGGTGATGGGAAAGGGGGCACAGTTTTTGTGTTTATGCGCGCGCCTGAAGATTCCACGTCTTGTCCTGTCTTGCGCAGGGGGTCATTTAATGTCTTATCACCAAAGGTGATGTCGACATTTTTTGGAAGACCGAAGGATTCGACAAGGACTTGACGGTGGACCATAATTTCCCGACACCGGTAGAGAGGTTGCAAGACCTAAGGTGTTCCTCCCATTTGGTTTGTTTGTGTACGTTAACCAGACGTCTGATTTTCACGTTGAGATCACCGATCTGTGGGTCACAGGGATCAATGTTGCGTATGAGGTCACGTTCGTTGGCCAAGGCTGCGGCCTGAGCTGGTAAGTTTGGCCTAATATTTTTTATTCTACCAGCTGGTATAAAACAGGCTGTAGCCTTTTTAATGACCTCACGTATGTTTCGCTCGCCAATGTGGATATCAGTGGAAATGGGAAGATCACCAAAGGAGCTCTCCGTGAATTCCAAAAAGCCGACCCAATTAGCCCTTTTGAAATTCACGTATGTTCTTTTCTCCGAAGTAATGAAATCCGTGGCACGATCGACGGACAGGATGATAGGCAGGTGGTCGGATGACAAGGCCACCATAGGTTGCCAATTTATGCTGTTAATTAACACCGGGCTAACAATAGTTAGGTCCGGGGAGCTACTACAGTTAACAGCCATCCTTGTAGGGGTGTCTCCGTTCACAGTGCAGAAAGAGGAAGCGTCAATTTGATCGGCTAATTCCCGTCCTCTGCCGTCCACAGAAAGGTGTGAATGCCACATATCATGGTGGGCATTAAAATCGCCCATGATGATACGGTTATCGCCACAAAGAAACGCCCTAAGGTCAGGACGATAACTTCTGGGGCAGCAGGTGACGGGAGGAATGTATATATTGATTAGCTCGAGATCAACACCTCCAGCTTGCATAACTATACCCTGACACTCTAAGGGTAAGTCTCTTTGGTCGGTGTTGATATCAAATTCCTTATACTGCACTGTATGGTGAAAAAGGTTCCACGTCTTGTCCTGTCTTGCGCAGGGTGTGGGACATACTGTCGACAGAAAGCCTGCGCACATTTACTGGGGTTATTTAATGTCTTGTCACCAAAGGTGATGTCGACATTTTTTGGTGGACCCGAAGGATTCGACAAGGACTTGACGGTGGACCATAATTTCCCAACACCTGTAGAGAGGTTACAAGACCTAAGGTGTTCCTTCCATTTGGTTTGTTTGTGTACGTTAACCAGCCGTCTGATTGAGGGTCAGTTTGGGCACCTTTGGATAGAACGGAGTTGTTATATGGTGGTTCAGCATGTCGTCAAGCTCTTGAAGATCCATACGTACCTAAATAAGAGCGTAAAATAGCTGTCAAAAATTCTCTTGCCCATACAATTTGGTGTGCCGTTGAGCAAGGGAGACATCCCGTGGCAGTTCTGGGTGCGGTAGTTGTTGTTGTTTTAGCGAGGTGTAGCCTTGCCTAAATGTCAGACAGGGTCACCTCGAGTGTATTGCTCTTGGCCGGGTCGATATAAGAAAACGGCCCGGGTCGTTTCGGCACGATGGGTACAGCACAAGTACTGGTACCGTTCTCGTAGAACCGGCAATACAAGAAACTAGCCGTGTAGGCTATGTAGGTCATTTAGCGTTACCCAGGGTGCACCAACTGGGAGGCGACCTACTTTTACATTGCGGTGTTCTAACAGACCTGCAACTTCATACAACAAGGCCCGGGGCTCATATCATCGACACGTAGGTCAGAAAGCCACTTAATGATATTGTTGCGGCTCTGTACCTTGTTGGCAATCGCGGTTAAAAGGGCAGCGAAAGTGAATATGCTACTGAATGTTAGCCCTGCGATGTTGGAGTATGAGAAAGTCGTGAGCTTAGTGCTGTCGGGGATTGGGTTCCATGCCGCGAAAAAAAATCGAGAGAGTCGTTCTTTTCCGAATGCTTAGAAATTTCAAATATTCGTAACCATGAAAAGAACTTTTCGTTTTAAATTATTTTCAAAGAAAAAAGAATTATTTGTTTTTAAATTTATTCGAAGCCAGTTTGAACAAGTAAAATTAATGAATTTTCTGCCTGGTCAATACACCCCACCGTTTGCTCGAAATTTTTTTGGGTATTTTCTATAGGCATCATTGTATCGCCCCTGCGGGTTGGGGTTCTAGAATATGCCCGCGGTAGGTATGCCTGTCGTACAAGGCGACTAAAATCCAAAGAGAGGACAACTCAATAAAACCCGTAATCAGAGCTGGGTAGTAATCATTACTTTAGAATTAAATTACTCCCAATCCCCCATTACATTTAACTGAGAAAAGTAATCAATTCATTTTCAATTACTTTTCCAATTCCTTTAAGGAATGGAATGGGAAATTCTCAAGTACATTTTCCATTCCTTGTAATGTAATTGAAAAAATTTCAATTACATTTTCAATTCCTTTTAAAAGTAATGGCGCGGCAATTACATTTTGTACTAGAGCCTCAAAACGTGAAAGTTAGGTTAGGTTAGGTTCAAGTGGCTGCCGCAGAGGCACACCTAGGCCAGTATTAAAAGGCCCGTTGTGATACCACCAACTCTAGGAAAGTCAGTTCCGGGACCCTGCCATATGGAAAATCCCGGTATTAACGGAATTATCCACATAGCAGAATCCCGGGACTGACCTTCCTATACCAACACCGTTACTCCTCCTCGTACCGTTTAGATGACTTGATGAAGGCCATCAGGTCCTTTATGTCCAGCTCCGTGACCTGGCGTAGGCTGACCAGGAAGGGAACTCCCAAAAAGCGCATTCTCACGCCACTTAAAGCCGGGCAGTTGCAGATGAGGTGCTCCACCGTTTCCTCCTCGTCATCATCCTTACAACTCCTACAGCATCGTCAGTAGGGCACACCAAGTCTTTCTGCGTGCCTACCAATGAGGCAGTGCCCGTTAATACGCCTATTAATATGGAGATTTCTCTTCTCCTTAGGGCATAAATTTGTCTTGATCTTTTATGATCCCATTTCGGCCAGGTTTCTTTGGATATCCGGCATCTTGGAGATTGCAGCCATCTTTCGTTGGCTTGGCGGAGTGTGTACTCCTTCAGCATAAGCTTGCATGTGGCAAACGGCATACCTAAGCGCTCTTTATCGCGAAGAACCTGGTCGTGCCCTGCCTCGCAAGTTCGTCTGCCCTACAATTTCCCTCAATGTCCCTATGCCCCGGGACCCATGTGAGGTTAACGCGATTCTGTTGGGCCATATCTTGTAGAGATCGACGACAGCTGAGCGTCAGTTCAGAGTTGAACGAGTAAGAGCCAAGGGTTTTGATGGCCGCCTGGCTGTCGCTGAATATAAAAATGTCCTCTCTGATAGTGTGTTGGCCTATCCAAGCCGCGGCGTCCATGATTGCTGAAACTTCAGCCTGGAAGACACTGCAGTGATCAGGTAGTCTAAAGGAAAGCTCAAGGTTCAGATCCTTTGAATAAACCCCTCCTCCAACTCTGCCGTCTAACTTCGAGCCATCAGTATAAATGGAAGTGCCGCCATGAGTGGCGGGATTCCGATCCGTGCTCTCCCATTCTTCCCTGCTGGGAATGTTGATTTTAAAACCGCTATCTCCGACTGTTGTGGTCGCACAGCGATCTGTGCTCAGCGGAAGAAAGCTATGGGATCCCAAAATACAGGCGTGTCCAGTAGTGCTTGCGCCCCAGCCGGACGTTTCCCTTAGACGCAGAGCCGATGCTGCTGCTACCCGGTGCCCTTCCAGATCGAGTGGCAAAATGCCAAGAATGGCCTGGAGTGCTTCATTGGGCGTTGTTCTTAACGCACCGCTTATACAGATCATGCAAGATCTGTGTACTTTACCTAGCAGATTAAGGTTTGTTGCCTTGCTCAGTGCAGGCCACCATACCACAACTCCATAGAGCATGATTGGTCGAATGATTGCAGTGTAGATCCATTTGCATATTTTGGGACTGAGCCCCCATTTCTTTCCAATGGCTCTTTTGCACGTGTAGAGTGAAATACACGCTTTCTTCTGGCGCTGAAGAACATTCTCCTTCCAGGTTAGTTTCCTATCCAGAACTGTGCCCAAGAACTTGGCTTTGTCAGCCAAGTTCAGGTGCACGTTATTTGGTAGTATTAGCGGTGGTATCTTATAGCGGTTGGTGAAAAGGACCTGTTCTACTTTTCCCGGGTTGATGCTCAGTCCGCAGCGCGACCACCATGAGGAAACCTCTCTCAGTGCTACTTGCATCAAGTCGCACAGGTTTTGTGGGAATTTTCCCCTATATACTATAGCTAAGTCATCTGCATATGCCACTACCTTCCCGCCCCCCAGCTTGTGTCTCGCAGCATCGAGTTGACAGTGAGGTTCCATAGAAGCGGGGAGAGAACACCACCCCGAGGCGTTCCCCTTGTGACATAGCGTGATAAGTCAACCGAGCCCAGTGATGAAACTATTCGCCTGCCCCTTAGCAGTTGATCAATAAGTCCAATAAGAGAGCTGCTTATGCCCAGACTTGTTAAAACGGTGTTTATAGCATGTTGTTGTTGTTGTTGTTGTTAACAGCAAAACACTCCCCGAAGGTTTTGAGGAGTGATGCCGAAGTTGACAGTGCTTGGCCGGATATGACCCCGGTACGCTGCGGTACTCCCTTGCGGTACTGCCCGACTGTCGTGGTAGCGATTTGGTATGACCAGTGGAACCTTCTAGGTCATGTCATCCCTTCATCCGTGAGGAAGAAGAAGATGGGTAATGAGAGGTGAGAGGAATCATATCCGTAGATCAACCATCGAGTAGCACGTCATTACCTATGTGCCTATTAGTCGCCTCTTACGACCGGTATGCCTACCTCGGGCATATTCTAAACCCCTAACCCGCAGGGCACGTGTTAATAGCATCAGGGCTTATGTTGTTGAAGGCTCCTTCAATATCTAAAAAGGCCACAAGACAGTACTCCTTTTCATACAGCCATTTTTCAATAAAAGAAACTAGGCTGTGAAGCGCAGTTTCTGTAGATTTCCCTTTGGTGTATGCATGCTGATAGCTACAGATCAGGTTGCTATCAATAGTAGAGGAGAGGTAGCCATTTATTATCCTCTCGAAGGTTTTGAGCACAAAGGATGAGAGACTATAGTCCTTGGGCTCGTAATGAGACGCCTTCCCCGCCTTAGGAATAAACACTACCGTGGCACTTCTCCAGGAGCACGGAATGTAGCTAAGAGCCAGGCAGGCCGTATAGAGACATACCAGCCATTTGGCTGATGTCTCCAGCGTTTTTATGAGTTGTGCGGGAATAATCCCGTCTGGCCCGGCAGCCTTGAACGGTTCGAAGCTTTTAACCGGCCACCTAACCTTTTCCTCCGTGATGGGTATGTGGGTATGATGGGTTGGTTGTAGGTGCTAGGGGTTCCTCATGCAAGTTCCCTGGGAAGTGCGTATTCAAGAGCAGCTCTAGGGTTTCCCTCTCCGTGCAGGTCCAGGATCCGTCAGGTTTGCGCAAATAGCTTGTGGCTGTTTGAGTTTTTGAGAGCACTCGTCTAAGTCTCGCTGTATCGCCGACATTTTCGACCCCAGTGCAGAAATTTCTCCACGATACTCTCTTCGCCTGCTTCAGAGCTTTTTTGTAGGCCCTGAGTTTAACTTTATATTCGAGCCATTGAGTCTCTGTGCCAAGGCTCTTGGCCTTATTAAATTGTGTCCTACATGATTTACGGAGCGAGCCCAGGTCGTAGAACCACCAATGCGGCCTATGTTTACCGCGTGGTTTTGGCACTGGGCAAGCCTGCTCTAGCGCATTCGAGAGCGCCGTTGTAAAGGTCTTTACCAGATCCTCCAACACCCCTACTGATGAGGGGACTTGTGGAGGCAGTGCTGGCAAGTCCCTAGATAGTATTTCATTGTGTAGCTGCCAGTTAGTGTTACGTGGGTTGCGTTTCATAACCGGCTGCTCAACAGAAAAGTCTAGAACTAATTCTACGTACCGGTGGTCGGAGAATGAGTGTTCATCGAGAACGCGCCATTTTCTGACCCACTCATTAGCGCCTTCACTGCAAATAGTGAGATCTATGGTTCGTTACCCACGTTGCAAACTACCAGGTTAGTTGTTAACAAATAATCAAACAACGACTCTCCTCTAGCATTGATATCGGAGCTTCCCCACTGGACGTGATGAGCATTGGCGTCAGTTCCGATAATAATATGACCCATGGAAAAATTTGCCACCAGGTCTTTTACCTCCCTCTGTGGCGGAGGTTCTTCGGCGTCGTAGGGCATATAGACTGACGCCATCGTCAGACTGGTACCGTCGACTGTTAAACTGGCAGCTGTAACGTCACCATTGCTATAGGTGGGCAAGAGAAAGGCATGCAGCTCAGACTTAACCAAAATACAGGCTCTATCCCTGCCCCCCTCGCTGGCTCGGATAAGCTTAAAACCCTTAGTCCCCAAACCGCAAATCCTTGAGCTGTTGACCCAGGGTTCTTGGATGAGGACCACGTCTATGTCGCCTTTAGAGAGACGACTAATTAAAGCAGCCGAGGCTGCTTTAGATTTGTGCAGGTTTATCTGAATCACCACCAACATGAGAGCGCTCGGACTTCCCTGCCACCGCCGTATCGTCGAGTTCCAGCTCGTCTGGCGGCTTATCTTTCAACGACGATTTGTTCAGACCACGATTTGGCGTGGCCGAGATCCTACTAACTGTGGCAGTATCGACATTGCTGCGCTCAGGACTAGCTGCTATCACTGTGACGTTGAGGTCTTCCCCGTCCAGCAGGCTGTCTCCCATCTCCGAGCTGTTCACTGCTCCTTCGTCATTTGACGGGGCAGATACCATACTTTCCGAGTCGGAAATCTCCGACTCCTCTACCGGCACTGCGACGTCCGAGTCCTCCGGTGCAGCCGAAATAGCAGCGCGCTGTGCATTGCCGCGGTATACGTGGATCACGATCTGATCCATGCCGTAGTGCACTCGTCCATTGCACCGTTTAAGGGGCTCGAGTGCTTCCTTATTCAAGGTGAAGACCACTTGCCTGTCAGGCCCTACCGCATCCTCGACCAGATTGACACCCCAGTCCTGCGTCGGGAGAGACGGGTTCATGATCCTCAGCATCCTGAGAATACTCTCAGGTTCAGCATGGATAGCAGGAATCCACGCTCTTGCCCTTGGCCGGGATGTCCTTCCAGTCGACAACCTCGATGTTTGCCCCTTGGTAGATCTCACCCAGTCTTGCAGCTGCTGCCTTGTACAGTGCAACAGTTTTTGCATCCTCGCAAGCGAATACCTTGATTCGGCCCTGGTGCCATCCCGCATCAGAACCCATCGGCGTGGCACCCGGAGACTCATCCATAATGTCGAGAAGGGCATTACCGATAGCATTCCGGACGTACCGCCACTGGTCCCTAGGGATGGCCCAGCTTTCGTTACCTCGGTCAATGACTCCTATGAGGATCCTATCCTTAGTCACTTCAGCAAAGCTGAGTTTACCCACTACGGTGGCGTGTTGCTGCCGCTTCGGGTCAGGTTTTAAATCCACGTCCGATCTCTGGCGTTTGAAGGGATTTCCATTAACCTTCTTTGGCGCGTAATCGCTTTGGAAGTTCGGTAAGATAGCTTCAGCCATCTCCACCGTCTTTCTAGCATTCGGCGATACCGTTGGCTTACTTTGGGGATTGCCCTCTTGTTATCCAGAGCTAATCGACCCGTAGTTGCCATCGCTGTCGATCTCTCGGCTGATAAAGAAATGGAGTTTGTCCTCCGACGTTGCGTTCTCGCTTGCTCCAGCATTTTCCTCCTCTGCTGTGCAGTATACATTGTTGTATCTTTAGTTTTAGGGTTTTTGTTACTATTTATCATCTTGTTCGTACGAACCCTCGCCCTCGCCCTTAAGCCCTCGTACCGCGGCAAGGTGTCCACCCTTCACGAGGGAAACGTGAAAGTACTTTTGGTATTTTTTTTAGGAATTGAAATGTAATCAATTCCTTTTCTTTTCATGAAAGGAATTAATTACATTTTTTAATTACTGAGGAATGTAATTGTAATTGTAATATAATTGATTTTACCCAGCTCTGCCCGTAATCCCGAGTGTGATCCGTACCGTGCTCATGGGATGAATGGCACTACGTTAGTGTGTCTTATAACGGTGGCCTCCATATACCTGGCGCCCTCTGGTTGTAATTAGTCTTACTGGGATATCGGGGGCTATGTCCCAGCTGCCTCCTTTCCCCTATACTCGTGGGAATAATATGTACCGATTAAATGAGAAAAACCATATTTAAGATCATGATAAAGTTGAATTGCCTTCAAGTGATCAGGCCAGATCTGGCCTTTCGGTTGATACCGAATCAAAAGCTGAAACCGCAGGCATGGTTGGGCTGAATAGGCCCCCCAATGATACTGAAAATGTTGGAAAACGTAAGCACTTGAATGGTGCCGCTCGTAAGCGCGTTAAGAAATTCCTGGCTAAGGGTGTCAGATACGAAACCGCCTTAGAAATTGCCAAACAGCCCCAAGGGCCGGCAAAAAGGGAGGCGAGCAAAAAAAGGATGATATTCGAAAGAACGGATGATATCTTAGAAAGCCAAGGTATAACCATCCGTGCAGGAGATGTCGACCTGCAAATCGTTAACATCTACATACCCCCTGTCTCAAGTTGCCCCACCAGTTATCACCCCGACATTAGCTTGCTACTACGAGGAGATAACCGCGTGATCCTGGGCGACTTCAATGCGCACCACGACATGTGGCCTCAAACCTGCCAGCAGAACAAATAGATGATACGGCTTTCTGTACACTGAACGGAGACGCCCTAACGGAGTATCGGGTAATTGCTATAGTTCGCCAGATATTTCTATCGTAAGCGCAGGACTACTGAACAACACAAATTGGCGACCCATACTCACGTTGGCGTCTGACCATCTCCCAATAGTCATTACCATCGAACGACCGACGGACTTTATTACATTTGAGCATGGTACATACACTATCTGGTATGAAATGGTTCTCTACACTGGACTTGAAAAGCAAGTGGAGGTTAAAGATGAGGATAAGGAAAAGAAACCTTTAGCGTTGGAGAGGGGCTGTGGTAATTTAGGGTAATGCCCTTTGGATTATGTAACGCTCCAGCTACTTTTGAGAGACTCATGGATCAAGTATTGAAAGAACTGCATTGGAAAACATGTTTGGTGTACCTGCACGACATCATCGTGCTGGGAAAAAGCTTTGAGGAACACCTTAGGAACTTGGAGGAAGTTTTCCAAAGGATAGCTGGCACCGGTCTGAAATTAAGTCCCATGAAGTGTGCATTGTTCAAGAAGGAAGTAAGTTACTTGGGTCAAAAGGTTACTGTAGCATTACATAAATACACCGCCCTTTTACTTTAATTGTCATGTGCACGTAAATAATGTATAAACAAATATGAATGAACACAAACAACATTCTACCCAAATCAGTCACATTGAACTCAGCGGGAGGATCTTGTTACACTTGTGCGAACGGTCAAAGACACCGCCAAAGTCAGTCGCAATGCCCAACTGATCAACCACGTCAGTTTGCCAATGCGACTGACATATTAATATATTTATTGCAACCATATGTTGACTCAGCATATTTTAGAGTTATGCATTCTAGTTTATAGGTATTAGTAATATACACATATGTAGGTATACGTTTTAGTTCGTAAATAGTTTGTAAGTATTAGTGTAAGAATTTAGTATAAAAGAAAGTGTAATCAATAAAGAAAATCAATCATTGACCAAACTTCAAACGATTTATTTAATTTGCTATATGGCGATCCCGCCAGGCTTTTAAATAATAAAAAACAATTCACCCGGCTCTACACAGCGATATCGCTAGCCATTGTTAATAAAATAACTAAGCTACTTTAATTAAAACATGTGCACTTATTAAATCATCTACACATGGAGAAAATTTTGATGCAGAACCTGGCCACAAAGAATGTCGCATAACGCAGCACAACAAATGTTTTCGGAAGAACTTATTTCCTGACTAAAATATAGCATAACTGCAGTATACGAACAATTCCAATATCAAAGGAAAACAGCAAAAGTATGGTGGTAATATAACAGATAACAAATGTTTCCGTGATAAGGCAGCAACAATACCAGCGCATAAGGGTGGAATATTTCAACGTAACAATGTGGTATATGGAAGGCCACATATGGTGATATTACAAAAAGGCATCACAAAATCATCTCGCCTGTTGCAAAGGCAGCAACAATATCAGCGCATAAGGGTGGAATATTTCAATGCAATAGACCACAAATTGGTGAAATTAGAGGTAGTGGAGCAGTAAGAATCCTACGAAATCAATATCGTTGGCAGCAAGAATGACAGCGTAAGGTAGAATAAAAAATTAAAAAAAAAAAAAAATTTAAAAAAAATATCTATAGAAAACTCTGGTACGCCTTATGGTCGCCATCCAAATAGCAGTAATTTGCTTAGGGGTAAAGCTTAAAAATTAAATATTGGAAAATGTTACATCAACAACTTAACTTTGCTACTAACTCAGATAAGAGATTAAAAATACAAGAAAAAATAGAAATTTTAAAGACACCAATAGAGAAAAAAAGATTGAGTAAATTCAAACGCCTTTGTTAAAATTTATTTATTTTAAATAATCTTTTCTTATGGATAGTGCATTAATCAGGGGAAGTTTTAACCGCTAAACTACTGAACATCCAACAGCGTAGTAAAACTGCTAACTCATATACTGCGGAAATTGAAAAAAATACAAGGTCGTTAGAAGGAGCATATATCTCTGATGGATTAAAACCACACTTAGCCACGAGATATTCAACACAGGCAGCAGTTAAGGCCATGTGTAAAAACTGCTCTAATGACAAGGTCAAGATGATCATACAAGCAGGAACGTTCTCAACAATGAACGATGCAATCTCGAAATTCACTAACAGTTGTACCGAAATCACTGGCAGCTCAAACACGATTTTAAATGTACGACAGCAAGGTCAGTAGAGGAGTAGTTTCCGTGGAGGAAGGAGAAAGGAACATTACACTATATGGGGGTTGGGGGGCTACTTGCCCCAGCCCTACTCGTAAATTCGCCTATGAATAAGAGTAGAAATATTTATATTTCCCTTTTAAAAACTATTGGCGTTTTCTTTTCACGACAAAATGTTGCCCTCTTAAACTGTAACTTCTGTCCTCGGCAATTTGGCGCCTATCAAAATGGCTTAATTTGTAGATAGTGGTGTCCCTCTGCCTACTTATAAGGTATTTTTTTGTGAAATGAACCTATAAGTCTTAGAGAGAGCTGAGAAAAATCAACAGGGCAACACTTTTTCTAGAAAAGAAAACGCCATATATTAATACTATTATTGCATAACTATCAAAAAAAAAATGTTATGACAGCGCCACCTATCGTAAGACTTAGGTAAAAATTAATGTCAAAAATGAGTTGATCGATCCAAAAAAAGCGATATACAAAAAAACCAATCTAAAATTGCTCTATTTGCATTAAAAACTATCAAAAATAAGACAAATTGTATGACAGCGCCACCTACCGTAAGACATAGGTAAAAATTAATGTCAAAAATGAGTTCATCATCACCATTTATTGGCGCTTAACCGCCTAAGCGATTTTGGTCGTTGCATATCAAAGCACGCCAGTCATTCCTTTTTAGCGATAACCGACGCCAATTGGAAACCCCAAGGGAGTTCAAGTCATCCTCCACCTGTTGTTTGCATCTCAGTCGAGGCCTCCCCTTCCTCTCATCGTTAAATTTCCTTCGATACTCGCCGTTGGCATCACGGGAAGGACCATAAATCTTCCGGAGAACTTTTCTCTCAAATACTCCAAGGGCCATCTCATCTTCTCTTGACATTGTCCACGAATCTGAGCCATACATCAGGACAGGTATGATGAGAGACTTATAGAGCGTGATCTTTGTTCTTCGAGAGAGGACTTTACTTCTCAATTGCCTACTCAGTCCAAAGTAGCACTTGTTGGCAAAAGTGATTCTCCGCTGGATTTCTAGACTGATATTATTTTCAGTGTTGATACTGGTTCCCAAATAGACGAAGTCCCTCACAGTTTCAAATTTGTAACTATCAACAGTGACATGGCTGCCAAGGCGCAGGTGCGCCGATTCTTTCTTTGATGACAGCAAATACTTCGTCTTGTCCTCGTTCACCGCAAGACCCACTTTTTTCGCTTCCTTATCCAGTCCAGAGAAGGCAGCGCTTACGGCGCGGTTGTTAAGGCCAATGATATCAATATCATCGGCATACGCCAGCAATTGCACGCTCTTGTAAAAGATTGTACCATTGCGGTTTAGCTCTGCTGCTCGAATTATCTTCTCCAGCATCAGATTGAAGAAATCGCACGAAAGGGAGTCGCCCTGTCTGAAGCCTCGTTTGGTTTCAAATGGCTCAGAGAGGTCCTTCCCGATTCTGACGGAGCTGTTGGTATTGCTCAACGTCATTTGGCAAAGCCGTATCAGCTTTGCAGGGAAGTCAAATTCAGACATGGCGGCATACAGGCAACTCCTTTTTGCGCTGTCAAAAGCGGCTTTGAAATCGACAAAGAGATGGTGTGTGTCGATTCTTTTATCATGGGTCGTCTCCAGGATTTGGCGTATCGTGAAAATCTGGTCGATGGTAGACTTACCAGGTCTAAAGCCACACTGATAAGGTCCAATCAGTTTGTCTACGATGGGCTTCAGCCTTTCACACAACACGCTAGAAAGAACCTTATATGCAATATTAAGAAGACTAATTCCGCGGTAGTTGGTGCGGTTAGCGGGATCGCCTTTCTTGTGGATTGGGCAAAGCACACTTAAATTCCAATCCGGAGGCATGCATTCGTCTGACCATATTCTGCATAAGAGCTGATGCATGCTTTTTACCAGCTCTTCGCCTCCGTGTTTGAACAGCTCGGCGGGTAGTCCGTCTTTTCCAGGCGCTTTGTTGTTTTTGAGCCGGGATATAGCTATCCTCACTTCATCATAGTCAGGTGGTGGGACGACTTTTCCATCGTCAGGGATTGGGGTATCGGGTTCGACGTCTCCCTCGCAATTTAGCAGTGAGAGAAGTGCTCCCTCCATAATTTAAGTACACTTTGTACGTCGGTTACCAGGTCGCCATTATTGTCCTTACAGGAGCTTGCCCCGGTCTTAAAACCTTCCGTCATCCGCCGGATCTTTTCATAGAATTTTCGGGCATCATTCATGTCGCCTTGATGCGGATCGCAGCGAGACGCTCGTCCACAGGAGTGAACGCTAATACTTGGCGGCGAAGTCTCTTTCCCACCACGAATCCTACACCACGCGCTTTGCCGCGTGTCTGGCCACTGTAGTATACGTCACAAGGACCTATGGTCGTCTTTCCTTGCCCCGTCCATCGCATTTCCTGCAGGGCGATGATGTCGGCCTTTGCGCCTACGAGGACATCAACCAGTCGGGCGGCGGCACCGTCCCTTGAAAGGGTCCGGACATTCCCGGTACATGCCCTAATATCCAAATCATTATGCCTTATTCGTTTTGCCGGGTCGTCAACATTAAAGGGGGTTCTCATCCGAGGCTTTGATTTTGTTTTCATTGGAATTAAGTTTTTTACGTGGCGGGTCCCAAACCCAGCGCACAACCCGTTTCGGGGTAAAAATTAATGTCAAAAATGAGTTGATCGATCCAAAAAAAAAAGCGATATACAAAAAAAACCAATCTGAAATTGCTTCATTAGCATGAAAAACTATCAAAAATAAGACAAATTGTATGACTTAGGTAAAAATTAATGTCAAAAATGAGTTCCTCGATCCAAAAAATAGCGATATACAAGAAAACCCATCAAAAATTGCAGTACAATACAGGTGCACCGTTTGAGAGGATTGCGATGGATGTAGCTGGTTAATTTCCTACTACCAAACTCGGAAACAAATACGTACTAGTAGTTATGGACTATTTCAGCAAATGGCCAGAAGTTTACCCGATTCCAAATCAAGAGGCAGAAACTATTGCAGATGTGTTCATTAACAATGGGTAGCGAGGTTTGGTGTACCGATGGAGTTACATTCAAGACATTGGGTATTCGGAAAACTTGAACAACTGCACTGCATCCGCAGTCAGATGCATGGTGGAACGTTTCAATCGAACCTTGGAAGAGCACATGAGAAAAGTAGTGGATAAGTTCCAAAAAGATTGGGACACGCACATCTCCTTGTTCCTGATGGCATATCGCTCGGCAATATATGAAACAACGGGTCAGACTCCGGCAAAAGTAATTTTTGCGAATGATCTTCGGTTGACAGCTGACTTGAAGTTTGGGATAAATGCTGATGAAGGAATAAATGCCAGGAAATCCACTAGCATCTTGGAAGAAGAAATGAGAGATATACATGACCTTGTAAGACAACGGACGAAGATCGTGAGCGATAAGATGAAAGCCATATACAACAAAGCAATCAACTCGGAAAGTTTTAAAGAAGGAGATTTAGTACTGTTATACAACCCACAACGAAAGAAAGTTTTGTCCCCCAAAAACTGCAAGGTAACTGGGAAGGCCCATATAAAGTCATAAAGCGATGTTGTCTACCGCATACAAACTGTTGGAAGGCCACGAAACAAAATGAAGGTGGTTTACCTGGAGAGGCTAGCAACGTTTGGATAGGGAAATGTGTCTGATCGGGACGATCAGACTCATGTGGAGGGCAGTGTGGCGAATGTTCTCAAGAACCGCCCATCGTCCACCACTAGCGTCACTACGACAGCTACAGCTGTTTAGGTACATGACGCGAATTTGCGAATGTGACACAAAGAGGAGATGACGATAGATAAACGCTTCGAGAATATGGTTGCACGAATAACCCAGAATTGTGTAGACATTTCTAGGTGGTTACCTGTATTTCCGCTAGGGTATATAAAGGCGCATAGATAACGCGACGTGTTTATTTTCAAGTGTTGTACAGTGAAGTACTGAACAGTGAATTAACCCGTGATATTGTACTACGGTTTTTAGTAGTGAATAAAGCGTACTATTTATTAGTGTTTTATTTGACGTACAGTGATCGAACTCAAGGAAAGTAGTCGAGGATACATCGAATCCGTCACAGTATATAGCTCTTAAGGCCCAATTTCACAGTGTCAGGTTAACTTACGTTCCACTATTGGAATGTTATTGGAAGTTATAATGAAATGAAAATGTCAAAAGAAACAATGAAATTTATAACAGTCATGTATATGAATAAACTCTCTCTTGCTTTGCCTCCCAAAGGGTGCCGACGTCTTTTTATATTTGGATTTGGATTAGGTAAATTCCCTGCGTAATCAACTTAAATCTTTCAGGTTATGGGCCATCCGCAACCTATTCTAATTTAAAATAAAGGAAATCAATTCTACGTAGTTAACGAATCAAAAACTTTTGGTTATTTTGTAAGACATTTTTTTTTTGCCTGCACAATGGCAGCACACCAAATTGCATTTAAAGGTCTTGAAGGTCGGGAAAACTACGCGGAATGGAAGGCCAGTGCAAAAGCGCACATGATAATTAAGGGCTATTGGAAAAATTGCACGAAAGAATTGGCGGAATCGGCGAGTGAGAAGGAAAAAGAAGCTGATCTTAAAGCAATAGGTGAGTTGACGCTATTGCTGGAGCCGTGTACATACGCTCATATTGAATCGGTTGAAATAGCATATGAGGCATGGAACTGCATTTCAAAAGCATTCGATGATACAGGTGCTGGCCGTAGATTGGCACTTTTACAACAAATCTATGAAAGAATACGTAACCAAGATGAGTGCATTGTGGGCAAAAGTGAAGACACATTTTAAAATTGACGAAGAAGTTGCAGGCTTCTTAATGTTGGTGGGCTTACCACATTACGACATTACTGTCGACTATGTGAAAAATTTGTTATTGCAAGGCCTGGAGTTGGAAAATGAAATAAGCGAAACGAGTGAATCGGCTCTCCTTGCAAGAAACAAACAAAATTACGAAAAAGCAAAAAACAGACATTGCTTTGGTTGTGGTTCTACGAAACACATTGTAAAAAATTGCCAAATGGCGAAACAAAAGAAAATAGAGCAACGAAAAATTGATAAAAATGAGACAATGCTGTTTTCGTCGCTACTCGCTCAATCAAACGAGTTCCACACCAACTGGTTTATTGACAGTGGCTGCACTGCTCATATGACAAATGACATATCATTCATAGAAAACAAATCAAAAGCAAACCAAAAAGAAGTAATAGTTGCTAATAATGAGAAAATTAAAATAGATTGTGTTGGCACTGTGAAACAACTTGTTATGAATGAGGGCGTAGCAACAGAAATGCAAACAAATAATGTGCATTTCGTACCAAACATTTGTGCGAATCTTTTATCAGTTAGCCAAATAGTGAAAAACGATAATGCAACAGCAAGTTTGGTAAATGATTTGTTTAAGTTGGACGTCGCTGAAAAAGTCCGACCATTCACAGCTAAAGAGCCAAGCATCGTAGAAAACCCTAAAGATAGTCTGACATTGTGGCATCGTCGCCTGGGGCATGCAAGTTTTGATTATATGAAATTTCAACAAACCGAAATAAAGATTTTTGTAGTTCCACAAAGCAGCACGTGCAGTACTTGCATAAAAGGCAAGCAAACCCGTATTCCATTCAGAAACGTTGGTAATCGTGCAACACAAATGCTAGAACTGGTGCATAGGGACGTTTGCGGTCCTATGCCAGTTGAATCCTTCAGTGGGTGCAAATACTTTGTGACCTTCGTCGACGATTATTCAAGAAAATTATTTGTATATGTAATAAAAAATAAAAGCGATGTTTTGAACAAGTTTATTAGTTTCAAATCAATTGCGGAAAAACAAACTGGGTGCAAAATAAAAAAGTTGAGGACTGATAATGGCACAGAGTATTGCAATCGACAATTTCGAAAGTTTTTTGATGCAAATGGAATTTTACATAAAAAATCGGCAGCATATAGTCCGGAACAAAATGGACTAGCTGAGCGCATAAACCGAACAATTATGGAAAAAGTGCGGTGCTTACTAATCGATTCAGGTTTGCCTAAAATATTTTGGGCGGAAGCAGCAACGACTGGTGCATACATTACTAACCGCATACCGTGCAAAGGTACAGGAGAGATAGATGTCTCCAGAAGTGGTTTGGACAAACCAGATTTATCTTTGCTCAAAGTTTTCGGCTGCCGTACGTTTGTTCAAATACCCAAACAAAAGCGAACGAAATTAAGTGAAAAATCGACTGAATGCACTATTATTGGATACGCTTCTGATTCTAAAGCTTATAAGTTATACAACGACCAGACAAAAAAGGTGATTATAAGCAGAGACGTTTTGTTTTGGGAATTGGACAACCGAAGTCAGGTATGGTAACACCAATCAGTTCTGGTTGCAATATCCTGAAAATGACAATTTTGAATCAGTGGAGGGAGAAGATTCGACCAATATAAGGTTGAAAGAAATACCGTCTTTAGATGATTCACAAATTGTCACATCTTCTCCGATTGAAGGTTATTCCAACTAATATGGAGGCAGACTCAGTATCCGAAATGACTGGTGATGAGACAGAATGGGAACCAAGTAAAGAAATTGACGAAAATGAATTGGCTCAGTTGGAGCCGCGTCAAAAGTCAGAACGAAATATCGACAAGCAGAAGCCAAACTATAGCGCTTGGGCATACGCATTTAGTGCGTGTGATCTCATTATATTTAAGCAAGCCATAACGAGCGATGATGCTGATGCATGGAAGCGTGCTATGAAAGTCGAGTTCGACTCTCTGAATAAAAACAAAACTTGGAAATTAGTCGAGCTGCCTAAAGACAAATCACTGGTGAAATGCAAGTGGGTATATAAAATTAAAATGGACAGCGAAGGAAATGTAATTAAGCGAAAAGCGAGGTTAGTCGCAAAGGGGTTTACCCAAGTCGAGGGGATTGACTATCACGACACGTTTTCGCCAGTTGTTCGCTTTACAACCATACGTTTCTTGATGGCCATAGCAGTAAAGTTTGACTTAGACATTCGCCAGCTTGATGTTGTTACCGCCTTTTTACACGGCGAACTCAATGAAGAAATATTCATGACTCAGCCGGAGGGCTTCAATGACGGAACAACCCGTTGTTGTAAATTGATGAAATCCATATATGGACTGAAACAGTCGAGTCGGGTTTGGAATTCAACACTAAACGAAGCACTATTCAGCTTCCGGCTAAAACGATCATTGACTGATCAGTGTGTCTATTTTGTCGTCAATTGCCAGCATATTTTTATCGTCGCTAATTATGTCGACGACATACTGATTTTTTCCAACAATAAAGATATGGAGAAAAGGCTGACTGCAGTGCTCTTTTCGCGATTTAAGATGCAAGATATGGGCGACGTGTCATCGGTACTTGGAGTTAGACGAAGCGGCGATGGATGAAATGAGAAATGTTCCATATCGACAATTAGTTGGTGCATTACAGTTTTGCGTTCAAGTAACTCGTCCAGACATTTGCTTTGCAGTAAATGTTCTGCATTGGGGTGCAGCTAAACGCGTTTTGCGCTATCTAAAAGGCACTATGCATAAAAGCATTACCTATAAGAAGGCATCAACTCAAATACAAGGTTATTGCGACTCCGATTGGGCCAGCGACGAGGACGAACAGCGATCGACAACGGGGTATGTATTCACTATGCAAAATGGTGCAATTTCATGGTGTACAAAGCGCCAACCAACAGTTGCGCTTTCCACAAGCGACGCCGAGTTCATGGCTATGACAGCAGCAACCCAAGAGGCCACTTGGTTGAAGCAACTGGAGAGAGAAATCTTGCCGCAATCTCCGAAAACGGTTGACCTGTATTGTGACAATCAAGGTGCCATCAAATTTGCAAGTAATAACTCTTACTCACCGCAAACGAAACACATAGATGTGAAGGTAAAATTTACTCATCAACAAGTCACACAAAAGATAGTAAGGCTGATCTATTGAAAAACAAGTGACATGCCAACTGATGTGCTAACAAAACCAACATCCAGACGCAAACTAGAAGCATTTGTCAAAGTTTTTGGTCTTGAATAAATGGTCTTCAACCTTCAGATATGTAGTTAAGTTTAATTATTTTGAATCAAGAAAAATTAAATTTAAATAAAAATTTAAATGAATACAATATGCATATGTATGTGGGGTTGAGGAAATCCCTAAGTAGAAATAAACGTTAAAATCCACTCAACAGATTTATGCATTAAACTATTTAGATCAACATAGCTATGAAATAGGTTTCATTGAAAATTATGAAAATTTAGAGTTGTTATATAGACGTATAATCAAGTAGACGTGATTTTAAAAATCAGAAAATTTCCTTAAAATATCAGTTGTCTTTTTTATTACTTTTTAAAATTTGTTAAAAACTTTTTTCGTTCAAAAAATAAAACGTTGAATACGAATTTATTTGTGTTAAATAAAGAAAAACGCATTAGTGGAAACAAAAATCCCACATATTTGGGGGCTCGTCCAATTGTGAACACTGAAGAAATATTGTGCATAATGGCTAGTTTGCAGAATTTTGAATTTGTACGAAACAAGCTACGTATAAGCAAAAAGGAGAGTATATCCGCTCTTCATAAATTTGTATTTGAATCAGAAGGCGATAGATCTAACAGACAACGTTTGCGTGAATTCGCAGGATTTCAATTTGACGAACATGACGAGCGCTACAAGCAGAAGCTTACATATATTGAGAACAATTTGACCGAGGATGATTTGATTTCAATTTGTAGCATATTGGGCTTAAGTAGCAGTGTAGCTGATATG
The DNA here is from genome assembly GCA_964058755.1 of Campiglossa producta. Lineage (NCBI taxonomy): Eukaryota > Metazoa > Arthropoda > Insecta > Diptera > Tephritidae > Campiglossa > Campiglossa producta. Next base: position 73,271,382 of record CAXKVI010000001.1, read on the forward strand.
AAGCTGCATATTTTTCGAATTTTGCAGATCACAACATTGCTATGTGCAGCGGCAGAAGGCAATGACGACGACGAAAATGAGTTAGATGTTGACGATAATAATGAAAATGATGATGGAGAGATGCATAGTTTTGATGATAATGTCAATTTTGGAAGTAGAACGAATGCACGAAGCACTGAAAATGTGCGAATGGGAGGCAGAAATACAGCAAATTTTGAAGATAATGGCGTATTGAATTCAAGAGTGGTCACAAGTACAACTTCAACACAAATGTCCAGATTTTCAATCAACTTTAGAGATATCGAAGACTCTGTTCGACTTTTTGATGGAAGTGGAAATATTTCTATAGAAGTATGGTTAACTGATTTTGAAGAAACGGCAATGTTGATGGGTTGGGATGAACTTCAAAAGTTCATATTCGCAAAAAAATCATTACGAGGACTGGCTAAATTATTTATCCAAAGCGAACGAGGAGTAACATCATGGCATAAGCTTAAAATGGTATTGGCTGATGAATTCAAAACTGTTGTAAACAGTGCAAATATACACAAGCAACTGACCGAGAGAAATATGAAAACAGATGAGAGTGTACAGGAATATTTTTTGTGTATGAAAGAGCTGGCACAGCGTGGTAATATTGAAATAAATGCTTTAATGCAGTACGTTATTGAAGGCATTCCCGATGTAAGTATAAACAAAACTGTTTTATATGGTGCACACAACCTAAAAGAGTTTAAAGAAAAAATAAAAATCTACGAATCAATGCGAAAGAATAGTAAAAAAATAATGAGTTCAAAACAGATGAGAAGAAAATTTTTAAAAATGAAAAAGAAAAATTTATTTGTTATAATTGCGGTGAGAAAGGACATAAGAGCACTGATTGTAAAGACAAAAGTAAAGGCACTAAATGTTTTCATTGTAAACAATTTGGGCACATTTCGAAAAATTGCCCAAAATCTGAAGTAAAAAATGACAAAAGCAATACCCGATACCTGTGTGCCAAAAATAATATTATGAACAAGTTTGTAACTATTCGAAATCAGAAATATGTTGCCCTGTTTGATACTGGCAGTAAGTTTAACATAATGACCGATCGCGTTTATAATTCCTTGGGTAAACCTATGTTAGAACAATCAAACATTTGCTTGGTAGGTTTTGGTGAACGAAAAAATGAAAATAATATTAAACCTTTTGGGAAACTGAGTATTGAAATCGAAATTGATAATGAAATGTTTGTGGTAAATTGCCTGGTAGTCTCTGCAAAGTGTATGGATGTCGATATTGTAATTGGAGAAGAATTTTGTTCACAAGCAGACATACATATAAATAGTGGTGGACTTTTTATAAAGAAAAGCACCGTTGAAAACGAATTGGTATTTCCTATGATGAATATTGAATTAACCGCTGATGAGAGTGCCAGTAAGTTGGCAAAAGAAGAAGTACGTGATTTAGTGAATAATTATAAGCCCGAGAAATGTAAGTCAACTAATGTTGAAATGAAAATTGTGTTACGGGATGAAACACCCATATCGTTCAGGCCACGGCGGCTTCCATTAGCACAAAGAGTAATAGTGGATGATGAAATAGAACAGTGGTTGACAGGTGGTGTAATTGAAAGTTCGGAATCTGAGTTTTGTAGTCCTGTAGTACTGGTTAAAAAACGAGATGGCGGACATCGGTTGTGCATAGATTATAGGCAGATTAATAAAGTTATAAGTAAAGATCGTTTTCCGTTGCCTTTGATTGAAGACCAGTTAGATCGCTTGCAAAAAGCGAAAATATTCAGTACTATAGACTTAAAAAATGGGTTCTTCCATGTTTCCGTGTCTGAATCTAACCGAAAATATACCGCGTTTGTTACACACGGCGGTCAATATCAATTTTGCAAAGTGCCATTTGGCTTATCTAACTCTCCGGGTGTTTTTCAAAGGCACGTTAACACAATTTTTCGTGATCTTACTCGACGTGGAATTGCTCTGCCCTATATAGATGATATACCTGCCGAAACTGAACAAGAGGCTTTGCGTAATTTAAAAATAGTCTTGAATCAATGTAGAGATTATGGTCTTATGTTAAATTTTAAAAAATGTCATTTCTTGAAAAAGCGAGTAGAATTTCTTGGACACGTTATTGAAAGCCAGAAGATTTCGCCGTCTACATCTAAAATGAAGCTTTGGCTAAGTTTCCATTGCCAAAAAATATAAAACATTTGCAAAGTTTTTTGGGTCTTGCTGGGTACTTTAGAAAATTTGTACCTTCATTTTCTTTGATAGCAAAACCGTTGACTGATTTGACTAAGCAAGGGAAAAAATTTGAAATGGGTGCCGACCAAATTTCAGCAATTGCCACGATTAAGAAGATTTTAAGCGAAAAACCAGTGTTGGGTATTTTCAATCAGCAGTATGAAACTGAAGTTCATACTGATGCCTCTATTGACGGTTATGGTGCAGTACTTTTTCAAAAGTTTCCCGATGACAACCAGTTGCACCCTATATATTATATGAGTAAAAAAACTTCCGACGCAGAAAGAAATTATTCAAGTTACGAACTTGAAATCTTAGCCGTTATAGAAGCGCTGAAAAAGTTTCGAGTGTACTTGCTTGGTTTGCGTTTTAAATTAGTAACTGATTGTAACGCTTTCACTAAGACATTGCAGAAAAAAGATTTGAGTACTAGGGTAGCTCGTTGGATATTATTCCTTGAGGAATATGATTACCAATTAGAACATCGAAGTGGTCTACAAATGAGGCATGTAGACGCATTTAGTCGTTATCCAATCATGTTAGTAACAGATGCGAATTTTCTAATTTCTATGCGTCGAGCTCAAGAGCAAGATGAGGATCTAAGAGCTATTTCTGAAATTATAAAAGAAAAACATACATACAACGATTACTTTGAAAAAGGAGGTATTCTTCATAAGCTGGTTGACGGTATTGAATTAGTTGTGGTACCGAAATGCATGCAGCGAGACGTAATCAGACGATCACATGAGAAGGGTCATTTCGCTGTGAAGAAGACAAAAGAGTTAATTTGCCGCGAATTTTACATTCCGAAAATAGAAGAAAAGATACGGGCACATATTGCCAATTGTGTTTCATGCATTGTTTCGAATCGGAAATTGGGTAAACAAGAAGGGAAGTTACACCCCATACCAAAAGAAGCAGTACCGCTTCACACTTATCACATCGATTTTCTTGGTCCATTGGAGTCTACAAATAAATCTTACAAACACATATTTTGTGTAATCGATTCTTTTACGAAATTTGTGTGGTTATATCCAACCAAGACAACATCAGCACAAGAAACAATTAGCCGTTTGAGGTTGCAAAGTGTAACGTTTGGTAGTCCTGTTCAGATTATTTCGGATCGTGGTGCCGCATTTACATCTGACGATTTCCGGCGCTACTGTGAAGAAGAAAATATTCGGCATTCGACAATAACCACTGGTCTACCTCGTGTCAATGGCCAGGTGGAGCGGTTAATTGGTGTCATCACTGGCGTTTTAACGAAGCTAAGCCAAAGTGATCCCACAAAGTGGTATAAGTTTGTAGACAGGGTTCAGCAAGTAATTAACTCTACATTTAACCGAAGTATCGACATGACGCCTTTTGAGCTGTTAATAGGCCTGAAAATGCGAACAATCGACGATTTAAATATAAAAAACTGTATAGAAGAAGAAATACGACTAAAATATCAAGAGCAAAGAGATGAGTTGAGACAACACGCAAAAAAGCAAATTTTGAAAATACAGGATGAAAACAGAAAAACGTACAACCTTAAACGCAAAGAAGCTCGCAAATATTCACTTGACGAATTAGTAGCTGTAAAGCGCACGCAGTTTGGTGGAGGGCTCAAGTTAAGACCAAAATATTTTGGTCCTTATCGGATTGTGAAGATAAAGCCGAACGATTCTTACGACGTTGTTAAAGCTGGAGAGTGTGAAGGTCCTAATCGAACATCTACTTGTGCCGAATTTATGAAACCGTGGGTCAATTATAGTCAAGATGATGACGAGACATTCGAGGACGAATACATTCCAGGATGGCCGAATTGTGGGGTTGAGGAAATCCCTAAGTAGAAATAAACGTTAAAATCCACTCAACAGATTTATGCATTAAACTATTTAGATCAACATAGCTATGAAATAGGTTTCATTGAAAATTATGAAAATTTAGAGTTGTTATATAGACGTATAATCAAGTAGACGTGATTTTAAAAATCAGAAAATTTCCTTAAAATATCAGTTGTCTTTTTTATTACTTTTTAAAATTTGTTAAAAACTTTTTTCGTTCAAAAAATAAAACGTTGAATACGAATTTATTTGTGTTAAATAAAGAAAAACGCATTAGTGGAAACAAAAATCCCACATATATATGTACTGGCATATGTGCTAACTCATTCTTTACATATGAAATGTAATTATTTAATTATATTGTTTGAAAAGAAAATGAAATGTATTACCTTTAGTTAAGAATATGTATATGTACTGGCATATGTGCTAACTCATTCTTTACATATGAAATGTAATTATTTAATTATATTGTTTGATAAGAAAATGAAATGTATTACCTTTAGTTAAGGGAGAGTATTGGAATGTTATTGGAAGTTTTAATGAAATTGAAATGTCAAAAGAAACAATGAAATTTAGAACAGTCATGTATATGAATAAACTCTCTCTTGCTTTGCCTCCCAAAGTGTGCGGACATCTTTTTATATTTGGATTTGGATTAGGTAAATTCCCTGCGTAATCAACTTAAATCTTTCATCCACAGATTTTCATTTTGAGTTAACTAAAGGTTAACTGCCCAACATTGGTGGTTTAACCTCTGGTCATATATCAGAAGGCCATCTATCAACAATTTATATAGAAAAAATTCAGTTAAATAACTTAATAAAACTGCGAATCCATAGTTAACTGTGGAACTCAAGTTAACCTGCCACTGTGAAATTTGGCCTAAGGTTTTCATTAGGTAAAATTTTGACAACTTTTATCGACTTTATCGAAATAAGTAACCAAATGTCGATAAAGTCGATGAAATTTGACACCATTTGACATTATGAAAACCAGCCTTTACACTATTCACTTGCGCTCACTATGTATCTATATATACAAGGAAAGTAATCGGGGAATCATCGAATCCGTCACAGTATATAGCCCCTTACACTATTCACTTGAGCTCACTATGTATATATATATCGTCGCTTCAGAAAACGAACGGCGAATGTGCAAATTTACCATTTTCAAGTTTTGATGCAGAATAACTAATTCGGGGCTGATCTTTTCATTTCTGCAAACCGTTGTTTTATATCTCCATTAGGTTTTGAGTTATTTACTGTGCGTTTTGTCGTATGTTACAAAATATAACATTTACGTTAGCCTAAACATCTTTTTATCACCAAACAAACAATAGTTAGAAATAGTATAACAAAGAGAATACGATAGACAAGTATAAACCTGTAAACATTCAATAACACAAACAATTATATTCGCTGATAAGTAACAAAGCATTATGATAACATAATGCTAAACATGTAAACATCTTTTTATCACCAAACAAACAATAGTTAGAAATAGTATAACAAAGATAATACGATAGACAAGTAAATACGATAGACTGTAAACATCTTTTTATCACCAAACAAACAATAGTTAGAATTAGTATAAATAGATGTAAGCGTAAAAATGTAAAACAGTTCTGGAAATAAAACAAGACTGAAATAAACTCTTGTGTACTTTTAATTCCTAACACGGACTCATAACTGGGGGCTCAACCGGGATTAAAAAGCCATATATATATTTTTTTATAATGTAAAAAATATATATAAAACAATTCCACGGGAAGTAGGACTTCCAGCACTAAAATCTGAAAAAAGTGATTAAAAAATTGACAAAACTAAATTCCTGAAAAATCGGAATTATAATCAACACGAATAGGTCTTGAAAAATAGATAATCCATTAAAATTAAAAATAAAAACGAGTCCCGAAATCAAAGGACATCAGTTTAAAAAAATTGACAAAATAAATCAAAAAAAATCCTGAAAAAATTGGAATAACAGTTAACCACGGTGAATCCCGAAACCAACGGTCATCATTTTCAAAATGACTACAATACAAGACATAATGGCCACATTGGGAAACTTGGAAGTATTTAAGAAACTTCCAAACTTTTACGGCGATAAGAGACAGTACAGGTCATGGAGAAAACGTGTCCGGGCAATAATGGAGAGCATCAAGAGTTATTCCACAACACCCGCATACTACGGAGCAGTATGCCTTGTGCATTCGAAAATTAGAGGAGATGCATTTACTATTTTAAGTTGCCAACCCAACCAATTTAACTTTGATGCAATGATTAAATGTTTGGATTATATGTACGATGAACCACAAGAATACAGACTTAACGTGCAGGTGCAATACAATAAGACTGCACCTGTCCACCAGAACCTACCAATGGAAGCAGATCACTCATATTCGAGTACCGACCGCCGTGCAGTGCAGACGTGTTTGACGTGCTCTGTGTTTATTTTGATTTTGATTTGCTTTCTTTTGCCGTTTTTGTGCTTGGAATGTCGCTCTGTGCTAATTGTACTGCCTTTAGTGGGCTTTATGAAAAAGTTTTGAACGCGCTCGCTGATATTGACAAAGTTAAAAGTGTTTTGCTTGAGTTTGTTGACCTTGTACGCGATGACTCGGTTTTGCCGGCACCCGTTGAAAACAACAACAAACGTGTCACACGCCAATCATCAAAAAAAAACGATGGTAATAATGCAAATCAGAAAGGTAATGTGCCTATCATTATTATCTATTATATTAATAGGCTAACAAATTTTACATATAAATATTTGCCAAGCTTAAACCCATACTAAATATGCATAAATATTTATGAAATGCATATGGATTTGTTGGCATACCTCTAAAGCAGTGCACAATTATCTAATATATAACCAATCCTGCTTCATTTATCTGTAATAAGCGAATGAAAATTTCTCATGCCACTTGAAGCCCAGTGGGAAGCTTCGGGGGTAGTGGTCGAGCGGTTAATGGTTCAAGTAGAGCTATCGGCCCTTTTTTTTATTTTTTGTCATTGAAAATTGTTTTTATTTTTTCAATATATAAAAATTTCTTATCTTGACTTTTTTAAAATTTTTATGTTTGTGATATCTATTTTCGAGAAAAAAATTTCTGAATATTTTTAGTTGGCAGAAAGCATATGCATACATACCACCCATTATAGAAATGCGATAACCGCTTATTCAATTTGGGTTTTTTTGTCTAATTTTTGATGATATAAGATCGAAGTTGCGAAATTTTTTCAAACACAGTAGTCTATTTATCGGACTTCGGTAGATTACTTCTATAAATTTTAGTGATTTCTACCGTTTGAGACAAAACGATCGCATAAATTAGTGGCTATTTGTTAAGCACAATCTCATCATCCGATTATTCAAGTGCACCATAAAATCTCGAAAACCGAATATTTGCATGGCATTTGCCATAAATAATTTTGGAAAGGGCTGCTGTAATTTAATATTTTTATTATATAATAACAGCCGTTATTTTTTAAATTCTTTGATGGCCTCATTTTGCCTATAGATGAGTTTTTAATGTATACATTTAAGTTGGTCGAGGTTCGGCCACGGGCCTAAAGGCAGCTATTGACAAAAAGTCGATCAGATGTTTGAATAAGTTCAACTATTTTAAATTGGTCGAATTTCGACCACGGGATATACTAGTTATTATTATTGTTATAAGGCCTTATTACACCGCGACCATTTACATGATCTATTGTATGACCTTTCTGCTTATTGCTGTATGCGGAGGCTCTTTATAAATTTGAGCACCTCCTCAGGCTTTTTATTCCATATCACGAACGGATTGAGAGTGATCCCACCTAGGTAGCAAGCTCTCTTTCTTGCTAATGCACTGCATTCGCAGAGTATATGAACCGGCGTTTCATCGTCCAGTTCGCAAAACCGACAAATTGTTGTATCTGACAGATTCAGCTTACTCAGGTGATAACGCAGGCCGCAATGCCCCGTATAATACCCAGTGAGGGTTCTTAGATCCACCCTTCTTAGATTAATGAGCCTGGCCGATGCTCTTTGAGAGGGTTCTATAAAGAGTTTGGCCTGCCTCTGTCCTAGGCTGCTAAGCCAATGCTGCCTAAACTGTTTGTTTTCCCAGTTGCTTATGGTCTCCCTTACGTGGGCCTTGGTGAGCCCGCAAAAGGGTTCCGGACCATAAAATGCTGTTAGAGCGCCTTGTTTTGCAAGATGATCTGCTTCTTCGTTGCCGTCATGCCCTTCATGCCCTGGGACCCAACCTAACAAAACTTTGTTTTTGGCTCCCAGATCATTAAGGACTGCGACACACTCATCAACAAGCTTTGAAGTTGTAGTGTAAGACTGCAAGGCACGTAGGGCGGCCTGACTGTCCGACATAATGTAGATTCGCTTAGAGGATAGTCTTCTACGGAGGCACTCCCTGCCACACACCTCTATTGCATGGATTTCCGCTTGAAAGATAGTGGGGTAGTTACCCATTGGTACCGATTTTTTGTAATTCGGTCCATAGATTCCAGCTCCCGTTTTACCATCTTCCAGCTTGGATCCATCGGTATACCAAATCTCCGAATCGGATTCAGCATATGGGTTCACTGTTTCCCAGAGCACTCGATCTACGATTGAAACTTCAAAGTTTCGCATGATCCTGAGCGTAGGAGTTATTGCATCACTTACTTGCAATATAGGACTATTCATGAACTTCTTGACTATCTTCATATGTCCTGTCATATTTCCGATTTTTAGATCAGAAATATTCTGAAGTCTTAATGCGGCAAGTGTTGCTTCCTTCTCTATCAGAATTGGGAAGGGAGGTATTCCCACAAGGGCACTTAAAGCATCAGCAGGGCACGTTCTCATTGCACCTGTTATGCCTACACAGACTAGCCGATGCAGCTTACTTAATTTAATTGCCGCTGTTCTTTGGGCAGACTTCGGCCACCAGACTAGGGAAGCGTAGGTAACTATTGGCTTCACAACTGTATTAAATGACCAATACGTCATTTTTGGAGACAGGCCCCATGTTTTGCCATACTGTCTAGTGCATGCGAAATAGGCCCTCGTTGCTTTATTTATGGTAGCTTCCAAATGAGCATTCCATGTGAGGGTTTTGTCTAGTGTTACTCCTAGGTATTTTGCTTCCATCGAAAAACTTATACGGCAGCCTCCTAGGGACGGCTCTAACATAGACAGCTTCCTTCGCCGCGTAAAAGGCACCAAGACTGTTTTATTTGGGTTAATAGATAACCCTTTGTTAGCACACCATCTTTCAATGATGCGCAGGGCTTGTTGCATGCGATCGGATATTGTATCCTCATGCATTCCTGTCACGCAGACTGCTAAGTCATCTGCATAGCCCTGTACGTGAAAGCCATTGCCCTTCAGAAGGTGAAGAAGCTCGTCTATGACTAGGGTCCACAGTAGAGGAGAAAGTACACCTCCTTGAGGGCATCCTCTTGTGGCCACGATTGAGCCAGCACTCCCACCTAGCTCAAAGCTGATTTTTCTTTGCTTTAGCATGGCCAGCACCCAGCGAGTGATCATTGGGCTTACGTCCTTACTAATCATGGCTTCCTCAATGGCCTGATACGTCGTATTATCGAAAGCGCCTGATATGTCGATAAATGCACACAGGGCTATGTTTTTAGAGTCTATGGCCTTTTCAATTTTTTCTGTAAGGCAGTGGGTAGCAGTCTCCTTAGATTTTCCGGGTTGGTACGCAAATTGGGTTTTACACAGAGGGAATTTCTTTAAGTTTACTTCCCTAATGTGCTGATCCAAAATTTTCTCCATTCCCTTTAGGAGAAAGGAACTGAGACTTATTGGTCGATACGACGATGGCAAGTTTTCAGGCTTCCCTGGTTTCGGTATAAATACAACCTTAACCTCTGTCCATCTGTTAGGAATGTGTCCCAATAGCAATGATGCTCTATATAAATTGGATAGGACTGGGGCTGTACAGCCGATCCCTTGCTGCAGCAAACAAGGGTACACACCATCCGGTCCTGGAGATTTGAAAGCGCTGAACGTAGATAAAGCCCATTGCACTTTCTCAACAGTGGTGAGCTTAGCTGCCAGGCTCTTTTCTCTACCACTAATCGTCGGTAGATCGTCAATTAGAGGAGAGTGTTGGTTGCCTGGTATGCAGTCCGGAAAGTGAGTAGCAAGCAAAAGTTTGCATGTGTCCTCCGGCTGCTTGGTGTAGCTCCCATCTGGGTTCTTCAGAGTGCCAATCACGTTGCTGTGGCCTATCGCAAGGGCCTTTTGGAGCCGCACTGCCGTAGGGAGATCTTTAATGTTTTCGCAGTGTTCTCTCCAGGTTGCCCTCTTAGATTTCCTAAGTTCTTTATTATAGGAAGTTAGAGCATTCCTATAGGATACCCAGTCTCCCGTGTATTTAGCTGTATTAAACAACCTTCTTGCTTGACATCTTAACTGTGCAAGCGTTTTGTTCCAGCAAGGCACATCCCGTTGTACACGTTTTTTAGCCTGGGGACAACTCTCGTTGAAAGCCGTTATAATATCTGATTGAAATTGTTCAGCTTCTGTCTCAATCTCCTGCACCGTAGTTGTCGGTTGGTGTAGGCAATTGCCACTTTCTTCCATGGTAAAACGAAATTGTTCCCAATGCGTTTTCCTGGGGTTCCTGAAAACGAGCTCATGATCAGAGAAGTGACCCATGTCGAATACAATGTGTTTGTGGTCCGACATTGATTCCTCCCCCGAGACGTGCCAGTTTGTGACAGTGAAAGCCATGTTTTGGCTACATAGAGTGAGGTCAAGAACCTCTCCTCTGATAGCATTAACAAAAGTTGGTTCATTACCACGGTTCATTACATTGATATTGTGACTACTAATAAACTCCAGGAGGTGCTCCCCCCTGTTATTTATGTTCGTACTACACCACGCTGTGTGGTGGGAGTTTGCGTCACAGCAGAGGATCCAAGGGATAGCCTTCTGTTGGCAGTACTCAATGAGGGATTTGGATTCAGCAGTTGGGGCTGTTACCTCCTCACCCGGAAAGTAAGCAGAGGCTAAAATGGCCTCTTTTTCACCTCTTGGGGTTGGAATTTTCGCCCAAACTGCAACCAAATCAGCTGTCATGAACTGTAAAAGTGGAATAAACGACAGTTTTTTGCTTAGAAGCATCGCCGCCCTGGGACGGGAACCGGTGGCATAGATTAATTTACCATCAGCACTATTAAGACCTTTCACAGAACCATGTAGAATCCACGGTTCTTGAATGAAAGCGATCCCCAGACCTTCTCTGTTGAATCTTCTGCTAAGGACATCCGAAGCTGCCTTGGCATGATGAAGATTCACTTGGAGGCATTTAAGACGCCTCGAGCTAAGATTGTTTTTTGGGAGGGGAGACATTATAAAGAGTTTTTGCGGACTGAGTTCGCCCTCTCTTTAAGTCGGCTGCTGTTCAGCAAAGCATCGCCTCCAGATGCTTGATCTTGGCCCTCGGCTTTTCCTTTTTCAGATCTGTGGTTCTCACCACTTTTCGTTTGTAGGTTTTGAGAGGGCTTGTGGATAGCTCCCGTTGAAGCCTTTAGCGGAGTCTCGACTACCATAGCCGTTGCTGTTGATTTCAGCTCAAATTTGGTTGGTGCATCCTCCATGCATTCTTGCTGCATTGCAGTTTGTTTAACAGTAGATACCTGCTCCACCGGTAATGACTCTGAGTCGCCGGCTGCCTGGTCTTTTGCCTTCTGTTCTGCCATAGTATTTCCATCTCTACCGCTGGCTTTATCATCTACCCGGGGCAGAGATGGTTTGGTTTTAGCCCTCAGTTTGACCTTGGCATACCCAAAATAGATGTTGTTATTTAGCTGGCGGATCGTTTCTGCGGACAACGGATCTACAGCTATTGTGATTTCCGCCACTGTGGCCCTACTTATACGATTGAGTATCCTCCAATTCCTGGTGTCCAGGGCCGCATTCTGAACAGCAAAAATCCTCAGAAGATGTTCGTTTGAGGGGCAATCTTCCTCCTTGAAATACCCGACAAAGATAATTCGACGTGGTACTTCGGCGTCCGAGACTACCTTTAGTTTCGCGCCCTCCCATGGAGTTAGTTTTGGGACGATGTCTTTTATCCACTCTGCGGTATTAGAATCCTCGCAGACAATCGAAAGCCATCCTTGGCGAATCAGGCATCCCGTAAACCGGGGACTGATAGCGCCAACTTGAAGTTTCCACACTTCATTCAGAATGGCCTTCCTTATGATCTTCACTTGCTCTGAAGACCAGATGGTAATAGGATAATCCTGCGGGATTATGCCCAGCTTGACAGTGGTCAGGGCATCTCTAAAAGATTCTGACGGTTTTGCTGCCACACCATCAGGATGGCCCGCGGCTACTAAGGCACTGGCTCCAGTGACCAGGGTATCTTTAGAAGATCCTGACTGTTTGGCTGCATCGCATTGAAGAGGAGTCAACTGCCGTGTCCTCTTTTGGAAATATGGTGGGGTCGTACTGTTGGATCGTCCCCTTTTATTGGTCGCCTCCCTTTGCGCCGGCCCTTGAGGCTTTTTGGCGATTGCTAAAGCGCTTTCGTAATTCAAACCCTTAGCCAAGAGTCTTTTAAGACGCTTACGGGTGGCACCATTCAACCCCTTAGGTTTTATAGCATTTTCAGTACCATGGAGGGGCTTGTTCTGAGGCTTCAGTTTTTGATTCGGTATCAACCGAAAGGCTAGAATTGGCCTGATCATTTAAGAGCAGTTCAGCTCCAGATTGATTTATATTATTATTTTTTAAATCCAATTGGTCCATATAATTCCCACGAGTGTAGGGGAAAGTAGGTCAGCTGGGACATAGCCCCCGATATCCCAGTAAGACTGCTTACAACCAGAGGGCGCCAGGTATCTGGAGGCCACCGTTATAAGACACACTTACGTAGTGCCATTCATCCCATGAGCACGGTGCGGATCACACTCGGGATTACGGGTTTTATTGAGTTGTCCTCTCTTGTGATTTTAGTCGCCTTTTACGACAGGCATACCTACCGCGGGCATATTCTAGAGCCCAACCCGCAGGGCTGAGGTAATGTGCCTAAGAACTCCCGCGCTCCATCTGCACAATCTAATGTTGTTGTTCTTGCTGCTGAGAGTTCTGGCGCACAATCACTCATTTCCGAAAACAGTAACAATGGCAAAGCTGATAATCTTGTTGGCTCTGCTACTGCTGGCTCTGCTGTTATCACTGCTCTCACTGCCTCTAGTGAGTCTGACTGCAATGCTGGTTTGAATACTGGTTTGACTGCTTTTGTTGGTACTGAAGCTGCTAACAACGAATCCACTGCCAATAATGCATTAAATGCTGTTTTTGACTCTGCTGAGCATATCTCGTCTGCTAATGATGTTGACAACGATGGTGGTGAAAATTCAAGTGATAATGCGCAAGGTGATAAGCCACAGTGGGTTACTGTTGCCAATAAGCGACGTAAAAATGTGAATAATCGGAATCGTCCTATAATCGGCACCAATAATGAAGCACAGCTGGGTGTAATGGTTCGTCACAAATGGTTGCACCAATTAGTGAGACCTGCTGACCAATTACGACTGACAGTGGCCAATTATGTATTTGGCATACAGCTATATAGCTTTTCCAAATTTCGACCAATGGGGTGCCAACATCTTAATCGATAACACTCAAAAAACTTAAAAAAAAATTAATTAAAAATTTTCTATGGCTGACCAATTAGTGAGACCTGCTGACCAATTATGACCAATTAGTGACCAATTATTTGGCATATTTGTTTTTTGAAATTTAAAGTATACAGGGTGCCTGCGGAAGTAAATGACTTTTGCCTTGGAAAATTTAAAAACGTCATAAAAAATTTTCTATGGCTGACCAGTTAGTGAGACCTGCTGACCAATTATGAACAATTAGTGACCAATTATTTGGCATACTAACTTTTCCAAATTTCGACCAATGGGGTGCCAACATCTTAATCGATAACACTCAAAAAACTTAAAAAAATTAATTAAAAATTTTCTATGGCTGACCAATTAGTGAAACCTACTGACCAATTATGACCAATTAGTGACCAATTATTTGGCATATTTGTTTTTTGAAATTTAAAGTATACAGGGTGCCTGCGGAAGTAAATGGCTTTTCCCTTGGAAAATTTAAAAACGTCATAAAAAATTTTCTATGGCTGACCAATTAGTGAGACCTGCTGACCAATTATGACCAATTAGTGACCAATTATTTGGCATACTAACTTTTCCAAATTTCGACCAATGGGGTGCCAACATCTTAATCGATAACACTCAAAAAACTTAAAAAAATTAATAAAAAATTTTCTATGGCTGACCAATTAGTGAAACCTACTGACCAATTATGACCAATTAGTGACCAATTATTTGGCATATTTGTTTTTTGAAATTTAAAGTATACAGGGTGCCTGCGGAAGTAAATGTCTTTCCCTTGGAAAATTTAAAAACGTCATAAAAAATTTTCTATGGCTGACCAATTAGTGAGACCTGCTGACCAATTATGACCAATTAGTGACCAATTATTTGGCATACTAACTTTTCCAAATTTCGACCAATGGGGTGCCAACATCTTAATCGATAACACTCAAAAAACTTAAAAAAATTAATTAAAAATTTTCTATGGCTGACCAATTAGTGAAACCTACTGACCAATTATGACCAATTCATCATCATCATTTATTGGCGCTTAACCGCCTAAGCGATTTTGGCCGTCGCCTATCAAAGCACGCCAGTCATTCCTTTTTAGCGATAACTGACGCCAATTGGAAACCCCAAGGGAGTTCAAGTCATCCTCCACCTGTTGTTTCCATCTCAGTCGAGGCCTCCCCCTTCCTCTGCTGCCGAATTCGGGTGACGATTGGAAAACCTTCTGGGCTGGAGCTTCTTTGTCCATTCGCATGACGTGACCCAGCCAGCGGAGCCTTTGGGCTTTAATTCGCTGGACTATGGTCAGATCTGCGTAAAGCTCGTACAGCTCATCGTTAAATCTCCTTCGATACTCGCCGTCGGCATCACGGGAAGGACCATAAATCTTCCGGAGAACTTTTCTCTCAAATACTCCAAGGGCCATCTCATCTTCTCTTGACATTGTCCATGAATCTGAGCCATACATCAGGACAGGTATGATGAGAGACTTATAGAGCGTGATCTTTGTTCTTCGAGAGAGGACTTTACTTCTCAATTGCCTACTCAGTCCAAAGTAGCACTTGTTCGCAAGAGTGATTCTCCGTTGGATTTCTAGACTGATATTATTTTCGGTGTTAATGCTGGTTCCCAAATAGACGAAGTCCCTCACAGTTTCAAATTTGTAACTATCAACAGTGACGTGGCTGCCAAGGCGCAGGTGCGCCGATTCTTTCTTTGATGACAGCAAATACTTCGTCTTGTCCTCGTTGACCGCAAGACCCACTTTTTTCGCTTCTTTATCCAGTCCAGAGAAGGCAGCGCTTACGGCGCGGTTGTTAAGGCCAATGATATCAATATCATCGGCATACGCCAGCAATTGCACGCTCTTGTAATAGATTGTACCATTGCGGTTTAGCTCTGCTGCTCGAATTATCTTCTCCAGCATCAGGTTGAAGAAATCGCACGAAAGGGAGTCGCCCTGTCTGAAGCCTCGTTTGGTTTCAAATGGCTCAGAGAGGTCCTTCCCGACTCTGACGGAGCTGTTAGTATTGCTCAACGTTATTTGGCAAAGCCGTATAAGCTTTGCAGGGAAGTCAAATTCAGACATGGCGGCATACAGGCAACTCCTTTTTGCGCTGTCAAAAGCGGCTTTGAAATCGACAAAGAGATGGTGTGTGTCGATTCTTTTATCATGGGCCTTCTCCAGGATTTGGCGTATCGTGAAAATCTGGTCGATGGTAGACTTACCAGGTCTAAAGCCACACTGATAAGGTCCAATCAGCTTGTCTACGATGGGCTTCAGTCTTTCACACAATACGCTAGAAAGAACCTTATATGCGATATTAAGAAGGCTGATTCCGCGGTAGTTGGTGCGGTTAGCGGGATCGCCTTTCTTGTGGATTGGGCAGAGCACACTTAAATTCCAATCTGGAGGCATGCACTCGTCTGACCATATTCTGCATAAGAGCTGATGCATGCTTTTTACCAGCTCTTCGCCTCCGTGTTTGAACAGCTCGGCGGGTAGTCCGTCTTTTCCTCACTTCATCATAGTCAGGTGGTGGGACGACTTTTCCATCGTCAGGGATTGGGGTATCGGGTTCGACGTCTCCCTCGCAATTTAGCAGTGAGGAGAAGTGCTCCCTCCATAATTTAAGTACACTCTGTACGTCGGTTACCAGGTCGCCATTATTGTCCTTACAGGAACTTGCCCCGGTCTTAAAACCTTCCGTCATCCGCCGGATCTTTTCATAGAATTTTCGGGCATCATTCCTGTCAGCCAGCATCTCAAGCTCCTCACACTCACGCCTTTCGGCCTCACGTTTCTTTTTTCTGAAAAGGCGTCTCTCTTCCTTCTTTGCCTCACGATAGCGTTGCCATACACTGCGGGTTGCGCCCGTTCGCAACGTCTCCCTGTAGGCAGCGTCCTTTTTGTCCGAGGCAGAGCTGCATTCCTCATCGTACCAGTTGTTTTTGCGGGCTCGCTGGAACCCTATAGTGGCCTCAGCGGCGGTACGTAATGAGTGAGAGATATGCTTCCATTGCTCGGTTGCATCGTTAGTTCGAGGATTGCTCTCCGATAGCAGGTGTGAGAGTCGAGTGGAGAAATTGTCAGCTGTCTGTGTCGTGCGCAGCTTCTCGACGTCAAACTTTCCTTCCGTTACTGTGCGCACTTTCTTTGCTACACAGAGGCGTGTGCGTATCTTGGCTGCAACAAGATAATGGTCCGAGTCGATATTGGGACCACGAAGGGTACGCACGTCCAGAACGGTGGAGCTATGTCTGCCGTCGATCATGACATGATCAATCTGGTTTCTTGTTCTTTGATCAGGAGACAGCCATGTGGCTTGGTGTATTCGTTTATGCTGGAACCTGGTACTACTGATGACCATATTGCGAGCAGCGGCGAAATCAATCAACCTAGTGCCGTTGGGGGATGTTATATCATGGAGACTAAATTTTCCAACTGTTGGACCAAAGACTCCTTCCTTGCCCACCTTCGCATTAAAGTCGCCGAGCACGATTTTGATATCATGTTGGGGGCAGCGATCATAAGTCTGTTCAAGTTTATCGTAGAAGGAGTCCTTCTCTGCGTCGTCCGTCTCCTCAGTCGGCGCATAGGCGCAGATAAATGTTATGTTGAAAAATTTCGCTTTGATGCGGATCGCAGCGAGACGCTCGTCCACGGGGGTGAACGCTAGTACTCGGCGGCGAAGTCTCTTTCCCACCACGAATCCTACACCACGCGCTTTGCCGCGTGTCTGGCCACTGTAGTATACGTCACAAGGTCCGATGGTCGTCTTTCCTTGTCCCGTCCATCGCATTTCCTGCAGGGCGGTGATGTCAGCCTTTGCGTTAACGAGGACATCAACCAGTCGGGCAGCGGTACCATCCCTTGAAAGGGTCCGGACATTCCAGGTACATGCCCTAATATCCTTCTCATTATCCTGTGTTCGTTTTGCCGGGTCGTCAACATTAAAGGGGGTTCTCATCCGAGGCTTGATTTTTGTTCTTTTCATTGGAATTGGTTTTTACGTGGCGGGTCGCAAACTCAGCGCACAACCCGTTTTCGGGGTTTTGGAAAAGATTTACACATTTATATAGCGAGCCGCTTGCTTCAAGACAGACGCCCGCTTACAGCCGCACCTCATGGTGTACAGACGCTGCGAAAAAGACCTCGGTGAGCCCTTAAACCAAGTATGTCAGAGTGGCCCCACCGGGGCTCCCTCTCTTTCTGCCGCGAGCCTAGATAGCTCACGTTGCCCAGAGTGCACGAACGAGGACGCAAGAGTCGGGATTGAGCAAGGTCACTCAGCAACCACACTCCATTACACTCCATGACCAATTAGTAACCAATTATTTGGCATATTTCTTTTTTGAAATTTAAAGTATACAGGGTGCCTGCGGAAGTAAATGTCTTTCCCTTGGAAAATTTAAAAACGTCATAAAAAATTTTCTATGGCTGACCAATTAGTGAGACCTGCTGACCAATTATGACCAATTAGTGACCAATTATTTGGCATACTAACTTTTCCAAATTTCGACCAATGGGGTGCCAACAGTACAGTATGTATACATAATATGTATAATATATAATATTATGAACAAAATGTGCAGTGAACAAGAAAAAAAGGTAAACAAACTAAGTGCAGTGAAAAAAAAAAATAACATAGTTTGTTCGTGAATATAACCAAAAGCAACTACTCGCTGTGAACACAACTATTTCAATGGCCTTGTTGTTGCCAAGTAATGGCGGATTTTTAAAATAATGTTTTATTTTGGTTATTCGCGTAAAAAGTGCGAAATAAATAATGGAAAATGTAAAGTGGTGAATACACAAAATATATGCATGTGTAATTGAATAACCATATGTACGTAGTTTGTTTATTCATGAATGGGCATTAGGCAACTCGCTGTAACTGCAAGCAATGGAAATTGTTGTTGCCCAGTGATTCTGTGAAAATAAACATTGCGGGTTTTTTTAATTTTATAATTTGGCTTTTTTTAATATATTCGATTTAAACAGCAGTGCGGGTAGTAGGAAAAGCGTTTTTTTAATAATATAGTTGTAGCGACGCGACCAAATAGTTGCCTATTTCATCAACATTGTTGTGTCGCGAGTAGTTGCTCTATTGGTTATATTCACGAACAAACTATGTTATTGTTTTTTTCACTGCACTTAGATTGTTTACCTTTTTTACTTGTTCACTGCACCTTTTGTTCATAATATTATATATTATACATATTATGTATACATACTGTACATATATTAAAAATTTTCTTTTTTTTGAATAAACCCAACAGTACAGGTTTCTTGATTATGGAAAAGCGCCGCAGGAGCAAATTTATTTTATTTATTTTTAATAAACACAACGGTTTCTCATCATCAGTCATCAGTAACACGTTAGGGGTGTAAAAGTAGGTCGCCTCCCAGTTGGTGCACCCTGGGTAACGCTAAATGACCTACATAGCCTACACGGCTAGTTTCTTGTATTGCCGGTTCTACGAGAACGGTACCAGTACTTGTGCTGTACCCATCGTGCCGAAACGACCCGGGCCGTTTTCTTATATCGACCCGGCCAAGAGCAATACACTCGGGGTGACCCTGTCTGACATTTAGGCAGGGCTACACCTCGCTACAACAACAACAACAAGTGACACTTGTATAATTATAGTTTAGTTATAACTACTTGATGGGTTAGTTATAACTACTTTGTGGGTTAGTTATAACTAGTTGATGTCTTAGGCCTGATGGATTACATAAACTAGTTATAGTTTATGGGTTTGTTATAACTACTTTATGAGTTAGTTATACCTACTTGATGGGTTAGTTATAGCCATATGATGGGTTAGTTGAAACTAATGGTTTGGTTAGTCCGCATTGGTTAGTTATAACTAGTTTATGAGTTTGTTATAACCACTTTATGAGTTAGTTATAACTACTTGAGGGGTTAGTTATAGCTTCATGATGGGTTAGTTGTAACTACTTTATGGGTTAGTTTAACTTGTTTTCTTTTTTGTTTAACAGTTTCTCATCATCACTCATCATTAATTATATTTAAAGGTATGATATAACTACTTTATGTGTTAGTTATAGCTACTTTAGAGGTTAGTTATAACTACTTATGGGTTAATTATAACTACTTTACGAGTTATTTATAACTACTTGATGGGTTAGTTATAACTACTTGATTTGTTAGTTACAACTACTTCATGGTTTAGTTATAACTCCCTGATAGCGCTTTCGGTTGTAAATCGCGTGATTTTTATTCCAAATTTTCTTTATTTTTATGGTAATAAATGGAAATTGTTTTCTATAATTTATTGACTGCTATTATTGAGTTATAACCACTTCATAGGTTATGGGGATACTCTCATAATAAACACCTCTAACTACTTTATGCGTTAGTCATAATTAGTTTATGGGTGTTAATTAAACCTAAAAGTGCAACTTATATTTTATAAACCTTTGGGTTAGTTTTATAACTACTTTATCGTTTTTTGGTACATAATTGTTTGTTAGTTACCACTTCTACCATGTTAGACACTATTTTGTAGAAGTTTAAGAGATACAAATTACCTGATTCGGTTTGAGTCATTTTAAATGAATAATTTTTAACAATAACACTTGTTAAACACTGCATAAAACTTTTAAAGCGAGTAAGCAAAAGTCTCGTTAGTTTCAACAGCTCTAACTAATGAAAATATAAGTTATAAGAAGTCATAAAAAATACGGCGATAATTCGGTTTTGTACAATAAACATTTTTTGAAGATCTGGCAATGCCTTTTTGATCGTACTCGATAAACATATGAACGAGGAACAATTAGTTCTAGTTGAGCTCTCGCTACGAGGCTCTTTAGTTTTGTGTGTAAAATAAATAAAAGTTGTAATTGTGAAATAAAAAGGTGCCATAAAACAAAATATACTAAAGAAAAATGTGAAATGGTGAATAAACAAAATAAGTACATGTGTAATTGAATAAACATATGCACATATTTTGTTTATTCATGTATTCACTTCAGCAGTTGCAACTCGCTGTACTGCAAGTATGGCGGTGATGGCGGTGTTTTTTTTTTTAAGATAATAATTTTCTGGATTTATGCTATTTACTCGCGTTTGAATTAAAAAATAAGCAGTGCGGGTGATAAAAGAGGCCATGTTCTTAAATTTAAAAAGAATTTTATATGTGTAATTTTAGGGAAATCTAGTTAAATGAGTAATTTTGTATTAGTGAAATTGCAACTTTAAGTGCAATTTTCTATTAAAATATAAGCCGGACAGGTCGGTTTTGGTTTTTGTAGTCTGTGGGACCCCTCTACAGAAAAATGAAAGAAGTCGGGACCGTACATTATTGGAAAGTCAACCCAAACATCGACTATATTTTCACCACTCTAATATTTCATACTTGTGGAATACTTCGTTTATAACAAAGATGCAATAAAAGTGTCATACATGGTTCAATAATTGAGTCATCGTGCTATAAAAAGCATAATAAGTAAAGGTTTTAATTCCTTTTGATTCCTTTACTATTGTTTCCAGCGTTGCCGTTTTGTGGGCAATTCCACGTTTTGTGGAATTTCTACATAGTTTAGCTGTCAACTGCTAATAAATTAGCTAAAATTATGGGAGGGGGCTCAAAAGACGGGGTTTGGCCTCAGGATTTTGGTATTAGTTTCCTTTAGGGGTCAACTGCTAATAAATTAGCTAAAATTATGTGATATAGCTCAAAAGACGGGGTTCGGCCTCAGGATCACGAATCCGGAAGCGCTTTTTTAATATTTTGCTTCTCAGCAGAGATATTTGCAATCAAAGTTTCAAGTTTTCATGTGGTTGTTGTAATTTTATTAGACTGTCCCTAAAAACGTGCAAAAAAAGTCGCGCCGTGGCGGTAGCCACGGTTATGTCACACGTCCGGACATGGGATGGCGTAGCCCAGGGTTATTTTTTATAAGCGCGGCCGAAGGCCGCCAACTCAGAAAGGTGTTTCGCACATAAATTTTGGTATCGGACCCGGGTCATTTTTCGGTTTTTTGACCATAACTTTTCACTAAAACAAAAAATTAAAAAAGCGCTTCCGGATTCGTGATCCTGAGGCCGAACCCCGTCTTTTGAGCTATATCACATAATTTTAGCTAATTTATTATCAGTTGACCCCTAAAGGAAACTAATACCGCGATTTTTTAATTTTTTGTTTCATTGAAAAGTTATGGTCAAAAAACCAAAACTGACCGAGGTTCGATACCAAAATTGGGGCGGAATCCATGTTATTTATGTAAAGAACACCTTTCTGAGTAAAAAATAACCCTGGGCTACGCCATCCCAAGTCTGGGTGGTTGCTGAACAGTGACACCGTTCCACGGTACGCATTTTTTGCGCGTTTTTAGGTACAGCCTAATAAAATTACAACAACCACATGAAAACTTACAACTTTGATTGCAAATATCCTGAGCCCAAACCCCGTCTTTTGAGCCCCTCCCATAATTTTATCTAATTTATTAGCAGTTGACAGCCAAACTAGGCAATTACCCAAGTTATTACAATTTCGTTTCACGTATTGCCGGTTCTGCGAGAACGGTATATGTACATATGCATTACCTTTCGTACCGAAACAACCCGGGGTTTTTTTATTTTAATGACCCGGCCAAGAGCAATACAACCCGAAGTCACCTGTCTAATGCGTCACGATTCCCCCACCTAATATTGTCATCCCCGGAACAGCCCCTTGCAGCACGGCTGCTCCTCATTCTCTTGATCCGGGCTGGCATTAAGCCAAATCCTGGTCCAGGAGAATGGTTCTGCTGCGTTTGCTGGAAGAAAATTTACACCAGACGCTCACACTCAGTCCAGTGTGCGTCTTGCAAAGGTTGGTTACTTAAATCTAGTTGCTCCGGACTAGATCCTAAAACACACCAGCCACTAGTTTCTTCAAAAGTTTTGTGGCGCGCTGCTGCTTACGTCCTAGAAAGAGAGATGGGAGTTAGAAGAGTGGGCTCAGAAGAGCAAGAAAATAAGATGACGCTCCTCTTAAGACATTGTTTAGCGGACATTGTTTACCGGACAGAGCGCAGAGTAATGGCCAACTGACGTTGTATGGATATGCCCCAAGGCCTGTTTATGCACCTGTACATCAAACGGCGTTGTTATATAATGTCGGATCTCATCAAAATGTTTACGTAAATGCGACCTTATGGTCCTAGGAGGCGGAATGAGTTCAAGCAGTTGGCTAGTGGGATGCTGTGGTTTACAGCAATTCAGTAGGTACTGCTTGTTTAGTATTTCATTATGCTCCCTAACTGGAAGCATTTCCACCTCATTGTGTATATGAGATATAGGTGACATAAGGACGCACCCCGTAGCGGTTCTGAGCGCGGTGTTTTGACAGGCCTGAAGCTGATTCCAGTGAACGTCTGCAAGCCCCGGAGACCATATCGGCGACGCATAGTTCAGGATCGGCCGATCAATTGCCTTGTACGTTAACAACAACGTTTCTTTGTCATTACCCCAAGTACTGCCGGCTAGTGACTTGAGGATTTTGTTGCGGCTCTGTAATTTTGAGACAATTGCAGCTGAATGGGCAGCAAAAGTATGCATGGTGTCGAAAGTCACTCCTAAGATTTTTGGATGAGCGACAGTAGGTATTTTATGATCACCTACATAAATTTCTAATTCCATGCCAACCTGCGCTGTCCACGTCGTCTATAAGGTCGCCGAAGACTTTGTTGGCGACAATGTCAAGCTCCGGGCGGTGAAGAACTCGACTAGAGAGCACAGCTCATCAACGGAAGTACCAGTTGCCAATATCGTGCAATCGTCTGCGTAAGAAACAATCGTAACTTCTTCTGGTGGAGGAGGAAGCTTCGAAATATAGAAGTTAAACAATAACTTGGAAAGGACACCACCCTGTGGTACCCCTTGTTTGACCTTCCTGGCTTTAGATTTTTTGTTTCTGAATACAACAGACGACCGACGACCACTGAGATAATTGGCGGTCCAACGCTTGAGACAGAAGGGGAGTGAGGAGTCTCCCAAATCGGATACAATCTGCCCATGATTTACTGTGTCAAAAGCTTGACTCAAATCGAGTGCAACTAGAACCGTCCTGTCATTAGGTCTGTTTTGATTTAGACCGTCAGTTATCTGAGTGTTTACGACATTTAGAGCAGATGTTGTGCTCCTACCTTTCCTGAAGCCATGTTGGTGGTCGGCTAACATCAAGTGTGATGTGTAGAGCGGGAGTAAGACCGCCTCAAGTGTCTTTACTACTGGCGAGAGGAGTGATATCGGACGCTATGACTCCCCAACGTTGGCTGGCTTGCCAGGCTTTTGTAGTGGGATCACAGTTGCCTGCTTCCATTTGCTTTTGTATGACATCTGTGATCAAAGACAGATTGTGACGGCAGTTCGGTATTTAACTCCTACTGGGCCGATATGTTTGAGGTGCACCATGGCTATGCCATCAGGGCCGTTGGCTTTGGAATTTTTGGCCTTCCGGATGGCCTCTTGAACCTCTGTAGCGGTGATGGGAACGGGGGCATAGTTTTTGTGTTTATGCGCGCGCCTGAAGATTCCACGTCTTGTCCTGTCTTGCGCAGGGTGTGGGACATACTGTCGACAGAAAGCCTGCGCACATTTCCTGGGGTCATTTAATGTCTTGTCACCAAAGGTGATGTCGACATTTTTTGGAGGACCCGACAAGGACTTGACGGTGGACCATAATTCCCCAACACCGGTAGAGAGGTTACAAGACCTAAGGTGTTCCTCCCATTTGGTTTATTTTGTAAAGCACCTTAGCTTAGGTACAAATTACTTTTATTAAAAGAGACAGAACAATTGCTAAGGCACGTGTTTTATTAATTACTTCGTGTCTAGAACTAACTAATACTAATTGCGGCGATATACCAACAGGTTATCATAACCTCTAACGAGATTTTTAGCCGAGCTTCTCTTTCCAGCTTGTGGTGTGTTGCTTTTGAGTTTTTCCTACAAGTTGGCGGGACCTACAGTTTTTTGCCGACTCCGAACGGCACTTGCAAAGCAAATGAATTTTTTGCTGAGAAGCTTCTCATGGCAGAAATACACCTGGAGAGTTTGCCAAACTACTGCCGAGGGGCGACCCCGTTTAGAAAAATTCGTTTTCTAAATAATTTTTGATGTTACTTTTGTCGGGCATCGAACCGCCACGACTTGGTGTAGAAGGCCGAACACTTAACCGCTACACCACGGCGGCCGCGTATGTCTAGAACAATTTCCAAAATATATATGTGAAATGTGTACATCAAGAATGAGTGTGTAATGAAAAATGAATAGGTTAGTAATGTGTATTGTGAATCGATTATATGTGTGTTCCTGAACCTATGATAGGTGTGTTCCTGACATCCCTCTTTTTCAGCGGTACCTTGCGGGTGTCTTAATTACACGTCCACAGCGAGTGCGCGGTGAGTGATTGAGACTAGCTGCATCCTGTGATGTAGCGGGCGTGGACGGCTCAGCTTGCAGAGGCACGTCATCTGGTGAACACTGTTGTGTTGTGGTTTCTGTCGGTGGCTGTGTTGGACTCGAAGGACTTTGGATTTTTGGTTCAACAGTAGGACGGTCTGTGGACGAGTTAGGATCAACGTCAAGGGATGAAGTGTCTATACGAGCGGTGTCCTTCTGGTCTCACTATATAGGCTGGAACCCAGTTATTATGGCTTTGTCTAAGCAGTACTTTCTCTTGCGTAGTATATTCTCTACTCTGCTTTTTATTTCTGTCTGCTGTTCCTTTCTCACCTTCCTTGAGTTTCGTTAGTTTTTTGCTTACGTTTTTTATTATTTTTGGATTGAGTAGCTTTTCATTTGTAGGTAATAGCGTTCTGGTTCTTCTGTTCATTAAGCGTTGTACTGGAGACCCTAGGTCCAAGCGTGGAGTATTCCGATGATGTAGCAAGGCTAGGTGTAAGTCCGTGTGGTCTTCAAGGCACTTTTTCATCAGGTTTTTAGCCTCTTGCACATAGCGTGCGGCTAGGCCGTTTGAACGTGGAAAATGAGGGCTCGAATTTCTGTGATCAAAGTTCCATTCTTTCTGAAAGGCCCTGAAGTCGCTACAATCAAATTGTTTACCACCATCTGATAATAGTACCTCCGGGATGCCGAAGGTTGCAAACCATGTCTTCAATTCTTTAATAACGTTGTTTGGTTGTTTAAAGTCAAAATATCCTGAGTAGCTGTCTGCAATGAGGATGTAATACTTTCCTCTTAAGTGGAATATGTCCGAGGCGACAATACTCCATGGCCGTTTCGGTGCGGCTTGTAAATTTATTTGTTCCATCTGATTATCTTTTTGTATTTTGCTGCATGCACCGCAAGTTTTTATGTACTCAGTCAAATCTTTGGTCATTGTTGGCCAGAATACATTGTCACGGGCCAGTTTTAGTATCCCTTGTAGTCCTTTATGACTAAGGTGGCAATGTTTCATAACTAATGGCACCAATACTCTGTGATCTTTAAAAATTATGTCCTCATAAACGCTGAGAGCTTCTCTATAGTACCAATACTTTTTCAGATTTATTGGCACTTTATTGATGGAATCTGGCAATCATTTTAGTATGATTAACTTTAAATCATTAATCTCTTTGCTTTTTGCGGTCTCTGCTTTAAGTTCGTCTTTTCGCGTTTTCGTAAATGGCACAATAGCACATATTTGTAAATTTTCTGGATTTAAATCTTCACGATTTAAGTTTTCGCAGTCTCTACTCAGTAAATCTGCTACATACAATTCCGTACCTTTTTTATAAATAACTTTTGGATTATAAGGCAGGATTTGATACATGATTCTTTGCAATCTCGTTGGTGCATCTGTTATTGGCTTTTTAAATATTGTCTCGAGAGGCTTATGATCAGATTCGATCGTTAAATCTTTGCACCCCCAAATGTACATGTGAAATTTTTTACATGCAACTAGAATGGCGTTTGCCTCTTTTTCTAATTGGCTATAGCCCTGTTCGGTTTTTGTGAACGATTTTGCACAGTAAGCGATCGGCTTCTGTTTTTGTATTAGTACTCCGCCACATGCATAACTACTGGCATCTACTGACAGCAAAATTGGCGCTTTCGTGTCATAATACCCTAATACTGGTGGATTCTTTAGCAGATTTTTCAATTTATTGAATGCTTCATTGTGTTGCGTATCCCACACCCACTCAACATCTTTTCGCAATAATTGTCTTAGTGGTTGGGTGATATCTGCCAAATTTTTTACAAATTTCGACACGTACGTCACCATACCCAAGAATCTTTGCAACTCTTTCACGTTTTCCGGTTGCTTAATTTTCGTTATAGTTTCTATTTTTTCGGGATCAGGTTTTACACCTTCAGTGGAGACTATATGTCCCAGAAACTTTACTTCTTGTGTATTAAAACCGCATTTTTCTTTGTTCAGCTTAGGCCTGCTGTTTTGAATTTGTCAAGTACCTTTTGAGAGATGCTCTCTAGTTCTAGTTTGCTGGCGGCATGCAAGAGAACATCATCCATAGACACCTCCGCGTTCTTTACATCCGCGATTAGCGAACTCATTACTTGTTGGAAAACCGCCGGAGCCGATGCTAATCCAAATGGCATCCTTAAGCAGGAGTATCTTCCGAACGGGGTACTAAATGTCAGATATTCTGAAGTACGGGGTGTTACTTGCAGTTGCCAAAAGCCTTTTTTACAATCAAGTAACGTGAACTAATTTGAGCCGTGAATACGCGCTGTTATTTCTTCTAACGTATTAAGTGGATAATAACGTCTTTTGAGATTTTTATTTATCACCGATGGATCTAAACAGAGTCTAATTTTATTATTTTTTCTTACCACCGCCATGGGTGACACAGCCGGTGTAGGCTTTGTTATGGGTTTAATTATTTTTTGCGCAACCATACTATCAAGCTCCTCTTTAACCTGCTGTCTAATCGTATGTGGAATTTTTCGTGCAGGACACTTAGTTTCGGATTTTCTATTAAGTCTATGTCGTATACATATTGCTTAAGGCAACCTATTTCTTCAAATAAGTCTTCATCAATAGTTAAGGTTTCAATACGCTTTACTAATTTTAATTTTTTTTTGACGACTAAGTATTTTATGGGTACTTCTTGTTTTTTAATAAGTGTGTCTATGACCACATCACCCAGTACGGGGATTTTATGGTTTGAAAACGATGTTAAGAACTTTGTTGACGTTGTGCTGATGTGAGCGTCTATATTATTTATTGTCTCGTAGTTTAAAACATTGCACTGGCTACCTGTGTCAAGTTTGAATTTTACCATTACGGTTTTGGCCAGCGTAGCCTTTTCATACCAATCTTCGACGTCCACACTGTCTAATTGCGCACTTACCGTAGACACTACAAGACTGTAATCGTCACCTCCACGGTTTTCGACCAGTTCGTTGACCGTTTTGCTTTTGCAAAATTTGGTAAGATGGCCTTTCCTTTTACATTTTTGGCAAACCTTTTTAAAGGCCGGACAATTATGACTTCCGTGCGTGGTATCACACCTATTGCAGTGAAAGGTTTCACCTTTTTTGTTAGGTTCTTTGATGTCTTTTTTAGTTTGCTTTTTGTTCCACGTAACTGTGTCAACTGTAGCCGCCTGTTTCATTGTTGTTACCTGCATTTTGACTTGCTCTGCTGAGTGACAAATATCTATGGCTTTTTCCAAGGTTAGTTTGCTTTCCGCTAGTAGTTTTTCTCTTGTTGTGTCATTTATAATACCCACTACTATTCTGTCGCGAATTAAGGTGTCTTCTAACGTCCCGTAACCACAGTTTTTAATTTTACTTCTTAGATCTGTGACGAATTCAGAAAATGTTTGACACTCCTTTTGTACGATGGTGTTGAATACGTATCTTTCATACGTTTCGTTTATTTTGGGTGTGAAATATTCTGTAAAGCGCTTTTTGATTGTGCTGACGCTTTTTCTATCATTTTCTGTTAAGTTAAAGGTATGTATTGTAAATTACTGCTGCGTCATTTCCCACAGACGCCATGAATACTGCGACCTGAACTTCTGGTTTTTTAGTATCCAATTCTGTCGCTATAGAGTACCATTCGAATTGTTGAAGCCACAATTTCCACTCGTTTGCCACATTTTGATAATTGTTTATGGCAAAACTTTTTGGTGGTCTAATATTGTGGTCCTGTTTTTCGCTGTTATTTGCTGGGTTCGGCATCTTTCCGTTTTAATTCGGGTTTCGGCACCATGTAATGCACCTTAGCTTAGGTACAAATTACTTTTATTAAAAGAGACAGAACAATTGCTAAGGCACGTGTTTTATTAATTACTTCGTGTCTAGAACAATCTCCAAAATATATATGTGAAATGTGTACATCAAGAATAAGTGTGTAATGAAAAATGAATAGGTTAGTAATGTGTATTGTGAATCGATTATATGTGTGTTCCTGAACCGATGATAGGTGTGTTCCTGACAGTGTACGTTAACCAGCTCACCGATCTGTGGGTCAGAGGGATCGATGTTGCGTATGAGGTCACGTTCGTTTGCCAAGGCTGCGGCCTCAGCTGGGAAGTTTGGCGTAATATTGTTTATTCTACCAGCTGGTATAAAACGGGCTGTAGCCTTTTTGGTATTAGTTTCCTTTAGGGGTCAACTGCTAATAAATTAGCTAAAATTATGAGACGGGTTTTGGCCTCAGGATCACGAATCCGGAAGCGCTTTTTTAATTTTATGTTTTAGTGAAAAGTTATGGTCAAAAAACCGAAAAATGACCCGGGTCCGATACCAAAATTCGGGCGGAATCCATGGTATTTATGTGCGAAACACCTTTCTGAGTTGGCGGCCTTCGGCCGCGCTTATAAAAAATAACCCTGGGCTACGCCATCCCAAGTCCGGACGTGTGACATAACCGTGGCTACCGCCACGGCGGGACTTTTTTTTGCAAGTTTTTAGGGACAGTCTAATAAAATTACAACAACCACATGAAAACTTGAAACTTTGATTGCAAATATCTCTGCAGAGAAGCAAAATATTAAAAAAGCGCTTCCGGATTCGTGATCCTGAGGCCGAACCCCGTCTTTTGAGCTATATCACATAATTTTAGCTAATTTATTAGTAGTTGACCCCCAAAGGCAACTAATACCGCCTTTTTAATGAACTCAAGTATGTTTCGCTCGCCAATGTGTACATCAGTGGGAATGGGAAGATCACCAAAGGAGCTCTCCGTGAATTCCAAAAAGCCGACCCAATTAGCCCTTTTGAAATTCACGTATGTTCTTTTCTCCGAAGTAATGAAATCCGTGGCACGATCGGCGGACAGGATGATAGGCAGGTGGTCGGATGACAAGGCCACCATAGGTTGCCAATTTATGCTGTTAATTAACACCGGGCTAACAATAGCTAGGTCCGGGGAGCTACTACAGTTAACAGCCATCCTTGTAGGGGTGTCTCCGTTCACAGTGCAGAAAGAGGAAGCGTCAATTTGCTCGGCTAAATCCCGTCCTCTGCCGTCCACAGAAAGGTGTGAATGCCACATATCATGGTGGGCATTAAAATCGCCCATGATGATACGGTTATCGCCACAAAGAAACGCCCTAAGGTCAGGACGATAACTTTTGGGGCAGCAGGTGACGGGAGGAATGTATATATTGATTAGCTCGAGATCAACACCTCCAGCTTGTATAACTATACCCTGACACTCTAAGGGTAAGTCTCTTTGGTCGGTGTTGATATCAAATTCCCTATACTGCACTGTATGGTGAACAAGGATCGCGAGACAGCCTCCGCCGTCCATGCGGTCATGCCAGAGAACGTGGTAGCCTCCACTCGCTCGGAGATTCGAGTGGGGGCCAAGTTTTGTCTCCTGGATTGCAGCAATTTTGATTTTATGTAGCTGCATAAATGTGGTTATCTCCGCTATCTTGCCGGTCAATCCGTTGCAGTTAAATTGCAACAATTTGTGTCGTGAGTAGTTGCTTTTGGTTATATTCACGAAAAGTGTAAAAGTAGGTCGCCACCTAGTTGGTGCACCCTGGGTAACGCTAAATGACCTACATAGCCTACAGGGCTAGTTTCTTGTATTGCCGGTTCTACGAGAACGGTACCAGTACTTGTGCTGTACCCATCGTGCCGAAACGACCCGGGTCGTTTTCTTATATCGACCCGACCAAGAGCAATACACTCGGGGTGACCCTGTCTGACATTTAGGCAGAGCTACACCTCGCTACAACAACAACAACAAACTATGTTATTGTTTTTTTCACTGCGCTTACTTTGTTTACCTTTTTTACTTGTTCACTGCACCTTTTGTTCATAATATTATATATTAGTACCTGGGTGACCGAGCTTGCTCGGTGCTATCAATTTAGTGCTAACTTTACTTACCAAACTTGTGAGGATGTGTTACACTGTCCTTTATATGTGGGCAAATTATTAAAATTTTTTAATTTTCGTAGCCGTAATGGACTTTTTGCGGACTACCCTACTTGAAAATATTTTAGTTGGTATGTCAGCAAAAATACCTTTCATTTGATACCCATATTGGCATATCAAGCTCCATAAATAAAAAAAAAAATAAATAGGTGGCAACCCTGTAAACTACTCGAAATGTCAACCCTAAAGTAGATAGCCTTGGAATCCCTCATACTGTCACCATACCAAATTTCATCCAAATCGGTCAACCGGTTCTCGAGATAGTACTGCGGTAAGGTGGCAACCCTAGGTCGCAACCCTACTTGAAAATACTTAAGTTGGTATCTCGCCGAAAGTACCTTTCATATGATACCCATATTGGCATATCTTGCTCCATAATTAAAAAAAAAATGGGATAGGTGGCAACCCTGTAAACCGCCCCAAGTGGCAACCCTAAAGTGGGTAGTCTTAGAATCCATCATACTATCTTTGTGCCAAATTTCATCCCAATCGGTCAAGCGGTTCTCGAGATAGTCCGAACATACAAATATACAAATATACAAGATTAACTCGTTTAAAGATATTAGATACATATTATGTATACATACTGTACATATATTAAACATTTTCTTTTTTTTAAATAAACCTAACAGTACAGGTTTCTTGATTATGGAAAAGCGCCGCAGGCGCAAATTTATTTTATTTAACAACGGTTTCTCGTCATCATTCATCAGTAACCCTTGTATAATTATAGTTTAGTTATAACTACTTGATGGGTTAGTTATAACTACTTTGAGGGTTAGTTATAAGTAGTTGATGGGTTAGGCCTGATGGATTAGCTATAACTAGTTTATGGGTTTGTTATAACTAATTTATGAGTTAGTTATAACTACTTGATGGGTTAGTTATAGCCATATGATGGGTTATTTATAACTACTTTGTGGGTTAGTTATAACTAGTTGATTGGTTAGTCCTCGTGGGTTAGTTATAACTAGTTTATGGGTTTGTTATAACCACTTTATGAGTTAGTTATAACTACTTGAGGGGTTAGTTATAGCTTCATGATGGGTTAGTTGTAACTACTTTATGGGTTAGTTTAACTTGTTTTCTTTTCTGTTTAACAGTTTCTCATCATCACTCATCATTAATTATAGTTAAAGGTATGATATAACTACTTTATGTGTTAGTTATAGCTACTTAAGAGGTTAGTTATAACTACTTATGGGTTAATTATAAATACTTTACGAGTTAGTTATAACTACTTGATGGGTTAGTTAAACTACTTGATTTGTTAGTTACAACTACTTCATGGTTTAGTTATAGCTCCCTGATAGCGCTTTCGGTTGTAAATCGCGTGATTTTTATTCCAAATTTTCTTTATTTTTATGGTAATAAATGGAAATTGTTTTCTAATAATTTATTGACTGTTAGTTATAACCACTTCATAGGTTATTGTTATCCGAAAGTGGGGATACTCTCATAATAAACACCTCTAACTACTTTATGCGTTAGTCATAACTAGTTTATGGGTGTTAATGAAACCTAAAAGTGCAGCTTATATTTTATAAACCTTTGGGTTAGTTTTATAACTACTTTATCGTTTTTTGGTACATAATTGTTTGTTAGTTACCACTTCTACCATGTTAGACACTATTTTGTAGAAGTTTAAGAGATACAAATTACCTGATTGGGTTTGAGTCATTTTAAATGAATAATTTTTAACAATAACGCTTGTTAAACACTTCATAAAACTTTTAAAGCGAGTAAGCAAAAGTCACGTTAGTTTCAACAGCTCTAACTAATGAAAATATCAGTTATAAGAACATTTTTTGAAGATTTGGCAATGCCTTTTTGATCGTACTCGATAAACATATGAACGAGGAACAATTAGTTCTAGTTGAGCTCTCGCTACGAGGCTCTTTAGTTTTGTGTGTAAAATAAATAAAAGTTGTAATTGTGAAATAAAAAGGCGCCATAAAACAAAATATACTAGAGAAAATGTGAAATGGTGAATAAACAAAATAATTACATGTGTAATTGAATAAACATATGCAGATATTTTGTGTTTAGGCCATCAGCCTAAATATATCGGTCGCCCCTCGTAGCAGATCTTAGTATCTGCTACGCTATTACATTTTATCTGTCAAACCGATAACAGCGCTTATGTCTTCGAATCCTACGAATGCAGGATTCGAAGGCGGTCTAGAGCTGTCGTTTATCTAAAATCTCGGCCACTCCGTTTCCGAACAGCGTCGAGTCACCAGCAGCCAAGCCAGGTACGTAAAGTGAATTTATACGTTTCCATAAATTAATTCTTCCACATTTTTTATACTGTAAATAAAATTCGGCTTCCGCCCTGTGACACCGATGTGTTTAAGGGCGATTATCTATCCTGGCCAACAACCCCGGTTGAAAAATTGTATCAACCAACCCCGGTTGAAAAATTGTATCACCTCAACCAAAAAACTCAAGGGGAGGCGAAGGAAATAGTCAGGAGGTGTCCACTGACCAACGAAGGCTTTACTACAGCCTGGAAAAATTTAAGTGACCGGTACGAGAACAAGCGTATCCTGGTCAATACCCAATTAAAATCGTTGTTCAGTCTGACCGCGGTGGACAAGGAATGTGGAAGAAAGATCAAACAACTACAACGAGATATAAATAATTGCATCGCATCACTCCAATGTCATCAAATTGACATATCTAATTATTATTATTATTATTATTTCATTTATTACGGCCAAAAAAGCCTAATTCAGTGTAAAGTACATAGTACAGATTCTTAAAACTATTATTTCATTATAAAAAAAAACGAGTAAATTCATAGTTTAACTAATATTACATATTTAGATTTTTACAATATAAAAATAGTTTTTCTTTAAACTTAACAATGTTTTCGCAGTCTTTTATCTCTGTTGGTAGTTCATTATACATTTTATAACCCACGTATTCTAAAGTCTTTTTTGCGAACTCAGTTCTTACTTTAGGCAGTCTTAAATTTCTGCTACTCCTAGTTCCATAGTTATGGATCTCATGATTGTAATGCATTCTATCACTCAGATAATTTGGTAAAATTCCCTGTATTATGTTATGTATAAATTGCAATGTGTAATAACAAATTAATTGTTTAATGCTAAGCCAATTTAACATAGGAAGCATAGTACTTTTTGATGTTCTATAAGAGCATTTTAGTATCAACCGCATTGCTTTGTTTTGCTGTATTTGGAGCTTTTTAATTAACGTATCGTTTAATAAAAATAGTATTGTTGGGCAGTAAATAAAATGCGGTTCTATAATTGATCTATATACTAGTATTTTGTGATGTTGGCTAATATGCTTACATGTTCAATACATAAAACCTATTTTCTGTGCAATTTTGTTCTGTATAGGACTAATATGTTGAGCAAAATTGAGTTTTTCATCAATTATTACACCTAGGTACTTCATTTGGTCTACTCTTTGAATTGCGTTGGTTTTTATTTTCAGACTAGGGTGGCTTACGTAATTGTGGTTTGTAGCGTTGTGGTTATTGTGGAATATCATAAACTTAGTTTTATCAATATTAAGTTTAAGCTTTCTTCTACATAGCCAATTATATAAATTATTTAAATCTTCTTGTATTTTCGAAACAGCGTTATTTACATTTTTGTCGCTAATACTAATTAATGCATCATCCGCAAAAATACTTATTTTACAGTTTTTCAGCAAGTTTTTATATCATTGATGTAAATAATAAACAATATCGGAGCAAGTACTGAGCCTTGCGGTAACCCAATGTTAACATCAACAACCGATGAAACTGCGTCTCCAATTATCGTCCTCTGCTTTCTGTTACTTAGGTAACTACGGAACCATTCCAACGCTTTTCCCCTGATCCCAATTTTGTCCATTACCTTCAGCAATTCATTTCGATCGATTGTTTCAAACGCCCGCTTTAAGTCTAAGAAGCAAGACACTACCACCTTCTTATCAGCGACATCCTCTTTCCTCCTTGCAATTACCATATTCAAAGCTGTTTCACAGGAGTGGCTTTTCCTGAAGCCTGATTGTTCCGGTAGAATTATATTGTGATTGTCTAAGTACATTACTAGTTGCTTTTTTACCACTGTTTCCATAAATTTTTCGTCAACAGGTAGTGTATTAATCGGACGCAGCTCATCAGGTTTCATTGTATTTTTCACCTTTCCCACTGGTATTATTGTGGATATTTTCCAGCAGCTCGGAACAATGCCGCTATCAAACGATTCGTTTATAATGTCTTTATATAAGTGACCAATGTACACCATAGACCTTGATAACACCCTCTGACAAGAGATTTTTACCACCATATTTATTTTTAAATGATTTAGCGATGTTCATTATATCTTCAAGCTCGATACTGGTGAGCTCAAATGTTGCCATCGAGTTAGTTGTTTCAATTTCGTCAACAAGTTGAACCTCTTCAATACTGTCATTAATTTGGATTATGCTCTGAACAAAATAACAATTTAAGACATTAGCTATGTCGTGGGTGTTCTCTAAACATTCACCGTTAAATACTATTTTTTTAATATGCTCTTTATTGTCAGTAATTTCCACAGCATCTTTCAAACATTTCCACATGGATTTCTTGTTTCCTTTATTTATAAGCACTTGATCTTCCATGTATTTCTTCTTTTTAAGTATTATGTTTTTTTATATATTTTTTTAAGGCATTATAATCGTCCCAGTTACGTGTGGTAATCGCATTTTTATATAATTCAAATTTTCTTTTATGTAGTACTGTCAGTTCACGGTCATACCACTTATTTCGCAATTGTTTGTTGATCCTCTTCTGGTATGTTAACGTTTGCATGGCTTCGGACAAAATATCATTCAAAGCCTGAACCCTATTTTCTATTACTATATCTGATATAGAACTTATATCATATAACCGCAGTCGATTTATCAGGTTCTCCACGCTATAGTTCTCCCAACAGACGGAATTAACATATTTTCTCATTTTGTGATATTTTGTAGTTGGTATTTGAAAATAAATTGTCTCATGGTCAGAGATTTTATATTCGCTAGCACATTTAATTTTGATCTGGTCATTATTGGCAAAGAGTAGGTCGATTTTTGTAGCTGAGTGCTCCGTTATTCTCGTGTTAAAATCAATTCTTTGTATCATGGCAATTTGTGCAAACACACCTGTGTCCTGATTCGAGTACGTGGAAGATATATTCATATTTATATTAAAGTCACCAATAATAAGATTATTAACAGAATCTTTGAGGTACTCCGTTACGACCTCATTTAGATATTTAACAAAATCTGCATCGCTGCTACTAGCTGAATGATAAATTACTCCAATTTGCCATTTCAGAGCACATTTTTTAATTTTTATAATAATACACCACATATTCATGTCGAAAGACTTATTGCATACAGTATTGAATTCAACTTGTTCATGTATATACAATAACACACCACCCGTGTGCCTACTGTGCGAATCACAACGGATTAATTTATATGTAGCAATGTTTAACTCAGAGTCCATTATATTATCCGTTGTGCATGTTTCGGAGCAGACTACTAGGGCTGGTTTTTTAACTTCGATAAGGCGTTCGAGTTCCACTTTATTTGATACAATACTATTAATATTAAGATATATGCACTGCATGTTACCATCTTCCTTATTACGTGTAGTGTATGCCTTCGTTTTTCGTGATATAGTCACATTATTATTGGTTGGTTGCTAGTATCCCATATGCATTTTCCTTACATTCGGCTTCTGCTGATATACAGGGCACAATCTGTCCATAGTATCGTGGTTTATATCTAGTCCCATATTCAATTTATTATTTGCCCTAATGCAGTTGATGCATTTCTTAATTGCGGACTTATTGCATTCTTTGGAAGTATGCGCGCCATGACATTTAGTACACACTTCCGGTTCACTGCAGTCTTTAGCTTTATGATTGAAGCCTTTACACTTGAAACAACACAAAACCTGTACTGCATCGTAGACTTTGCATCGTTCCCATCCTACATTAAGCCTTTCCTCAGCTAATATCTTCGGAAATACTTCGATCTCAACTTCTAGTACTGCATTGTAGTAAATATTTCCATTTTTATTCACTTGGTATGACTTTGTAATTTTTATGTCGGTTTGGCTTAAGCAATTATTTTGTCTTTTAATTCTTTGAGCAAGCTCCTCATTCTCATATTTATAACTTATTCCGGTTATAAGAACAGATGGGTTTACTTTTTAGGGATCCTCACCTCATAATTATTTCCAATACTAGTTTCAATAGCATTTCTTATTTTTTCTCTCTCTACATTATTTGCACTTTCTACGATTACCACTCCACTTTTGTTGCTTACTACGTTCATAATTTGTAACTCTTTGGGATCAACTTTTGAGTTAAGATCGCTTTTAGTTTTTTCAGCTTCCTGTTTGTTATTTGGCTTAATTATTAGAGGAAGTACATTTCTTAACTCTGGCAACTCTTCTTTTTTTGATTTGGCACTTTTTGTCACGTTGGCATATGAACCTCTGGCATCCACATTTGTATTTTTCTTTATTTCTGCACAC
Source organism: Campiglossa producta (assembly GCA_964058755.1). Lineage (NCBI taxonomy): Eukaryota > Metazoa > Arthropoda > Insecta > Diptera > Tephritidae > Campiglossa > Campiglossa producta. The sequence goes on from CAXKVI010000001.1 coordinate 73,309,014, forward strand.
ATTTTCTTTAGTTATTGCTTCAACCATTTTTTTGTTATCTTCTTTGTTGTTTACAATTTCCTTACATACCTGCTCGTTACTTTGCTTTAAACAATCAGCTATATCACGGAGATTATTTACTTCTTTAACACTTTTCTCACATGTCTCTTGAGCTATTTTCATTGCCTTAATTCTTTCAGCAAATGCTGTCTCAACCGCCTTAAGTACTTGCTTAATTTCGTTTTCATTTTTCTTCAGAGATATATCGAACTCATTTCTATATTCTGCAAGCTTTTGCCCATTTTGCTTCACAACCATTTCCATATCTTTGAGGATGTCATCAACGTTATTTATGTACTGCAAGCAATCATCACATATAAACCTTAGCATCTCAATCTCACTCAACTTATCTATGCTCCATTGGTCCAAGCCAGCGCATTTATTAGTTAAGTGGTAGTATTTCCCACATACACCTTGACATCGTATTTTTGCCACACTTACGTCTTTATATTTCAAGAGTTACGTCTTATATATATTGGGATGCAATAATTACTTATCTATGTTCCACCAAACTTCCCGAGTGTACTCTGGCTCTCAGAGAGCCTAAATGGGAAGACATGGAGAGATTCTTATCCAACCGGTTCCAAACATTGGAAACCGTGTCCGATCTGAGGAGTAGCAACAGTGCTAAATCACCCACGAGTCAGGGTTCACACAGCTCACGGGGTTCCCCTAGGAAACTCGGAGTATACCAAGCCAGCGTCCCTAATGGCTGGTGTCAAATGTGCAACACCAAGGAGCACAGACTGCGAGATTGCAATAATTTCCGACGGTTGTCGACAAAGGACAAAATAGCGTATATTAAAAGGACCAGTTCTTGCTTAAACCGCTTGTCCGCGGAGCACATCGTCACGCGATGCTATCACCAGCTTAATTCCGCCGTGTGTCACTCAAGGCACAACACTCTACTCCACCTACCAACAGCGCAACCACAAGGACACAACCAAAGTTGGAACCGGAACTCCAATGCGAACAATCGTAGTTGGAACCGACGCAACAACGACGATATGCCCTCCACCTCGCAGCAGGCTAGGTCGAGAATGGAATCTGAAAAAAGAAATGAACAGATTAATCAGTTTTCAACATTACATGCAAATACGAGTAAGGGGGTATTGTTAGGAAGGGCACGAGTTAAAATCCACTATAATGGAGTGGATTTCTCGGCCAGAGCACTTATTGCCTCCGCTCGTTCATAACAGAAAGGCTAAAAAAGAGGATAAATCTGCCATCGAAACGCCTGAACATCCAAGTATCAGGTATAAACAATACGCCTTCAGCGCAAGTCAAAGAATCATGCGCTATTACCATAGGTTCCCTCATCGACCCATTGGTTAACATCCAAACAATGGTCCTAGTCCTACAACAGCTTACCGGGGATCTTCCAACCTGCCAAGTCAGCGCATTGACACAAAAAGCTTTCCCGGACTTGATTTTAGCAGATAAGAGGTTCTTCGTTAATGAACCAGTCGACCTCATCCTGGGAGGCGACATTTATGCTAAAGTGATATTAAACGGTATCCGGAAGAACGATGAGGACACCTTATTAGCACAAGAAACCGTCTTCGGTTGGATATTAACCGGACGAGCTGAAACAATACAGGCAACCAATAATAGGGTATCATTTTTTAACGAAATAAGCCTGGATAAGAAGTTAACCGCATTCTGGGAATTGGAAGATCTCCCTAAGACAAAGGCACTGAACGAGGATAATGCCTATTGCGAGGAACTTTTCAAGGCTACAACACAACGAGGCCCTGATGGGAAATATACAGTTGCCCTTCCATTTAAACAAGATTTTCCCAGTAATGTCTGCTTAGGGCCTTCTTTAAAAGGTGTATGCTCTCAATTTTACAGAAATGAGACCCGTCTCGCGAAGACACCGGACCTACAGACAGAATATAATAGAGTACTAGCGGAGTACGAAACATTAGGACATATGTCCAAAGTCCCTTCAATCGTCCCACCCCTGTCTACAGATTGCTACTTCCTGCCTCATCATGCTGTCATAAAGGAAGAAAGCACAACTACTAAAGTCAGGGTGGTATTCAACGCGTCGTGTCCCACCGCTAATGGCACCAGCCTTAACGACGTACTTCATCCAGGTCCAGTACTTCAGGCCGATTTAACAATACTGCTTCTCAGATGGAGATTCTATAGATACGTGTTTAATAGCGACATCGAAAAGATGTATCGTCAGATATGGGTCAAACCCAATCAGACCAAATTTCAAAGAATAGTTTTCCGGACCAGACCTGAGAACCCTATCACCGTCTACGAATTACAGACGGTAACCTTTGGAGTTAATTGTGCTCCATACTTAGCCATCCGAACACTGCATCAGTTAGCGGATGACGTGGAGACTTCATTACCCATCGCAGCAAATATCCTGCGAACAAGTATGTACGTCGATGATGTTCTCTCAGGAGGGCATACTATCGACTACGCTATCAAGGCTCGCGATGAAATTACACGTGCATTACAGTCCGCGGGCTTATCCCTTCGAAAATGGACGTCGAATTGCAACAAAATACTACAGGGAATACCCAAACATCATCGACTGAACGAGGACTTTCTGGAGTTCGAAGACTCCAGTACGGTCAAAACACTCGGAATCCGTTGGAACGCACATTCTGACCAGTTTTATTTTACAGCTAAGCCCATCGCAAATAAGGATAGCATTACTAAACGGGCGATACTCTCAGCCATCGCTAAACTCTTCGATCCATTAGGATGGCTGGGCCCAGTCATCATAGTAGCCAAAATGATTATGCAAAACATTTGGTTAGAGGGGACGGACTGGGACGAGAGAGTATCGACTGAAACTTTAGATAGGTGGCGCAACTTTATGCAAGACTACAATGAAATCAATAACCTCGCATACCACGATGGGTGTATTTCACACCATCCAACGACGTGGAAATACACGGAATCTGCGATGCTTCAGAAAAAGCTTACGCAGCAACAGTTTTTCTCCGAGTAAAAACGAAAGATCAGGTTTACGTAAACCTACTCATGGCCAAAACAAGAGTAGCCCCAGTGAAGACCATCTCCTTACCCCGATTGGAGTTGTGTGGTCATCGAAAACCTTAACTTAGGCACATTCAACGTGCACTTATGGACGGACTCAACCATAGTCTTGGCGTGGATCAGGAAACCACCGTGCTCTTGGTCAACTTTCGTGGCACATCGAGTGAAAAAGATTGTGGAAAAAGTAGGTCACCAAGCCTGGCGACACGTGGATTCCGCATCCAACCCAGCAGATCTGGCCAGCAGAGGACTATCAGCGAGGGATTTAGTCGGCCACAGTTTGTGGTGGCAGGGACCTTCTTGGCTACAAGAAGACAAGACTAAATGGCCAGCCCAAGAAAAAGAGTATGGTACAAACATCGAGGGAAAGAGAGTACAAATCCACGCACCTATGCAAATCAACAATAAAGAAGACATCCTAGATAGATTTTCCGATTTTTCAAGAGCTTTGAGGGTCATATCATATGTTATGATATTCCCCCAAAGAACGAGTCCCAAAACAAAATCCACGCTTAAAGCGGAGTCACACATCATTTCGCCCGACGAAATTAAGGCTACGACTCAACGTCTTATTACCATCTACCAACAGAAATATTATTCTGAGGAATTAGGGAATTTAAAATCCGGGAAACCTATCGGGACAAAAAGCGAAGTCCTACCTCTGAACCCCTTCATCGATAGCTGTAACATCTTACGGGTGGGCGGCCGTCTGTCTGCATCCCTTGATCTACCTCACAACGAGCGGCATCCAATTATCCTTCCTTATGCGTGTCCTTTTACCCGTCTCCTGGTCCAGTTTGTCCATAAGATCTCCTTCCATGGGGAAAACCAAGTAATGCTGCGGCTTATCCGCACGCAATACTAGATCCCAAAAGTTAAAAACATGATTAGATCGATTATCCACAACTGTAAGGTATGTACCATCTTCCGACAACGAGTACAGACCCAATTAATGGGGGACCTTCCCGCCGAACGCACCACCTTTTCCCGTGCATTTACAAACACCGGAGTAGATTTCGCCGGACCCTTCGATATCAAATCCTACAGCGGCAGAGGATGTCGCATGTCAAAGGGTTACGTCTGCCTGTTTGTATGCTTTACGACCAAGGCCATTCATTTGGAGGCCACCAGTGACCTCAGTACCGCCTCATTCCTGGCAGCCTTCGATAGGTTTGTTGCCAGACGAGGGTGTCCAAAAAACATCCATTCTGACAATGGAACGAACTGTGTCGGCGCCTCTCGAGCTCTCCGATCGGAATTCAAATTCTTTCTAGCGGACGCACGCAACTTAACCCTCTCCAAATACTGCCATCAAACCCTGACCTGGCATTTCATACCAGCAGGTGCGCCTCATATGGGTGGACTGTGGGAAGCGGGGGTCAAGAGTTTCAAAAACCACTTTAAAAAGATCGCGTCCGATCACAAATTCACCCCAGAAGAATTTAGTACCCTCCTCTGTCGAATCGAGTCTTGTCTTAACTCGCGACCCTTAACTCCCTCTTCCAACGAACCGTCAAACTTGGAGCCGCTTACCCCAGGACATTTCCTCGTTGGAGGGCATCTATTAGCACCACCAGAGATCGATGTCAGCGAGAATCGGGCTTCACTCGTCAACAGATGGGAAAAACTCAAGGCATTACACCAAACGTTCTGCAAACGATGGAAAACCGAGTATCTCACCGAACTGCAGAAACGCGTTAAATGGAAACATCCGCAAGTAGACTTAAAACAAGGGGACCTCGTCGTCCTAAAGGAGGACAATTTGCCTCCCAACGAATGGAGGCTAGGGCGGATCGCGAACCTTCATCATGCACCGGACAACCGAGTTCGAGTCGTCGAACTAGACACTGCGCGAGGCCGAACTACCAGACCAATCGCGAAATTGGTCCTACTTCCACCCATCAGTGAGGATGACGGAAAGGAGTAATATTCCACTTCTCCATTTCCCTAATTCCACTTCGCATTCCTTTCCGGATTAGGGAACCTTGCGGTTTTAATCCCCGCAGGAAAAAGATTTACCACCCCAACAATGAACCCAATAACAAGCAATTGCAAAACTTGGTAACGAGGCCAACAAAAACCCTACTGCCGACGGACGAACCGATCTGCCACAGAAGATGATAATGTGCTACAGTAAATTAGCAGCACATCGCCCAAACATAAATTCCCCCACACCAAAGTCAATTGACAGATAAAGAGATCAAAGGCTTTTTCCTTCAAATAAATGTAAACACTCCAATCGTATTAACCCCTTGCCACCCAAGCACAGTTCTTGTCTCCCATACAATTGTTTTACTGAAAAATTACATAGCATTTCCTCATGCCAAAAAAAAAAAAGAAAACAAGTACAAACTTGTTTGGAAACGGCTCTGGACTTTGAAAGGGTTTCGTTTTCTTTATTAAAATATCGATTACGATTTAGTTTTCGGTTTCGAGAAATTAATCGGCTTCGCCGTAGCCGTATCTAAACCCGTAACCCGCAGGGATCATGATCGATTTCAATCGTTTACACTTCGATTTCGGTTTAAGATCCAATTGAAAAAGGATTAGACCAGCTAAAATGTCCTAGAGTCTAGCTTATCTGAACTCTAAACTCAATTTAAACGTGCAAGGAACTGAGGCAAGCGGTAGTATATTTATAAGAAACAATCTGCTATTTCTTCACACTATTGAAAAAAATTTTAAAATCTTAAGCAGAACGGGTAAATATTTTTTTTTTTTCATTTTTCAAACTCCCACAGAAAGCAGGCCTGCATAATAACGATATTTTTCTCAAAAAAAAAAAAAAAAATAAAAATATTTTGTTTCAATTCGTTATTGAAAAGTTGAAACGTTTCTAGATCAACGAAAAGCTTTTCCATTCATTGAAATCAAAATCAAAATCTCAGATATTTTGTTTATTTTGATTGTTTGAGCTAGAATATATTTTTCCATACAAAAAAATGCTCAAAAAAAAAAATACTCAAACTTCGAAATATCAAATAGAAACAAAATTTCTTGATTTTGTTTTTGAGAAAGGAGAGAACTGTTAAGTTCACTATTACTTTGTTTAATATACTTTGGCTGGGTCCAACCAAAAAGATGGAGCAGAAATTTGGGATCTAGATTACTATAGTTTTGTTTGAGCGTACTCATGAAAGAAAAGTTAAGCAACCTAGAGCAACAAAAGTGTTCGTTAAACACAATTTTGTGAAATATCTCAATCTGACTTAAGCTAGAGCAGCCCAATAAACAAACTTATGGTTGAATACAAGCACTCACCCGATTCAGCTTGCACATGACCCACCTGGCCAATCCATGCTCAACCACTTTTTGCCTCAAAAGCCCTTTATTTTGCGTCATCCCTTCCAATGATTCCATTCGTGCTTTGCTATATCGTCAACAACTGCAAATCTTTAAAAATAAAATGTTAGTAACTCTGTGGTCTCATTTCAAACAATATCAAACGAACCAGGATGTCTTTCGCGGTTGACAACTGAACCGACACGACCCAAATTTCTACCTCCGGTGATCATGCAGAGATTGCCAGAATCAAACTTGATATAATCAGAGTAATTTTGCCTGTAGCAATATCAACTTGAATGGTGTCGTTGGCCTTGATGAGAGGATCGGGATAGCGAAGGGTGCGGGCGTCGTGTGTAACCACAAATGGAACACTTTTTGTGCCAAGTTGTCTTTTGCGCACACTGCACAATTTGTACTTAGCTTCATCACCGGTGAATTGTGAAACGGCCCTTAACATCGTACGCCAAACGGAAAAATCCACCTGTCTTTTCAATGATGATCACATCCATGAAACCAGCTGGATACGTGGGATCGGTACGCACGTTGCCGTCAACGTTGATGAGACTCTGCATCACCTCAGCACCATTCAATGCATACTTCAAACGATTTTTCATATAAATCATACTTTCCATGGCATATGTAGAACATGAGGCCATCGATAAATGCATTTGTAGTATCTCCATGATTAATAATGGCATTATCGTTAGGGCATATGTTCGGCTGCCCATAAAATAAAACCCCCGGCGCTTTACTTTCACACCCGCCCAGCGCCATGCCGGTGTTTGGCATACAAAAGAAAAATATTTCCCCTATACGCAGCGGGGTTTAGCTAAACCTAGTGTTATGGGTTCGAGCTGTATCGATATCCCATAACCCCTGTCCAAAAAAAAAGTTAACTCTTTAAACAAAAAAATATGCCCCTATACGCAGCGGGGCCTAACTAAACCTATTGTTATGGGTTCGAGCTGTATCGACATCCCATAACCCCTTTTCCAAAAAAAGTCAACTCCTTATCATGGCCCGGGCCATAGCTCTAAATCCTAACACCGTTATTCCGTCCAACTCACCCTTCTTCTTGTAGCTGTTATTTCTCTGAGTGTCGATTTTCTGGAAGATTTTGGTTCAGATGAGCAGACACAAGTGGTGCTTAACTATGATACGTTGTCGTACTTCCCAGCATTGTTGTCGCATCAAAAAGAAAAAAATCTTGCAGTTTGAAAATAAATTTCATTGGCACAAGGAATCTGCTGAGATTTATACGGCGGTATGGATGGCCTTTGGAGCATTTAATTGCTTTTGCAACCTTCGCCTTCTCTTACTCAGCTGCACTCGTGAGGTTTTTTGCACATCAAAATTAATTAATTTAATTCTACTATCTAAAAGTCTATATCAACGTATTTACGTTCAACTTGTATGCACTTAAATATCCACGTATAATTTAAAACTTTATAAGCACAACACTGTTTGTATTATTCATTAAATATGTTGACATCAATGTTTCAACAATTTTTGCAAAAAACTCTTAAAAAACATTACAATAATCTCACGAGCTAAACTAACTAAGCCACATTAACCGCAAGTAGATTCCTTATGCCACTTTAAGCCACAAAGACGGAGCTGCTCCAAAACATCCAAACACTTACTTTCACAACAAACAATAACAGGCAAGGGTGCAATAGCGGCACTACGTGCGGACACCCACTTTTGACTCGAGCAGCTTGTCGCGTATTTCATTCAAGTCACCCTTGGTGAAGACGAAACCGACATTGCCTTTGATGTGCAGCAACAATTTTCCATTATTCTCCAAATGACCGCGTATAGTTTTGCGCATGCCACGCAAACTGGTACGAATATTTTGTATTTGGTTTGAGCCAACATTGTCAGTGCCTACAATGAAACATTTAGGATATTCATCGAAAAGTTCGACACGAATTGGATGCACCCTTACCTGCAAATGAGGCCCACTAGTCCACGATCATCCTATAAGTATTCCACGACCATCTCGTAACCTGAAAAATAAGAGAAAAGGAAGATTTAATTAAATAAAAAGAATACAAATACAATTTACTACTTACCTCGTGTAAAAATTTTTCCTGAATGACTTTTCATTCAGTCATTGCGCTGCCACAATTTCATTTTTTTTAGTACTAAATCGAGCTACCAGATGTGATGGTAGTTAATACTGCATATAAAGGCGTGTTACACGACATGTTTCACTGCACGGCAAGACACAAAATTTCAACATTTATGTAAACAAGAAGGTATTACCCAATATTTAAGGATAGTTCTCCCAAATTATAGCGACGATAAGAAAATCATTTAAATTTAACCTTTGGGATATATAAAAAACAAAAAAAAAATTTTTACGCTTTTAGCAAAACGAAGGCAGCGAAATACCAATGCATGACTTGATACACTCTAGAGTACATTATTTCCAACTCAAATTGGAGGGTTTCAACGTGGGTAGAAGATACCCTCCTTTTTACCCTCCTTGCAGGGGAGCACTAACCTGTAACTACCCAATAAATTATCCGGGGGTGGCAGGAAGTTCCCAACGAACAAAGCTGTCAGATGTAAAATTTGGCACAAAAATACCCAAAATAAAGCGGAAAAAGGCCCAAAATATCAATGTGGAAATAAATAAGAAAAATATCCACGTAAATTCAAAGCCCATAAGTCAAAACCCATATTAGGGACACAAGCCACCCAACCATACAAAAATTCACATAAAATAACGGGCTATTAATTTTTAGAACGACTCGCTTCACCGCAACACGCGATAAAACCAAGGAGAGGTCTCGTCCTTTTGCCATCCCGTGCCGCTTATGCGGAAATAACCACGGCATCCGCTTTTTCCAGCAATACCGTCGGATGGCGGCTGAAGAGCGGTTGCGGGTAGTACTTATCCACAAGTACTGCCCCAATTGCCTGTCGCCATTCTACCGCCCGGATGCATGTCCGTGCAAGGACCGCTGCTACCGGTGTGACGAGCCACACCATACCACACTCCACATCGATGGAGTGAGAGGCGAGTCATCGAAATACACGCCGCAAGACGAAGAAGACGGAGAAATTTCCGATGGCGCCCTATCAATAGCCATAACAGAAACCACGAAATCCTGGGCAGAGCAAATCGCGGAGGAAGAAGAAGAAGAAGAGGCAATACGGTCAGCACCGACAGGCACTCCACAGCTCGGCGGCTCGGAAACCCGTTCTTTCCGACCGCTACTACGGCACGAGCAGAGGAGACGCCGCGACCCAGTCCCGACAGAGAACAAGAAAAAGGGTGGCTCGGAAACACGTCCTTTCCGACCACTGCACAGGCCCGGTAAGGTGAACCCTGGTGGCTCGGAAACGCGTCCTTTCCGATCATCTCGCCGTCCCACTGAGGTAAGACGGGGTGACGCGGAAACGCGTCCTTTCCGCTCATCACGCCTTACAGCGGGTCGAACGGCACCTTATCCGGCCCACACAAAGGTCACCGACAAAACACTCGTCCGCCAGAAAAATCCGCCCGCCGCATTTCGGTCGGGTCGAGCAGCCAACACGCCCACCTCCAACATCATCCTGCGATCGTTTGTCGCCATCGCCCCAACCGCGACCGTTTGTATTGAGTCCGGCGGCAGACTACATTTTGTCCGCGCCCTGATCGACCCGTGTTCACCCACCTCGGTCATCGACAGCGAGCTCGCTACCGAACTCGACTTGGAACGATTTGGGGGGACTCGGCCGATCAGGTGCACTCTAGTGCTGAGAGGAGAGTTTGGGGTGGGCAGAAGGGTCACGACCCAAGCCACAATCGTCGCATGTCACCACCGGATGAACCCGACGACAACCATTGATGCAACAGTTGCGGTGCCGTTTTAGTTTATGAAGCTGGCTGACCCCGAGTTCTTTCGCGCCTCACGTTGGGCGCCCTTGTGTACGCCAGCCTCATGCTGAACGGCACACCGCCATCCACTATCAACGGCCTACTGGCCCAGGCCACAATATTCGGCCTAATCATATCTGGGGCGTGCCAACAATAGACGGTATCCACCCCAGATATTATATTGGACGACAGTAATCTTAAGGTGCAATGAACATAACAAAACCACGTCCATTTATTAATCCTTTTTTCCACCCACAGCAGGCGCCATTGGAGGAGCAAGGAAGGCTACAGAAACAGGCTTCGAAATAGTTTAAAATTTAATAGACAACCTGGAATGGTTGTTTGTGACTTCGTTTTTCCTTTTTTAACGTTGCTTGTCGCAAGGGGGGCCGGCATGTTTAGGCCATCAGCCTAAATATATCGGTCGCCCCTCGTAGCAGATCTTACCCTGCAAACCAGATACCGGCTAGCAACCAAGTTAAATAGTTGGTTTCATTCATTTTTCATACGGTTACCGAAGTTGCTAATTTTGTTCAGGGCGTGTGAAAATTTTAACCATATGTATAATTTGCCTCTCTCTTGCACTTATTGAATTTTCCATTTGCTATAAAGTATACCTCCACTCTTCAAAATAAAAAATTTCCCTTTCAAAGTCTGGCTAATGTTTTGGTTAAAATGTAGTTAACAGCCATTTGTTGAAGTCGTCAATGTTTTGGCTAACATGTTGTTAATAGTACTTGTTGACATGGTTATGGAAACTGCTAACATGTGGCTAACATTAAGTTATGAAACAGTAAATGTTTTGGTTAACATGCTATTAAAATTATTCTTTGAATAAGTCAACAAACAAGCTAGCATATGGTTAACATATGTAGTTGAATCGGTTATCGAACCAGCTAGCTTTTGGTTAACATTTATAATTGACCAAACCAGTTACCAAAACGGTTAGCAGTAAAAGGATAATACTTACCTAATTTTTCCAAATAAATTGCATCAAATTATATATGTACATATTTTATCATTTATTAATTTATATTATACTCTTATTTATTAATATTATACATTTATACATACTAATAACTAAATATATACTAACTTAATTTTAACCTCCTCCACAACAATTAAAGAAACGTCTCCATAAGCACTACGGCGAGGATACATCATCATACAAATAAAGCATTTGAGCCTGCAAGTCCACGTTTGCATGAAATCGATTCTAAAGAAGTGCCGAATTTTGGCGTAGCGCAGTTCTCCTCTGCAATTAAGAAATCGCATCCGCAAGCGCTATGCCTATTTTGGGCATATTTTGAGAAGCTATTTCACGCAAAGGTGGACTTGCAGGTTCAAATGCTTTTTTGGTAGGTATGATGATGATACGTCTTCGTCGTAGTTTTTTTTGGATGCGTTTCCTTCATATTCGATTTTATTCGGCGCAGCCATCACCTCTTGAACGATTTCACACTGCTGGAATGTTGAGCTGCATCTCTTGAATCCCGTATTGTTGCATCATCATATGTGTCTCTCTGCCTTAAAATGAAGCAAATGCTATAAAAATTTAAAATAAAAAAATAAAAAATTTTCGCTTACCTTTTTTCGGTTTTGGAAAAAAATTGACAAATAATAATTAATTTTTTGAAAGCTGTCTTACTGACAATTTTGGGATATTTTTAGAGTGGGTCATGCTGTTTCATTCGCACTCATAATTTTGTGAATAGTACAAAATAAGCAATGTTTTCTCTTTTTGGCAGAACGTTTGCACATTAACCCTAAAACGGACTTTTGGTATTTTTAGGCCCACATTTTAATTTAATTGAGAACAACTTTTTTTTTGGTTGCTTAAGGTTAACATAATTTTGGGAAATTTGTCAAATAAAAAAATGTGTGTGTGTTTGCAATGCCGTTAGCAGTGGTTTGCAGGGTAGTATCTGCTACGCTATTACATTTTATCTGCCAAACCGATAACAGCGCTTACGTCTTCGAATCCTACGAATGCAGGATTCGAAGGCTGTCTAGAGCTGTCGTTTATCTAAAAGCTCGGCCACTCCGTTTCCGAACAGCGTCGAATCACCAGCAGCCAAGCCAGGTACGTAAAGTGAATTTATACGTTTCCATAAATTAATTCTTCCACATTTTTTATACTGTAAATAAAATTCGTGTAATCCGTTACACGGTAACTAAATATTAAATTCAGTTTGTAAACACTTCCGTGTAATCAGTTACACTCACTTTCTGCGTGCACAGTAATTGCTATATAGTTACTTGTGTACATTCCATATATATACTCAATAAAACCCATTGTGATCTTGTGATTTGAAACAAAGTGTTTATTTATTTATTTATTGGAAGTTCCCTATCACTGAAATCCGTGGTGCACAGTAATTTCATCATAATTACTTGTGTACGTTAACCTCAGTGAAGCCCCATAAATTTGTTATTTATTTCCACTTAATCGAAGAATTATTTATTAATATAACTAATAACTCGTTGCACCTTTCTGTTATCTCGTTGCATACTTATTACGTGCGAGCGCCCGCCTTTCGACATCGGCCGCACGTAACATTGTGGTTCTTCGAGCCGGATATGAACCAGCGACCTATGGATATACAGTCCATACTTCAGCAGTTGCAACTCGCTGTACTGCAAGTAATATAAAGACATTGTTGTTGCCTAGTGATTCCGGTGATGGCGGTGTTTTTTTTTTAAGATAATAATTTTCGGGATTTATGCTATTTACTAGCGTTTGAATTAAAAAATAAGCAGTGCGGGTGATAAAAGAGGCCATGTTCTTAAATTTAAAAAGAATTTTATATGTGTAATTTTAGGGAAATCTAGTTAAATGAGTAATTTTGTATTAGTGAAATTGCAACTTTAAGTGCAATTTTCTATTAAAATATAAGCCGCCGACCTGTCCGGTTTTGGTTTTTGTAGTCTATGGGACCCCCTCTATCCCTCTACAAAAAATGAAAGAAATCGGGACCGTAGATTATTGGAAAGTCAACCCCCGAAAAAAATAGGGAGTGGCAGCCCTGTGCTCATGGCCTAAACATCGACTATATTTTCACCACTCTAATATTTTATACTTGTGGAATACTTCGTTTATATCAAAGATACAATAAAAGTGTCATACATGGTTGAATAATTGAATCGTGCTATAAAAAGCATAATAAGTAAAGGTGGTAATTTATTGAAAGGGCTATTTAATCCTTACCTACGACTTTATTTGAACGCTAAATTAAAAAAATAGTATCGATGCCTTCTTTGGATTCAGCAACTGTAAACACTGAATTACAGGCTAATGAACAATTCAAGCCATTGTCTGGGCCTTTAATTGGAATTATATATCCTCCGCCGGAGGTGAGAAGTATCCTAAATAACATGCTGTTTGTATTGCTTTAAAGTTGAATGCAGCTGTTGGTTTATATGGTTTTATTTTCCTCTATACACCAGAGTATGAAAACGTTCCGTTATTTATAAGTAGTAGTATACGGTATTTTGATCTCGTTATGCTTTTAATTCCGTTTGATTCCTTTACTATTGTTTCCAGCCTTTCCGTTTTGTGGGCAATTCCACGTTTTGTGAAATTGTCTACATAGTTTAGCTGTCAACTGCTAATAATAATAATAATAATAATAAATAAACTGAGGTTATGCACTGCGACCGTAAGATCTATTGTGCCCTCGTATTCTCATAGCACATCTTCTAAGCCGACCGCCTTCAGGAAATCCAGAATCTTGTTCGGCTTTAGTTGATGTAAGTGCATACACTCTAGAGTCGTAGATCCGAAAAACTTCAGTCTTCGTCTAGAGATAGCATCACACTTACATAGTATGTGCTCCGCTGTTTCGGCCTCATTATCACAGAAGCGGCACAGGCTGCTGGACGCAATTCCCAATCTATGCATGTGGGCCTTGAGCCTGCAATGCCCTGTGAGGACTCCTGTTACAATCCTAATATTGTTCTTAGACAGACCAATTACGCTTTCAAAACGCCTGGTGTTGTATCCTCCCAACATGGCCTTCGACTGACGCATCCCGGTCGTCAGGCGCCAATGTTCCTCTCTGTTGTTGTTGTTAACAATGCATTGCCCTGTCTAGAGTGTATGATCATTCCGAAGATCTTCATCAAGCTCTTCTAAGGGGAGTCCAAGGAAACGTGCAGTTTCAACAGGGTTTGTCCAGAGGGACAGAGGGGTTAGAAGAGTAGGTTCAAATGAACAATTGAAGAGATGTAGAGTATCATGGGGGGTCCTACCACATGCAGGGCATGTGTTTGAGATTGTGTCATTAAGTCTGGACAAGTAGGAGTTTAACCTTACACTATATCCAGACCTAAGCTGTGCCAGGGTAACTCTTGTCTCCCTTGGTAAGGTGCGTTCTTCTTCAGCAATATCCGGTGGAGGACTGTTCAGAACGGGGTTCACAGGTAGAGATCCGACAAAAGTATCTACCGACTCGGTGTGGATGTCGGTTAGAGCCCGCTTATGATTCTGCAGATCAAACGGCAAGTTGAATCTTAATTGATGTTCCTCTCTCATATTCTCCTCTTCTTTCCTAAGCCTCTCTTTTATGGTATGTGGTCCGATGGCTATGAACGGCTCCGGGCCCGTAGGCTTGGTAGCTGCTGCTTCTCTGGCTAGCTGATCGGCTCTTTCGTTCCCATCCACCCCGGCGTGGCCCGGAACCCAGGCCAGTCTGACCCTGTTCTGCATTGCCAGGGTGTTCAGTCTGTCAACGCACTCTAGTACCAAAGAGGATTTGATTTCACACGATGAAATGGCTTTAAGTGCCGCTTGGCTATCGCTTAATATCACTATATTTTCACTGAAGTAGCCGCGTTGCAGATTTATCATCGCACACATGTTTATTGCGGCCACTTCCGCTTGGAATATGCTCGGATATTCTCCCAGAGGTATGGACACGTTGGTTCGGGGGCCTGTAATGCCCGCCCCAATTCCTTCGGGGGTTTTTGACCCGTCTGTGTACCATACCAGCGCTCTATCCCGGTGGAATCTTCCTACGCTTGAGGCATCCCAGGTGGCCTTGTCACCCAGTTCAATCCGGAATCTTTTCTCAAATCGTATGCTTTTAACAATGTCGTCCCTTGGAAGTTGGCAGATCGGAAACTGGTTTTTCAGTTTTTCTGCCCCCTTTGACGAGATGACCTTTCCTTTGCCCGTACCCTCCCTTGCTATGTTCAGCATGGTTCGTTTGGCTGCCTGCTGGATTACTATGTGCAAAGGGCTCAGATCAATCAGCACTTCCATTGCCGCAGTAAGGCAAGTACGCTTGGCTCCCGTTATACACACGCAAGCCATGCGCTGGAGTTTGGTGAGTGACTTACGCACCGTGCTTAGAGCTGATCTTGATGCCCATGCCACCGCTCCATACGTAATCGTGGGTCTGACTATCATGGTGTACATCCACATCAGAATCTTTGGGCTACATCCCCAGGACTTGCCTGCGACCCTTCTGCACACCATGAGAGCCCTGGTGGCCTTCGATGTTGTGTTATCGACATGTTTCCTCCATAGAAGCTTAGAGTCGAATGTGACCCCCAAGTATTTTACTTCGGAAACGGCCTCCAGGTGTTCCCCACTTAACGTAATAGCTCTCATCCCTGGTAGGGATCGTCTTTTTGTGAAGGGAATTATAGCTGTTTTGTTGGCGTTTATGTTAAGGCCAACTCCAGCGCACCATTCTTTCGTTAGTCTTAATGCCCTCTGGATGATTTCACAGAGAGTACCCTCAAATTTCCCTCTAGCTATGGCCACTATGTCATCAGCGTACCCTTGACATCTGATACCATTGTCAGTAAGTACCTCCAATAGTTCGTCTACCACTACACTCCACAGGAGAGGTGATAGCACTCCTCCTTGTGGACACCCTCTCGTGGTTCTTGAACCGTGCTGTTTCCCACATTGGTTTCCGCCAATCCTGTTCTAAGCAGGGCGCTTATCCACCGTATGATAGGTCCCTGAACACCTTTTCTTTCCAGTGCTCGACTAACGCTACCATGAGAGTTGTTGTCGAAGGCTCCCTCTATGTCCAAGAAGGCGCATACCACTACTTCTCCGCAATCGAACGCACTTGTGATCTCCGTGGTCAGCTGGTACAAGGCTGTATCAGTAGATCTGCCTGCCCTGTATGCGTGCTGACCTACGTGTAGAGGTTTGAGCCTCAGAGCGTTCGATCTGATCTCATGATCCACTATTTTCTCCATTGTCTTGAGGACAAAGGAGGTTAGGCTTATGGGTCTGAAGGACTTCGCTGCTGAAAGATCTTTTTTCCCCACCTTCGGTATAAAAACCACTCTGGCACGTCTCCATACTGTCGGTATGTAGGCTAGCGCTAGGCTGTCCCTCATAATGCCCGACAGGTATGGGATGAGACTCCCCCCCTGCTGCAGAATAGCCGGATAGATACCATCGACCCCAGGTGATTTGTAGCTTTCAAAGGACGTTATGGCCCACTTGACTGCACTCTGGGAGAATAGAGTCCTCGACAGGTGCCAGTCCCGCTGGGTGGGTCTTGTCCAATGATACTGCGTCTCCTCCAGGTTCGTGGATGATTCCGGAAAGTGAGCAGCCAGAAGGGCCTGTGCTCTTTCTTCCTCAGTACGCGTGAACTCTCCGTTAGGGAGCCTTAGCGCCATCCTTGTGTCTCCTTGCTCCTTGGCCATGGCTTTGTGAAGCCTAGCGGCCGCTGGAGTGGATGCTATTTTCTCACAGAAGGTCCTGAAACTGCTTCTCTTGGATCTCCTTATTTCTTTGTTATACTCTGTTAAATGGGTTTTATACTCCTCCCAGTGGCCGGTGCGCCTAGCTCTATTGAACAGTCTCCGCACCTTGCTCCGCAGATCCGAGAGCTTTTTCGACCACCACCGGGTTTTGGAGTTAGCGCCCCTGGATTCTGGACAGCTGGAGTAGAAGGCTTCAAGCATTATGCTGTTCTGGTTGTTTACCCTTTCCTCCAACTCCAACTCACTTGTTCCCCTGATTCTCCCACCCAGACTATCGAGGTTTTCCTCTATAACATTTCTATATACTTCCCAGTCAGTTTTCCTTGGATTCCTGCTGGGTGCCCTTGGTGCTACCTTTGCCCCTATGGTAAACTGTATGATGCGATGATCCGAGAGGGAGGGTTCTGTGGAAACCCTCCATCCCGTGATCATATCATCAGACAGATTGTTACCTAGGGTAATATCTAGCACCTCAGCTCGTGCCCTCGTTACAAATGTTGGTGTGCTACCCACGTTAAATATACTGAGGCCCTTTGGTTTGTATCGGTACTTCCCCAGACTTCATTGTGGGCATTAGCATCGCACCCGATTACCAGCGGAAGTTGCGCCCTTCTGCAGTACTCAACCAATCTCTCCACATTTACTGGCGGTATGTCGCCGTCACCCGCGAAGTAGGCCGCGGCTAAGACAACGTGTACGGTATGTACACCCGTTTCAAACGTTGCCTGCAGTGCCACTAGGTCTCTACTCATGAACTCTGTAATGCAGAAATAGTTAATATTACTCTTGAGCATTATGCAAGCTCTGGGCCTCTCCTGCGAGAGGTCCCAAATTACCTTATTCCTCCTGTCTTTTAGCCCTCTGACTTGCCCCTTCACTACATATGGCTCTTGAATAAGAGCTATGCCCAGATCATCCGTGGCAAATTTGTGCGCTAAAACGGCCGAGGCCGCTTTGGCGTGGTGGAGGTTGATCTGGGCTACTTTTGTGGTGTTTGGGCTCATCATGGCTTCTTGGCCATCGGCTCATCTTCGTCAGACAGCCGAAAGTCCTCGCCCTCTTCATTCCCCAGCTCCATGCCCTCAATACCGTCCAGCAGGTCCTGCGTATTTTGGCCCGCATTGGCCGGTTCAGTAGCCGTGTTTGAGCCGACGGTGGCCTGTGCGGGGGTTGTATTACCTGACGGTTCGGGTGCCTCTGCCTCTACCCCACCTCCTGTGCTGTTTTCTTCCTCGTCATCCCTAACCGCGGCCTCGCTGGTACCTGGAGCTCTCTGTTTCCAGGGTTTTACGGGTATAATGCTGAACCTGTAGAACAGGCGAAACTCCCTCTCCCTGATGGCGGCGAAGGATGCTTCGTCTATTGCCATGTTCAGCCTTAACCCTCCATCCTCGACGGTTGTGGTGAAAACCCGCCACAGATCGGTGTTTAACCCGGCGTTCTGGCCCCTAAGGAGATCCAGAACGAACTCCGTTGTCCACTCCGCACTCCTCGGGAGGTACATCGTGACAGTGTGAGTCGGCGGTATCTCATCGCCGCGCCTAGTGTCCAGGGGGGGGTCCTGTCCAACCCCGCAGGTTAGGGATTGTACTGGCAAGCCAAATCGCGGCATTCTCGTCATAGCAATCTATCAGCAGAACTCCTGGCCTGAAGTACACCCCCAAAAAGGAGACTGGGCTACTCATCCCTCCCTGTGTCGCCCGCACTATCTCCTCCATTATAACATTTTGCAGCCTGTTGAGCTCTTCCGGGCTCAGGGCCCCCGCTGGGTAGTTCCTCGACAGCACCGCTACTCTTAGGCCCCTGGCGGCTTCCGAATAGCTCTGCTGTCTCGGTGCACCCCTCGCGGGCCCCGACCCCTGAGTAGCCCATGCCGCATTTGATACAATGGTTGATGGGTGTGCGGTTGTTTGTGCCATGTGTCTCTTAGATTGGGGCGTGTCCTCCGGCGTACTTTGCCCGCCTCGTCGCTTTCCCGCAGGAGCCGGAGTGGTTACTTCGTTAGGCCCGCTACTGCGCCCAGTGGCACGAGCTGGCTGCTGATTCCACGCTCTAAACTCTTCTTGGCCCCTTTGCCCGCTGTTACGCCCTTGTATGGGTGCGGTATGTTGCTTATTGGCCTCCATGTGAAGAAACGCATTTGCTCTGGCTATCTCCGGGGGTTTGCCCTGCTCCAGATAGCGTATGTACCACCTGACCCCGGATCCACTTAGCCCCTTCCTATTAATATCATCTCGCCCGCCCGGGGTGCCCCAACGCGGTGTAAACGGAGGTCTGCCCCTTCTCGTCTTCTTTTCTTTCTCCTGCTCCCCTTTCGTTATTGCGTATGTGTCCACTCGCCTCGAAATAGTCGCCGGTACACCCCTGCCCGACCGACCGCCCGCACTACCGATGCTAGTTGCCGCATCGGGTGCAGTCCTCTTATCGTGCTGCTGTTGTGAAAAGTCGCCGGTACTCCCCTGTCCAACTGACCACCCGCACAACCGATGTCGTTTTCTACATCGGGTGCAGTCAACAAGTCTCTGCTACGCTGCAGATCTGCATACCGTGCCCGCCGCTTCGCCCTTTCGGCTATTTGCCTTCTAAGCCCGAGGCTAGTCGATGGCTCTTCATCATCATCCCTGGCGTGCTCCTCATATAGGTCACGTTCCATCGCCGTTAGCCCATCTAAACCGCCACTTGAGTAGCTACGTGCGTTACGCCTACTACTACCTCGCGCCTTTCCTCTGCTCCTCTCCTCCTTATCATCCTTAGTTTGTTTTTCGTTGTTATGGTTATTTCTGCTCATCTTGTTCGTGCGACCAAATTGCTCGGCATGGTAAGCGCATTGGTCAAAAATATCTAAAGGGGAACTTAACTGGTCCTCCGCGGCAGAGCCCCGTGACGCGGTAAGGTCATACTTACTCTCCAAGGTGACCCGGTGTTGAAGAGGCGCCGTTCAAATACAGCCGGTGTTGTAGACCTCCTGGCTGCAAACCATCCAATAGGCACGGTGACGCATAACACCCTGGATTAGGAGGTGACAGCTCTTAGTTGCCGTCGCACTCGATCCGGACTGACTGAGCTGACATGGTTTTCACCCCGTCAACTCCGTCAATCCACATCGAATGCGCCGGCTTAAGCCCCTACACCAACGTCAAGGTGTCTGTCCTCGTAGGGGTGTCAACTGCTAATAAATTAGCTAAAATTATGGGAGGGGCGCAAAGGACGGGGTTTGGCCTCAGGGTCACGAAACCGGAAGCGATTTTTTAATTTTTTGTTTCAGTGAAAAGTTATGGTCAAAAAACCAAAACTGACCAAGGTTCGATACCAAAATTTGGGCGGAATCCATTTTATTTATGTGAAGAACACCTTTCAGAGTAAAAAATAACCCTGGGCTACGCCATCCCAAGTCTGGGTTGTTGTTGTAGCGAGGTGTAGCCCTGCCTAAATGTCAGACAGGGTCACCCCGAGTGTATTGCTCTTGGCCGGGTCGATATAAGAAAACGGCCCGGGTCGTTTCGGCACGATGGGTACAGCACAAGTACTGGTACCGTTCTCGTAGAACCGGCAATACAAGAAACTAGGAGTTCTATTTGGCCCAATAGAAGCTACAAAAGTTGTCCTGGTTGCCTGAACAGTGACACCGTTCCACGGTACGCATTTTTTGCGCGTTTTTAGGTATAGCCTAATAAAATTAGGGTGAATATGCCAGTAACCGGACACTTAACTTTTTTTTGTGTTTCTACTCTTCCATGAGACGTTCCTCTAGTGATATTATAAAAACCATTGTTTAATAATATAAGGTTAAGCAGTCCGATACATTTTTGACACTTCTCGGCTTCATGCTTCCCTATCTGATTGACAGTGCTACTTCTTTTCAAAATCATATGAAAATGGTAGTAAAAACCAATATTCTTGATACGAACAAAATTACAGCAACACTGAAAGCTTTTGAAGTATGTTTTATTTTTATTTTGAAAAATTAATTGTCTATTTGGTAAGATTTTTATTTAAATTTATTATTTTAACTAAATAATAGCAATTTTTCCTGTTCTGCAGCCTTTTGTCAGCATACAAATACGTTACCATCGTTTGAAGCTGAATTTAAATCAAGGAAAAACCTTGTAAGCATTCTTACAAGAAGTTCACATTTCACCAAAATGCAGCTCGAATGAGCTTGAAGCCCATAATCCCCAATCCGTAGATCCTCGAGCTGTTGACCCAGGGTTCTTGGATGAGGACCACATCCATGTCGCATTTAGAAAGGCGAGGATACTTTAGATTTGTGAAGATTTATCTGAAGCACCACCAACATGAGAGCGCTCAGACTTCCCTGACGTACCCATATCGTCGAGGTCTGTCCCATCCCGGAGGATGTCTCTCAACGACGAGTTGGCGTAACGGGAGCCCTGCTGACTGAAGCATCAGAGATAATGCGCTCAGGATTGGTTGCCCCCGTCCAGCAAGCTGTCTTCCATCTCCGAGCTGTTCACGTCACTTTGCGAAAGTGCTGTTGCAAATAACATGCTTTTTGTTGTTGTTGTAACTGATTGGACCTTATCAGTGTGGCTTTAGACCTGGTAAGTCTACCATCGACCAGATTTTCACGATACGCCAAATCCTAGAGAAGACCCATGATAAGAGAATCGACACTCACCATCTCTTTGTCGATTTTAAAGCCGCTTTTGACAGCGTAAAAAGGAGTTGCCTGTATGCCGCCATGTCTGAATTTGACTTCCCTGCAAAGCTTATACGGCTTTGTCAAATGACGTTGAGCAATACCAACAGCTCCGTCAGAATCGGGAAGGACCTCTCTGAGCCATTTGAAACCAAACGAGGCTTCAGACAGGGCGACTCCCTTTCGTGCGATTTCTTCAATCTGATGCTGGAGAAGATAATTCGAGCAGCAGAGCTAAACCGCAATGGTACAATCTTTTACAAGAGCGTGCAATTGCTGGCGTATGCCGATGATATTGATATCATTGGCCTTAACAACCGCGCCGTAAGCGCTGCCTTCTCTGGACTGGATAAGGAAGCGAAAAAAGTGGGTCTTGCCGTGAACGAGGACAAGACGAAGTATTTGCTGTCATCAAAGAAAGAATCGGCGCACCTGCGCCTTGGCAGCCATGTCACTGTTGATAGTTACAAATTTAAAACTGTGAGGGACTTCGTCTATTTGGGAACCAGTATCAACACCGAAAATAATATCAGTCTAGAAATCCAGCGGAGAATCACTCTTGCCAACAAGTGCTACTTTGGACTGAGTAGGCAATTGAGAAGTAAAGTCCTCTCTCGAAGAACAAAGATCACGCTCTATAAGTCTCTCATCATACCTGTTGTTGTTGTTGTTGTAACGATGTGTAGTCCTGCCCAACGCGTATTTTTCCTTAACCTAATTGTCATCAATATCTTCTAACGGGAGTCCAAGGAAACTAGCAGTTTCAATAGGATTGGACCAAAGAGAGATGGGTGTTAGAAGAGTGGGCTCAAATGAGCAAGAAAATAAGTGATTGGTATTGTGGGGGGATGAGCCGCATGCCGGACATACATTCGGCACATCAGGGTTCAGTCTAGATATGTAGGAGTTTAACCTACTACAATATCCAGAGCGTAATTGAGCCAGAGTGACCCTTGTCTCTCGTACATAGATTTCTAATTCCATGCCAACCTGCGCCGTCCACGTCGTGAATAAGGTCGCCGAAGACTTTGTTGGCGACAATGTCAAGGTTCGGGCAGTAAAGAACTCGACTAGAGAGGGGAGATAACCATTTATTTTGGAGCACAGCTCATCAACGGAAGTACCAGTTGCCAATATCGTGCAATCGTCTGCGTAAGAAACAATCGTAACTTCTTCTGGTGGAGGAGGAAGCTTCGAAATATAGAAGTTAAACAATAACGGGGAGAGGACACCACCCTGTGGTACCCCTTGTTTTATCTTCCTGGCTTTCGATTTTTGGTTTCTAAATACAACAGACGACCGACGACCACTGAGATAATTGGCGGTCCAACGCTTTAGACAGGGGGGGAGTGACGAGTCTTCCAAATCAGCTACAAGTTGCCCATGATTTACTGTGTCAAAAGCTTGACTCAAATCAAGTGCAACTAGAACCGTCCTGTCATTAGGCCTATTTTGATTAAGACCGTCAGTTATCTGAGTGTTTATGACATTTAGAGCAGATGTTGTGCTCCTACCCTTCCTGAAGCCATGTTGGTGCTCGGCTAACATCAAGTGTGATGTGTAGAGCGGGAGTAGGACCGCCTCAAGTGTCTTTACTACTGGCGAGAGGAGTGATATCGGGCGATATGACTCCCCAACGTTAGCTGGCTTGCCAGGCTTTAGTAGTGGGATCACAGTTGCCTGCTTCCATTTGTCGGGTATGACAGCTGTGATCAGAGACAAATTGAAGACGGCCGTTAAATATTTGACTCCCGCTAGGCCGATGTGTTTTAGATGCACCATGGCTATGCCATCAGGGCCGATGGCTTTGGAGTTTTTGGCCTTCCGGATGGCCTCTTGAACCTCTGTAGCGGTGATGGGAACGGGGGCATAGTTTTTGTGTTTATGCGCACGCCTGAAGATTCCACGTCTAGCCCTGTCTTGCGCAGGGTGTGGGACATATTGTCGACAAAAAGCCTGTGCACATTTCCTGGGGTCATTTATTGTCTTGTCACCAAAGGTAATGTCGACATTTTTTGGTGGACCCGAAGGATTCGACAAGGACTTGACGGTGGACCAAAATTTCCCAACACCGGTAGAGAGGTTACAAGACCTGAGGTGCTCCTCCCATTTGGTTTGTTTGTGTTCGTTAACCAGCCTTCTGATTTCCACGTTGAGATCACCGATCTGTGGGTCAGATGGATCGATGTTGCGTATGAGGTCACGTTCGTTGGCCAAGGCTGCGGCCTCAGCTGGGAAGTTAGGCCTGATATCTTTTATCCTACCAGCTGGTATGAAACGGGCTGTAGCCTTTTTAATGACCTCACGTATGTTGCGCTCGCCAACGTGTACGTCAGTGGGAATGGGAAGATCACCAAAGGAGCTCTCCGTGAATTCCAAAAAGCCGACCCAATTGGCCTTTTTGAAATTCACGTAAGTACGTTTCTCCGACGTGATAAAATCCGTGGCACGATCGACAGACAGGATGATAGGCAGGTGGTCGGATGACAGGGCCACCATAGGTTGCCAGTTGATGCTGTTAATTAACCCCGGGCTAACAATAGTTAGGTCCGGGGAGCTACTGCAGTTAACAGCCATCCTAGTTGAGGAGTCTCCGTTCACAGTACAGAAAGAGGAGTTATCAATTTGCTCGGCTAATTCCCGTCCTCTGCCGTCCACCGAAAGGTGTGAATGCCACATATCATGATGGGCATTAAAATCGCCCATGATGATACGGTTATCGCCACAAAGAAACGCCCTAAGGTCAGGACGATAACTTCTGGGGCAGCAGGTGACGGGAGGAATGTATATATTGATTAGCTCGAGATCAACGCCACCAGCTTGTATAACTATACCTTGACACTCTAAAGGTAAGTCACTTTGGTCAGTGTTGATATCAAATTCCCTATACTGCACCGTATGGTGTACAAGGAACGCGAGACCACCTCCGCCGTCTGTACGATCATGCCGGAGTACGTGGTAGCCTCCACTCGCTCGGAGATTCGAGTGGGGGCCAAGTTTTGTCTCCTGGATTGCAGCAATTTTGATTTTATGTAGCTGCATAAATGTGGTTATCTCCGCTATCTTGCCGGTCAAGCCGTTGCAGTTAAATTGCAACAATTTAAATTGCGAAGGAGAGGCAATGGCCACTCTGGGAGTTAAAGACTGATGTGTTCGCCTAGATGGTGGTAGGTTATGTCGCGATATTGATCTCCGTTGCAGTCCTGAAGCCGGCGGAATTCGTTCACTATTAGATGAGTGTACTTCCGTCGGCGTTGAGGGCTGCACAACTCGACAGCAAGGCGCGACAAACACATCAGTCCAAAGATTTCTGTTTGCGAGCCCAGAACATATGCGTAGGTGACACAGGCCTAGGCAGGAGTTGCACTTGACCGATGCCACAGACGCATATATCCTGTGCCGACATACAGTGCACGAAGAGTGAGGGACCAGAAGTTGATGGACTTGACTTTCATTCGTGCTAGTGCCGGAAGAAGTTATTAAAGAGTTTAGAGACGGGGGCTGAAGCTCAGTAGTGCTACAAGCATCAACCGATGTGCTACGAAGAAAGTAGCCATGAGTGGGTGCTTGTGCTGTTGATGCACTAGGAAGTAAGCTACAGCCGGGAACACATATATTCTGCTGGGCAATATAATTATTGCAGGTCGTGGAGACTTGATTATTATTAGAGGGCGATAAAGCAACATATGAGCGTCGCTTGCCTCGGGACGTCCTACGACGTGAACAGCAGGGCGCCACAAAATTTTTATAGAAACTAGTGGGCCGATGTGCTTTCGGATCTAGTCCGGAGCAACTTGATTTGTGCAACCAACCTTTGCATGATGCACACTGTACAGGGTCACCCCGAGTGTATTGCTCTATATGCTTTTAGCGTCGGACTCCTGCGCTTCCTCTTGCAGGTCTTCGATATCCGAGTCCCATGTTGCAGCGGAGATGGCAGCGTGCTCTGCATAGCCACGGTTTACGTGGATAACGATCTGACCTACACTCTAACTTTTAAGGGGCTCGAGTGCCTGTTGTTGTTGTTGTAGCGAGGTGTAGCCCTGCCTAAATGCCAGACAGGGTCACCCCGAGTGTATTGCTCTTGGCCGGGTCGATATAAGAAAACGGCCCGGGTCGTTTCGGCACGATGGGTACAGCACAAGTAGTGGTACCGTTCTCGTAGAACCGGCAATACAAGAAACTAGCCGTGAAGGCTATGTAGGTCATTTAGCGTTACCCAGGGTGCACCAACTGGGAGGCGACCTACTTTTACATGCCTCCTTATTCATGGTGAAGACCACTTGTCTATCAGGCCCTACCGCATCCCCGACAAGAGTGACACTTCAATCCTGCGTCGGAAGGGACGGATTCATTACCCGCAGCATCGTGAGAATTCTCTCAGGCTCTGCAGGGATGGCAAGAATCCATTCCCTTGCCCTTGGCCAAGCCGGAATGCCATTTGTAGACTTCACCCAGTCTTGCAGCTGTTGCCTTGTACAGTGCAACAGTTCATGCGTCGTCACACGCGACTATTTTAATCTGTCCCTGGTGCCAACCGTCATCCGTGACCGGAGTTTTCAAATAAACGTCAATAAGAGCGTTAGCGAGTTCTTTCCGGATGTGTCGCCACTGGTCTTTGGGGATGGCCAAAAGGTCGTTGCCTCGGTCAAGAATGCCTATAAGGATCCTGTCCTTAGTTACTTTGGCAAAGCTTGGTTTGCCCACTCCGGGGTGAGGTTTTAACGCCACGTCCGATCTCTTGCGTTTGAAAGGGTTTCCGTTTATACTCTTTGGCACATAAGTGGTTTGGAAATCCGGTATCAGAGATTGCACCAATTCCACCGACTTCCTGGAACCCGGCGACAGCGTTTCCTGCGAGACTTCCTCATATTTCTTCAGGGTCCTTGCGGCCAATCGTTTTTCCAAGTACGCAGAGCGGAGGGAAGATGTCTCCTGGGAGTCCGGACCCGTAGTTGCCATCGCGGTCGCTTCCTTTGCTGAAAGCTCAGGTGCAGCTTTTTTCTCCTTTGGATCTCCGAGGCCAGTTCGCGAGACCGCTGCCACAGACGTTAAGAGATTGGTTTTCATACCGGCGATTGATGAAAGTTATTAAAAAAGGATCCAATTATAAACATTGCCGTTTTATAAGCTTATTTCGTCTGCTACCCACAAAAAGGGCATGCTTTTTACAGTTAAATTTAAAATTAATTTAATTTTCGTAATGATTCTAAAAAATAAACGTTGAAAAGACAGATTTCCGGGAAAAAAATCCTGAAATTTTGCGAACGACGTTCCTTCCTTTTCTACTACAATTTTCCCAAAGGGGGATTTTTTTTACCCTTTTTTGCATCCTTCGTAAATGCAACTCTAATAAGGAAGCTTTGCCTTGGCAAATGTCAAAATCTGCTTAACCTTATATAATTTAACAATGATAAAAACATCATTTTGTAAGTGACAATTGACTAATTCTGAATCTGATAAAATCAACTATTTACCGGACACTTACTATCCATAATAAAAATAATTGTTTTATAACGTAAGTTTTATTTTAATTCAATATTTAAATAAAATAAATTAGTAAAACCAAACTGAAGGAAAGTTTGACGTCGGGAAGCTGCGCACGACACAGACAGCTGATAATTTCTTCACTCGACTCTTACACCTGCTATCGGAGGACAATCCTCCAACTAACGATGTAACCGAGCAATGGAAGCATATCTCTCACTTATAACGTACCGCCGCGAAGGGCACTATAGGGTTTCAGTGCCAGAACAACTGGTGCGATGAGGAATGCAGCACTGCCTCGGACAAAAAGGACGCTGCATACAGGGAGACGTTGCGAACGGGCCCAACCCGCAGTGTATGGTAACGCTATTCAGAAAAAAGAAACGTGATGCCGAAAGGTGTGAGTGTAAGATGCTGGAATAATGCCCGAAAATTCTATGAAAAGATCCGGCGGATGGCGGAATAATGGCGACCTAACAACCGACGTACAGAGTATACTTAAATTATGGAGGGAGCACTTCTCCTCACTGCTAAATTGCTAGGGAGACGTCGAACCCGATACCCCAATCCCTGATGATGGAAAAGTCGTCCCACCACCTGACTATGATGAAGTCAGAGTAGCTATATCCCGGCTTAAAGATAACAAAGTGTCTGGAAGAGACGGACTTCCCGCTGATGTGTTCAAACACGGAGGCGAAGAGCTGGTAAAAAGCATGCATCAGCTCTTATGCAGAATATGGTCAGACGAGTGAATGCCTCCGGATTGGAATTTAAGTCTGCTATGCCCAATCCCCAAGAAAGGCGATCCCGCTAACGGCATCAACTATCATATTATGTTCTTTCTAGCGTATTGTGTGAAAGACTGAAGCCCAGCGTAGACAAGCTGATTGGACCTTTACAGTGTGGCTTTGTTAAGTCAACCATTGACCAGATCTTCACGATCCGCCAAATCGAGAAGACCCACGATAAAAGAATCGACACACACCATCTCTTTGTCGATTTCAAAGCCGCTTTTGACAGTGCAAAAAGAAGTTGCCTGTATGCCGCCATGTGTGAATTTGACTTCCCTGCACAGCTTACCTATACGGCTTTGTCGAATGACTTTGAGCAATACCAATAGCTCTGTTAGAATCGGGAAGGACCTCAAGTGAAAAAATTTTCCGAAACCGTTCCATTTAAACGATCAAGGATTGTTGACTTTGGGATGTCATGGGCCGTTGCTGCTTTGCGAATACTCATATTTTTTGTCCGAGACCTGTCTTCTCCTCTTTTCAGTAGATTCTTTCGATTTTTGTTGACTCATTCTACAATTAATTAAAAAAAATATAAAACTTTCAATATCTGCTAAAGTAACATAACAGCCGTCCGGATACTAGAAAAGTGGGATATTAAGTGATTTCTAGTAACCGGACACTTTGTCCGGATATTGGAAAACACTCATATTTTCATTCCAGTATCCGGACAGGTGCATTTAAACAAAAATATAAACATGATCACCGATTTTTGAGTTATTTTGCTAAATTTTATCAATTATTAGCAACATAAAAGTCATTTGCACCACTTTTGTCTTAAAATTATTAATAACAAGTAAGGAAAGCTGTCTTCGGCTGTGCCGAAGGCTAAATACCTTTCATGAATAAGCGTCACGATTTTCACTGTTTGATCCCCAGTACAGCCTATGTGAATTTAACTTTAGCTCATACCGAAATTATCGGAGCTATCGATTATATGGGGACGATGTGTTATATTGGTCCAATCTCATTGATTTTTAACATCGACATTCCACATTCTAAAATAGCAACATTTACGAAATTTCACATTCCTACCGATATAATTACAGGAGTTATCTACCAAAATCCGTTTATCGGAACAATCGCTTGTATGGGGGCTATGTGAAATATTTATGCCATCTCAATGATTTTCAACATCGATATTTCGCATATAAAAATAGCGATACTTCCAAAATTTCACGTTCCTACCTATATAATTACAGCAGTTATCTACCAAAATCCGTTTATCGGAACAATCGAATGTATGGGGGCTATGTGAAATATTTATCCAATCTCTATGAGTTTCAACATCTATATATCACATATAAAAATAGCGATGCTTCCAAAATTTCGCGTTCCTATGTGTTTAATTACAGGACTTATAGCCCAAAATCCGCTTATCGGAATAATCGATTGTATGGGAGCTATGTGAAATATTTATGCCATCTCAATGATTTTCAACATCGATATTTCGCATATAAAAATAGCGATACTTCCAAAATTTCACGTTCCTACCTATATAATTACAGCAGTTATCTACCAAAATCCGTTTATCGGAACAATCGAATGTATGGGGGCTATGTGAAATATTTATCCAATCTCTATGATTTTCAACATCGATATTTCACATATAAAAATAGCAATACGTCCAAAATTTCACGTTCCTACGTGTTTAATTACAGGAGTTATAGCCCAAAATCCGTTTATCGGAATAATCGATTGTATGGGAGCTATGTGAAATATTTATCCCATCTCTATGAGTTTCAACATCTATATATCACATATAAAAATAGCAACACTTACAAAATTTCACGTTCCTACGTGTTTAATTACAGGAGTTATAGCCCAAAATCCGTTTATCGGAATAATCGATTGTATGGGAGCTATGTGAAATATTTATCCCATCTCTATGATTTTCAGCATCGATATTTCACATATAAAAATAGCAACACTTATAAAATGTCACGTTCCTTCGTGTTTAATTACAGGAGTTATAGCCCAAAATCCGTTTATCGGAATAATCGGTTGTATGGGAGCTATATGTTATATTGGTCCGATCTTGCTGGTTCCGACAAATGATTCCTATATTGGAAAATGGTGGCCGCATACCAAATTTCAGCCAAATATCTCAAAAACTGAGGGACTAGTTTGCGTTCAAACAGACAGACAGACAGACGGACATGGCTAAATCAACTCATCTCGTCATCCTGATCATTTCGGTATACTTATTGATGGGTCTATCTCTTCTTCTTCTCATATTTACAAACATCGGACCAAAGTTATAATACCATTTCATGTTCATGAAAGGTATAAAAACTTACCTGACAAAATAAAGTGTCACTAGTAAAAAAATAGCAAAACCGTACGTCTTCACACATCACTTCAAACGCGCAGACTAAAAGAGAAACAGCAAAGATGTTTCTGAGAAAAACGCTAAAAGTAAAATTGCAAAACCGTTATAAATGAATGGCTGCTTCCATTGTTGTTTTTGAATTTTCGATTAAGTCAACGATTTGCTTATTTCAAACCTTTAAAGTCAAAAGTGTCCGGTTATTGGGGGGTGTCCGGTTACTGGCATAACTACCCTACAACAACCACATGAAAACTTGTGCTTCCGGATTC
Organism: Campiglossa producta; assembly: GCA_964058755.1. NCBI lineage: Eukaryota > Metazoa > Arthropoda > Insecta > Diptera > Tephritidae > Campiglossa > Campiglossa producta. The sequence continues at coordinate 73,339,513 of CAXKVI010000001.1, forward strand.
CTGATCCTGAGCCCAAACCCCATCTTTTGAGCCCCTCCCATAATTTAAGCAGTTGACAGCTAAACTAGGCAATTACCCAATTTATTACAATTTCGTTTCAATTATTGCCGGTTCTGCGAGAACGGTATATGTGGGCTCCGAAGAGCAAGAAAATAAGATGACGCTCCTCTTCAGAAATGCCTGGGGGGTTACTCTGTATTGCGATTCGAAAGAAATTTCTTTCGCATTTCGAAAAAAATGTATGTGATTTGACAGCTTGCTAATAGCAATTGCTTTCGCATCGCAATACAGAGTGACCCCCCTGGTGTTGCGGCATGTAAGACATTGTTTAGCGGACAGAGTGCAGAGTAATGGCCAACTGACGTTGTATGGATATGCCCCAAGGCCTGTTTATGCAGCTGTAGATCAAACGGCGTTGTTATATAATGTCGGATCTCATCAAAATGTTTACGTAAATGCGACCTTATGGTCCTAGGAGGCGGAATGAGTTCAAGCAGTTGGCTAGTGGGATGCTGTGGTTTACAGCAATTCAGTAGGTACTGCTTGTTTAGCATTTCATTATGCTCCCTAACTGGAAGCATTTCCACCTCATTGTGTATATGTATATGAGATATATATATATGTATATGAGATACAGGCCGATACAACAACGTTTCTTTGTCATTACCCCAAGTACTGCCGGCTAGTGACTTGAGGATTTTGTTGCGGCTCTGTAATTTTGAGACAATTGCAGCTGAATGGGCAGCAAAAGTATGCATGGTGTCGAAAGTCACTCCTAAGATTTTTGGGTGAGCGACAGTAGGTATTTTATGATCACCTACATAAATTTCTAATTCCATGCAACCTGCGCTGTCCACGTCGTCTATAAGGTCGCCGAAGACTTTGTTGGCGACAATGTCAGGCTTCGGGCGGTGAAGAACTCGACTAGAGAGGGGAGATAGCCATTTTTTTTGAGCACAGCTCATCAACGGAAATACCAGTTGCCAATAACGTGCAATCGTCTGCGTAAGAAACAATCGTAACTTCTTCTGGTGGAGGAGGAAGCTTCGAAATATAGAAGTTAAACAATAACGGGGAAAGGACACCACCCTGTGGTACCCTTGTTTGATCTTCCTGGCTTTAGATTTTTTGTTTCTGAATACAACAGACGACCGACGACCACTGAGATAATTGGCGGTCCAGCGCTTGAGACAGGAGGGGAGTGAGGAGTCTTCCAAATCGGATACAATCTGATCCCATGATTTACTCAAATCGAGTGCAACTAGAACCGTCCGCTTGCTAATAGCAATTGCTTTCGCATCGCAATACAGAGTGACCCCCTGGTGTTGCGGCATGTAAGACATTGTTTAGCGGACAGAGCGCAGAGTAATGGCCAACAGACGTTGTATGGATATGCCCCAAGGCCTGTTTATGCACCTGTAGATCAAACGGCGTTGTTATATAGTGTCGGATCTCATCAAAATGTTTACGTAAATGCGACCTTATGGTCCTAGGAGGCGGAATGAGTTGAAGCAGTTGTCTACTGGGATGCTGTGGTTTACAGCAATTCAGTAGGTACTGCTTGTTTAGCATTTCATTATGCTCCCTAACTGGAAGTATTTCCACCTCATTGTGTATATGAGATATGGGTGACATAAGGACGCACCCCGTAGCGGTTCTGAGCGCGTGTTTCGACAGGCCTGAAGCTGATTCCAGTGAACGTCTGCAAGCCCCGGCGACGTTTCACGTATTGCCGGTTCTGCGAGAACGGTATTTGTACCTGTACAATACCCTTCGTGCCGAAACGACCCGGGTTGTTTTTTTTATAATGACTCGGCCAAGAGCAATACATTTCGAAGTGACCCTGTCTAACGCGTCACGATTCCCTCACCTATTGTCATCCCCGGAACAGCCCCTTGCAGCACGGCTGCTCCTTATTCTCTTGATCCGGGCTGGCATTAAGCCAAATCCTGGCCCAAGAGAATGGTTCTGCTGCGTTTGTCGGAAGAAAATATATACAAGACGATCACACTCAGTACAGTGTGCATCATGCAAAGGTTGGTTGCACAAATCTAGTTGCTCCGGACTAGATCCAAAAACACATCGGCCCATTAGTTTCTATAAAAATTTTGTGGCGCCCTGCTGTTCACGTCCTAGGACGTCCCGAGGCAAGCGACGCTCATATGTTGCTTTATCGCCCTCTAATAATAATCAAGTCTCCACGACCTGCAATAATTATATTGCCCAGCAGAATATATGTGTTCCCGGCTGTAGCTTACTTTCTAGTGCATCAACAGCACAAGCACCCACTCATGGCTACTTTCTTCGTAGCACATCAGTTGATGCTTGTAGCACTACTGAGCTTCAGCCCCCGTCTCTAAACTCTTTAATAACTTCTTCCGGCACTAGCACGAATGAAAGTCAAGTCCATCAACTTCTGGTCCCTCACTCTTCGTGCACTGTATATCGGCACAGGATATATGCGTCTGTGGCATCGGTCAAGTGCAACTCCTCCCTAGGCCTGTGTCACCTACGCATATGTTCTGGGCTCGCAAACAGAAATCTCTGGACTGATGTGTTTGTCGCGCCTTGCTGTCGAGTTGTGCAGCCCTCAACGCCGACGGATGTACACTCATCTAATAGTGAACGAATTCCGCCGGCTTCAGGACTGCAACGGAGATCAATATCGCGACATAACCTACCATCATCTAGGCGAACACATCAGTCTTTAACTCCCAGAGTGGCCATTGCCTCTCCTTCGCAATTTAAATTGTTGCAATTTAACTGCAACGGCTTGACCGGCAGGATAGCGGAGATAACCACATTTATGCAGCTACATAAAATCAAAATTGCTGCAATCCAGGAGACAAAACTTGGCCCCCACTCGAATCTCCGAGCGAGTGGAGGCTACCACGTACTCCGGCATGATCGTACGGACGGCGGAGGTGGTCTCGCGTTCCTTGTACACCATACGGGGCAGTATAGGGAATTTGATATCAACACTGACCAAAGTGACTTACCTTTAGAGTGTCAAGGTATAGTTATACAAGCTGGTGGCGTTGATCTCGAGCTAATCAATATATACATTCCTCCCGTCACCTGCTGCCCCAGAAGTTATCGTCCTGACCTTAGGGCGTTTCTTTGTGGCGATAACCGTATCATCATGGGCGATTTTAATGCCCATCATGATATGTGGCATTCACACCTTTCTGTGGACGGCAGAGGACGGGAATTAGCCGAGCAAATTGATAACTCCTCTTTCTGTACTGTGAACGGAGACTCCTCAACTAGGATGGCTGTTAACTGCAGTAGCTCCCCGGACCTAACTATTGTTAGCCCGGGGTTAATTAACAGCATCAACTGGCAACCTATGGTGGCCCTGTCATCCGACCACCTGCCTATCATCCTGTCTGTCGTGCCACGGATTTTATCACGTCGGAGAAAAGAACTTACGTGAATTTCAAAAAGGCCAATTGGGTCGGCTTTTTGGAATTCACGGAGAGCTCCTTTGGTGATCTTACCATTCCCACTGACGTACACGTTGGCGAGCGTAACATACGTGAGGTCATTAAAAAGGCTACAGCCCGTTTTATACCAGCTGGTAGGATAAAAGATATTAGGCCTAACTTCCCAGCTGAGGCCGCAGCCTTGGCCAACGAACGTGACCTCATACGCAACATCGATCCATCTGACCCACAGATCGGTGATCTCAACGTGGAAATCAGAAGGCTGGTTAACGAACACAAACAAACCAAATGGGAGGAGCACCTCAGGTCTTGTAACCTCTCTACCGGTGTTGGGAAATTATGGTCCACCGTCAAGTCCTTGTCGAATCCTTCGGGTCCACCAAAAAATGTCGACATTACCTTTGGTGACAAGACAATAAATGACCCCAGGAAATGTGCACAGGCTTTTTGTCGACAATATGTCCCACACCCTGCGCAAGACAGGGCTAGACGTGGAATCTTCAGGCGTGCGCATAAACACAAAAACTATGCCCCCGTTCCCATCACCGCTACAGAGGTTCAAGAGGCCATCCGGAAGGCCAAAAACTCCAAAGCCATCGGCCCTGATGGCATAGCCATGGTGCATCTAAAACACATCGGCCTAGCGGGAGTCAAATATTTAACGGCCGTCTTCAATTTGTCTCTGATCACAGCTGTCATACCCGACAAATGGAAGCAGGCAACTGTGATCCCACTACTAAAGCCTGGCAAGCCAGCTAACGTTGGGGAGTCATATCGCCCGATATCACTCCTCTCGCCAGTAGTAAAGACACTTGAGGCGGTCCTACTCCCGCTCTACACATCACACTTGATGTTAGCCGAGCACCAACATGGCTTCAGGAAAGGTAGGAGCACAACATCTGCTCTAAATGGCATAAACACTCAGATAACTGACGGTCTTAATCAAAATAGGCCTAATGACAGGACGGTTCTAGTTGCACTTGATTTGAGTCAAGCTTTTGACACAGTAAATCATGGGCAACTTGTAGCTGATTTGGAAGACTCGTCACTCCCCCCCCTGTCTAAAGCGTTGGACCGCCATTATCTCAGTGTTCGTCGGGCGTCTGTTGTATTTAGAAACAAAAAATTTAAAGCCAGGAAGATAAAACAAGGGGTACCACAGCGTGGTGTCCTCTCCCCGTTATTGTTTAACTTCTATATTTCGAAGCTTCCTCCTCCACCAGAAGAAGTTACGATTGTTTCTTACGCAGACGATTGCACGATATTGGCAACTGGTACTTCCGTTGATGAGCTGTGCTCCAAAATAAATGGTTATCTCCCCTCTCTAGTCGAGTTCTTCACTGCCCGAACCTTGACATTGTCGCCAACAAAGTCTTCGGCGACCTTATTCACGACGTGGACGGCACAGGTTGGCATGGAATTAGAAATCTATGTAGGTGATCATAAAATACCTACTGTCGCTCACCCAAAAATTTTAGGAGTGACTTTTGACACCATGCACACTTTCGCTGCCCATTCAGCTGCAATTGTCTCAAAATTACAGAGCCGCAACAAAATCCTCAAGTCACTAGCCGGCAGTACTTGGGGTAAAGACAAAGAAACGTTGTTGGTAACGTACAAGGCAATTGGTCGGCCGATCCTGAACTATGCGTCGCCGATATGGTCGCCGGGGCTTGCAGACGTTCACTGGAATCAGCTTCAGGCCTGTCAAAACACCGCGCTCAGAACCGCTACGGGGTGCGTCCTTATGTCACCTATATCTCATATACATAATGAGGTGGAAATGCTTCCAGTTAGGGAGCATAATGAAATGCTAAACAAGCAGTACCTACTGAACTGCTGTAAACCACAGCATCCCGGTAGACAACTGCTTAACTCATTCCGCCTCCTAGGACCATAAGGTCGCATCTACGTAAACATTTTGATGAGATCCGTCACTATATAACAACGCCGTTTGATCTACAGGTGCACAAACAGGCTTTGGGGCATATCCATACAACGTCTGTTGGCCATTACTCTGCGCTCTGTCCGCTAAACAATGTCTTACATGCCGCAACACCTGGCATTTCTGAAGAGGAGCGTCATCTTCCTCGAGAGACAAGGGTCACTCTGGCTCAATTATGCTCTGGATATTGTAGTAGGTTAAACTCCTACATATCTAGACTGAACCCTGATGTGCCGAATGTATGTCCGGCATGCGGCTCGTCCCCCCACAATACCAATCACTTATTTTCTTGCTCATTTGAGCCCACTCTTCTAACACCCATCTCTCTTTGGTCCAATCCTATTGAAACTGCTAGTTTCCTTGGACTCCCGTTAGAAGATATTGATGACAATTAGGTTAAGGAAAAATACGCGTTGGGCAGGACTACACATCGTTACAACAACAACAACCAAATCGGCGACGCATAGTTCAGGATCGGCCGACCAATTGCCTTGAACGTTACCAACAACGTTTCTTTGTCTTTACCCCAAGTACTGCCGGCTAGTGACTTGAGGATTTTGTTGCGGCTCTGTAATTTTGAGACAATTGAAGCTGAATGGGCAGCGAAAGTGTGCATGGTGTCGAAAGTCACTCCTAAGATTTTTGGGTGAGCGACAGTAGGTATTTTATGATCACCTACATAAATTTCTAATTCCATGCTAACCTGCGTTGTCCACGTCGTGAATAAGGTCGCCGAAGACTTTGTTGGCGACAATGTCACGCTTCGGGGGGTGAAGAACTCGACTAGAGAGGGGAGATAGCCATTTATTTTTGAGCACAGCTCATCAACGGAAGTACCAGTTGCCAATATCGTGCAATCGTCTGCTTAAGAAACAATCGTAACTTCTTCTGGTGGAGGAGGAAGCTTCGAAATATAGAAGTTAAACAATAACGGGGAAAAGGACACCACCCTGTCGTACCCCTTGTTTGATCTTCCTGGCTTTCGATTTTTTGTTTCTGAATACAACAGACTAAAATTTCTCATGCCACTTGAATTGGTTATCTGACAATCAATTTGTACATAAAGCGATAGCCCAGTGGGAAGCGTCGGGGATAGTGGTCGAGCGGTTAATGGTTCAAGTACAGCTATCGGCCACATTTTTTTTTTTTATTTTTTGTCATTGAAAATTGTTTTTATTTTTTCAATATATAAATATTTCTTATCTTGACTTTTTTAAAATTTTTATGTTTGTGATCTCTATTTTCGAGAAAAAAAATTGCTGAATATTTTTAGTTGACGGAAAGCATATGCATACATACCACCCATTATAGAAATGCGATAACCGCTTATTCAATTTGGGTATTTTTGTCTAATTTTTGATGATATAAGATCGAAGTTGCGAAATTTTTTCAAACACAGTAGTCTATTTATCGGACTTCGGTAGATTACTTCTATAAATTTTAGTGATTTCTACCGTTTGAGACAAAGTTGCTGATAGACTCCCTATTTAAAATATAAAAATCGACAACATATTTAATATGTACTTAAATTTTGAACTAAATCAAGTGGTTAGCGGTCGTCTTAAATTTTACTGAAGGCAACAACTGATTTCTATTCATATGTACATATGTATTAACTTTTAAAAGGACAGATTTGCAACCCAAGCCCCAAACAAGTCTAGACCAAATTGAATAGAAAAATTAATATATATTTTTTCTTTAAATCAAATAAAAAATCCATATAAAGTATCTTAAATATTGCTAAGTTATGGTTAAAGAAAAAAGCTAGAAAATCCTCAAACTTTTTTTGACCTAACCAGAATTTGTAATTTACCCCCTCTAAAAAGATTGAAAAACACGCCTGTATAATAAATTTCTATAAAAAGAACTCATTTTCTGCAAAATGAACCTTTCAATCTTTCACTCAACAAGCTCCTCCTTTTATTAGAGAAACTATTTTCATTCTCTCGCTCATTGCCCATACAGCTTGAATTGGTGATTTGACAATAAATTCGTAGATAAAGCAGTAGAGTAGTGGTTAGCGCATCGGATAGCGAGCGAACTGTTGTAGGTTCGAGAAAAGCTCCGGGCTACAATTTTTTTTTTCATTGAAAATATTTTTTTCTTTTTTAAAACATCTTTAGGTATATGAGTATTTCTAATCTTGATTTTTTATAAGCTCATTAAAATTTCATAAGACATATTTTTATATTTGTGATACTTTTTTCGGAAAAAAACTTACTGCGAATATTTTCATAAATATACATACATACCACCCATTATAGAAATGGGATAACCGGTTATACAATTTGGGTTTTTTGGTAAGTTTTTCCGAAAATTAAATATTTTTTATCCTTACCCTCATATTCATAAAAATTAAAATTGGTTTATAAAGCTTTTTAATATGACATTTTCATAAAAATTTTGAATAATATGAGCTTAAAAACCTTTTATATATTTTCATGAATAAGGGGGATATTGTTCTGTTTATTAGATTATTTCTATAAATTTTGAAATATAAAAATCGATAATTTTTCACAGGTCCTTAAATTTTGTACTAAGCGAAGTGGTTAGAGGTCAACTAAAATATTACTAAAGACAACAACTCATTTCTATTCATCCAGATTTACAACCCGAACACCAAACAAGTCTAGACGTTCCTTATTTTGGCGGCGATAGGTTGGCGAAATCAGTTGAAATTTTGCCTGAATTAGTAGCTAATATTTTGCTAATTAATTGCCAAAAGAAAAAATTTATAGCTCTTCAATTTTTTTTTTATGACATTTTTCGCCAAAATAAGACTGAAGTTAGCGAAACGATCAGCGAAAAATTATCGGATCAAGTTGAAATTTTGCATGAATTAGTAGCTAATTTATTGCTAATTAATTGCCAAAAGAAAAAATTTATAGCTCTTCAAATTTTTTTTTATGACATTTTTCGCCAAAATAAGACTGAAGTTAGCGAAACGAATAGTCGAAAAATTGTCCGATCAAGTTGAAATTTTCCTTGAATTAGTAGCTAATTTATTGCTAATTAATTGCCAAAAGAAAAAATTTATAGCTCTTCAAATTTTTTTTTATGACATTTTTCGCCAAAATAAGACTGAAGTTAGCGAAACGAATAGTCGAAAAATTGTCCGATCAAGTTGAAATTTTGCCTGAATTAGTAGCTAATTTATTGCTAATTAATTGCCAAAAGAAAAAATTTATAGCTCTTCAAATTTTTTTTTATGACATTTTTCGCCAAAATAAGACTGAAGTTAGCGAAACGAATAGTCGAAAAATTGTCCGATCAAGTTGAAATTTTGCCTGAATTAGTAGCTAATTTATTGCTAATTAATTGCCAAAAGAAAAAATTTATAGCTCTTCAAATTTTTTTTTTATGACATTTTTCGCCAAAATAAGACTGAAGTTAGCGAAACGAATAGTCGAAAAATTGTCCGATCAAGTTGAAATTTTGCCTGAATTAGTAGCTAATTTATTGCTAATTAATTGCCAAAAGAAAAAATTTATAGCTCTTCAAATTTTTTTTTATGACATTTTTCGCCAAAATAAGACTGAAGTTAGCGAAACGAATAGTCGAAAAATTGTCCGATCAAGTTGAAATTTTGCCTGAATTAGTAGCTAATTTATTGCTAATTAATTGCCAAAAGAAAAAATTTATAGCTATTCAAATTTTTTTTTATGACATTTTTCGCCAAAATAAGACTGAAGTTAGCGAAACGAATAGTCGAAAAATTGTCCGATCAAGTTGAAATTTTGCCTGAATTAGTAGCTAATTTATTGCTAATTAATTGCCAAAAGAAAAAATTTATAGCTCTTCAATTTTTTTTTTTATGACATTTTTCGCCAAAATAAGACTGAAGTTAGCGAAACGATCAGCGAAAAATTGTCGGATCAAGTTGAAATTTTGCATGAATTAGTAGCTAATTTATTGCTAATTAATTGCCAAAAGAAAAAATTTATAGCTCTTCAATTTTTTTTTTATGACATTTTTCGCCAAAATAAGACTGAAGTTAGCGAAACGATCAGCGAAAAATCGTCGGATCAAGTTGAAATTTTGCCTGAATTAGTAGCTAATTTATTGCTAATTAATTGCCAAAAGAAAATTTTTCAAATTTTTTTTTTATGACATTTTTCGCCAAAATAAGACTGAAGTTAGCGAAACGATCAGCGAAAAATTGTCGGATCAAGTTGAAATTTTGCATGAATTAGTAGCTAATTTATTGCTAATTAATTGCCAAAAGAAAAAATTTATAGCTCTTCAAATTTTTTTTTTATGACATTTTTCGCCAAAATAAGACTGAAGTTAGCGAAACGAATAGTCGAAAAATTGTCCGATCAAGTTGAAATTTTGCCTGAATTAGTAGCTAATTTATTGCTAATTAATTGCCAAAAGAAAAAATTTATAGCTCTTCAAATTTTTTTTGTATGACATTTTTCGCCAAAATAAAACTGAAGTTAGCGAAACGAATAGTCGAAAAATTGTCCGATCAAGTTGAAATTTTGCCTGAATTAGTAGCTAATTTATTGCTAATTAATTGCCAAAAGAAAAAATTTATAGCTCTTCAAATTTTTTTTTATGACATTTTTCGCCAAAATAAGACTGAAGTTAGCGAAACGAATAGTCGAAAAATTGTCCGATCAAGTTGAAATTTTGCCTGAATTAGTAGCTAATTTATTGCTAATTAATTGCCAAAAGAAAAAATTTATAGCTCTTAAAATTTTTTTTATGACATTTTTCGCCAAAATAAGACTGAAGTTAGCGAAACGAATAGTCGAAAAATTGTCCGATCAAGTTGAAATTTTGCCTGAATTAGTAGCTAATTTATTGCTAATTAATTGCCAAAAGAAAAAATTTATAGCTCTTCAAATTTTTTTTTATGACATTTTTCGCCAAAATAAGACTGATGTTAGCGAAACGATCAGCGAAAAATTGTCGGATCAAGTTGAAATTTTGCATGAATTAGTAGCTAATTTATTGCTAATTAATTGCCAAAAGAAAAAATTTATAGCTCTTCAATATTTTGTTTTATGACATTTTTCGCCAAAATAAGACTGAAGTTAGCGAAACGAATAGTCGAAAAATTGTCAGATCAAGTTGAAATTTTGCATGAATTAGTAGCTAATTTATTGCTAATTAATTGCCAAAAGAAAAAATTTATAGCTCTTCAAATTTTTTTTTATGACATTTTTTTTTGCCAAAAGAAAAAATTTCAACTTGATCTGACAATTTTTCGATTATTCGTTTCGCTAACTTCAGTCTTATTTTGGCGAAAAATGTCATAAAAAAAAATTTGAAGAGCTATAAATTTTTTCTTTTGGCAATTAATTAGCAATAAATTAGCTACTAATTCATGCAAAATTTCAACTTGATCCGACAATTTTTCGCTGATCGTTTCGCTAACTTCAGTCTTATTTTGGCGAAAAATGTCATAAAAAAAAATTTGAAGAGCTATAAATTTTTTCTTTTGGCAATTAATTAGCAATAAATTAGCTACTAATTCATGCAAAATTTCAACTTGATCCGACAATTTTTCGCTGATCGTTTCGCTAACTTCAGTCTTATTTTGGCGAAAAATGTCATAAAAAAAAATTGAAGAGCTATAAATTTTTTCTTTTGGCAATTATTTAGCAAAAACTAGCTACTAATTCATGCAAAATTTCAACTTGATCCGACAATTTTTCGCTGATCGTTTCGCTAAAAATGTCATAAAAAAAAATTTCAAGAGCTATAAATTTTTTCTTTTGGCAATTAATTAGCAATAAATTAGCTACTAATTCATGCAAAATTTCAACTTGATCCGACAACTTTTCGCTGATCGTTTCGCTAACTTCAGTCTTATTTTGGCGAAAAATGTCATAAAAAAAAAATTTGAAAAATTTTCTTTTGGCAATTAATTAGCAATAAATTAGCTACTAATTCAGGCAAAATTTCAACTTGATCCGCCGATTTTTCGCTGATCGTTTCGCTAACTTCAGTCTTATTTTGGCGAAAAATGTCATAAAAAAAAATTGAAGAGCTATAAATTTTTTCTATTGGCAATTAATTAGCAATAAATTAGCTACTAATTCATGCAAAATTTCAACTTGATCCGACAATTTTTCGCTGATCGTTTCGCTAACTTCAGTCTTATTTTGGCGAAAAATGTCATAAAAAAAAAATTGAAGAGCTATAAATTTTTTCTTTTGGCAATTAATTAGCAATAAATTAGCTACTAATTCATGCAAAATTTCAACTTGATCCGACAATTTTTCGCTGATCGTTTCGCTAACTTCAGTCTTATTTTGGCGAAAAATGTCATAAAAAAAAATTGAAGAGCTATAAATTTTTTCTATTGGCAATTAATTAGCAATAAATTAGCTACTAATTCATGCAAAATTTCAACTTGATCCGACAATTTTTCGCTGATCGTTTCGCTAACTTCAGTCTTATTTTGGCGAAAAATGTCATAAAAAAAAATTGAAGAGCTATAAATTTTTTCTTTTGGCAATTAATTAGCAATAAATTAGCTACTAATTCAGGCAAAATTTCAACTTGATCCGACGATTTTTCGCTGATCGTTTCGCTAACTTCAGTCTTATTTTGGCGAAAAATGTCATAAAAAAAAAAATTGAAGAGCTATAAATTTTTTCTTTTGGCAATTAATTAGCAATAAATTAGCTACTAATTCATGCAAAATTTCAACTTGATCCGACAATTTTTCGCTGATCGTTTCGCTAACTTCAGTCTTATTTTGGCGAAAAATGTCATAAAAAAAAAATTTGAAGAGCTATAAATTTTTTCTATTGGCAATTAATTAGCAATAAATTAGCTACTAATTCATGCAAAATTTCAACTTGATCCGACAATTTTTCGCTGATCGTTTCGCTAACTTCAGTCTTATTTTGGCGAAAAATGTCATAAAAAAAAATTGAAGAGCTATAAATTTTTTCTTTTGGCAATTAATTAGCAATAAATTAGCTACTAATTCATGCAAAATTTCAACTTGATCCGACAATTTTTCGCTGATCGTTTCGCTAACTTCAGTCTTATTTTGGCGAAAAATGTCATAAAAAAAAATTGAAGAGCTATAAATTTTTTCTATTGGCAATTAATTAGCAATAAATTAGCTACTAATTCATGCAAAATTTCAACTTGATCCGACAATTTTTCGCTGATCGTTTCGCTAACTTCAGTCTTATTTTGGCGAAAAATGTCATAAAAAAAAATTGAAGAGCTATAAATTTTTTCTTTTGGCAATTAATTAGCAATAAATTAGCTACTAATTCAGGCAAAATTTCAACTTGATCCGACGATTTTTCGCTGATCGTTTCGCTAACTTCAGTCTTATTTTGGCGAAAAATGTCATAAAAAAAAAATTGAAGAGCTATAAATTTTTTCTTTTGGCAATTAATTAGCAATAAATTAGCTACTAATTCATGCAAAATTTCAACTTGATCCGACAATTTTTCGCTGATCGTTTCGCTAACTTCAGTCTTATTTTGGCGAAAAATGTCATAAAAAAAAAATTTGAAGAGCTATAAATTTTTTCTTTTGGCAATTAATTAGCAATAAATTAGCTACTAATTCAGGCAAAATATCAACTTGATCCGACGATTTTTCGCTGATCGTTTCGCTAACTTCAGTCTTATTTTGGCGAAAAATGTCATAAAAAAAAATTGAAGAGCTATAAATTTTTTCTTTTGGCAATTAATTAGCAATAAATTAGCTACTAATTCATGCAAAATTTCAACTTGATCCGACAATTTTTCGCTGATCGTTTCGCTAACTTCAGTCTTATTTTGTCGAAAAATGTCATAAAAAAAAATTTGAAGAGCTATAAATTTTTTCTTTTGGCAATTAATTAGCAATAAATTAGCTACTAATTCATGCAAAATTTCAACTTGATCCGACAATTTTTCGCTGATCGTTTCGCTAACTTCAGTCTTATTTTGGCGAAAAATGTCATAAAAAAAAAATTGAAGAGCTATAAATTTTTTCTTTTGGCAATTAATTAGCAATAAATTAGCTACTAATTCATGCAAAATTTCAACTTGATCCGACAATTTTTCGCTGATCGTTTCGCTAACTTCAGTCTTATTTTGGCGAAAAATGTCATAAAAAAAAAATTGAAGAGCTATAAATTTTTTCTTTTGGCAATTAATTAGCAATAAATTAGCTTCTAATTCATGCAAAATTTCAACTTGATCCGACAATTTTTCGCTGATCGTTTCGCTAACTTCAGTCTTATTTTGGCGAAAAATGTCATAAAAAAAAAATTTGAAGAGCTATAAATTTTTTCTTTTGGCAATTAATTAGCAATAAATTAGCTACTAATTCAGGCAAAATTTCAACTTGATCCGACGATTTTTCGCTGATCGTTTCGCTAACTTCAGTCTTATTTTGGCGAAAAATGTCATAAAAAAAAATTGAAGAGCTATAAATTTTTTCTTTTGGCAATTAATTAGCAATAAATTAGCTACTAATTCAGGCAAAATTTCAAATCAAAAATCAATATAAAATGTCTTTTTAAATATTTTCAAGTTAGGGTTAAGGAAAAAAGCTAGAAAACCCTCAAACTGTTTTTGCATAAGGCTAGATTTTGCGAGGTTTGACCACTTTTGAATATTTTTTTTTTTTAAATGAATATACGTACTATTTTTTTCAAAGATCTAATCAAAAATCGATAAGAAATGTATTTTTAAATACTTTTAAGTTATGGTTAAGGAAAAAAGATAGAAAACCCTTTAACAGTTTTTGCAAAAGGCTAGATTTTGGTTGATTTTACCACTTTGAATACATTTTTTTTTTTAAATCAATATACCTAAATTTTTTTTAAATCAAATCAAAATTCAAATTAAAATGTCTTCTAAATATTGCTAAGTTATGGATAAAGAAAAAAGCTAGAAAAACCTTTAACTGTTTTTGCAAAAGCCTAGATTTGCCCTAACCAGCATTTGTAATTTACCAACACTAAATAATAAATTTCTATAAATAGAACTCATATTTCTACAAAATGAATTTCATTCTTTCACTCAATAAGCTCCTCCTATTATTAGAGAAATTATTTTCACTCCTTCGCTCATTGAGTACTTCGGTCCATTATCTATTATATTAATAGGCTAACAAATTTTACATATAAATATTTGCCAAGCTTAAACCCATACTAAATATGCATAAATATTTATGAAATGCATATGGATTTGTTGGCATACCTCTAAGGTATCTAATATATAACCAATCCTGCTTCATTTATCTGTAATAAGCGAATGAAACTTTCTCATGCCACTTGAATTGGTTATCTGACAATCAATTTGTACATAAAGCGATAGCCCAGTGGGAAACGTCGGGGGTAGTGGTCGAACGGTTAATGGTTCAAGTACTGCTATCGGCCACATTTTTTTTTTTTTAATTTTTTGTCATTGAAAATTGTTTTTATTTTTTCAATATATAAATATTTCTTATCTTGACTTTTTTTAAATTTTTATGTTTGTGATCTCTATTTTCGAGAAAAAAAATTGCTGAATATTTTTAGTTGACGGAAAGCATATGCATACATACCACCCATTATAGAAATGCGATAACCGCTTATTCAATTTGGGTTTTTTTGTCTAATTTTTGATGATATAAGATCGAAGTTGCGAAATTTTTTCAAACCCTGTAGTCTATTTATCGGACTTCGGTAGAATAAATCTATAAATTTTAGTGGTTTCTACAGTTTGAGACAAAGTTGCTGATAGACTCCCTATTTAAAATATAAAAATCGACAACATATTTAATATGTACTTAAATTTTGAACTAAATCAAGTGGTTAGCAGTCGCCTTAAATTTTACTGAAGGCAACAACTGATTTCTATTCATATGTATATATGTATGTATAAACTTTTAAAAGGGCAGATTTGCAACACGAGCCCCAAACAAGTCTAGACCAAATTGAATAGAAAAATTAATATATATTTTTTCTTTAAATCAAATAAAAAATCCATATAAAGTGTCTTAAATATTGCTAAGTTATGGTTAAAGAAAAAAGCTAGAAAATCCTCAAACTTTTTTTGACCTAACCAGAATTTGTAATTTACCCCCTCTAAAAAGATTTATAAACACGCCTGTATAATAAATTTCTATAAAAAGTACTCATTTTCTGCAAAATGGACCTTTCAATCTTTCACTCAACAAGCTCCTCCTTTTATTAGAGAAACTATTTTCATTCTCTCGCTCATTGCCCATACAGCTTGAATTGGTGATTTGACAATAAATTCGTAGATAAAGCAGTAGAGCAGTGGTTAGCGCATCGGATAGCGAGCGAACTGTTGCAGGTTCTAGAAAAGCTCCGGGCTACACTTTTTTTTTCATTGAAACAATTTTTTTTGTTTTTAAAACATCTTTAGGTATACGAGTATTTCTAATCTTAATTTTTTATAAGCTCATTAAAATTTCATAAAACATATTTTTATATTTGTGATACTTTTTTCGGAAAAAAACTTACTGCGAATATTTTCATAAATATACATACATACCACCTATTATAGAAATGAGATAACCGCTTATACAATTTAATTTTTTTTAAACATACCCTCATATTCATAAAAATTAAAATTGGTTTATAAAGCTTTTTAATATGACATTTTCATACAAATTTTGAATAATATGAGCTTAAAAACCTTTTATATTTTTCATGAATAAGAGGGATATTGTTTTGTTTATTAGATTATTTCTATAAATTTTGAAATATAAAAATCGATAATTTTTCACAGGTCCTTAAATTTTGTACTAAACTTTTTTTTTAAAAATCAACATACCCACATTTTTTTTAAATCAAATCAAAAATCGATATGAAATGTCTTTTTAAGGAAAAAAGCTAGAAAATCCTCAAAGCCTACATTTTGCCCGGTTTCACCACTTTTGGATATTTTTTTTTTTTAATCAATATACGTACAATTTTTTTCAAAAATCAAATCAAAAATCGATATAAAATGTCTTTTTAATATTTCTAAGTTATGGTTGAGGAAAAAACTTAAAAACCCTCAAACTGTTTTTGCATAAGGCTAGATTTTGCCCGGTTTAACCAATTTTGAATAACTTTTTTTTTAAATCAACATACCCACATTTTTTTCAAAAATCAAATCAAAAATCGATATGAAATATCTTTTTAAATATTTCTATGTTATGGCTAAGGAAAAAGGCTAGAAAGTCCTCAAACTATTTTTGCAAAAGGCTACATTTTGCCCGGTTTCACCACTTTTGAATATTTTTTTTTTTTTAATCGATATACGTACTATTTTTTTTCAAAATCAAATCAAAAATCGATAAGAAATGTATTTTTAAATATTTTTAAGCTATGGTTAAGGAAAAAAGATAGAAAAACCTTTAACAGTTTTTGCAAAAGGCTAGATTTTGGCTGATTTTACCACTTTGAATACATTTTTTTTTTTTAATCAATATACCTAAATTTTTTTTTAAATCAAATCAAAAATCAAATTAAAATGTCCTCTAAATATTGCTAAGTTATGGATAAAGAAAAAAGCTAGAAAACCCTTTAACTGTTTTTGAGAAAGCCTAGATTTGCCCTAACCAGCATTTATAATTTACCAACACTAAATAAAAAATTTCTATAAATAGAACTCATATTTCTACAAAATGAATTTCATTCTTTCACTCAATAAGCTCCTCCTGTTATTAGAGAAATTATTTTCACTCCTTCGCTCATTGAGTACTTCGGTCCATTATCTATTATATTAATAGGCTAACTTTGTTGTTGGTATATTGTTAATTTTTAAATTCTGATTCTCATAAAGCCTAATTGCAGAATTTGATAACTGCTTTGTGCATAAGGTAATGGCGCGGCGGTGAGCGTATAGAATACGGTGAGCACAGTTGCAAGACCCGGTTGCGGAATATTCCTTTTTTTTCTTAAATTATGTTTTTTTTTATATTAAAAAACTTTTAATCTTAACTATTACAATTTACTTAATTTTCAACCTATTTTTTTTTGTTCTTCACCTGCTCAAAACGATCGCATAAATTAGTGGCTATTTGTTAAGCACAATCTCATCATCCGATTATTCAAGCGCAACATAAAATCTCGGAAACCGAATATTTGCATTGCATTTGCCATAAATAATTTTGGAAAGGGCTGCTGTAATTTAATATTTTTATTATATAATAACAGCCGCTATTTTTTAAATTCTTTGATGGCCTCATTTTGCCTATAGATGAGTTTTTAATGTATACATTTCAGTTGGTCGAGGTTCGGCCACGGGTCCTAAAGGCAGCTATTGACAAAAAGTTGATCAGATGTTTGAATAAGTTCAACTATTTTAAATTGGTCGAATTTCGACCACGGGATATACTAGTTTAAATAAAATTGCCAATCCATAGTTAACTGTGGCACTTAAGTTAACCTGCCACTGTGAAATCGGGCCTAAGTGTCAACTACAACAACCCTGCTTAGTTTGTTTTGTCCCATTCCGAAACTATCATCCTGCAAGATATTCTATTGTTACGGGCGGGCGTTGAGCCGAACCCTGGACCAAGAGAAAGGATATGCAGGGTCTGCTGCAAAAATATATATATTAAGCGGTCGCATTCTGTGCAATGCTTCTCGTGTAAGAGATGTCTCCATAAATCCGGATGTTCAGGGCTTAACCTTAACATCCACAGACCCCGTACTTTTTTTTAGTACTTTCGTGGCCCCTTGTTGTTTGCGCCCTCGGGAGTCCCGCGGTCAGCGCCGATCAAGCGCACCCCTACCGCCTTCTAGTAGCAATACTAATAATAATGTCTTAACGACTAGCAGCACTTCTGCTACACCCGCCACACAAATTCCAGACTGTAGCTCGTGCCTTATAGCGTCAACATCTCGCGCAGCAGCTCAACACTCGCTCCCACTGGAGTAGTTTCTCAATGCCATGCCTAAATCAAAACCAACCAAATCACAGGACTGTGTTAGTGGCACTTGACTTGTCAAAAGCTTTTGACACAGTCAATCACGCCACGCTCATACTGGTTAGGTTAGGTTCAAGTGGCTGCCGCAGAGGCACACCTAGGCTAGTATGAAAAGGCCCGTTGTGATACCACCAACACTAGGAAAGTCAGTTCCGGGACCCTGCCATATGGAAAATCCCGGTATTATTTGCATTCTCCACATAGCAGAATCCCGAGACTGACGTTCCTATCCTCGAACCATTTAGATGACTTGATGAAGGCCATCAGGTCCTTTATGTGCAGCTCCGTGACCTGGCGTAGGCTAACCAGGAAGGGAACTCCCAAAACGCACATTCTCGCGCTACTTAAAGCCAGGCAGTTGCAGATGAGGTGCTCCACCGTTTCCTCCTCCTCATCATCCTTACAACTCCTACAGCATCGTCGGCAGGGCACACCTAGTCTTTCTGCGTGCCTACCAATGAGGCAGTGCCCAGTTAATACGCCTATTAGTATGGAGATTTCTCTTCTTAGGGCATAAATTTGTCTTGATCGTTTATGATCCCATTTCGGCCAGGCATCTTGGGATATCCGGCATCCTGGAGATTGCAGCCATTTTTCGTTGGCTTGGCGGAGTGTGTACTCCTTCAGCATTAGCTTGCATGTGGCAAACGGCATACCTAAGCGCTCTTTATCCTGAAGAACTTGTTTGGTCGTGCCCTGCCTCGCAAGTTCGTCTGCCCTACAATTTCCCTCAATGTCCCTATGCCCCGGGACCCATGAGAGGTTCACGCGGTTCTGTTAGGCCATCTCTTGTAGAGATCAACGACAGCTGAGCGTCAGTTCAGAGTTGAACGAGTAAGAGCCAAGGGATTTGATGGCCGCTTGGCTGTCGCTGAAAATAAAAATATCCTGTCTGATAGTGTGTTGGCCTATCCAAGCCGCGGCGTCCATGATTGCTGAAACTTCAACCTGGAAGACACTGCAGTGATCAGGTAGTCTGAAGGAGAGCTCAAGGTTCAGATCCTTTGAATAAACCCCTCCTCCAACTCTGCCGTCTAACTTCGAGCCATCAGTATAAATGGAAGTGCCACCATGAGTGGCGGGACTCTAATCCGCGCTCTCCCATTCTTCCCTGCTGGGAATGTTTATTTTAAAACCGCAATCTCCGACTGTTGTGGTCGAACAACGATCTGTGCTCAGCGGAACACAGGCTTTGTATTTGTACATTTTGTACTGGAGCCTCAAAACGATGAAGAACTTTTGGTATTTTTTTTTAGGAATTGAAATCTAATCCATTCCTTTTCTTTTCATGAAAGGAATTGATTACATTTTTCAATTACTGAGGAATGTAATTGTAATTGTAATGGAATTTATTTTACCTAGCTCTGTCTACAACAACCCTGTTCAGTTTGTTTTGTCCCATTCCGAAACTATCATCTTCCCCCCTGGCAGCAGGGCTGCAAGATATTCTATTGTTACAGGCGGGCGTTGAGCCGAACCCTGGACCAAGAGAATGGATATGCAGGTTCTACTGCAAAAAGATATATATTAAGCGGTCGCATTCTGTGCAATGCTTCTCGTGTAAGAGATGATTCCATAAATCCGGATTTTCAGGGCTTAACCTTAACATCCACAGACCCCGTACTTTTTTAACGACTAGCAACACTTCTGCTATACCCGCCACACAAATTCCAGACTGTAGCTCGTGCCTTATGGCGTCAACATCACGCGCAGCAGCTCAACACTCTCGCTCCCACTGGAGCAGTTTCTCAATGCCATGCCTAAATCAAAACCAACCAAATCACAGGACTGTGTTAGTGGCACTTGTCTTGTCAAAAGCTTTTGACACAGTCACTCACGCCACGCTCATACAAGATCTTCTTGAAACACAGCTCACTGATGGGTTAAAGAGATGGACCGCTAATTATCTGAATGGACGGCAGGCGTCGGTCAACTTTAGAAACGGGACATCAACACCTAGACGTATTAGACAGGGGATGCCACAGGGTGGTGTCCTATCGCCGACACTGTTTAACTTCTATCTATCGAAGATGCCTCCACCACCAGAGGGAGTCACCGTCGTTTCATATGTCGACGACTGTACAATAATGGCGACGGGGAAGGGCCCCTATACTGATGAACTCTGTGCGAAAATCAACAGTTACCTCTGCGACCTTTCCAGGTTTTTCACTGAGCGAGATCTGACGATATATCCGACTAAATCCATGGCGACACTTTTCACGACATGGACGCAACAGGTGAGAAATGATTTAGACATTTACGTTGATGGCACTAAGCTACCAACTGTCAGCCACCCAAAGTTATTGGAGGTGACACTGGATAATACTTTCTCATTTGCTGGTCATGTGTCTGCAATGGTCTCAAAGGTACGAGGTCGCAACAAGGTCCTCAAGTCACTTGCCGGCAGTACTTGGGGAAGGACAAAGAAACGTTGCTGACTACATATAAGGTCTTTGGCCGACCAGTCTTTGACTATGCCGCACCCATATGGTCGCCTAACGTGCAGAACACCAACTGGACGAAGTTACAAATCTGCCAAAATACCGCTATCAGAACTGCTACGGGATGTATCCTCATGTTTCCCGAGTCTCACCTCCATCAAGAGGCAAAACTGCTCAATGTAAAAGAGCACGCGGAAATGCTTAGCAGGCAATTCCTTCTGAACTGCCACAAGCCAGCACATCCAAACCGTCATCTTTTGGACACAGATCCGCCCCCCAGAGACAAAGGGGACATCTCCGTAACCATTATGACGGGATCCGGCATTATATTACCTTGCCGTTTGATCTGCGGAATCATAGGCTGACACTGAGTCGGTCGACACTTTTGTCAGATCTCTACCTGTGAATCCCGTTCTATACAGTCCTCCACCTTACCAAGGTAGACAAGAGTCACCATGGCACAGCTTAGGTCTGGATACAGTCTGGATTAACGTGTGCTATATTATTCTTGGCTATGAAGTCTGCGAACACCTGTGAGGTAAAACATGAAGCCCGATCACTAACAATGCGCCCCGATCTGCTATAAAAATCAAAGTACTTCTTTAGAGAGGCACACGCCTCTTTAGAGCTTGTTGTCTTTACGGCAAACAATTTTACATGCTTAAGAATAATAATAATAATAATTGAATTGAGGTATTGCAGTGCGACCTTAAGATATATTGTGCCCTCATATACTCATAGCACGTCTACGAGGCCTATCACCTTCAAGAAATCCAAGATTAGGATCGGCTTTAGTTCACGTACGTGCTTGCACTCTAGAGTCATGGCTCCAAGGATTCTTTGCCTTCTTCTAGAGATTGCATCGCATTTGCACAGATTGTGCTCCGCTGTTTCGTCCTCTGAGTCACAGAAACGACACAGGCTGCTAGACGAAATGCCCACTCTGTGCATGTGGGCCTTGATCCTGCTATGCCCGGTGAGGACACCTGTTATAATCCTTAGACTATTTTTGGACAAGTTTATTATCTCTTTGAAGCGCTTTGTGTTATATCCTCCCAACATGGCTTTTGCCTGACGTAGCCCGATCGTCTGACGCCAATGTTCTTCTCTCATGTCAGACTCCTCTTTCCTGAGCATCTCTTTTATCGTGTGTTCTCCGATGGCTAGGAAAGGTTCAGGGCCTATGGGCTTTGTTGCTGCCGCTGCCCTTGCAAGTTGGTCCGCTCTTTCATTGCCTTCTATGCCCGCATGGCCTGGAATCCATGCTAGTCTGAGGTTATTTCTAGTTGATAGCTCTTTTAGTTTCTGTACGCACTCCAGCATCAGTGAGGATTTTATCTCACAGGATGATATCGCCTTGAGTGCGGCTTGGCTGTTGTTGTTGTAACGATGTGTAGTCCTGCCCAACGCGTATTTTTCCTTAACCTAATTGTCATCAATATCTTCTAACGGGAGTCCAAGGAAACTAGCAGTTTCAATAGGGTTGGACCAAAGAGAGATGGGTGTTAGAAGAGTGGGCTCAAATGAGCAAGAAAATAAGTGATTGGTATTGTGGGGGGACGAGCCGCATGCCGGACATACATTCGGCACGTCAGGGTTCAGTCTAGATATGTAGGAGTTTAACCTACTACAATATCCAGAGCGTAATTGAGCCAGAGTGACCCTTGTCTCTCGAGGAAGATGACGCTCCTCTTCAGAAATGCCAGGTGTTGCGGCATGTAAGACATTGTTTAGCGGACAGAGCGCAGAGTAATGGCCAACAGACGTTGTATGGATATGCCCCAAAGCCTGTTTGTGCACCTGTAGATCAAACGGCGTTGTTATATAGTGACGGATCTCATCAAAATGTTTACGTAGATGCGACCTTATGGTCCTAGGAGGCGGAATGAGTTCAAGCAGTTGTCTACCGGGATGCTGTGGTTTACACCAATTCAGTAGGTACTGCTTGTTTAGCATTTCATTATGCTCCCTAACTGGAAGCATTTCCACCTCATTATGTATATGAGATATAGGTGACATAAGGACGCACCCCGTAGCGGTTCTGAGCGCGGTGTTTTGACAGACCTGAAGCTGATTCCAGTGAACGTCCCCGGTACGTTACCAACAACGTTTCTTTGTCTTTACCCCAAGTACTGCCGGCTAGTGACTTGAGGATTTTGTTGTGGCTCTGTAATTTTGAGACAATTGCAGCAGAATGGGCAGCGAAAGTGTGCATGGTGTCAAAAGTCACTCCTAAAATTTTTGGGTGAGCGACAGTAGGTATTTTATGATCACCTACATAAATTTCTAATTCCATGCCAACCTGCGCCGTCCACGTCGTGAATAAGGTCGCCGAAGACTTTGTTGGCGACAATGTCAAGGTTCGGCCAGTGAAGAACTCGACTAGAGAGGGGAGATAACCATTTATTTTGGAGCACAGCTCATCAACGGAAGTACCAGTTGCCAATATCGTGCAATCGTCTGCGTAAGAAACAATCGTAACTTCTTCTGGTGGAGGAGGAAGCTTCGAAATATAGAAGTTAAACAATAACGGGGAGAGGACACCACCCTGTGGTACACCTTGTTTTATCTTCCTGGCTTTAGATTTTCTGTTTCTGAATACAACAGACGACCGACGACCACTGAGATAATTGGCGGTCCAGCGCTTTAGACAGGGGGGGAGTGACGAGTCTTCCAAATCAGCTACAAGTTGCCCATGATTTACTGTGTCAAAAGCTAGACTCAAATCAAGTGCAACTAGAACCGTCCTGTCATTAGGCCTATTTTGATTTAGACCGTCAGTTATCTGAGTGTTTATGACATTTAGAGCAGATGTTGTGCTCCTACCTTTCCTGAAGCCATGTTGGTGCTCGGCTAACATGAAATGTGATGTGTAGAGCGGGAGTAGGACCGCCTCAAGTGTCTTTACTACTGGCGAGAGGAGTGATATCGGGCGATATGACTCCCCAACGTTAGCTGGCTTGCCAGGCTTTAGCAGTGGGATCACAGTTGCCTGCTTCCATTTGTCGGGTATGACAGCTGTGATCAGAGACAAATTGAAGACGGCCGTTAAATATTTGACTCCCGCTAGGCCGATGTGTTTTAGATGCACCATGGCTATGCCATCAGGGCCGATGGCTTTGGAGTTTTTGGCCTTCCGGATGGCCTCTTGAACCTCTGTAGCGGTGATGGGAACGGGGGCATAGTTTTTGTGTTTATGCGCACGCCTGAAGATTCCACGTCTAGCCCTGTCTTGCGCAGGGTGTGGGACATATTGTCGACAAAAAGCCTGTGCACATTTCCTGGGGTCATTTATTGTCTTGTCACCAAAGGTAATGTCGACATTTTTTGGTGGACCCGAAGGATTCGACAAGGACTTGACGGTGGACCATAATTTCCCAACACCGGTAGAGAGGTTACAAGACCTGAGGTGCTCCTCCCATTTGGTTTGTTTGTGTTCGTTAACCAGCCTTCTGATTTCCACGTTGAGATCACCGATCTGTGGGTCAGATGGATCGATGTTGCGTATGAGGTCACGTTCGTTGGCCAAGGCTGCGGCCTCAGCTGGGAAGTTAGGCCTAATATCTTTTATCCTACCAGCTGGTATAAAACGGGCTGTAGCCTTTTTAATGACCTCACGTATGTTACGCTCGCCAACGTGTACGTCAGTGGGAATGGGAAGATCACCAAAGGAGCTCTCCGTGAATTCCAAAAAGCCGACCCAATTGGCCTTTTTGAAATTCACGTATGTTCTTTTCTCCGACGTGATAAAATCCGTGGCACGATCGACAGACAGGATGATAGGCAGGTGGTCGGATGACAGGGCCACCATAGGTTGCCAGTTGATGCTGTTAATTAACCCCGGGCTAACAATAGTTAGGTCCGGGGAGCTACTGCAGTTAACAGCCATCCTAGTTGAGGAGTCTCCGTTCACAGTACAGAAAGAGGAGTTATCAATTTGCTCGGCTAATTCCCGTCCTCTGCCGTCCACAGAAAGGTGTGAATGCCACATATCATGATGGGCATTAAAATCGCCCATGATGATACGGTTATCGCCACAAAGAAACGCCCAAGGTCAGGACGATAACTTCTGGGGCAGCAGGTGACGGGAGGAATGTATATATTGATTAGCTCGAGATCAACGCCACCAGCTTGTATAACTATACCTTGACACTCTAAAGGTAAGTCTCTTTGGTCAGTGTTGATATCAAATTCCCTATACTGCACCGTATGGTGAACAAGGAACGCGAGACCACCTCCGCCGTCCGTGCGGTCATGCCGGAGTACGTGGTAGCCTCCACTCGCTCGGAGATTCGAGTGGGGGCCAAGTTTTGTCTCCTGGATTGCAGCAATTTTGATTTTATGTAGCTGCATAAATGTGGTTATCTCCGCTATCTTGCCGGTCAAGCCGTTGCAGTTAAATTGCAACAATTTAAATTGCGAAGGAGAGGCAATGGCCACTCTGGGAGTTAAAGACTAATGTGTTCGCCTAGATGGTGGTAGGTTATGTCGCGATATTGATCTCCGTTGCAGTCCTGAAGCCGGCGGAATTCGTTCACTATTAGATGAATGTACATCCGTCGGTGTTGAGGGCTGCACAACACGACAGCAAGGCGCGACAAACACATCAGTCCAAAGATTTCTGTTTGCGAGCCCAGAACATATGCGTAGGTGACACAGGCCTAGGCAGGAGTTGCACTTGACCGATGCCACAGACGCATATATCCTGTGCCGACATACAGTGCACGAAGAGTGAGGGACCAGAAGTTGATGGACTTGACTTTCATTCGTGCTAGTGCCGGAAGAAGCTATTAAAGAGTTTAGAGACGGGGGCTGAAGCTCAGTAGTGCTACAAGCATCAACTGATGTGCTACGAAGAAAGTAGCCATGAGTGGGTGCTTGTGCTGTTGATGCACTAGAAAGTAAGCTACAGCCGGGAACACATATATTGAGCTGGGCAATATAATTATTGCAGGTCGTGGAGACTTGATTATTAGAGGGCGATAAAGCAACATATGAGCGTCGCTTGCCTCGGGACGTCCTAGGACGCGAACAGCAGGGCGCCACAAAATTTTTATAGAAACTAGTGGGCCGATGTGTTTTTGGATCTAGTCCGGAGCAACTAGATTTGTGCAACCAACCTTTGCATGATGCACACTGTACTGAGTGTGATCGTCTTGTATATATTTTCTTCCGACAAACGCAGCAGAACCATTCTCTTGGGCCAGGATTTGGCTCAATGCCAGCCCGGATCAAGATAATAAGGAGCAGCCGTGCTGCAAGGGGCTGTTCCGGGGATGACAATAGGTGAGGGAATCGTGACGCGTTGTTGTTGTTGTTGTTGTTGTTAACAATGCATTGCCCTGTCTAGAGTGTATGATCATTCCGAAGATCTTCATCAAGCTCTTCTAAGGGGAGTCCAAGGAAACGTGCAGTTTCAACAGGGTTTGTCCAGAGGGACAGAGGGGTTAGAAGAGTAGGTTCAAATGAACAATTGAAGAGATGTAGAGTATCATGGGGGGTCCTACCACATGCAGGGCATGTGTTTGAGATTGTGTCATTAAGTCTGGACAAGTAGGAGTTTAACCTTACACTATATCCAGACCTAAGCTGTGCCAGGGTAACTCTTGTCTCCCTTGGTAAGGTGCGTTCTTCTTCAGCAATATCCGGTGGAGGACTGTTCAGAACGGGGTTCACAGGTAGAGATCCGACAAAAGTATCTACCGACTCGGTGTGGATGTCGGTTAGAGCCCGCTTATGATTCTGCAGATCAAACGGCAAGGTAATATGATGCCGGATCTCATCATAATGTTTACGGAGATGTTTCCTTATGTCTCTCGGGGGCGGATCTATGTCCAAAAGATGACGGTTTGGATGTGCTGGCTTGTGGCAGTTCAGAAGGAATTGCTTGCTCAGCATTTCCGCATGCTCTTTTACATTGAGCAGTTTTGCCTCCTGATGGAGGTGAGACTCGGAAGACATGAGGAGACATCCCGTAGCAGTTCTGATGGCAGTGTTTTGGCAGACTTGTAACTTCGTCCAGTTGGTGTTATGTACATTAGGCGACCATATGGGTGCAGCATAGTCAAAGACTGGTCGGCCAATGGCCTTATATGTAGTCAACAACGTTTCTTTGTCTTTTCCCCAAGTACTGCCGGCAAGTGACTTGAGGATCTTGTTGCGACCACGTACCTTTGAGACCATTGCAGACACATGACCAGCAAATGAGAAAGTATTATCCAATGTCATCCCTAATAACTTTGGGTGGCTGACAGTTGGTAGCTTAGTGCCGTCAACGAAAATGTCTAATTCATTTCTCACCTGGTGCGTCCACGTCGTAAAAAGCGTCGCCGTTGATTTAGTCGGAGATATCGTCAGATCTCGCTCTGTGAAAAACCTGGAAAGGTCGCAGAGGTAACCGTTGATTTTATTACAGAGTTCATCAGTATAGGGGCCCTTCCCCGTCGCCATTATTGTACAGTCGTCAGCATAAGAAACGACGGAGACACCCTCTGGTGGTGGGGGCATCTTCGATAGATAGAAATTAAACAGTGTCGGGGATAGGACACCACCCTGTGGCACCCCCTGTCTAATTCGTCTTGGTTTTGATGTTGCGTTTCTAAAGTTGACCGACGCCTGCCGCCCATTCAAGTAATTAGCGGTCCATCTCTTTAACCCATCAGGTATTTGTGTTTCTAATAGATCTTGTATGAGAGTGGCATGGTTGACTGTGTCAAAAGCTTTCGACAAGTCAAGTGCCACTAACACAGTCCTGTGATTTGGTTGGTTTTGATTTAGACCGCTATTTATTTGCGTTGTAATGGCATTGAGTGCGGTGGTGGTGCTGTGCAGCTTACGGAAGCCATGTTGATGATTAGCCAGGTGCAGATTTGCGGTGTAATACGGGAGCAAAATGGACTCTAGCGTCTTCACTACCGGCGACAAAAGTGATATAGGGCGATATGAATCGCCTATGTTTGCCGGCTTTCTAGGTTTTAATAATGGAACCACTCTCGCCTTTTTCCATATTTCAGGAATGACGAAAGTGTTCAGTGAAAGATTGAATAGAGCCGCTAAGTATTTGTGTCCCTCCTGGCCTAGATGTTTCAGCATCTTCATGGCAATGCCGTCGGGGCCGATGGATTTTGAGGGCTTAGCCTGTCTGATGGCTTCCTTGACCTCTGAGGCAGTGATGACAATGGGCGTGTTTTGGTTTTTGTATTTACGCGCCTGTCGCATGGTTCTACGTTTAGCTCTATCGGGTGGGGAATGTAGTACAAATTGTCTACAGAAGGAGTTCGCACATCCCCTAGGGTCCTTCTTCACCCTGTCACCGAAAGTAATATCTACTTTATCCTTGTGTTGTGTTGGATTAGATAGAGCTTTGACCGTAGTCCATAATTTGCCAACACCGTCAGAGAGGTTGCATTGCTCTAGGTGTTGTTTCCATTTGGCCAGTTTGTGTTTATCGACCAACCTACGAATTTCCGCGTTGAGATCCCTTATACGGGGGTCTGCGGGATTGAGACTTCGCACTTGCATCTCTTTCTCTAGCCATGGCCGCAGGAATGAAGCGTCTAGAGGCCAAGTCAATGATGTTGCGGAAGTCTCGTTCGCCTTTGCGTACGTCCGTAGGAATGGATAGAGCAGCCAAGGATTCGTCCGTATATGTCTGAAAACTGTCCCAGTCCGCCTTGGTAAAGTTGATGTATGTACCATGCTCAGGTGTTATAAAGTCCGTCGGTCGTTCGATGGTAATGACTATTGGGAGATGGTCAGACACCAACGTGAGTATGGGTCGCCAATTGGTGTTGTTCAATAGTCCTGCACTTACGATAGAAATATCTGGCGAACTATAGCAGTTACCCGATACTCTCGTTGGGGCGTCTCCGTTCAATGTACAGAAAGCCGTATCATCTATTTGTTCTGCGAGTACATGCCCCCTACTGTCTGCTGGCAAGTTTGAGTGCCACATATCGTGGTGCGCATTGAAGTCGCCCAAGATCACGCGGTTATCTCCTCGTAATAGCAAGCTAATGTCGGGGTGATAACCGGTGGGGCAACTTGAGACAGGGGGTATGTAGATGTTTATGATTTGCAGATCGACATCTCCTGTACGGATGGTAATACCTTGGCTTTCTAAGATATCATCCGTTCCTTCGATGTCGGTATCAAATAGATGATACTGTACAGAGTTGTGCGTTATGAACGCTAGACCACCTCCCAGACCTCCTGTTACTCTATGACGGTCCTTCCGGTGAATGTTATATCCACCATAGGTAATGAGGTCCGACCTTGGACTGAGCTTGGTTTCTTGGATTGCGGCAAGTTTTATGTCATATTGCGTCATCAAATTGGTTATCTCTGCGATCTTACCAGTTAATCCGTTACAGTTGTGCTGTAAGATTTGGAAGTGCGCCGGTGGGGTCGATGTCGAGTTAACCAAAGGCGTGAGAGACGGATGTGTTCGCCCAGGTGTTGGTAGGCGAAGACCAAGGCTGTGCCTCAGCCTAGTTAGCTGTGGACCTGGTGTAACCGGGTTGGCTGGCGTCGTAGGCTGAGGCGTGTTACAGCATGGTGCAATGAACGCATCCGTCCAAAGATTCCTGTTCGCGAGCCCAGAGCATAGATGCACGTGGCATTGGCCTAAGCAGTTATTGCATTTGACCGATGACGCGAGCGTGTATAATCTTTGCCGACAAACAGTACACGTCGAGACAGGTGCAAGAAGATGTTGATCCTGACTCACGTGTAAACGGGAGGGGGGGTGTAACGAAACAGACAGAGACTGATGCTCGGAGTTGCTCATGTCTAAACTGCTCCGGTGGGAGCAAGAGTGTTGAGCTGCTGCGCGTGATGTTGACGCCATAAGGCACGAGCAACAGTCTGGAATTTGTGTGGCGGGTATAGCAGAAATGCTGCTAGTCGTTAAGACATTATTATTATTATTATTAGTATTGCTACTAGAAGGTGGCGGTAGGGGTGCGCTTGAACGGCGCTTACCGCGGGACGCCCGACGGCGCAAACAGCAAGGGGCCACGAAAGTACTAAAGAAAGTACGGGGTCTGTGGATGTTAAGGTTAAGCCCTGAACATCCAGATTTATGGAGCCATCTCTTACACGAGAAGCATTGCACAGAATGCGACCGTTTAATATATATTTTTTTGCAACAGACACTGCATATCCATTCTTTTGGTCCGGGGTTCGGCTCAACGCCCGCCCGTAACAAAAGAATATCTTGCAGCCCTGCTGCAAGGGGAGAGGATGATAGTTTCGGAATGGGACAAAACATACTAAACAGGGTTACATTGAAAGTGACAGTCCTTGGCCGAGGTAAAACCCCGGGTGGTTCCACTGCGCAGAGATCCATGGCGATGTCCTGGGTTTTCTGCTCTGAGAAGTGACTGTACATAGGGAATCGTGACGCGTTAGACAGGGTCACTTCGAAAAGTATTGCTCTTGACCGAGTCATTATAAAAAAAAACAACCCGGGTCGTTTCGGTACGAAGGGTATTGGACAGGTACAAATACCGTTCTCGCAGAACCGGCAATACGTGCAACGGATGATGTTCTCGTCGGAGTAGCCCCGTCGCAGATTTATATCTGCACACAGGCTTATAGCAACTACTTCTGCCTGGAAGATGTTCGGGTATTCTCCAAGGGGGACTGACAAATTCTGGAGTTTTCGAGCCATCGGTGTACCATACCAGGGTCCTGTTCCCGTGGTATCTACCCACATTCGAGGAATCCCAGGTACTCTTGTCTCCCAGTTCTATTTTGTATCTCTTTTCGAACTCTACTACCTTTGCTATGTCATCCCTTGGCAGTTGACAGATGGGCAGCTGTCTTTTTAGTTTATCTGCCTCCGCGGAGGACGAGATGACTTTTCCTTTCCCGAAGCCCTCTTTTGCTATATTTAGCATGGTTCGTTTGGCTACTTGTTCAATTACTATGTGCAGTGGGCTCAGATCCAGCAGCACCTCCATTGCTGCAGTCGGGCAGGTACGCATAGCCCCCGTAATACATACGCATGCCAGACGCTGGAGTTTAGCGAGTGATTTCCTCACTGTGCTTAGAGCTGATCTAGGAGCCCATGCTACCGCTCCGTATACTATAATGGGTCGGACTATCATGGTGTACATCCATCTCAGTATCATTGGGTTACAACCCCAGGATTTGCCCGCGAGTCTTCTGCACACCATTATAGCCTTGGTTGCCTTTGATGTTGTGATTTCCACATGTTTCTTCCATAGTAACTTGGAGTCGAACGTGACCCCCAAGTATTTCACTTCAGAAACTGCCTCCAGGCGTGCCCCATTTAAAGTAACTGTTCTCATACCCGTAAGGGATCTTCATTTTGTGAAGGGGATGATTGCAGTCTTATTGGAGTTTAAGTTCAAACCCACACCTGCACACCATTCCTTCGTTAGGTTCAATGCTCTCTGGATGATATCGCAGAGAGTGCTCACAAATTTCCCTCTTGCAATAACAACTATACCATCGGCGTACCCTTGGCATCGGATGCCGTTGTCGGTTAGTATATGCAAGAGTTCGTCGACTACCAAACTCCACAGAAGGGGTGATAAAACTCCTCCTTGTGGACACCCTCTTGTAGTTCTTATTTGAACGTTTTCCTCCCCACGGCGGCTTCTGCTATCCTTGACCGGAGTAGCGAGTCTATCCACCGTATTATTGGTTGTTGGACTCCCTTTCGCTCCAATTCTCGACTTACACTTCCGTGTGAAGTGTTGTCGAAAGCTCCCTCTATGTCTAGAAAGGCGCACACCACCACCTCTCCGCACTCGAACGCACTCATTATCTCCGTGGTCAGCTGATATAGGGCTGTGTCAGTTGACCTACCTGCCCTATATGCGTGCTGACCTACGTGTAGAGGCCTTTACCTCAGAGTGTTCAATCCGATCTCATGACCCACTATCTTTTCCATCGTTTTGAGAACGAAGTAGTCTTTCTTCCCTGCCTTGGGTATGAAGACAACCTTGGCACGCCTCCAAATTTTTGGAATATATCCCAATGCTAGGCTGTCACGCATGATCCTGGACCGGTATGGGACAAGTATCTCGCCCTGCTGCATAAAGCCCGGGTAGATTCCGTCCACCCCCGGAGACTTGTAGCTCTCAAAGGTTTTGACCGCCCATCTGACTGCACTATCAGAGAAGATATGTTTCGCCAGGTGTCAGCTTTGTGGTGTCGGTCTTATTCCCTGAGGCTCGATCTCCTCTAGATCCCCTGTTGCGTCCCGAAAGTGGGCGGACAGCAGGGCTTTTGCTCTTTCTACCTCATTGCTCGTGAACCCGCCATTCGGGAGTTTCAGAGCCATCCTAGTTTCCCCTTGCTCCTTGACTAGTGCCTTGTGCAGCCTGGCAGCCTCCGGAGTGGAAGAAATTGTCTCGCAGAAGTTCCTGAAGCTGCTCCTTTTGGAGTTTCTAATTGCTTTGTTGTACTCTGTAAGGTGTGTCGTGAATTCTTCCCAGTTACCGGTGCGTCTTGCTCGATTAAAGAGCTCCCGCACGTTGCATCTCATAGCTGAGAGCTCGCTCGACCACCATGGGGTCTTATATTTCTTGCCCTTGGAATCCCGACAACTAGTGTTAAAGGCGTCAATCACCACTTGGTTGATGCCGTTCACCCTCTCCTCTAGATCCTCAGAACTTGTACCCCTTCTACTGCTTCTAGTGCAGGAAAGGTTGAACTATATGATGCTATTGAATTTTTCCCAGTCGGTTTTGCTAGGGTTTTTCCTGGGTAGGTTAGTTCCCCCCTCGGCCCCTACAAAGAACTGGATGATGCGATGGTCTGAGAGTGAAGGTTCAGATGACACCTCCCATCTCGAGACCAGAGCATCGGCCAGATTGTTCCCACATTATAAATACTTAGGTTGTTACTTATGATATACTCTAAAAGACACTCGCCCCTTTGATTCGTGTCCGTACTTCCCCATTGCACGTTATGCGCATTGGCATCACACCCGATGACTAGCGGAAGTCTTGCCCTCCTGCAGTAGTCTACCAGTTTCGTCACATTCTGAGGCGGGAAGTTGTTATTGTCGCCCGCGAAATATGCCGCAGCAAACACGATGCTCCTCTTTGCACCGCCAACCTCCATCACCGTTTGCACAGCCACTAAATCTTGGTTCATAAACTCTGTAATGCAAAAATAATCAATAGAATTCTTTAGCATCACGCATGCTCTGGGTCCCCCCTGAGAAAGATCCCAAATTACCTTGTTGTTTCCTCTCAGTCCTCTGATTTTCCCGTTGTTGTTGTTGTTGTGTTGTTGTTGTTAACAATGCATTGCCCTGTCTAGAGTGTATGATCATTCCGAAGATCTTCATCAAGCTCTTCTAAGTGGAGTCCAAGGAAACGTGCAGTTTCAACAGGGTTTGTCCAGAGGGACAGAGGGGTTAGAAGAGTAGGTTCAGATGAACAATTGAAGAGATGTAGAGTATCATGGGAGGTTCTACCACATGCAGGGCATGTGTTTGAGATTGTATCATTAAGTCTGGATAAGTAGGAGTTTAACCTTACAATATATCCAAACCTAAGCTGTGCCAAGGTGACTCTTGTCTCCCTTGGTAAGGTGCGTCTTTCTTCAGCAATATCCGGTGAAGGACTGTTCAGAACGGGATTCACAGGTAGAGATCCGACAAAAGTGTCTACCGACTCGGTGTGGATGTCGGTTAGAGCCCGCTTATGATCCTGCAGATCAAACGGCAAGGTAATATGATGCCGGATATCATCATAATGCTTACGGAGATGTTTCCTTATGTCTCTCGGGGGCGGATCTATGTCCAAAAGATGACGGTTTGGATGTGCTGGCTTGTGGCAGTTCAGAAGGAATTGCCTGCGAGGTGAGACTCGGAAGACATGAGGAGACATCCCGTAGCAGTTCTGATGGCAGTATTTTGGCAGACTTGTAACTTCGTCCAGTTGGTGTTATGTACATTAAGCGACCATATGGGTGCAGCATAGTCAAAGACTTCTGCTATACCCGCCACACAAACTCCAGACTGTTGCTCGTGCCTTATGGCGTCAACATCACGCCCAGCAGCTCAACACTCTCGCTCCCACCGGAGCTGTTTAGACATGAGCAACTCCGAGCACCAGTCTCTCTCTGTTTCTACATCACACCCCCCTCCCGTTTAAATTCTCACGTGAGTCAGGATCAACATCTTCTCGCACCTGTCTCTACGTGTACTGTTTGTCGGCAAAGATTATACACGCTCGCGTCATCGGTCAAATGCAATAACTGCTTAGGCCAATGCCACGTACATCTATGCTCTGGGCTCGGTAACAGGAACCTCTGGACGGATGCGTTCATCGCACCATGCTGTAACACACCTCAACCTACGACGCCAGCCAACCCGGTTACACCAGGTCCACAGCTAACTAGGCTGAGGCACAGCCTTGGTCTTAGCCTACCAACACCTGGGCGAACACATCCGTCTCTCACGCCTATGATTAACTCGACATCGACCCCACCGGCGCACTTCCAAATCTTACAGCACAACTGTAACGGATTAACTGGTAAGATCGCAGAGATAACTAATTTGATGACGCAATATGACATAAAACTTGCCGCAGTCCAAGAAACCAAGCTCAGTCCTAGGTCGGACCTCATTGCCTATGGCGGATATAACATCCACCGGAAAGACCGTCATAGAGTAACAGGAGGTCTGGGAGGTGGTCTAGCGTTCATAACGCACAACTCTGTACAGTATCATCTGTTTGATACCGACATCGAAGGAACGGATGATATCTTAGAAAGCCAAGGTATTACCATCCGTACAGGAGATGTCGATCTGCAAATCATTAACATCTACATACCCCCTGTCTCAAGTTGCCCCGCCGGTTATCACCCCGACATTAGCTTGCTATTACGAGGAGATAACCGCGTGATCCTGGGCGACTTCAATGCGCACCACGACATGTGGCACTCAAACTTGCCAGCAGACAATAGGGGGCATGTACTTGCAGAAAAAATAGATGATACGGCTTTCTGTACATTGAACGGAGACGCCTCAACGAGAGTATCGGGTAACTGCTATAGTTCGCCAGATATTTCCATCGTAAGTGCAGGACTATTGAACAACACCAATTGGCGACCCATACTCACGTTGGCGTCTGACCATCTCCCAATAGTCATTACCATCGAACGACCGACGGACTTTATTACACCTGAGCATGGTACATATATTAACTTTACCAAGGCGGACTAGGACAGTTTTCAGACATATACGGACGAATCTGTTGGCTGCTCTATCCATTCCTACGGACGTACGCAAAGGCGAACGAGACTTCCGCAACATCATTGACTTGGCCTCTACACGCTTCATTCCTGCGGGTCGAATATCTCAAATAAGACCAAATTTCCCCGCGGAGGCAGCGGCCATGGCTAGAGAAAGAGATGAAGTGCGAAGCCTCAATCCCGCAGACCCCCGTATAAGGGATCTCAACGCGGAAATTCGTAGGTTGGTCGATAAACATAAACTGGCCAAATGGAAAGTGACAGTCCTTGGCCGAGGTTCCACTGCGCAGAGATCCATGGCGATGTCCTGGGTTTTCTGCTCTGAGAAGTGACTGTACATAGGGAACCTTTGCCCGTTGATGACCCACGGTTCCTGGAACAGCGCTATGGCCAGATCCTCCATTGCGAATTTGTTCGCAAGTACAGCCGAATCTGCTTTCGCGTGGTGGAGGTTAATCTGGGCTACCGCAGTTACGCCGCGGCCCATCACTGCTGATCCTTCATCGGCTCGTCTACCTCAGACAGCCGAGTGTCTTCCCCCCCTCTGCTTTCCAGGTCCAGGTTGCGAAAGTCTATGCCCTCCAGCAACTCCTGGGTGCTAGGGACCGCAGGGTCCACTCCAGTGATAGTGCTGGACCCCGCAGTTAGCGTGCTTGTGGTGGAGCTTTGTGAGGGTTCGGGTGCCCCCTCCTCAACCGCTTCTCCCGAAACCTGCTCACTCTGCATCACCACATTGTTGCAAAAATCAGTGTTCGACACCTTCTGTTTCCAGGGTTTTACTGGTATATAGCTATACCGGTAATACACTTGGAAGCCCGAACTCCTGATTGCCTCGAACGACCCCTCGTCTACCACGGTGTTCAAGCGGATTCCCCCCTCTTCGACGCTGGAGCTGATGATGCGCCACATTCGCGTGTTCAGGCCAGCATTTTGGGCTCGTAAGAGCTTTAACATGAATTCAACCGTCCAGTCCTCGTTCATGGGCAGGAACATGTTGTTGTTGTTGTTAAGGGGGGTATATCGTCCCCCCTCCGTGTCGTCAGTGGTACACCTGTCCACTCCCCCAACCTTGGAACTGCTCTTTCAAGCCATGCTGCTGTACTCTCCTCCCTGCAGTCTACGAGCATCATTCCTGGCCTGAAGTACACCCCACTGAAAGTCAGCGGTCTGTCCGACCCCTCGGCGACTTCTAGCAGCACGACGTTGTGCAGCCTTGTGAGTTGTTCCTGGCTTAGGAATTCTGTAGGGTAGTCCCTTGGCACCACCGCCACTCTGACACTTCTGGTAGCATCCGAGTAGCTGTGCTGCCCAGGCCCACCCCGCCGAGTCCCGGAGCCAGGCGCACCTCTGGCAGCCGCTGCCGCAGCTGAAGTCGAGGCGCCGGAGTTTTGTGCCCCCTGTTTTTTCTGTTGGGGCGTATCTTCTCGCATACCTTGCCCGCCTCTCCACTTTTCAGTGGGAGCGGGGTTTCTTTCGTTCCTACCGTCCTCGCTACTACGACCAGGAACGTGTGCGATTTGATCACCCCGTTGCGATCCTCCTTGCACCCTGTACCCGAATCTCCCTTCCATGCGGGGTTCGAACCTTCTGCCATCTGCCCCCCACCTCTCCCCCCTGCTCGCCTTCATATGAAGGTAGGCCTCTGCCCGAGCTTCATCCGGAGGCAGTCCCTGTTGTAGGTATTTCAAATACCACCTGACAGCTGATCTGCTCACCCCTTCCTTCTTTCATCATCTAGCCCTCCCGGGGTGCCCAAGCGTGGTGTTGGGGGTGGTCTTGCCCTCCTAGTTCTCCTCCTTCCCCCTTCGGTCCTTCCTTATGGGATCCGCCGGATCCATGTTTGCCCCTTAGTGGGCTACTGCGTCCCGAACTCTCAGATGAGGATATGCTTACTGTTGAAGGAAGCTCCCTGCGTTCAGTCTCACCCATCTTTCCGCGTTCGGGTAGTGCAGCCTTCTTCGTCGCCTGCTCTTCTTCCCTAGGAGATCCGGGCTTACCCGGCTCCTTTAAGTAACCGCCTTACGTTTAGTGCTGCCCCCTCTGGGCTCAAAGTTAGCTGGAGCGGGCCCGCCATTGCTGGTGGCAGTTGGGGGAGCAGGATTATTTGTTTTATTGCTGGTGTTACGCTTACTGCCCTGATTCACTGTCCCATCCGCACTTCCGGTGGTATTCACCCCATCCGATGCAGTTCCTTCCACCAGGCTGCCACGCGATTGGTCCAACTGTTCCGCCCTACGTGCAGCCCTTATAGCGGCTTGTCGTCTGAGCCCCTGAATAGTAGTTGGCACGTCGTCATCCCTTTCATTTTGTTTTGTTTTTTGTTTTTGTAATTGTTCATCATCTTGTTCGTACGACCGCCGTCTCGACTTGGCGAGCATAGCGGTCTAATATAAATAGTGGGGAACTTGTTCGGTACGCCGCGGCAGAGCCCCTTGCCGCAGTAAGGCCATAGTTACCTC
Source organism: Campiglossa producta (assembly GCA_964058755.1). Lineage (NCBI taxonomy): Eukaryota > Metazoa > Arthropoda > Insecta > Diptera > Tephritidae > Campiglossa > Campiglossa producta. The sequence continues at coordinate 73,376,954 of CAXKVI010000001.1, forward strand.
CCAAGGTGACCCGGTGTTGAGAAGGCGCCGTTATAATACAGCCGGTATTGTGAACCTCCTGGCTGCAAACCATTCCATTAAGCACGAGTTCTAAGCACGGTGTCGCATAACACTTTGGATTAGGGGGTGGCAGTTCTTAGTTGCCGCCGAGCATGCGTCCCCAGCTGTTGAGGGGGAGAGAGCCGAAGCGCTCTTTGCCTCAACGTCTAGGTACGCCTGCCCAGCGGATTAAGCCCCTACACCAACGTCAAGGTGCCTGCCCTTGTAATGCTTGGTAAACCCATCAACTACCACCAACACGTGCTTTCTCACAGAGCGAACCGAAGGCAAAGGACCAAAATGGTCAATGTGCAAAGTGTCGAAGGGCTCCGGTTTCTTAGGTATATTAAATAGGTTACGACGATTCGAGCGTCTTTCTGGAGAGTACATTATACACTTAAGGCAGTTTCTTATACAGTTTTTCACCCTCTTCCTCAGCTTCGGAAACCAATAGCTTTTACGTAATTGTTCCACCGATTTCTCTACAGCCATGTGGCCTATCTTTCCATGAATGACCCTAATTATGTTATCCTCCATCTCCTTGGGGACGTAAAGCATCATACGCCCTTCCTTGCACCTTTTGAATACTAAACCATCGACAGCTCGAAATTCTCCACCGGTCCCTCTTCTAACCGACATCTGAGCGATTTGATCGTTTCGTCCCTATTCTGCGTGATCTGCAGGTTAAAATCTATATCATCAATTCCCTCAGACTCCACTACGCAACACCTACTAAGAGCGCCCACATGAGCCATAGAGGTCGCTTGCCGATGCTTCACTTTATAATTATAATTTTCAAACCCATCTAGCTATCCTAGAATATACTTGCTTCTTATCCAACGCCGAAGCTAAAGCATTACAATCCGTGACGATAGTGAACGTTATCCCTTTAAGCTGCGTTTTGAACCGTTCCAACGCATATACTATTGCTAACGTCTCCAGCTCGAAACTATGTAATCTTGATTCCCCTTCGGACGCAGTTTTAGAGAAGTAAGATACCGGATGAAACTTCCCATCATCCTGCTTTTGTAAAAGGATTGCGCCAAACCCGAGTTTGCTAGCATCCGTATGAAGCTCTGTTTCCCTAATCGGACTGTATATAGATAAAATTGGGGCCGAGGCTAAAAATTCCTTAAGTTTATTAAAAGCTTCTGTACATTCAGGGGAAAACTTAAATACCGCATTTTTCTTCAGGAGTGACGTCAGGGGTTTAGCAATCGAAGAAACAGACCGAACAAATCGCCTAAAGAAAGAAAACAAGCCTAGGCATTGTTGCACCTCTTTGGCACTTTGGGGTTGTGAGAAATTTCGGATTGCCTCAATGTGCATCGGGTGCGGTCGGATACCAGTTTTGTTCACCAAATACCCCAAAAAACTCAATTTCAAAAAACCCAAATTTACATTTCTTTATTTTTAACTCTAGACCCCTTTTACGTAACCGTTGCAAAACCGCACTTAAGATTTCGATGTGATACTCGGAAGTCTTTCGTTGCTATCGTTATATCGTCTATAAAAACCACTATTTTTCTAGAGACTCCCTCAAAATTGCACAAATAAACCGCTGGAAAAAAGCTGGTGCGTTCTTTAACCCGAATGGCATGCGGGTGTACTCATACTGACCCCCTAGTGTTACAAAAGAAGTATATTTTATATTCAAAAACCTATAGTCAATACATAATCTATCTTCCCCACTTTTCTTCCGTACCAACACTGTTGCTGAAGCATAAGGTGAACTGCTGTGTCTAATCGTACCCATTGCTAAAAGTTCATCAATTATTGCTTGGACCTCTGATTTCTCCGAAAATGCTAATCTACGCGGTGCACAATGGAACGGTGTATCATCAGTTAAGTTTAATTTCATCTTAAGGCCATAAGGCTCTTTCTCTGTATCAGGCAAAGGGTCAAAATAATCTCTCAAAATAACTTTCTTCAACTGGTCACTTTGTAGTTGACTTAAATCAGGATTTATTTCTATTTCCGCTAATTTACTCTCGTCCTCAATCCCGGATACATAAAAATTTGAGCGATTTACGCCAGTGATCATATCTGATTTAAAGATTCGATTTCGATCGCCAATTTCCGCCCGGACCGTTTTCGTTAAAGGTCTTGCTTTACAATGTGCCAACGGCAGCAAAGCATTTGTGCTTTTTTCTTTCGCTTTATTCAATACTTCAGATATAATATTACCCCCCACCGACCCCTGCATCAGACACTGTTTACATATACAAACCCATTCATTCAAATTAACAAAGTCAAGAGCACTGCAGTTTAAATTTGTCAAATATTTCAGCTTAGTAGCATTTTTAATTTTTAGTAATTCAGTTTTCGTATATTTTATTTTAGTTTTACAAAAATATGTTAAACGTTTTCAGAAGATCACGTCCGATTAAAAGTGGAACATCAAGAGCAGTATCCGGCAGTATAGAAAGTTCATGTGAAATACATTTTTTATCAAGATTAAAGTTACATTTTATGTTGCCGTAGGTCCAAATGTTCGAATCGCCTACACCTTTATATTTCGATTGTTTTAACTTTCCACATTTTATGTTTGGAATGCAAGACCGCCTAATAAAACTGATCGGACTACCCGAATCAAGGAGAGATAAAAATTTGAAAAACTTAGTGCACTTGTCTCGTTCAAGTTCAAAAGCAACACTTACCGTTTGAAGTTCGTGAACCGCTCTGACTAGTTCTGCTTCTTCCTCATTTGCCATGTTAACAGCTGCAACATTTCGCTTCGGGCAAGCTTGGTATAGATGCCCCAATTCTCCACACTTGAAACACGAGCCCATCGGTCGTTTGGGCTTAGGACACTGAGATTGGTAATGCCCAAATTGCGAGCAGTTGTAACATCGTGGCTCGTCGGGCTGTGCAGATGTTGCACCTCCAAAATTGGTTTTGCCCACTTTAACGCCCGCCATCACCCCCCTTGGGCGGAACTTCTCGTACCTGTCAATTTGTATTTTTAATTCTTTCAAATTGTTTGCCTGGTAAAGCATTGTTGCCGCTCCTGGTTTGTCGCCTATGCCAGCAATAACCGCATCGATCAAATCGCGCTCAGGTATATTAGCCTTGCTTGCAATGAGCTGCATCTTCAACAAATACCGCTGCACACCTTCATTTGCCTTTAATTTTCGACCTTTTAGCTCTTCATACACATTCAGCAGTGAGTAAGAAATTGAAAATTGCTCTATCAAAGTTGCCTTTAGGGCGCTGTAGTCGGCTGTTACAACGGTTCAGAGGTGACAGCAGAAGTGACTGTAGTGGCAGAAGTGACGGCAGTGGCAAAATTTGCATCAGGAACATCAGTGGCAGCAGTAGTAATAGAGGTTGAAGTGTTGGAAGCATTCGATGATGTTCCAGAAGTTATTCCAACCACCTCATCGCAAAGCGCTCGCAGCTGTACCAACGTTGCAGTCTTCGGAAAATCTATGCCAGCCCTTGTCAGGGTGTTGGTTTTAGTATAAATGAAATAAAAACTGAACTTGGCATGAAGGGCTAAAAGTTTCTATTGATGAAATATTGCCTTGGTGAATACCTTTCGAAAAATGTATCACTTTTGAAAATCGAACTAGAAATATAGAAGTTATAGAAAAAAAAACAAATTTCGCTGTTTTTACAGGGTGACAAAAAAATTAAAAAAAATTTGTTTGAAAACCTCATAAGGTAAGTGTTCAAACTGGGGGGGGACATTTTCAACTTTTTTTGGTGATACGCTCTAATGTACATATCGACGTGCCATACGAAAACTAACACTACAATTTTGTGTCTGAAGAAAACTAACACTTTTATTTTGTGTCTGACGATAACTAACACTTTCAATTTGTGTCTGACGAAAACGAACACTTTTATTTTGTGTCTGACGAAAAGTAACACTTTAATTTTTTCTCTGAAGAAAATGTTCTAGTTAGAAGTGTTAGTTTTCGCCAGACACAAAATAAAAGTGTTAGTTTTATTAAAATATTTGAAAAGTGTTAGTTTTCGTAAAATATTTGAAAAGTGTTAGTTTTCGTATGGCACGTCGACATATTTTGCAAGCCCTGTAATAAAATAGGGTATTGCAACATTGTTCCCAAGGTCCACAAACACATGTTTATGGAGTTTTTATTATCTATGTCTGTTTTTCTGGTTTTTTTGATCTGGTCACCCTGAATAAAAGTCGAAACAAAAAAAAATAAAAATGTCAAAAATCACCCAGTTTTTGTTGTTGTGAGAGCAAAACGCAGCGTTGTGGGCAGCAAAACGCAGCGTTTTTACTCGGCGTAATCTCATTGTGGGCCGGCCTTATCGCTTTTAACACTATTTTTTTATCGTTCATTAATAGGTAAAATCCCTGTCCAATCTGACATAGCGTAACCATACATTATCTAATTGCGGCTTTCTGATAACTATATGTGTATGTTCATTTTACAAGCATTTTCCTTAACAGTATAACTAAAAAGATATTGTCGATAAAACGGCAAGCTTTGTAGCCCGCAATGGACCAGAATTCGAGGCACGTATTAGACAAAATGAGCTAGGAAATGTAAAGTTTAATTTTCTAAGTAATGGCGACCCATACCACGCGTACTACAGACACAAAGTTAATGAATTCCAAGAAGGAAAAGGTAAAATATTTGAAGTTTGTATAGTATTGTTTCTTTACTTTTCTTTAAAACATTTCAGATGCTTCCGGTAGCCCAAACGTTACTACGGGACTCAAACAGCTATCTGGTAACAGTTCAGCACAGCAAAAACAACAAGAACTATTGAAACAAGTAGTAGAACAACAGTTTGTACCAAAGGACCCTCCTTCAGACTTCGAGTTCGTTGCAGATCCTCCTTCCATATCTGCTTTAGATTTGTAAGTAATAAATATTAGTAATTGCTATATTTTTAAAATGCATATTTTCACTATAGGGACATTGTGAAACTTACTGCTCAGTTTGTAGCACGTAATGGTCGTCAATTTTTAACGAATTTAATGAATCGTGAGCAGCGTAATTTTCAGTTTGATTTTCTGCGTCCGCAGCACTCACTTTTCCAATATTTTACGAAGTTGTTGGAACAGTACACAAAAATATTAATTCCACCCAAAGACCTTTTAATTAAACTGCGTTCCGAATGTTCGGACGGACGGTCAAGTGTTTGTTTCATTTTAGATCAGGTGAAATATAGAGCGAATTGGCAAAAACATCAAGAAGCTCAGCGGCGACGAGAAGAAGAAAAAGTTGAAAAGGAAAGAGGTAAACATAAACATACATACATACATATTTACACTAAGCAGTTAGATATACCAACTTTTTAAGGAAATCTTGAGTTCGCCTATGATAGATTTTGCTCTAAAAATAAGCTGTGCAAAATTTCGATCGCATCGGATAACTTTAAGAACAAGCACGTTGTATTTGAAAAGTTTAAAAAATATATGCATTCTTGGTGCCACAGATTATATAAAAAATGTATAGCTGTAAACTTATTACAAATAAGAAGAGTTTTCGCAATTTAAAAAATGTGAAAACCCGTTTTCAATCAGATAACCAGTTTAAGAGCCATTAGCAGATTTATGAAAAAATATTACAAAATTCCAAGTCTCATCTTCATTAATTGTTAAATACATCGAAAAGAGAGAAAGGCCCGGATTTCCAGCGCCAGTTTAAACCACAGACAAAGTTTACTAAAGTTTATCTCACACAAATTGGCCGTTTAAAAAATGTTTAAACTCGCACTGAAGTTTAAACTTGCACTGAAAAACCGTGCCTTAGAGACAACGGGTCATAACTACGACATATGCAAACTTTGGACTGGGCGCAAGTGGGATTCTATAAATTTTTCTCTAAGAAACTTGAAAATTTGCAAACAAATTTTAAATTGAAAATGTCGGCGTTTTTTTTATAAAATAAGAAAAACATCTATCTATATATATATACTCCACATGAAAAACTTTGGGAACCTCCTGGGAGCGAACCGTTTGACCGATTTGAATGAAATATGCACCGATGGAAAGGAAATTGAAAAAACTGAGGTATAGATGGTAAATTTTCAGGGGCGTCCCCGAAATTTAAGGTTGGGGGTACGGGACTAGCGACCCCACGCCCCCTCCAGTCACCACCACCAGATTACATTGGTCGAATTTTCGATATCGGTAATTATTGCAGATAAAATTACTTTGTCATTGTACTTGTTTTTATAGAGCTCATGTAAAATAAGTAGCTTTTGCATATTGATTATAAATTGTCATGAATGAAAATTTTTACTGAGATTTCTAAAAGCATTCAGATTGTACATATCATATTTTAAACTTTGGTATTAATAAAATAATCTGATACTACATTTGGGGGCTCAACCTTGTGGTGTTCTTGTGAATAGCAGTTAGATTGAAATCTCGAAAAGATGGGTCCAAGTGACTGGTCTGTGCAGCAATTACGATCAAAGGCAAAAGAGTTTGGACTGGCAGTTGATGGTTCAAGTGGTGGCTGGGTGAATGAGGTTAGAGAAGATCAAAGTGCTGCATCAGCAGTTGGTATGCACGATGATCGGGAAAGTGACAAAACCCATGACCGCCAACGGGGAAGCAATAATGATGAGCTACAAGAGGTGTAAAAATATGCACCGATGGAAAGGAAATTGAAAAAACTGAGGTATAGATGGTAAATTTTCAGGGGCGTCCCCGAAATTTAAGGTTGGGGGTACGGGACTAGCGACCCCACGCCCCCTCCAGTCACCACCACCAGATTACATTGGTCGAATTTTCGATATCGGTAATTATTGCAGATAAAATTACTTTGTCATTGTACTTGTTTTTATAGAGCTCATGTAAAATAAGTAGCTTTTGCATATTGATTATAAATTGTCATGAATGAAAATTTTTACTGAGATTTCTAAAAGCATTCAGATTGTACATATCATATTTTAAACTTTGGTATTAATAAAATAATCTGATACTACATTTGGGGGCTCAACCTTGTGGTGTTCTTGTGAATAGCAGTTAGATTGAAATCTCGAAAAGATGGGTCCAAGTGACTGGTCTGTGCAGCAATTACGATCAAAGGCAAAAGAGTTTGGACTGGCAGTTGGTGGTTCAAGTGGTGGCTGGGTGAATGAGGTTAGAGAAGATCAAAGTGCTGCATCAGCAGTTGGTATGCACGATGATCGGGAAAGTGACAAAACCCATGACCGCCAACGAGGAAGCAATAATGATGAGCTACAAGAGGTGTAAAAGTAGGTCGCCTCCCTGGGTAACGCTAAATGACCTACATGGCCTACACGGCTAGTTTCTTGTATTGCCGGTTCTACAAGAACGGTACCAGTACTTGTGCTGTACCCATCGTGCCGAAACGACCCGGGCCGTTTTCTTATATCGACCCGGCCAAGAGCAATACACTCGGGGTGACCCTGTCTGGCATTTAGGCAGGACTACACTTCGCTACAACAACAACAACAGCTATAAGAGGATAATAGCTCTGATGGAAGACTTGAAAGTACTGGATCGCACATCGAGACACGAGAATTTGAAATGGTGTTACTAAGGCATCAACAAGAAATGGAACTAGCAAGACGTGAGAGAGAGCTCATGCAACGAGAGCTAGCTTTGGCTAACCGCGAAGTCGAATTTTTGAGAAGAAGTGCAGATCCAAGTAGTGAAACGAATCTTAACGGTGGCATAAATCAGCTGGGAGACGTTTTTAGTTCTCACATAATATCGAAAATGAGTCTCAAAACCATATCTGAACTTATAAGCGATTTTGATGGAACACCTTCCAATTTCAATGTGTGGAAAAAGCAGTTGAATTTGATAAAAACTGCACATGCTATCAGTGATGTGGAAGCCAAGGCTTTAGGTTAGGTTAGGTTGCGAGGGCGGGACAGAGTGCAGGACCCTGCCCACCACTTAGGCCAGTCAAGTTGGCCCATTGTGATACCCTATGCGGTCTATGCTAAGGCTTTAGTCGCAATGAAATTAAAGAAGAAAGCTTTTGTGTGGCTACATTCAAAAGCTTAGCATTTGGAGACGACGTTTGATAGTTTGATGATGGAGATAGAGCGAATGTATAGACCAAAGGTCAGTAAAATAGAGCAGCAAAAAGAATTTGAGAATCGTGTTTGGCAAAAAGGAGAGGCGTTTAGACTTAGTGGAGTACTTAATTCAAGGAATCCCTGATCGTTTATTGTGTAATCAAGCATCAATTTAAAACAGCAGAAACTTTAATAGAAGCCTTTGGTAAAATTCGTCTGAATGAATCAACAGCATACCCTAAGGCAAATAAGTTGGTGGTAAGTGGACCTAATTCGTTTAACGGTAAAAGGAGATTCGATGAGACTAGCATACAACAGGGAGTAGCTAGAAGGAATTGTTTTAATTGCGGCGAACAGGATCACGTAAGTGCGATGTGTCCAACAAAAACACAAGGGCGAAAATGCTTTAAATGTGGCAAACATGGTCATATCGCATCAAAATGTCCAAAAGAATACAATTCTGAGCGACAGACAAATATCGTATTGCATACAGGTAAGCGCCGTTTAAAGGTGGTGGAAATTTGTGGAGAAAAAATCGATGCACTTCTAGATACTGGTAGTGATTTAACGTTAATGTCTTACGATCAGTATACCAAAGTTGGGTCGCCAAAGTTATGTAAGTGTGAAGTATGTTTTTCTGGACTTGGCTCCCCTTTGTACACTGTAATTGGCGAATTTGAGACTGAAATTGTAATGGATCAACATAATTTTCCGATTAAAGTATGTGTGATTTCAGATAGTATTTCAAGATATAAGCTACTAATTGGCATTGACTTCCTAAGTCAAAGGAGTTTACGAATAAACAAAGGTTTAATCACTTTTGATCCAGATGCCGGTTCTACGAGAACGGTACCAGTACTTGTGCTGTACCCATCGTGCCGAAACGACCCGGGCCGTTTTCTTATATCGACCCCGCCAAGAGCAATACACTCGGGGTGACCCTGTCTGACATTTAGGCAGGGCTACACCTCGCTACAACAACAACAAGAACTAAATGAGATATTACAGATAAACGCATTTGATGGAATTGAGGGCCGCGAAAATTGCTTATCACACACTAAGGACGACGCTGTGAAATGTGAAGTACAGGAATTGATAAAGCAGTATGAACCGAGGAAATCGGTTGAGACGACGATCACGATGAAACTTATTCTTAAAGATGATGAACCGGTTTATCAAAAGGCAAGACGCTTGTCCGCAGCTGAGAAGGACATTGTTAATAAACAAATAGACGAATGTCAGAAAGATGGTATAGTAAGACCGTCATCTTCTCATTATGCGAGTCCAATTGTGTTGACAAAGAAAAAAAATGGTACTCATAGGTTATGTATTGATTATCGCCTGTTAAATCGAAAGATTTTAAGAGATTGGTTTCCCCTTCCCTTGATAGAAGATCAGCTAGACCAATTACAAGGTGCGAAAATTTTCACGACTTTGGATTTGACAAATGGTTTCTTGCACGTAAAAGTTGATGATTCCAGTATCAAATATACGTCATTCATAGTGCCAGACGAGTTTTTGCGTGTACCCTTTGGATTATCCAACTCGCCATCTGCTTTTCAAAGGTATATTAATGCCGTTTTTCGTGATGCAATACGTGAGGGTATTGTATTAACCAAGGTATGAAACCGATTAAAATAAAGTTCCGGTTTCGGTTACGGTTTTGAAACGTATTTCGGTTTAGGTTCCGGTTTCGTTCTTCAACATTTATTTCGGTTTCGGTTACGGTTTCGTTCCGGTTTCGGTTTCCAACAAAACCACCAACACAAACACACACTTTCTTCAAAATAAGTTTAAAAAATTAACTCTACTTTTTCTTTTAGCAATATGTTAAAATGGAACGTTAATATGAGTGATGCTTTCTGAGACGGCCACTAAACATTTTTTTTCGGATGTCATACCTACATTTTTTTCGATGGCTTCATTCGCTTATAGTTCAATTATTTCGGAATTATAATATTGAGGTCAAAAAGTGTCTTGCTTAACCATCTTCCATGAAAATTATTCAGGGTAGCCTCTTTTAAAATAAAATATGTGTCCAAAAAAAAATTCAAAACCGTTTGGAACCGGTTCCGGCTTTTGAAACGGTTTCGGTTTCGCTCTTTTTCAGAAACAAATGACGGTTACGGTTTCGGTTTCGGTTTTGAAAAATGAATCGGTTTTAATCGGTTACGGTTACGGTTTCGGTTTCAGTCCTTGGTATTAACATATATAGATGATTTAATAGTGCCTTCTGATGATATATATGACGTTTTAGGTAGATTGAAGAAGATTTTAGATATTGCTAGAAAAGCAGGTTTAAATATAAATTTAAAAAAATGCAATTTTTTAATGAAAAGAGTTGAGTTCTTAGGACATATTATTGAGGATGGCAAAGTGATGCCCTCAGAAAGAAAAACTGAAGCTGTAAGACGTTTTCCTGAACCAACTAATGTTCGCCAAATTAAAGCTTTCCTGAGCCTGGCGAGGTATTTCAGGAAATTTATTCCGAACTTCTCAAGAATAGCACTGCTATTGTTAAATATATTAAAGTCTAATGTAAAATTTAAGTTTGACATAAATGAAAGACAAGCATTTGAAGCCCTGAAAAGTTATTTAGTTGGCCGCCCAGTACTAAATTTATATAGAGTTGGGTCTGAAACTGAACTTCACAGTGATGCTTCCAAGGACGGATATGGAATGATTTTGCTACAAAGAAACAGTGAGGATGGATTAATGCATCCAATTTGCGAGTGGCAAAACCACTCCTGCTGAAGAGAAGTATTCAAGCTATGAGCTAGAAGTTTTAGCGATTGTTCGAGCTTTAAAGCGTTTTCGCGTTTATTTACTGGGTATTAAATTTAAGATTGTGACTGATTGTAAAGCTTTTACAATGACCATGCAAAAGAAAGATCTATGTGTACGAGTAGCACGATTGGTATTGTTGCTTGAGGAGTTTGGGTACACTATTGAGCACAGACCAGGGCGGAGTCTTCAGCATGTTGATGCACTTAGTCGATATCCAATTTCGAAGTGCTTGATTGTCACGGAAGATGAGAAAACTTTTAAGGTAAGACTTCAGAAATTACAGCGAGAAGATGATGATGTGAAAAAGACTATAGCTAAGATGGAGAAGAAAAGAGTGATTTCAGTTTATGGCAAGGTATAATTTATAAAAATGTAGGTGATGAGTCACGGATTGTAATACCGAGGTCTATGCAGGTGCAAATATTCGACAAGCACATGAAAGCGGACATTTTTCAGTTGATAAAACCGTAGGATTAATTGAGAGTGAATATTGGATGCCTAATTTGCGTAAAAAAATTGAGAGGTTTATACAAAGTTGTATACCATGCATATTGGCTGAAAGAAAAGGTGGAAAATTAGAAGGGTTTTTACATCCGATTGATAAGGGAGTTGCTCCGTTTCATACCTTTCACACTGATCATATGGGTCCCTTACCATCAACAAAGAAATCGTATGTTCATATTTTTGCCATGGTAGACGCGTTTACAAAGTTTGTTTGGCTTTATGCAACTAAGTCGACTACAGCGGGAGAGGTAATTGATAAAGTCAAGCTCATATATTTACTAATCCTAGGCGCATTGTGAGTGATAGGGGTACAGCATTCACCTCAAAGTATTTTGCTTCTTAATGCGCAGAAGAAAAGATTAAGCATATATTAACAACAACCGGCATGCCTAGAGGTAATGCGAAAATATAAAGAGTAAATAGGACTTTAATTCCACTTCTAACAAAGCTATCTGTACCAAAGCCGCACGAATGGTATAAGCATCTGGATAGAGCTCAGCAACTGCTAAATACGAATACACACCGAAGTACCTCACTAAAGTTTGCAAGACAACTTTTACGTGCAAAAAAGTAACTAGTGGATAATTTGCCGTAATTTATCCGTAAATTATCCGTGAAAACAAAATATTTGCCGCGGCCGTATTTTGGAAATATTGAGTGGCACGCCAACTTCATGTGAAGTTAGCGTGCCACCCTTGAAAAACTACCTTAGGGACCTGCTAGGGAAAAAATGTTTGCATATTTTGAAAATTAAAAAAAAAAAAAAAATTTTTTGGTAGTGCACCGCCAACTTCACATGAAGTTAGCGTGCCACTTCTGGAAAACTACGTTCGAGACCAGCTAGGATAAAAACCTTTGCACGTGATTTTGCCGTAAATTATCCGTAATTAATCTGTGAAATCGAAAAATTTGTCGCGGACGTATTTTGGAAAATATTGAAGTTAGCGTGCCTTAGGGACCAGATAGAAATTAGCCGTAGTTAAATCGCATATTTAAAAAATTTAAAATTTTATTTTTTTTTTTTTTTTTGATAGTGCGCCGTCAACTTCACATGAAAAACTACCTTAGGGACCAGCTAGGGAAAAAATGTTTGCACGTGATTTTGCCGTAAAATAAAAAAAATATTTATTGTTTGAAATTCTTGAATAAAGGAGTGCTTTAGCCAATTTTTTGTGTTTGAATTTGAAAAATCCTTATGTGATGGAAAAAAATGGCCATTACTTTTGAAATCAGAGCACTTTAAAACATATAATTCACTAAAAATATCTCATGCAGCTGACAAAAAATTTTTTTTCGCAGACCTGTGTTATAAATCAGAAATGTTTTAACAATTTTTTAAAGATAAAATAATTTTGTTGTCCGTTGGTGGGAATTCGAACCAAGATTCCCCGCATCATGCCCGTCTGCTCTACCACTGAACTACATGGCACACATAAATGTTGTTGGCAAAATTCAATCTTGAATAAGCTTTCAAAAATAAGTTTGAATTTTCAAACCCAAAAGTTTAAAATTTAGACCGAAAAGTTTTAATTTTCAAACCAAAAAGTTTTAATTTCAAACCGAAAAAATTGAATTTTCAAACCAAAACGTTTTAATTTTAAACAGAAAAGTTTTAAGAATAAAATAAAACTAAAAAAATGTGGCAGCTGGCAGCATTCGAACGAAAACGGTCAGGAGTCACAGCCGACTGCTCTGCTGCTGATCTATGCCGCGCATTAAGCTTTTGTGGGCAAAATTCACATGAAGTTGGCGTGCCACTCAATACTTTCCAAAACACATTCGCGACAAATTTTTTGATTTCACAGATTAATTACGGATAATTTACGGCAAAATCATGTGCAAAGGTTTTTATCCTAACTGATCTCGAAAGTAGTTTTCCAGAAGTGGCACGCTAACTTCATGTGAAGTTGGCAGTGCACTACCAAAAAAATTATTATTTTTTTTTTAATTTTCCAAATATGCCACTTAGTTACGGCTAATTTACGGCAAAATCACGTGCAAACATTTTTTCCCTAGCAGGTCCCTAAGGTAGTTTATCAAAGGTGGCACGCTAACTTCACATGAAGTTAGCGTGCCACTCCATATTTTCCAAAATACGGTCGCGGCAAATTTTTTGTTTTCACGGATAAATTACGGCAAATTATCCACTAGTTACTTTTTTGCCACGTAAAAGTTGTCTTGCCAACTTCAGAGAGGTCATCGAAGTACTGGTACTACTACTTTTAAGCTCATGTTCGGCGTTGAAGCTTACCTTAAGGATGATCCAAAATTAGAGGAGATATTGGAAAATGAATGCATACAAGATTTTGATAAAGAGAGGGGTGACTTGCGGCTACAGGCGCATGAAAGCCTTTTACGACTTCAAGCTCAAAATAAACGAAGTTTTGATAGAAAACGAAAACACGCTTATCATTATCGAGAAGGAGACCTAGTTGCCATTAAACGTACACAGCAAGGACCAGGTTTAAAGTTCATGCATAAGTTTCTTGGACCTTACGAAATCACAAAATTTTTGAGAAATTATCGATATTTAGTTAGGCGTATAGGCGATGTCGAAAGACCAAAACAAACTGCTACGGCTGCTGAATCAATGAAACAGTGGACTTGTGATGATGATGACGACAAGCTTCGTAGTGATGAAGAAGAAGATGATCATTAAAACAAAGAAAAAAGGGCACTCGGGTCGAGTATCTTATCATTACGGCCGAATGTAGATAAATTTTAGGGCTCTTGATTCTAATCGATTACTCGACTAGTCGATTAGTCGAGTAGTCGATTACCAACTTTTGTGCTGTTTGAAAATCGAATAGCAAGTATTCGATTTCAGCTAGTCGACTAGCTGTCACTAATCGAATACTAACGATTAAATCGGGTTCCCAGTTTTTTATAAGGCGGCAAATTTCCACTGTAATTCGCATGCATGTTAAAATGGTATCTGCCATTTTCGCCCATTTATTTGCTTCATTTCTTTGAAATTAAAAAAAAATTAACAGGAGCACAGAATATTTGTGTAGGTAGATATACAAAAATGAAAATTTGAAAAATGTATGTATGTATGAATGTAGATAAAAAAGTTTGAAAATTTTTTTTCATACCGCAAAACGTTTTATGTCAATATTATTCTTTTAGGTTTAAGTGCGCAATGTACGCATATTTCTCTTATTCTACGTCGCCGTTTGCAAAAAGATAGTTGAAAGATTGATTCGTGGGGAAAAAAAAAAGTAAAAGTACATTCAAATACACCTAATTTTCGAAAGAACTCAAAAATTACAAACATTACATAGAGCGTTTTGATGTATTACCAAAAATATACGGGAACATTAGAGTGGCAAAAAAAGTTCCACACTTTCTATCGGAATGATTAAGCTTGAGAATTTATTTTTTTTGTAGTAAAAATGCTTCTGCCGGCAAATGGAAGATTTCCAATGAAAATAAAAAGCAAATTTGACATGTGAGAAATTATAAGAACCTGCAACTCTAGTGTCTTAGTTTCTGTTTGAAAACTTTAGATTTGTAACAAACTTTTAAAATTGTTATTTGTTTCATGCGCTGCTAAGTGCTCTCCAATGCTGCTGTTATGTCAGGCCGAGTTAAAATACAGGAGATGATTGAAACACGAGCTTTTAATCCAATTTAAGATTGTATAATTCCCCCTTTAAAAGCTGATGTGGTTTTTTAATATAAAAGTAGCTGGGAATTATTTGGAACACATAATAATAAAAAAACATGCTCGTAAAATTTCTGGAGTTAGCGCTTTTCGAAATTGATGATTGAATAAATATTTTATAAATTTTAAGGAAACATTTAAGCACACGCTAATAATTTGTTTTTAATATTTGACAAGTATCAGGAGCACAGAATTTCAATATAAGCAATTATACAAAAAAAAATTCAATAAACTGGTATGTACAGATGGGGGTTAGTGGGGCAACTACTCCCACTGTTAAATTGCATTTCGAAATATCGTTGTGTATAAGAAAAGAAGTGAAAGCTAGTAGAATGCGTGTTTTTGAAGTTATTAAGGTTAATATTACTATCAATATTACTGCAGTATTGCAGTCAAGTTACTTTATTGATGCTCTGATGCTGATACTTAAGAGATAATGGGGTCTATCAGTTATTCCGGCGGAGCTCCCGGCAGGAATAAAGGAAATAGAGTCAATAAAGATAACATCGAAATTATCGAAACATACCGCCAAATTCTCTTAAAATCGTTGGAATTCCCTCAAGATCTGTTACATTTTCTCCCGCCGGGAGCTCCGTCGGAATAGCTGATAGACCCCAATATGCAACAATAATTTCGTACTTCATTTTCATGTAGCGACTGATGAGCAACAGATTGTCAACATTTTATTCAACACACCCCATATTTTTTTATACGGGACGCTACTGAAATAATTTTCTCAAATTTTTGACAAGCGGCCATGTTTTTTTCAATAGTACAATATTTGTGACATAATTACATACTTACATAAATGCTGTCTCCAAACCCTGTAGGGAATTCATATAACTCCAAATCAACTATTATTATTTATTTTCATCCTAGCTGTTCATTGTACCATTGGTATAAATTAATAAAAAGAGCAATTGCTTTTTCGAAACCTTTTCTCAAATACCAAATATCTACAGATTTCTATACATATAAGTACTTGTTTTAGTTAACTAATCAAATTTAGTTATGAGATATTAATAATAATTTATTTACGTTTTTGGTTTGGTTTTATCATGCATTCATACGTAGCTGTCCAGGCCTCAGTTAAGGTCGAAACCGGTGTTCTAAGCCAGATCAATGCTGACATCATACAAATTTTCAATGAAATCAAAAGCTGACTTAAAAAAGATACTTTTTTTATCTGAAATTCTAATCTTGGCTTTCGTCATAATGACGACAACCCGCCTAAGCGGTTTTTTGCCGTTTCGTATCAGAGCACGCCAATCATTCCTTTTTAGCGATAACCGACGCCAATTGGAAACCCCAAGGGAGTTCAAGTCATCCTCCACCTGTTGCTTCCATCTCAGTCGAGTGTGGTACCACAACGAAACGCATCAATGAACTTTCTTGAGAAAAAACCTCCTCTTTGAGGCGAAAAAATTTATGTGTCAAACTTTAAAATCCCACAACAAATGCCAAAGATTTGAAGAAAAATGTAATTCGGCGACATCTAGGCTTGACAAAAAAAAAAAATTTTTTTAATGTTTTTCAAAAACACTTTGTATGATGGGAGGTACGGCCGTCTTTTTTTGCCTCTAAGCCCGAGACGCTCTAATAAAAGTGCTATGAACACTGAAAAATAAAGAACTAATAGTTGACTTGGAGTTATATGAATTCCCTACAGGGTTTGGTGTGAGAACTTTTTTATGTGAGTAAATCTGTATTGTACGTTTGAAGAAAAATATGGCCGCTTGTCAAAAATTTTTAAAAATTATTCCAGTAGCGTTCCGCAAAAAAAATATGGGCTGTGTTCGAGCCGCGTTGGTAGTAGCAGTGCTACTTTTTATGACAGAGCATCATGTTCTTCGGCAAAATTTCGCGCTTTCGTTTAACCCTGCTTTCATAACGTTATTTTTTACCCCTTAATTCATAACGATACGTCTCTCAGGCGTATGTTATAACCATATATCATGAAATACGAAACCTACTCTGCAAAATCAACCATCACTGCCAGGCTGTAAGTAACGACGGAGATAAATGCGAGTATGAGTTAGCTTACAGAGTAATTGCGAGAGGGAGATCAACAAGAAAAAAGTCGATATGCCTCGAAGACGTACGTTATGGCAGCAGGGTTAATAAAATGTTGACAATATGTTGCTCATCACTAGCTCATCAGTCGCTACATGAAAATGAAGAATGCAATTATTGTTGCATATTGGGGTCTATCAGCTATTCCGACGGAGCTCCCGGCGGGAGAAAATGTAACAGATCTTGAGGGAATTCCAACGATTTTAAGAGAATTTGGCGGTATGTTTCGATAATTTCGATGTTATCTTAATTGACTCTATTTCCTTTATTCCTGCCGGGAGCTCCGCCGGAATAGCTGACAGACCCCATTATCTCTTAAGTATCAGCATCAGAGCATCAATAAAGTAACTTGACTGCAATACTGCAGTAATATTGATAGTAATATTAACCTTAATAACTTCAAAAACACGCATTCTACTAGCTTTCAGTTCTTTTCTTATACACAACGATATTTTCGAAATGCAATTTAACAGTGGGAGTAGTTGCCCCACCAACCCCCATCTGTACATACCAGTTTATTGATTTTTTTTTTGTATAATTGCCTACATTGAAATTCTGTGCTCCTGATACTTGTCAAATGTTAAAAACAAATTATTAGCGTGTGCTTAAATGTTTCCTTAAAATTTATAAAATATTTATTCAATCATCAATTTCGAAAAGCGCTAATTCCAGAAATTTTACGAGCATGTTTTTTTATTATTATGCGTTCCAAATAATTCCCAGCGACTTTTATATTAAAAAACCACATCAGCTTTTAAAGGGGGAATTATACAATCTCAAATTGGATTAAAAGCTCGTGTTTCAATCATCTCCTGTATTTTAACTCGGCCTGACATAACAGCAGCATTGGAGAGCACTTAGCAGCGCATGAAACAAATAACAATTTTAAAAGTTTGTTACAAATCTAAAGTTTTCAAACAGAAACTAAGACACTAGAGTTGCAGGTTCTTATAATTTCTCACATGTCAAATTTGCTTTTTATTTTCATTGGAAATCTTCCATTTGCCGGCAGAAGCATTTTTACTACAAAAAAAAAAAAATAAATTCTCAAGCTTAATCATTCCTATAGAAAGTGTGGAACTTTTTTTGCCACTCTAATGTTCCCGTATATTTTTGGTAATACATCAAAACGCTCTATGTAATGTTTGTAATTTTTGAGTTCTTTCGAAAATTAGGTGTATTTGAATGTACTTTTTCTTTTTTCAATCTTTCAACTATCCTTTTTCAAACGGCGATATAGAATAAGAGAAAGATGCCTCCATTGTGCACTTAAACCTGAAAGAATAATATTGACATAGAACATTTTGCAGTATGAAAAAAAATTTTCAAACTTTTTTTATCTACATACATACAAATATTGCTACAAACATACATACATTTTTCAAAATTTCATTTTTGTATATCTACCTACACAAATATTCTGTGCTCCTGTTACATTTTTTTTAAATTTCAAAGAAATGAAGCAAATAAATTGGCGAAAATGGCAGATACTACTTAAACATGCATGCGAATTACAGTAGAAATTTGCCGCCTTATTACCCGGGTCTTCAGACGAGTAATCGACTAGTCAAAAGCAACTATTCGACTAGTCGATTAGTGATAATCGAATATTTTTGGAAACGACTAGTCGAAATCGATTATTCGACTAATCGATTTGTCGATTATCAAGAGCCCTTAATTAAATTTACTTTGTCATTGTACTATGCTATACTTGTTTTTATAGAGTCATGTAAAATAAGTAGCTTTTGCATATTGATTTTATATTGTCATTAATGAAAATTTTTACTGAGATTTCTAAAAGCATTCATATTGTACACATCATATTTTAAACTTTGGTATCAATAAAATAAGCTGATACTACATTATGTTGTGTTTGTTTTAAACCATCTCTCAAAATAGCAAAATGTAGGTAATAGGTTTGTTTATTGGGCTGCTCTAGCTTACGCCAGATTGAGATATTTCACAAAACTGTGTTTAACGAACAATTTTCTTGCTCTAGGTTGCTCTATCTTTTGTTTTATGAGTACGCTCAAAACAAAACTAGAGTAATCTAGATCACAAATTTCTGCTCTAGCTTTTTTTATGGAGTAAGTTAGAGCAGAGAAGCAATTGTCAATCAGGAAAAAATAAATTTTTGAAAACTTCAAAAAAATTAGCTTGCAAGAAAATCAATGTTTGTGTAAACGTGAATTGGAATTAATTTTGAAGATTAAAACAAAAAACCAATTAAAAAGAAACCATCGAGATTCAAGTGTTTCATGGCATTTCTGCTCCGAGTTGCTCTAAATTGCTCTATTTCTATTATGACAGCTGCCCTGCTCTAACCTGCTCTGAATTTTTTTTTGGTCAGTAAACAAACCTAATATGTTTCATTATAAAGACAATAATGATTTGATATTTCCCATTAAACAATTGAACAAAAGTAATCTAATGATTCTCCAAAAACTTCTTCTACGACCTCTATGATCTCTATGTATGCACATATTAGGGCTCTTGATAATCGACAAATCGATTAGTCGAATAATCGATTTCGACTAGTCGTTTCCAAAAATATTCGATTATCACTAATCGACTAGTCGAATAGTTGCTTTTGACTAGTCGATTACTGGTCTGAAGACCCGGGTAATAAGGCGGGAAATTTCTACTGTAATTCGCATGCATGTCTAAGTGGTATCTGCCATTTTCGCCAATTTATTTGCTTCATTTCTTTGAAATTTAAAAAAAAATGTAACAGGAGCACAGAATATTTGTGTAGGTAGATATACAAAAATGAAATTTTGAAAAATGTATGTATGTTTGTAGCAATATTTGTATGTATGTAGATAAAAAAAGTTTGAAAATTTTTTTTCATACTGCAAAACGTTGTATGTCAATATTATTCTTTCAGGTTTAAATGCGCAATGTACGCATCTTTCTCTTATTTTACGTTGCCGTTTCAAATAAGTTAGTTGAAAGATTGATTTGTGGGGCAAAAGATATGTAAAAGTACATTAAATCACACCTAATTTTCCAAAGAACTCAAAAATTACAAACCTTACATAGAGAGTTTTGATGTATTACCAAAAATATACGGGAACATTAGAGTGCCAAAAAAAGTTCCACACTTTCTATCGGAATGATTAAGCTTGAGAATTTATTTTTTTTTGTAGCAAAATTGCTTCTGCACGCCAATGAAAGATTTCCTATGAAAATAAAAAACAAATTTGACATGTGAGAAATTATAAGCACCTGCAACTCTAGTGTCTTAGTTTCTGTTTGAAAACTTTAGATTTGTAACAAACTTTTCAAATTGTTATTTGTTTCATGCGCTGCTAAGTGCTCTTCAATGCTGCTGTTATGTCAGGCCGAGTTAAAATACAGGAGATGATTGAAACACGAGATTTTAATCCAATTTAAGATTGTATAATTTTCCCTTTAAAAGCTGATGTAGTTTTTTAATATAAAAGTCACTGGAAATTATTTGGAACGCATAATAATAAAAAAAACATGTTCGTAAAATTTCTGGAATTAGCGCTTTTCGAAATTGATGATTCAATAAATATTTTATAAATTTTAAGGAAACATTTAAGCACACGCTAATAAGTTGTTTTTAATATTTGACAAGTATCAGGAGCACAGAATTTCAGTAAGCAATTATACAAAAAAAAAAATTCAATAAACTGGTATGTATAGAAGGGGGTTGGTGGGGCAACTGCTCCCACTGTTTAATTGCATTTTGAAAATATCTTTGTGTATAAGAAAAGAACTGAAAGCTAGTAGATGCGTGTTTTTGAAGTTATTAACGTTAATATTATTATCAATATTACTGCAGTATTGCAGTCAAGTTACTTTATGGATGCTCTGATGCTGATACTTAAGTGATAATATCAGCTACTCCGGCGGAGCTCCCGGCAGGAATGAAGGTAATAGAGTGGATAAAGATAACATCGAATTTATCGAAACATACCGTCAAATTCCCTTAAAATCGTTGGAATTCCCTCAAGATCTGTTAAATTTTCTCCCGCCGGGAGCTCCGTCGGAATAGCTGATAGACCCCAATATGCAACAATAATTGCATACTTCCTTTTCATGTAGCGAATGATGACCTTGTGATGAGCAACAGATTCTCAACATTTTATTCAACACACCCCATATTTTTTTATACGGGACGCTACTGAAATAATTTTTGACAAGCGGCCATGTTTTTTTCAATCGTACAATATTTGTGACAGAATTACATACTTACATAAAGAAATTCTGTCTCCAAACCCTGTAGGAAATTCATATAACTCCAAGTCAACTATTATTATTTATTTTCATCCTAGCTGTTCATTGTACCATTGGTATAAATTAATAAAAAAGATCAATTGCTTTTTCGAAACCTTTTCTCAAATTTCAAATATCTTCAGATTTCTATACATATAAGTACTTGTTTTAGTTAACTAATCAAATTTAGTTATGAGATATTAATAATAACACGGTGTGACAAAAAAAAAAAAATTAATGGTACTTTTTTCGAGACATACCTCATTTTGTAGGTCTGGTCAGACATATAAAAACTGCATCCTCAGAATTTCCAATACACCCCCAAAATCTGAAGTTAGGGGCCAAAAACCCCTTTTTCATAGTTTAAGATACATATTGCTCAATAACTTTTTTATTATTTATCCGATTAACACGAATTTAGTGTTACTTTAAAGGAGACTCTTTTCCGCTTCCAACAATGTAAAAATTGTTCATATACCGTGATAAATGTCAGAAAAACGGGCGAAACAATATCGAAAAATCAATTTTTTTTTTAATTTTTTCATCTTTAATAGCAGATTTTTCGAATAATTTGTTAACTAGTGCATATGTAATTTTATTTAAAATTAATCTCTTATTAATTCTGTCTTCAACGATATATACATTTGTTTTTATTCGAGGAGGCGTTCCTCAGCTATTCCACTTTGATCAATTTTTACAGCGAAATATGCGCGCTACATTTTTTTGATTATGTTAGCTACGACCCAAACTTCTTCAAAGTGTATGTAATTGTAAAAAATGTGTGAAAATCGGAATAAATTTTGCTATATTTGTGGCTTGTTTGTAGGCGAAAAAACACGCGAAAAACTAGAAAATTCGAATGGTTTGGTTAAAAGTTACAACATCTTGTTTGGCAAATCATTTGTAAAAAGCCGATGGTATGAGCCAGAGTATGCTTGTTTTTCTTGTGTGATAAAGCTGCTAAAGTGTCCACGAAAAAGAGTCGATCAAACTTGGGATTTCCCTTATTCAGCGCCTATGATATGGCATCCTCAGTTATACCACAATATAAGTGATTGCTACTTCTGTAAAACAAATTTATATGGGCATAGTTATAAAACTCGTAAATATATCAAATATGCCAATGTTTCTAGTGTTTCGAAGGCAATACCTTATCAAGGTCAAGTGAAGTGCACAAATACTGTCGAGAAAAAATTCAACAAAGCTGAAGACTTTTCGACAGAGGACGGCGACAAAGAGTTTATACCATACGGGTCGCGTTCATCCGAGCGCCATTTGGTTTCTAACGAGGATTTTGAAGATCTGGTAAGAGATCTAGGTATAACAATTCGGCAAAGGGAAGTACTTGCTTCTAGATTAAAGCAGTGGAATATAGTGGAAGAAGATTTTAAAATTACGCTGTTGCGAAGTAATGAGCGCTTGATGTTTAACCAAGTTTTTAAAATTGATAAAGACGAAAAAAACTTGGCTTATTGTACGGATGTGTCTGAACTCTTCGTCCGATTTGGATACAACTACGAACCAAAAGATTGGCGCCTTTTCATCGATGGATCTTGTAGAAGTATAAAAGTAACTAACTAAAAAATTGTTTAATAATATTATGTGAATTCTCTTTAGGCCTTAAAGCAGTATTGCTACATAACCAAAACGAGATGCCTTCGATCCCATTAGCGTACGCCACTGGTATGAAAGAAACATACGATTCCATTGAAAAAATTCTTCACTTAATAAACTATGCAATGCACAAATGGCAAATTGTTAGTGACCTTAAAGTTTTAACAATACTGATGGGCATGCAGGGAGGTTACACAAAGTATCCCTGCTATTTTTGCGAGTGGGATAGCCGTTCTTCGCTTAAGTACGAAAGAGATAAGTGGCCAGAGCGAAGTACCTTTCAAATTGGAGAGAAAAATATGTTGAGAGCTCCACTTGTGGATCCTGAAAATATAATTTTGCCACCACTGCACTTAAAACTGGGCTACATGAAGCAATTTGTTAAAAGGCTTAATGTAGACAGTGAAGCATTTCTCCATATAAAATCTTCATTTCCAAAATTAAGTGAGGCTAAAATAAAAGAAGGTAGTTCTGATATTATTTCTGTATGTTATAACTCATGCTTCATTGATTGGTTTTTATAATTTTAAGGCGTTTTTATTGGGCCTCAGATTCGCAAGCTTATGAGAGATACTGAATTTTCATTCAAACTAAGTCCGGTTGAACAAAGAGCCTGGAATAGCTTCCAATCTTTATGTACGAACTTTCTAGGCAATAAAAGGCGTGAGGACTACAAAGACGTCGTTCATGAGTTTCTGAATGCGTATTCAGCAATGGGATGTAGAATGTCCATCAAAATTCACTTACTCCACTCTCATTTGGACGTTTTTCCAGAGAATTTGGGTCAGCTCAGTGATGAACAAGGGGAGCGCATGCATCAGGAGATGGAAGCTATAGAGAGAAGATTTTCTGGAAAAAATATTGTTAATATGCTCTCGGAGTATTGCTGGTCTCTTAAACGGGATACAGATGATAGTTTGTATAAAAGAAAAAGAGTTTGTAAACATTTTTAATTGACAAAAACGTATTTGTACGCCATTAAAATTTTTTTTTAGTTTTTCAATAAAGAAACGAATTACATTAGAAATCCTCAACGGATCATAAAAAACTATACCTCGTTGGAAACTAAATTCACAGGAGACTCTACACGTAAATCAAACAATATACACTGGTGAACAAAATAGTGGAAAAAAACTGTGACTCAAGATGGAATTTTTTTCCAAAAATTGAAATTTTTTGTGTTTTTTTATTTTTTCTCTGAATTTTCTGTCAAAAAAATAAGCCGTTTATAAATCGATAGAAGCGTCAAAATGTCTTCTTTCCAATGATACCAAAACCTTTTACATAGGGCGACCAAAAATAAAGTTATAGGCCAATATATGCCTTCACCTATGGAAAAGGGGTTTTTGGCCCCTAACTTCAGATTTTGGGGGTGTATTGGAAATTCTGAGTATGCAGTTTTAGTCAGTCTGACTAGACCTACAAAATGAGGTATGTCTCGCAAAAAGTACTTTTTGACTGTAACACCGTGTAATTTATTTACGTTTTTTGTTTGGTTTTATCATGCATTCATACGTAGCTGTCCAGGCCTCAGTTAAGGTCGAAACCGGTGTTCTAAGCCAGATCAATGCTGACATCATACAAATTTTCAATGAAATCAAAAGCTGACTTAAAAAAGATACTTTTTTTATCTGAAATTCTAATCTTGGCTTTGATCATAATGACGACAACCCGCCTAAGCGGTTTTTTGCCGTTTCGTATCAGAGCACGCCAATCATTCCTTTTTAGCGATAACTGACGCCAATTGGAAACCCCAAGGGAGTTTAAGTCATCCCTCACCTTTTGTTTCCATCTCAGTCGAGTGTGGTACCACAACGAAACGCTTGAGCTCAATGAACTTTCTTGAGAAAAAACCTCCTCTTTGAGACGAAAAAATTTATGTGTCAAACATTAAAATCCGACAACAAATGCCAAAGATTTGAAGAAAAATGTAATTAGGCGACATCTAGGCTTGCCACAAAAAAAATGTTTTTCAAAAACACTTTGTATGAGGGGAGTACGGCCGTCTTTTTTTTTTTGCCTGTAAGCCCGAGACGCTCTAATAAAAGTGCTATGAACACTGAAAAATAAAGAACTAGTAGTTGACTTGGAGTTGACTACAGGGTTTGGTGTAACAATTTTTTTATGTGAGTAAGTCTGTATTGTACGTTTGAAGAAAACCATGGCCGCTTGTCAAAAATTTTTAAAAATTATTCCAGTAGCGTCCCGCAAAAAAAATATGGGGTGTGTTCGAGCCGCGTTGGTTGTAGCAGTGCTACTTTTTATGACAGAGCATCATGTTCTTCGGCAAAATTTCGCGCTTTCGTTTAACCCTGCTTTCATAACGTTATTTTTTACCCCTTAATTCATAACGATACGTCTCTCAGGCGTATGTTATAACCATATATCATGAAATACGAAACCTACTCTGCAAAATCAACCATCACTTCCAGGCTGTGAGTAACGACGGAGATAAATGCCAGTATGAGTTAGCTTAGAGAGTAATTGCGAGAGGGAGATCAACAAGAAAAAAGTCGATATGCCTCGAAGACGTACGTTATGGCAGCAGGGTTAATAAAATGTTGACAATATGTTACTCATCACAAGCTCATCATTCGCAACATTAAAATAAAATATGCAATCATTGCAGCATATTATCACCTAAGTATCAGCTTCAGGGCATCAATAAAGTAATATGGCTGCAATACTGCAGTAATATTGAGCTGCTCGAACACACCCATAGTTAATGTTATAGAAAGATTTCAAGACAACCGTACATCTAAGCCCCATCCAAAAGCTGTTCCAATTTGCGTTTTTGAAGTGTGTATTTTGATCTTTTCTAAGTCGAGACTTGAACCAATGGCGGAGAATATTAGTTCATCTCTCGAAGTATTTCTTGCTGACTGGGGTATAATGGAGAAAACGCGAGCTATGACACATGACAGCGCAAACGTGATGAACGCAGCAGCAGCGCAACTAATCGTTGTTCCTAGTAGCATAAAATGTAGCGCACATCTTCTTCAGCTTGTGATTAAAGATGCATTGACGTCAGTTCCACAATATGGAGAAGTTTGTAATAAAGGACGAAATGTGGTAAGCTATTTCCACCGATCAACAATAGCTAAATCCGCATTATCAAATCGTCAGACGCAATTGTTATTCACTGAGAAAGACATCTCTATATCTATGATTCGTCCTCTGGTTCATGCTTTGATAAATAACCATATGGCGTAGTCGTATTTTGAGCAAAGCAATGAGGAAGTTTTTAAAAACACAGCAAGATTATCATTAAAAGAAAGATTCGAAATTGATATTACCATAAATGAGTGGTAACGCTAGCAGCTGTTTTACACTTGCTTTACCATTCTGCTTTGTCATTACTTTTTTCTCTCTACAGTCCACTCGCGCGCGAACAAGTTGAATTTCTCCGCCTTTTCCATTGAATAAAGTTACTAAATTTATAATAGTAGAAGTGTTTTTATTTAATGAGAAGATTAAGCGTAACTTCAGAATACGCTGTACATCATCATCAACATTCAACTGAAGCGCCAACACTCACATTTCAGCACCGGTAGTTGCATCGTTCCTGGATCCCAGACACAAAAATTTAGCTTACGAAGTAGAGGGAACAAAGGCTAAGGTGATTTCATTTATAGCATCTTTGCTTGAGAATAATAACATTTTAAATGTTTGTGAACCGATGCCTTCTAAAAACACGCAATTGGACTTTTTATTTCAATGTGAAAGCAGCCAAAGTGATTCCCGAACGCAGTTGGACTTTTATGCAGCAGAACCTCAGATTGGCCATAATATAAATCCCCTTGTATGGTGGACAAATCATTCTGGGATTTACCCTAAGCTTTTTGAGATTGCCAAACAATATTTGTGTATTCCTGCTACTTCAGCAGAATCTGAACGAACATTTTCTAGTGCGGGAAATATCGTTACTGCATTGAGAAACTACTTGCTTCCTCAGAATGTGCATATGTTGACATTCTTATATCAAAATAAACGTTTTATGAATAATAATAAATTGATTGTGGCTGGAATACACAAATATTGTTTCAAAAATAACTTACAAAATAAATAAAGATTCTACGTGATCTTTATTTCTTGTCTAAAACTGTATTTTTTGTTTCAATGTTTTATATGTAATTGTTTTCATTGAAATTATGTGCTCCTGAAAAAAATAATTTATTAGCGTGTGCTAATATTGATGTTAATAACTTCAAAAACACGCAATCTACTAGCTTTCAGTTCTTTTCTTATACACAAAGATATTTTCGAAATGCAATTTAAAAGTGGGAGCAGTTGCCCCACCAACCCCCATCTGTACATACCAGTTTATTGAATTTTTTTTTTTTGTATAATTGCTTACTGAAATTCTGTGCTCCTGATACTTGTCAAATATTAAAAACAACTTATTAGCGTGTGCTTAAATGTTTCCTTAAAATTTATAAAATATTTATTGAATCATCAATTTCGAAAAGCGCTAATTCCAGAAATTTTACGAGCATGTTTTTTTAATTATTATGCGTTCCAAATAATTTCCAGTGATTTTTATATTAAAAAACCACATCAGCTTTTAAAGGGGAAATTATACAATCCTAAATTGGATTAAAAGCTCGTGTTTCTATCATCTCCTGTATTTTAACTCGGCCTGACATAACAGCAGCATTGAAGAGCACTTAGCAGCGCATGAAAAAAATAACAATTTGAAAAGTTTGTTACAAATCTAAAGTTTTCAAACAGAAACTAAGACACTAGAGTTGCAGGTGCTTATAATTTCTCACATGTCAAATTTGTTTTTTATTTTCATAGGAAATCTTTCATTGACGTGCAGAAGCAATTTTGCTACAAAAAAAAATAAATTCTCAAGCTTAATCATTCCGATAGAAAGTGTGGAACTTTTTTTGGCACTCTAATGTTCCCGTATATTTTTGGTAATACATCAAAACGCTCTATGTACTGTTTGTAATTTTTGAGTTCTTTCGAAAATTAGGTGTATTTGAATATACTTTTACTTTTTTTTTGCCCAACGAATCAATCTTTTAACTATCTTTTTGCAAACGGCGACGTAGAATAAGAGAAAGATGCGTACATTGCGCACTTAAACCTAAAAGAATAATATCGACATAGAATGTTTTGCAGTATGAAAAAAATTTTTCAAACTTTTTTATCTACATTCATACAAACATACATACATTTTTCAAATTTTCATTTTTGTATATCTACCTACACAAATATTCTGTGCTCCTGTTACATTTTTTTTTAAATTTCCAAGAAATGAAGCAAATAAATTGGCGAAAATGGCAGATACCACTTAAACCTGCATGCGAATTACAGTAGAAATTTCCCGCGTTATTACCCGGGTAAAACCCGGGTAAAAACTGGGAACCGGATTTAATCGTTAGTATTCGATTAGTGACAGCTAGTCGATTAGCTGAAATCGAATATCTGCTATTCGATTTTCAAACAGCGCAAAAGTTGATAATCGACTAATCGACTAGTCGAGTAATCGATTAGAATCAAGAGCCCTAGCACATATGTACATTAGAGTGATTCAAAATTACACTTTCTTTTGGAAATGTTTAGGAGCTACTTCAAAATCTGTTAAATCGTCATGAAAAAACATGATCCTCAAAATTGTAGCGAAATCGGTGATGATTTAGAACGTGCTCAAAGCGATTTACGGGTTTCACCAAATCATAAAAAAAATAATATCGTCGTATAAAATGTTACATATTTTCTACAAATATTAATCTCAATAGATGCCTGAAATTTGACATATGAAATCACTGAAGGCCAAGAAATCGACCAGTGAAATTTTTTCTTAAAAAAGTTAGCTACTTTAGCCAATAACTAAGAGTTAATTAGCGAAACTTAGTTACTTACTAACTTTTGAATCGAATAACTTTTTGCCCCAAAATTTTGGGAGAAACTTTAACGTACCTTTAGGAAGAAGCACACAACAACAAAAACAGTGTACCATATGATTTGTTAGATTTAAAGTCCTTTTTTATCTGGGACTACGTGGGTTAAACTTTGATTTACGTATTCCTGAACGAAAACCGGGGCTGCGAAAAAAATTATACAAAATATGAGATCGCCACTTCGTTAAAAGCTTTATTGTGCGAAAAAAATCTGCACAAATTGCAATCCTAGATGCACTTTAATGGGAAATATGCATATTAAAGTGGTTCACAAATATGGACTTTTTGGAAATTCTAAAACGCTACCCCCAATTATTGTTCCTTATGACCAAAAAAGAGGCTGCTATTTTTTTTTTTTTTTTTTAAGGTGGTTTAGAGGTCGCGCTACTCGTTTTTATAAAAAAAATGAGATACCTTCAATTTTAATTTCAATTTAACATGTTTAAGTGCAGTAAAAATTTGGGTTTTTGTGTGTTGTTTTTCTGTTTTCATTGGCGAATATTCCTGCAATTCAATAGCCTTCTTGGATGAGTAGAAAGGGTTTAACTCCTGAAAATATGTTTCGAAATAGAAAACGGTGCAACTAAAACGCCTACACTGATCTCATTGCGCATTGGTTTTTTGGATATATTTCGCATCTAGTTTATGAAATCGCTGATTATGAATCCGATGTCGGTTTTTTTAAATTCAAAATGGTGGATCCAATATGGCGGTGCATTTTTGAAAACTAATTCGACTGTGTGAAACTCGTCACTGATGGATTTATGACATTATATGAACTAGTATCGCTTGTGATCGAAAATTCGACCAATAAAAACTTTAGAGGGTCGTGGGGTCGCTAGCCCCATACTCCCATCCTTAAATTTCGGAGACGCCCCTGAAAATATACCGCCTATACTTCAGTTTTTTCAATTTTCTTTCCATCGTTGCATATTTCATTCCAATCGGTCAGACGGTTCGCTCACAGAAGGTTCCTAAAGGTTTTCATGTGGCGTATTTATTGACATCGGATTCCTATGCAAGTTTGGCAAAACTGGCATCTTATACATATATTATATATTAATATATATAAATGAAATATGCACCGATGGAAAGGAAATTGAAAAAACTGAAGTTTAGGCGGTATATTTTCTGGGGCGTCTCCGAAATTTAAGGATGGGGGTATGGGGCTAGCGACCCCACGACCCTCTAAAGTTTTTATCACCGCATTATTGGAGCCGCCATTTTGAATTTAAAAAAACTGACATCGGATTCATAATCAGCGATGTCATAAACCTTCTAGATGCGAAATATATCCAAAAAACCAATGCGCAATGGGGTCAGTGTAGGCGTTTTAGTTGCACCGTTTTCAATTTCGAAACATACTTTCAGGAGTTAAACCCTTTCTACTCATGCAAGAAGGCTATTGAATCGCAGGAATATTCGTCAATGAAAACAGAATAACAACACACAAAAACGCAAATTTTTACTGCACTTAAACATGTTAAAATTAAATTAAATTTGCAAGCATCTAATTTTTTTTATAAAAACAACTAGCGCGATCTCTAAAGCACCTTAAAAAAAAAACAAAAAAATAGCAGCCTCTTTTTTTTGTCACAAGGAACCATATTTCAGGGTAGCGTTTTAGATTTTCCAAAAAAAAAAATTTTCAACCACTCTAATGCATATTAATGCATTTTCGATCATTGTTACTAACCGTTTAGATTCATTGCTTCTTATGAGGCATATGTACATTTGCATATATATTTACAATTTATTTTTTGAATCAATTTACAAACCGCAGTTGGGAAATTGAAAGCTCCTCTTAAAAAAAATTCTGTAAGTAGGAATGCTATCATTCTGAATTTATTTTTTCAAGCGGCATAGGTTAGGTTCAAGTGGCTGCCGCAGAGGCACACTTAGGCCAGTTTTGAAAGGCCCGTTGTGACACCACCAACACAAGGAAAGTCAGTCCCGGGACCCGGCCATAAGGAAAATCCCTGAGTTGTTGGGATTTTCCACATAGCAGAATCCCGGGACTGACACTCCTAAACCGACACCGTTACTCCTCCTCGAACTACTTAGATGACTTTATAAGGGCCATCAAGTCCTTTATGTCCAGTCCCGCGATCTGGCTTAGGCTATCCAAGAAGGGAACTCCCAAAAAGCGCGTTCTCGCGCCGCTTAAAGCCGGACAGTTGCAGATGAGGTGCTCCACCGTTTCCTCCTCCTCATCATCTGTGCAGCTCCTACAGCATCGTCGGTAGGGCTCACCTAGTCTTTCTGCGTGCCTACCAATGACGCAGTGCCCAGTTAATATGCCTATTAATATGGAGATTTCTCTTCTCCTCAGGGCATAAATTTGTCTTGATCTTTTATGATCCCATTTCGGCCAGGTTTATTTGGATATCCGGCATCCTGGAGATTGCAGCCATCTTTCGTTGGCTTGGCGGAGTATGTACTCCTTCAGCATAAGCTTGCATGTGGCGAGCGGCATACCTAAGCGCTCTTTATCCCGAAGAACCTGCTTGGTTCCCTATGTACAGTCACTTCTCAGAGCAGAAAACCCAGGACATCGCCATGGATCTCTGCGCAGTGGAACCACCCGGGGTTTTACCTCGGCCAAGGACTGTCACTTTCAATGTAACCCTGTTTAGTGTGTTTTGTCCCATTCCGAAACTATCATCCTCCCCCATTGCAGCAGGGCTGCAAGGGATGTAAAAGTAACGCTAAATGACCTACATAGCCTACACGGCTAGTTTCTTGTATTGCCGGTTCTACGAGGACGGTACCAGTACTTGTGCTGTACCCATCGTGCCGAAACGACCCGGGCCGTTTTCTTATATCGACCCGGCCAAGAGCAATACACTCGGGGTGACCCTGTCTGACATTTAGGCAGGGCTACACCTCGCTGCAACAACAACAACATATTCTATTGTTACGGGCTGGCGTTGAGCCGAACCCCGGACCAAAAGAATGGATATGCAGTGTCTGTTGCAAAAAGATATATATTAAACGGTCGCATTCTGTGCAATGCTTCTCGTGTAAGATATGGCTCCATAAGTCTGGATGTTCAGGGCTTAACCTTAACATCCACAGACCCCGTAATTTCTTTAGTACTTTCGTGGCCCCTTGTTGTTTGCGCCCTCGGGCGTCCCGCGGTAAGCGTCGTTCAAGCGCACCCCTACCGCCGCTTTCTAGTAGCAATACTAATAATAATAATAATAATAATGTCTTAACGACTAGCAGCACTTCTACTATACCCGCCACACAAATTCCGGACTGTTGCTCGTGCCTTATGGCCTCAACATCACGCGCAGCAGCTCAACACTCTCGCTCCCACCGGAGCAGTTTCGACATGAGCAACTCCGAGCACCAGTCTCTCTCTGTTTCTACACCACACCCCCCTCCCGGTTAAATTCTCACGTGAGTCAGGATCAACATCTTCTCGCACCTGTCTCTACGTGTACTGTTTGTCGGCAAAGATTATACACGCTCGCGCCATCGGTCAAATGCAATAACTGCTTAGGCCAATGCCATGTACATCTATGCTCTGCACGTCGTTTCTGTAACTTTTTAACGAAGTTCGTTACATAAAAATCGTTAATTTTGACACAATTTTCTGTACAAAATTTGTCAAAATCAATGTTAACGACAATAACGAATTTCGTTAAAAAGTTACAGAAACTGGCTGCAGGGCTCGCTAACAGGAACCTTTGGACGGATGCGTTCATCGCACCATGCTGTAACACGCCTCAACCTACGACGCCAGCCAACCCGGTTACACCAGGTCCACAGCTAACTAGGCTGAGGCACAGCCTTGCTCTTTGCCTACCAACACCTGGGCGAACACATCCGTCTCTCACGCCTATGGTTAACTCGACATCGACCCCACCGGCGCACTTCCAAATCTTACAGCACAACTGTAAAGGATTAACTGGTAAGATCGCAGAGATAACTAATTTGATGACGCAATATGGCCGCCGTGGTGTAGCGGTTAAGTGTTCGGCCTTCTACACCAAGTCGTGGCGGTTCGATGCCCGACAAAAGTAACATCAAAAATTGTTTAGAAAAATAATTTTTCTAAACGGGATCGCCCCTCGGCAGTAGTTTGGCAAACTCTCCGGGTGTATTTCTGCCATGAGAAGCTTCTCAGCAAAAAATTCATTTGCTTTGCAAGTGCCGTTCGGAGTCGGCAAAAAAATGTAGGTCCCGCCAACTTGTAGGAAAAACTCAAAAGCAACACACCACAAGTTGGAAAGAGAAGCTCGGCTAAAAATCTCGTTAGAGGTTATGATAACCTGTTGGTACATCGCCGCCATTAGTTTTTTTTTTTTAATATAAACATAAAACTTGCCGCAGTCCAAGAAACCAAGCTCAGTCCTAGGTCGGACCTCATTACCTATGGCGGATATAACATCCACCGGAAAGACCGTCATAGAGTAACAGGAGGTCTGGGAGGTGGTCTAGCGTTCATAACGCACAACTCTGTACAGTATCATCTTTTTGATACCGACATCGAAGGAACGGATGATATCTTAGAAAGCCAAGGTATTACCATCCGTATAGGAGATGTCGATCTGCACATCATTAACATCATTACCCCCTGTCTCAAGTT
Organism: Campiglossa producta; assembly: GCA_964058755.1. Classification (NCBI taxonomy): domain Eukaryota; kingdom Metazoa; phylum Arthropoda; class Insecta; order Diptera; family Tephritidae; genus Campiglossa; species Campiglossa producta. Next base: position 73,410,384 of record CAXKVI010000001.1, read on the forward strand.
GCCCCACCGGTTATCACCCCGACATTAGCTTGCTACTACGAGGAGATAACCGCGTGATCCTGGGCGACTTCAATGCGCACCACGACATGTGGCACTCAAACCTGCCAGCAGACAATAGGGGGCATGTACTTGCCGAACAAATAGATAATACGGCTTTCTGTACATTGAACGGAGACGCCCCAACGAGAGTATCGGGTAATTGCTATAGTTCGCCAGAAATTTCTATCGTAAGTGCAGGACTATTGAACAACACCAATTGGCGACCCATACTCACGTTGGCGTCTGACCATCTCCCAATAGTCATTACCATCGAACGACCGACGGACTTTATTACACCTGAGCATGGTACATACATTAACTTTACCAAAGCGGACTGGGACAGTTTTCAGACATATACGGACGAATCCTTGGCTGCTCTATCCATTCCTACGGACGTACGCAAAGGCGAACGAGACTTCCGCAACATCATTGACTTGGCCTCTAAACGCTTCATTCCTGCTGGTCGAATATCCCAAATAAGACCAAATTTCCCCGCGGAGGCAGTGGCCATGGCTAGAGAAAGAGATGAAGTGCGAAGTCCCAATCCCGCAGACCCCCGTATAAGGGATCTCAACGCGGAAATTCGTAGGTTGGTCGATAAACATAAACTGGCCAAATGGAAACAACACCTAGAGCAATGCAACCTCTCTGCTGGTGTTCGCAAATTATGGAATACGGTCAAAGCTCTATCTAATCCAACGCAACACAAGGATAAAGTAGATATTACTTTCGGTGACAGGGTGAAGAAGGACCCTAGGGGATGTGCGAACTCCTTCTGTAGACAGGCGCGTAAATACAAACCCCAAAACACGCCCATTGTTATCACTGCCTCAGAGGTCAAGGAAGCCATCAGACAGGCTAAGCCCTCAAAATCCATCGGCCCCGACGGCATTGCCATGAAGATGCTGAAACATCTAGGCCAGGAAGGACACAAATACTTAGCGGCTCTATTCAGTATTTCACTGAACACTTTCGTCATTCCTGAAATATGGAAAAAGGCGAGAGTGGTTCCACTACTAAAACCTAGAAAGCCGGCAAACAGAGGCGATTCATATCGCCCGATATCACTTTTGTCGCCGGTAGTGAAGACGCTAGAGTCCATTTTGCTCCCGTATTATACTGCAAATCTGCACCTGGCTAGTCATCAACATGGCTTCCGTAAGCTGCACAGCACCACCACCGCACTCAATGCCATTACAACGCAAATAAATAGCGGCCTAAATCAAAACCAACCAAATCACAGGACTGTGTTAGTGGCACTTGACCTGTCGAAAGCTTTTGACACAGTCAACCTGCCACTCTCATACAAGATCTCTTCGAAACACAGATACCTGATGGGTTAAAGAGATGGACCGCTAATTATTTGAATGGACGGCAGGCGTCGGTTTACTTTAGAAACGCAACATCAAAACCTAGACGTATTAGACAGGGGGAGCCACTGGGTGGTGTCCTATCCCCGACACTGTTTAACTTCTATCTATCGAAGATGCCCCCTCCACCAGAGGGCGTCACCGTCGTTTCATATGCCGAGGACTGTACAATAATGGCGACGGGGAGGGGCCCCTTTACTGATGAACTCTGTGCGAAAATCAACGGTTACCTGTGCGACCTTTCCAGGTTTTTCACTGAGCGAGATCTGACGATATCTCCGACTAAATTAACGGCGACGCTTTTCGCGACATGGACGCACCAGGTGAGAAATGAACTAGACATTTTCGTTGATGGCACGAAGCTACCAACTGTCAGCCTCCCAAAGTAGTGACACTGGATAATACTTTCTCATCTGCTGGTCATGTGTCTGCAATGGTCTCAAAGGTACGTGGTCGCAACAAGATCCTCAAGTCACTTGCCGGCAGTACTTGGGGAAAAGACAAAGAAACGTTGCTGACTACATATAAGGCCATTGGCCGACCTGTCTTTGACTATGCTGCACCCATATGGTCGCCTAATGTACATAACACCAACTGGACGAAGTTACAAGTCTGCCAAAATACTGCCATCAGAACTGCTACGGGATGTCTCCTCATGTCTTCCGAGTCTCACCTCCATCAGGAGGCAAAACTGCTCAATGTTAAAGAGCATGCGGAAATGCTGAGCAGGCAATTCCTTCTGAACTGCCACAAGCCAGCACATCCAAACCGTCATCTTTTGGACATAGATCCGCCCCCGAGAAACATAAGGAAACATCTCCGTAAGCATTATGATGCGATCCGGCATCATATTACCTTGCCGTTTGATCTGCAGAATCATAAGCGGGCTCTAACCGACATCCACACCGAGTCGGTAGACACTTTTGTGGGATCTCTACCTGTGAATCCCGTTCTGAACAGTCCTCCACCGGATATTGCTGAAGAAGAACGCACCTTACCAAGGGAGACAAGAGTCACCTTGGCACAGCTTAGGTCTGGATATAGTGTAAGGTTAAACTCCTACTTATCCAGACTTAATGATACAATCTCAAACACATGCCCTGCATGTGGTAGGACCCCCATGATACTCTACATCTCTTCAATTGTTCATCTGAACCTACTCTTCTAACCCCTCTGTTCCTCTGGACAAACCCTGTTGAAACTGCACGTTTCCTTGGACTCCCCTTAGAAGAGCGTGATGAAGATCTTCGGAATGATCATACACTCTAGACAGGGCAATGCATTGTTAACAACAACAACAAGAACCTTCTTGGTCGTACCCTGCCTGGGAAGTTCGTCTGCCTTACAGTTTCCCTCAATGTTCCTGTGTCCCGGGACCAATGTGAGGTTCACGCGGTTGTGTTGGGCCATCTCTTGAAGAGATCAGCGACAGCTGAGCGTCAGTTCAGAGTTGAACGAATAAGAGCCAAGAGTTTTGATGGCCGCCTGGCTGTCGCTGAAAAAAACGATGTCCCCGCCGATAGCGCGTTTACTTATCCAAATCGCGGCATCCATGATTGCTGAGACTTCAGCCTGGAAGACGCTGCAATGATCAGGTAGTCTGAAGGAGAGCTCAAGTTCCAGATCCCTTGAATAAACGCCTCCTCCAACTCTGCCGTCTAGCTTGGAGCCGTCACTGTAAACAGAAATGCCGCCATTAGTAGCGGGGCAGCGATCCATCCTCTCCCATTCTTCCCTGCTGGGAATGTTTGTTTTGATACAGCTGTCTCCGACTGTTGTGGCCGCACATCGATCTGTGCTCAGAGGGAGAGTACTGTAAAATCCTAGAATACTGGTACGTCCAGTTGTGCTTGCGCCCCAGCCAAACGTTTCCCTTAGGCGCAGTGCCGCTGCCGCTGCTGCCTGGTAGCTTCCAGATCGAGTGGCAGATTTGCCTCCCGGCTGCAAACGCCCAATGGGCACGTGGTCGTATAACACCCTGGATTGAGAGGGGGAAGATCTTTATCGTCGCGTCAGTGAGGCTAGGCTTCTCTCGTGATGTAGCACCGGGCGGCGCTATGTTCACAAGGGCAGCGTAGCCCTGTGGCTATCGACTTAAGCCCTCGTACCGCAGCAAGGTGTCCACCCTTCACGAGGGGAAGCGGCATAAGGTTACCATCACATGGTTCCCCCGTTAGGCAAATACAATTTAAGAAATAGGAGCATTCTTCTTAATGAAAAAACTCACCACCTAGACCGATGCTTGCTCAAATTTAAAGTAAATTGTATGTTTTCAGGTTGAAAAAAGCCTGTAAAAGAAAATGACTGGCCTTAATAAGCCAGGAATAGTGTCACAAAAATGGATAAGTTTAGTTAGGTTGGAGAAATGAACCCTACTGCATACGTACAATAAGTAAGTACCACTATGATTACGGTGACCATAAATTTTTTTTGAAAAAACAGAACTCTTTTTACTTAAGGCTTGGTATTGCCTTCACGTGAAAATTTCGCTACCCGGCTATAAACTATTTGGGGTTACACTCTCAATATTTGGAATAAAAAAGTGTTCTTTATGGCGTAATCATCTCTTTGCAGTAAAAAATGTTGCCAGCGTCTGTGAAACATTGAAATTGCAAACTCAAATAATTACAACCAAAGTGCATCAATTGAAAGTAATTTTTACCACGCTTTTATTAGGTTCACTTGTATGTTTGTTTGTTTGCTTGCTTGCGTGTATGTATGTAACTCTCGTTCGGTTTAAGCCCCAGTGGCCCAAAAACCGTAAAATGTCCCTAAAATATGGGTATCAAACGAAAGGGGAACGCCCCAGGATTCATTTGGACTGATATATTTCGATAAATTTATCGATAACTGAGTTATCGGTCAAAATAAGATTGCCCAAAAACCTAAAAAAATCCCTACAATATGGGTATCAAACGAAAGGTGAAGTCCCCAGGTTTCACTTGGACATCGACATATTTCGATAAATTTATCGATAACTGAGTTATCGGTCAAAATATGATTGCCCAAAAACGTAAAAAATTCCCTACAATATGGGTATCAAACGAAAGGTGAAGGCCGCAGGTTTCATTTGGACATCGACATATTTCGATGAATTTATCGATAACTGAGTTATCGGTCAAAATATGATTGCCCAAAAACCTAAAAAATTCACTACTATATGGGTATCAAACAAAAGGTGAAGGCCCCAGGTCTCTTTTGGACATCGACATATTTCGATAAATTTATCGATAACTGAGTTATCGGTCAAAATATGATTGCCCAAAAACCTGAAAAATTCCCTACAATATGGGTATCAAACGAAAGGGGAGGGCCCCAGGTTTCATTTGGACATCGACATATTTCGATAAATTGATCGATAACTGAGTTATCGGTCAAAATATGAAGGCCCAAAAACCTAAAAAAATCCCTACAATATGGGTATCAAACGAAAGGCGAAGGCACCAGGTTTCATTTGGACATCGACATATTTCGATAAATTTATAGATAACTGAGTTATCGGTCAAAATATGATTGCCCAAAAACCTAAAAAAATCCCTACAATATGGTTATCAAACGGAAGGTGAAGTCCCCATGTTTCACTTGGACATCGACATATTTCGATAAATTTATCGATAACTGAGTTATCGGTCAAAATGTGGGCCCCAGGTTTCATTTGGACTTCGATATATTTCGATAAATTTATCGATAACTGAGTTATCGGTCAAAATATGATTGCCCAAAAACCTAAAAAAATCCCTACAATGTGGGTATCAAACGAAAGGTGAAGGCCCCAGGTTTCATTTGGACATCGACATATTTCGATAAATTTATCGATAACTGAGTTATCGGTCAAAATATGATTGCCCAAAAACCTGAAAAATTCCCTACAATATGGGTATCAAACGAAAGGGGAGGGCCCCAGGTTTCATTTGGAAATCGACATATTTCGATAAATTTATCGATAACTGAGTTATCGGTCAAAATATGAAGGCCCAAAAACCTAAAAAAATCCCTACAATATGGGTATCAAACGAAAGGTGAAGGCCCCAGGTTTCACTTGGACATCGACATATTTCGATAAATTTATCGATAACTGAGTTATCGGTCAAAATGTGGTTGCCCGAAAACCTTAAAATTTCCCTACAATATGGGTATCAAACGAAAGGGGAAGGCCCCAGGTTTCATTTGGAATTCGATATATTTCGATAAATTGATCGATAACTGAGTTATCGGTCAAAATATAAATGCCCAAAAACTTAAAAAGTTCCCTACAATATGGGTATCAAACGAAAGGTGAAGGCCACAGGTCTCATTTGGTCATGACCACCGTTCATGCCCCAACCCGGCCAAAGTTTTAAAACCAAATCGCTTCAGTGGTCGAATATGAAGATGATTCTGACACAGTCAATGCATTTAACTTTGTGAGTATAGACTTTAAGCTATTTAATGAAATATTTTCTGACTTAGTGTTTTCTTTATTTGACACCGGTAGTCCGGTTACTTTTATCCAAGTATCACGGGTCCCAAAACAATTGGTCCATTTATATAAATCCGGAAATAAGCCTAAATACAGAGGAATTGGAGGCAAATGCATAAATATTATTACAAAAATATGTTGTAACATAAAGTTTAATAAATATGAAAATAAAATTGAATTGACCATTATTGCATATGATAGTGCCTGTTATTTTGGGACGCGATTTTCTTAATAGATTTCAAATCAAACTTAAAAATGTCAGAACAGAATATTCGAAAAAGAATTTATTAGATATAAGAGACAAAATTAAACCAAGTACAGTTCAAGATACAAATTTTTTAACTGATTCGGATACACTCTCGGCTATTATAAGATCACCTCCGGATCAGAATAGTTGCTTTAGTCCTGCCGATAAATCTACCGCTTGTTTGCATGATGTTTTTTGTATCGACGTTTCTTGTAATGATGATGACATAGATATAGACGGTGTACTTGCAAAGGAGCAAGTAACTAGACTTAAACAAATTATCGACGACAATTACCTCGCGACTGGACTGAAGACTGAACCACTTAGGTACGAGATGAAGATACATCTGACGACGGACGTTCCTTTTCACCATGGCCCTCGCCGTTTATCCTATGCGGAACGCAAGGAAGTACAAATAATTATAGACGAATTACTGAAAGAAGGAATAATACGACCAAGTAATTCCCCTTATGCTTCGGCAATTGTATTAGTAAAGAAGAAGAACGGAAAAACTGTGTGTGGATTATAGGGCGTTAAACAAATTGACGATAAGGGACAATTATCCGCTTTCGCTAATTGAAGATTGTATCGAATATTTGCAAGATAAACGTTTTTTTTTGTATTGGACCTGAAGAGTGGATTCCATCAAGTTGATATGTCGTCTGAATCGATACCTTTCACTGCTTTTGTAACTCCGCATGGGCAATTTGAATACACGAAAATGCCATTTGGGTTGAAGATGCCCCTGCGGTGTTCCAACGTTTTATTAACACAATTTTTCGAGACATGATAGAGGAGAGGAAAATTATAATTTATATGGACGATATTATTATTGCAACAGAATTTTTAAGACCATATCGTGTTGCTAAAGCGTGTGTTACAGCGAGTCACTTTACGCACTTTAACCCTTAATTTAAAAAAATGCAAGTTTGGGTACCGTGAGATTGATTATTTGGGATACAAAGTCAATCAAGCTGGAATTACGCTTAATGACTCCCACATAAAAAGTATTAAAAACTTCCCTATTCCCACGAACCAGAAGCAATTACAATCGTGTTTAGGTCTATTCTCATACTTCCGTAGATTTGTGCCCTGATTTTCACGAATTGCCAAACCTTTACAAAACCTACTGAAGTGAAATATACCATTTGATTTTGACGAAAAATGTCCAGACGCCTTTTCGGAATTAAAATCTAGACTGGTTAAGAGCCCAGTCTTAGCCATTTACAGTCCAGAAAAGGAAACCGAAGTACATTGTGATGCCAGTAGTATCGGCTTTGGAGCTGTGCTATTACAACGTCAAGAGGACGGTAAGCTTCATCCAATTTTCTACTTTTCAAAGACTGCCTCAAGCGCTGAGGCGAAATACCACAGTTTTGAGTTAGAAACTCTATCAATCATATATGCACTGATAAGATTTCGAACTTACTTAGAGGGAATACCTTTTACAATAGTTACAGATTGTAACTCTCTAACCATGACTCTCGATAGAAGGCAGTTAAATCCCCGAATAGCGAGATGGGCCCTTGAGTTAGAAAATTATAATTACAAAATTCAACACCGGCGGGGTGTTTCTATGGGCCGTGTTGACGCATTAAGTAGAAGACAAATTGCCTTAATTACAGACACTGACGACGTAGAGTTCCGAATTGGGGTTGCTCAAGAGCGGGATCAAAACATTAAGGCCCTGCGTAATAGGCTTGAAAATGGGCAAATATCTGATTTTGATTTGGTTGATGGACGGTAGAAGTGCATTGTACGGGCCTAGGGAAATGGAATACAATGTAATACAGCTAATACATGAAAAGTTAGGTCATCTATCCGTTGAAAAAACGCTGCAAAAACTTAGCCTCTATTATTGGTTCCCAGAGATGAGAACTAAGGTGGAGAAATTCATTAGAAATTGTCTAAAATGTATTATGTACGCTAGCCCTCCCCGATCAGGAGAAAGAAATTTATACCCAATCCCGAAGACGCCTCTACCGTTCGACACTATCCATATTGACCATTTTGGACCACTGCCGGCGCTAAGATCAAAGCGAAAACATATTTTGGTAGTTGTCGACGCTTTTACCAAATTTGTTAAATTGTACCCAACCAATTCCACCAGCACCCGCGAAGTTATTGCTGCCCTAGAGAAATATTTTGTTTACTATAGTAGACCGCGACGTATTATTAGCGACAGAGGGGCGTTGTTGTTGTTGTTGTAGCGAGGTGTAGCCCTGCCTAAATGTCAGACAGGGTCACCCCGAGTGTATTGCTCTTGGCCGGGTCGATATAAGAAAACGGCCCGGGTCGTTTCGGCACGATGGGTACAGCACAAGTACTGGTACCGTTCTCGTAGAACCGGCAATACAAAAAACTAGCCGTGTAGGCCATGAGGGGAGTGCTTTACATCACTGCAATTTGCAGAATTTTTGTCAAAGAAAAACATAACTCATGTGAAAGTTGCAGTTGCTTCACCACAGGCTAATGGACAGGTAGAAATAATCAACAGAAATTGACGAATGATCTAAATCATGATGACTGGACTAAGAAAAAAACCGAAATTGAATATGCTATAAACAATTCAGTTCATAGTACGTGTCGAGATACGCCAGGTCGGTTACTTTTTGGGGTCGAACAGAGAGGAACGATAATTGACGAATTCACCGAACATTTTCAAGACAAAATATACCCTTATAGGAATCGGAATTTAGATCAAATACGTAAAGACGCGTCTAATCTAATATTGGCGAAACAAAGTTATGACATCAAACGTTCTCTACAAAACAATACCGCACCCAAAACGTACCAAGTAGGTGAATATGTCGTTATAAGAAACGTGGATACTAATCCTGGGACAAATAAAAAGCTTATCCCAGTTTACAAAGGCCCCTATGTGATACATAAAGAACTTGGAAATGATAGATACGTCGTACGTGACATTGATAATTGTCAAATTACACAGTTACCCTATGACGGAGTGATAGAAGCTCACCGAATCAAGAGGTGGCAACAACCAATTGCCCAGAGTGAATCTGAATCAGAAAAGGATGTAATGATCGAGGCCGATCATATTGTCAGGTCGGCCGAGCTGTAAGATCAGTACAATTATTATCCATCAAAATTAATGTAACGACCCTGTGGTTATAACATACCTGTATAAATACGATGTAAATGTAATATAAATGCAACACTGTATAAAGAAAAGAATAAAAGAAAATAGAAGAACCAAGCCACTTTTCGGTTTGATAGAAAAAGAACAACTCGTGTTTTATTTAAACCAAAGAAAATCCACTTAAATCCAAAGCGTTACACCCGAAATATACATTTTGCAATATGTCAAATTTCAGGCATCTAGATTAATATTTCTGTGGTCATAAGCAATAACAGCCTAAGTCGACTTAAGAAATTAGACCCGTTAAAATTTTTTCTGGCGAATTTTTGTAACAAAACTGTTTTATAACTAAGGCAAACGTATTGGATTTAATTGTTTGTAAAGAAAGTAAAAAGAGACCAATGAAAGTCTTGAAAAATGTCTCGATGTTGCTATTCAAAATCACCAGCAAAAAATTCAACTGGTCTAATTTCTTAAGTCGACTTAGGCTGTTATTGCTTATGACCACAGATTTGTAGAAAATATGTAACATTTTATACGACGATATTTTTTTTTTATGATTTGGTGAAAATAGAAAATAGCTTTGAGCACATTCTAAATCATCACCGATTTCGCTAAAATTTTGAGGATCATGTTTTTTCATGACGATTTAACAGATTTGAAGTAGCCCCTAAACTTTCAAAAAAAGTGTAATTTTGAATCACTCTAATGTACATACATTGAATTTCAAATCACACAAAATAGGCTTAAATAAAGCATCTTCTAAATATTGTGAATATACATATTTTGTAACAATATAATACCTAGTTGATTTTCGCATACATACCTTTAGAATTTATCGTAATTAGACGTTGATTTGACTACTTGAAAGAAAACAGTGAAATTCTCTTGTATGGCGTTAGGTTAATGAATTCCAAACCAGGGTTAAAAATGTTTCATCAGAAAAAGCAAAAGCAACGATAATTTGCTGTGGCTGAGCTATAAAATATGCTTGAAAAAAATAAGCATCCAAAGCAGGAGCTTTTGCTTTTGCTTTGAAAACAACAAACAGCAAAGAAGCATTTCATTTATTCAAAAACAAAAAATAAAACATTCTTTAAAAAAAGATCAGAAATAACTAAAAAATAATAAAATGTAAGCAAAAAATATTTATTGGAAGAATTTCGACAAACCGACTGAAAAACAACTGAACTTTCAGCTTTTAACGATAATGACGATTTATGCAAATTCTGAATATTTGTTGCAGTCCAGTGAGCGTCAAATAAAAGTTTGAACTGAAATAAGCAAACACGAAATATCTCGGAATTCATATCGACAGCCCCACTGCAACACCCTGTAAGTCACTATTTTTTCAAAAATAAGGTTCTGAGCCTTTCCCATAAATCGTGGACTTTCAGTGGTGAAATGTAATAAGTAATATTCATATGATAAAATTACACTGCTTTACACACATTTTGTCCTATGCACCAAAAAGACTTTTTCGGAAAGGGGACAAAAAATAAAAATACACGTGTATCGGCGATTTTCACGTACACGTCAGAATTTTTTTTTGTGTACAGGGGCTCCCAGTTAAATCAAAATTTTAAACTTTTTTGGCAGAGGTTTTTTGGAAAAAAATTCTAAAATTATGACAAAACTCACTTTAAAAATGCCTTTTTTTCCCCATACAAAATGTATGGGAGAGGGTGATAACTTCTGTATGAGCATTGTCCTATAAAAAAATTTCAATATATAGCTATGCGATTTTCAATATTTCCGCAAGGAAGCCTGTAATAAACTGCACTAAAGTAGTAATATATGAACAGAAATGCAAAAAATGTGCATATTTTCTAAAGGATGGTAGCTCAGATGTCAACTCAAACGGTATTTTCATCTGGATTACATAAACGAATTGGCATATCTAGTTTTTGCCTAATACCAGTATTCTGCAATTCTGTCTCATATCGAGTCACTAAATTTGAGATATTTCATTAGATACAATTTTTGTGACTTGAGATGATTCCGGTATTCTATAAGAGATAGTCACAAGAAATCTACCACAGTCTCTCTCGCTCATTTTAAGGTGTGGTGAATACAAAAATTGTATAAATTTTAACTAACGCATTTGAGACCCGCCCTATAGATGTCGATGTAGCCCAGGCGTTAAGCGTCCGGATTATGACGCGGGAGGTCGCAGGTGCAAGTGCCGGTCCAAGAACCGTAAATTATTATTTTTTTATTAAATTTTTTCAAATTTCATTAACTTTTTTTAAACATTTAAATATGTACTTCTAATTCGCAAATTCACTTTTTTTTAATTTTTTAAATTTTTTAACAAATTTTCTTTAATTAATTTTGTTTGTTACCTGCCTACAAGCAGATGACAAATTAGTGACTCTTTATTGAGACTAGAGATGTGAGGCAGCTTACTGAATACCATATTGTATCAAATAACAAATAGACCACGAAATGTCTCTATTAGTGACTAGATATAGCTTACAGAATTGAGGTATAAGTTGTTTCCTTCTAATTAATCCTTTAGGAGCAATGTGTTTTATGCTATAAACGCATATTTTCCAAAAAGGATCAGCTAGGATTGCAAAATTAGTGATTCGTGATCAGGACAGCAACACAGACGATGTGGCGTTTTCAGTTTTTGGTGTCAGTTTAGGGTAACCTTCTCTTCGTTCAGGAGCAGTGTGCAGGGTTGCGTGCTTTCAAATAATTTTGGATTTCAAATCCACTCTCAATTAAGGAATCAATTGAGGAGTTGGGTGCACAAGGGCACTAAGTGAGATGTGCCCTTTTTGCGTAAAACGGCTAATTAGAAAGAAGGATCTATGTTTTATGTCCTCTCCAAATATGGATTTGATATATCTCTTGAACTGGCTGAGTAAGTTAAATAAATGGTGAGCTATTATGAGTACTTTTCTTTTTCTTCAATATTATTTTTTGTTGTTCAAACGCCCGTACAGTGTTTTTCTTATACACTCTGAAATAGTTTTTCAATCGCTGCTGAAAATTAAACGAGTCAACAGGTTATGCTGTAGTAATACTGCACGCACCTTAAATCGGTGTAGTGCCACTGCACGTATACTGCACACAATAAACACATCCCCATGTTTGTTTGCAGTCTGGCAGCGCATTCAAGCTTGCTGACAGCGGTGCCAACTGCACACAGCGCATGCGCGATAAAGCTGATGAAACCGAAAGTTACAGTTTAGTTTCATAAGCCAACCGCGTCGCCTAGCAAAAGAAAAAGCCGTGCGAAAAAACAGCGAAACAAACAGTTTAATAGAGTTAAAATTAATGTACAACTAAATAACTTATAACTAAATTAAAAAAAAAGAAATTAAAGTGTCTTTAAAATAAAAGGAAGCTAAACCGAACAGAAACAGAAAGTAAGTGTGTGCGAAACCAGTGCGTGCAAGTGCGGGAGTACCCAACTCGCATTTATATAATGCACAACTTTATAATGGGCTCAAACACAAGGGCTCCGCGTTTTTTGAATTTGTATTTGTCGGTTACGTTTTTCTTATTGTTCATTCAGGATGAGTTCCATGTACCAAATCGAGAAATTGGATGAAGGTAATTATGATACCTGGAGCATTCAAATGCGCAGCGTTGCAGTTCATGCGGAGACAGGGAAAGTGATCAACGAACAACGGCCAGATGCAGATGCAACGAGCTGGGATGCAATGGATCAAAAAGCGCTGGCAATAATTACAGTGAGCGTGAAGCCGTCACAACTATGCTATTTAAAAAATTGCGTGACTGCAGCGAACGCTTGGCAGAAGCTTAAAGACTTACATCAACCCAGTGGACCAGTAAGGAAGGTATCCTTGTCAGGGGCGGTGGGAGTTCCCCACGTTTGGGCGACAAGACAGACGTTAGACGAGTGGTCCAAGACTCGGTCATAGTTTGAATTTTTTTTTACTAGGCCAGCACCAACAAAATTACAGCGTCGTTATGAGAACACAGCTACAGTGGCTTGCCCACCACTGGCTGGCAATGTATTAAGGAAAGCCACAACGCTACAATGAAAATAAATTAAACATTCAATAGGAAATGTATGCACGAACCTACCAGGAAATGTGTCTAGCCATCCAGGGGAAGCTATTTCTGAATAAGATTTGCCAAAATTCGTGCGGGCGGCAGCCAAAGAAATGGACGCAGGAAATGTGGCAAAAGTGGTCATAACACTTGGGGTACGTGGGCAATATGGTTAGCTGCAGGTGTGTGGTACATTCTTATTGATCAATCTCGGCCAAATAACACTTTTATTTTATTTAATGTACGGCACTTTAGATTGCTTGTCTTTTGGTTTGTTTATTTATGCAGACAGGAGAAATGTCAAAAAATCTGACAATTGGAATTTTCCACCAATGGGAAATTTTAATAATATCCCATGGAAAAGGTTGCCATATAACAAGTGAGGGTGTGGTGAGTAAAGTAAAAGGGACAGACATAGGGTAATGACCGCTGGTACTGATGGCTGGAAATACAATAATAGAACAATACAAAACGGGAAGGTAAAACGGAGTTACTGTTGTATTTGGGCCTATATATAGAGTTGCTAAAATAAAGGTTTAAATTCATATATATATACTTTTCCCTGTGCGCGAAGTCCAGTAAGGACAATACGTTTTATTTGCACAAAAAAGTTAATGTTTTTTTTTTTATATTTAAATTAAGTGAGGCGAAAAGCCACAACAAATTTCGCGCGCTCGCTAAATAATTAATTAAACTATTTAAAAGTATTGTCGGTGACTCGAGTTCCCAATAAGCGGTTTTAATGTCCAGATATCCGAGAATAGGGCAGAGCAGAAGAGTGCCCCATCTATAAGAATCTCAAATACTCACATTTGAGAGCAGTTTCGACTTGGTAAGTCACTAGAACTCCAAATTTTTCTTTGACCTTTTTTTTTTAGTTGTTTCTTTTTTGCTTCGCGCCCTTTTGGGGTTCGCGTAATCTGTCATTTCGACCACGGTCACTCTAAAACCTCACAGTGTAAATCCCCACTAAATCTCATTTCTTGAGATTTTTTTTTGGTAATTTTTATTTTTTTTCGGGCGGGATTATAATTTTGGAAAAAATTATGCCCATGTATAGTGTGTGCGGTGCGCGAACGTCAAAATGGCGTCGGAGTACCGATTTTCTTAGACAACCCCGTAACCCTAAAATTTTCTGTTTTTATAGCGGGTACACTAGGGTGGCCCATATTATATAGGCGAAAAACTAAATCGGTTTTACAGATCGGGGCACCCCTCAAATTTTTTGCTATCGCCAAAACCAATATTCTGGCAAAGTTTCAATCTAATATTCCAACGGGAAGAGGGTGCTCAATGGCATATAACATTAAGGAAAAAATGGAAAAATCTGCAATTTTGGTAATTTTTTTTAAATAAGTACAACTACGTAGGAAGTAATAAATTCATTTATTTTATAGAATAATGTTAACAAATAACGCAATCTTATATAATAATAAAGTGGGATAAAAAACATGGCTTATTTCTCTGAAGTTGCCGAGCCCAAGCTTTTAACAACTGCTCTCTTTGTCGTTTTTGTCGGAACCCACATTCTATTAGCTTCTACCACTTGCAGGAGCAACTGTTTCTCCTCTTCATCATTTGTTAGAAGCTTATTGAAGTCTTCAAACAGTTTGACTCCACGCTCAGCAATATCATTTACAACTTTCAGGTTTCTTACGATTTGTTTCCCTCCAATGTAATGCTGATTGATGTTCCATTCATTTGGATCTGTGTTTAAAAACGTTGAATTTATCTTTAACTTTTCAAACACGTGTAAAGATCTTTGATTGGCAAAATCGGCCAATTCGGCTTGGTCACTTAAAAGTGACGAATCACCTCTTACTTTTCGGTCAGTAGGTTCCATGCTGCCTTAAACCTTTTAAACAAGGGAATGTCAGGAGAGCTGGATGGTCCAAAAAAAAGAGTAAATACCTTACTGAGAACAATCTCTAAAATATGATGCCTGCATGCTAGCCATAATAGATCTTTGCCAGTTTTATGTTCCAGCAAAACACAAGCTCCATTTTTCAACCCTGTATTGACTGCTGTAGTGTCAAAACACATGCCGACTATATTTTTCTCCAAATCCCATTCTGTTAGTACGTCATATACTGCATTAGCTGAGTTATCGCCAGTGCCACTTACAAGTTTTGGTACTCCAAGCAATTTTTCCTTACCGTCTGCAGAAACTAATACTGGCAAACGATCTACTTTTTCATTGCTCAAAATATCGGGAAGAATCTTACCATCCCAATGAACTATAACTGGATCATCAAAAGAAACAGATTGCTTTATTTCCTTTTCGCCCTTGTTTTCTTTGGCGTTGAATAGTGCTGCGTGATAATGGCAACGAGCTAGGGTCTTGGCCCAGTGCTGCTGAGATTGGGACCATCAATCTCAAGGCTTCTCTATCAGACACTTTATTGCGGTCTAAAGAGCTTATCACATGCTTAGAAAACAAGTTTTGCTTAGCAGCTTTCACAGATTTGGCACTGCTCGGTTCATTAGCATGATGGGCAGTGATCTGGTACCGGGAGCTCTTCTTTACAAAAGTTGAAACTGGATATTCTTCATCTTCAGAGGAACAGGAAGTGTCACTAGAGAGTCCAATTTCGAAATAAGGCTCATACATTAAAGATGTCCCTTTGGAGGTACTAGGTGTTGTTTCTAAGAGCTGGGCTTTTCGTCTTCTCTCTTCATCTTCGTTAAATCTCTTTAAAGTTCTTTCCTGCTTTTTGGCTAAGCTTTTGTCAACTTTAGTCATAGCCATTTTTCGCTGATCTGCTAGAAATTTACCGTCTTCATCAATCTTTATCAAAGTTGAAGCATCTGCATGAGCTATATCAAATAAAGAGTCAAGCTCAGATGTAAATTCATGTTCAGGAGCTTTTTGGTGTTTTGAATTACGAGATTTATTTTTTTTTAGCAACAACCACTTTGAATGGAGTTTCTCAATCTTATCAACACAGTGTTTATTTAATCTTGTTGGTATGAGAGCTCTTCCTCATAACTTAGTTACCTCCTCAACTGTCATATCACTTGCACTACGCACTAAATTTATGCAAGTGCCAGTGAAAACGCAAAAGCACTTGCCGATTAGTAGGTAGTTGATTTAGTCTTAATAGAGATTCCACATCTGTAATACCCAAAAGGAAAACCCGGTCAGACTGCCTTGTTGCAGGAGAATTCGACGCCATGGTTTCTCATAAGTTATTGATGAAATGTTTAAAACAGATATCACTTCGGGTTCTGTTATAAGAATTATTTCGTAATAATATTAAGTTTGGTCAATCTAGATCTTATTGATGATATTTTTCAGCATCTGTTTTAGATATTTAAAACACCTGCAACAAAGAAACAAAAATAATTATTAAAATATGGATTTTTTATTTTTTTCGACTTTTTGTTATCAATCGTGAAACTTTGGGTAGCACCATTTCCCATCCATCAAAAAATCTGCAAAAATTACAGAGGTATATTGAACCCCATTCTAAAAAAATGGAGGGGTGCCCAGGGTGAATTTTTGAAGTTGGTTTTTTTGGGCCACCCTAGGGTACACCCTAATCTCATAACCAAAAGCAATTGCGGAGCCACAGGGTAATTTTCATTTTTACTTCATTTCAACAACCCGAATTTTCACCAACGTTGAATTAGCTAAGTTTTCATCCTAGCGAAAAGCACTACAGTGCCTCAACAACCGTTTATACAAATCGTTCATATGTCTTAATATATGTATGTATGTAAAATTTGTAATGATCATTGTAAAACTCGATGTAAGTTAACTTTTTAAATCTAGAGGGATAGACGATCTCACGGCGGATCAACTAAACTTATAAAGCGTAAAAATCTATTTTTTTTGTGGCTGCAAGTTTCGGCTCCCCAAAAAACCTTAAAACCCCCTTAAAGAGCTCTTTCAGGTAGGCAATAGGATTTGGGCTGTAAATACAAAATTTTCGACGATTCAAGTTTAGTTTTTTTGTCGTGCAGATAGGAAATCCCTTAGAATTAAATAGATACCTATATATATATACAGGATATCTTGTTATGTAATTTTTGGCTTTTAATCAAACATGTTAATGTCGTCTTGATGTTGAGATACAGAAATTTAAATACAGTTTTGTTATATTTTCCTATACGTTAGGTTAGACCGAGATTTACAGATAAAAAGTGTACTATAGTGCTGTAATCGGCGTTAATCGTTTTAAAAATGTTATAGTTTTTTTTTTTTTGAAATTGTACGGTTTTTCTTTCAAAGGATGAGTTTTTTTTATATGTATATGTATGTACCCAATTTCGTTGCCAATAAGTAACGCTTTTTTTTAAACTAGATTTTAAGAAAATTTTATTCATTAAAATGTTGTATTGAAATTGAAAAGATAAATTATGGCGTGCTAAATTAACTGGGTGGGGAGAGTGATGATGACGAAAGGGTAGGTAAAGAGCAATCTGGAGAAAAGGTAAGATAGGGGACCTGCGAGATCCGAACGAAAACGAGCGGTCCAAGGAAGGGTGGGCTTCCGGAGGGGATCTATGGAGAGGAACGATACGAGGATTGTAACAATCCGCCTGCATCGGTGTGGCCAAGGGTTGAGAACTGCGCCTTGCCAAACTGAGCTAGCTGAGGGGCGTTCCACATCGATAGCACAAAGGGGCGGATTCACTACGTGTACGTTACACCTTGTATAAACAGTTGCTCGGTTTGCGGATGGTAGATGGCGACATAATGTGTAGCTATATTAATAAATTGTTTGCAACCATAGGTAAGCTATCGGTAAGCTTTCAAGTCTATCTAAGCAATATGAGAATTTCGTAATAGCTGTCGAAACATGCGACACCTTGCCTACCCTAGTTGTTCTCAAGATCAAGCTACTAGAAGAAGGAGAGCGGAGAGGGGCTGAAACTAAAGCAATACCTTGCGGCGAACAGCCGACGTTCCATGCAAACACAAAACAACTCAAGAAAAAGCATGGAGAGAAGAAAAACGTCGAATGCTATAGATGTGGTCAGCGTGGGCATTTCAGAAATCAAGGCAAAAATAAGTCCAAGAGCCAGCAGCAACAACATTGTTCTTTTACAATTTTTTCGACAACAGATGTGAATAGTATTGATATTTCAACCTGCTGAGTGGACAGCGGGGCAACAGCGCATATGTGCGGCGCGCGTTATCTTTTTACTAATTACTGCTCTCAGGAAGAGGATGTAGTGTAGATAATAACGTAATACGTGCAATTGCTAAGGGTGATGTTATACTACAGACAGATTTGTGTGAGCTGCGATTAGAGAACGTTTTGCATGTTTCACAAATGACTGGTCAGTAAGTCGAGCTGTTGAGCGGGGTTGCACGGTGAGTTTCGACAACTACTTTGCTATTGTGTGTCAGCAAGGAAAACAAAATTTGAAGGCAACAAAGAAAGGGAAGTTGTTTATTTTTTAAAGCAAAATGAATGTCTGCTGTGGCGTTACACAGAATAGTGGAGTTGTATGGCATAACAGGTATGGCCATTTAAATTATCGTAGTTTGACAAATCTTGCAAAGAATAAGATGGTGGTTGGCATGGAAAATGCTGATTTTTCTGACAGTTCGCATTGTAGAACATGTATGAAGTTCCAGCTGTCTCAGAAAATCGTGCAAAGGCATTGCTCGAGCTGATACATACTGTATGTGGTCCATTTGAGAAGCGTTCTCTCGGTGGGTCGGTTTATTGTCTAAGCTTCAGTTTTGATGATTTTCTAAAACAGCATGGTATATTGCGACAGTTGGCTGTACCTTATAGTCTACAGCAGAACGGTGCAAACCGTACCCTTGTTGAAATGGCACGAAGTATGCTTGTACATTCGAATATGCCCGAGTTTCTTTGGGCTGAGGCCGTAAAGACGGCGTGTTATATACGAAATAGATCGCCAACTTCAGCCCTGACAGGTATGACACCATTTGAAGCCTGGAATGGTAAAAAGCCAGATGTGAAGAATATGCGTATTTTTGGGTCGTTTGCTGTGGGTTTAGATAAGACACACCATAGCAAATTTCAGCCAAAAGACAAAGAGTATCGCCTGGTAGGGTATTTCCTAGTATCAAAAGCATACAGACTTTACAATAAAGAAAAATATCAAGTCGTAGAAAAGCGCGATGTTCTGTTTGATGAATCCTGCCAGTTTGCTAAAAGTGATGATCAAATTGTTTTTGATCTTCCATTTAAGAGTTTAGCCGATAATATCTCATCCCATGACACAGTTGAGCATCCTCCATGCAAAGTTGACGGTAACCCATCTGAAGGTACGAGTAGTGAAGGCGATGTGGAGAGTGATGAATTTGCGAGTGTAGAGGAACCAGATATTGAGCAAACTCAAGATGTAAAGATTGGTCCTGGCAGGCCGAGGTCATACATGCAATGCAAGCAGAAAAAGTCCCATTGCCACTAACATTCAAGGAAGCAAGTAGCAGTAAGCATTCGTCATTTTGGAAAAAAGCTATGGATGCCGCCAATTGGGCTGGGTACTTGGACTCTGACAGGCTTACCTAAGGGCCAGAAAGCCAATGGCTGCAAATGGGTATATACAGTCAAGATGGATGAAAAGGGTAACTTGGTGCGCTACAAAGCTCGTTTAGTAGCCAAAGCGTGCGCACAAAGATTCGGTGTGAATTACAGTGAGACGTCTAATGCTTGCTCTGTCTGCTGAGCTAAAGTTATACCTACATCAAATGGACTTGATGATAGAGATTGGGTGTGGCAACACTGATACTCCAATAGTACTGTATGGTGATAATCTAAGTGCGCAAAATTTGGCAAAAAACCCGGTTTACCATTCCAGATCGAAGCACATTGATATCATTTCGTGAGGGAGGTTATTTAAACTGGCGATTTAGAATTGAAATATGTTCCAACTGGAGATATGATAGCAGATGTATTAACCAAAAATCTTTTGTTAAACTATTGAATTTAAGTTAGTTAGCTAATGCAAACAGATTATCATTGCAGATCCAACGGGATGGCGAATTAGGAGATATATCGATGAATCAGTCGCTTTATATCAAAGATATGTTGTAACGTTATAATATGGAGCATTGCAGCGCAGCAGCCACACCTTTAGATATAGGTTTTCAAGTGGCGTGTGAGAATGATGTTCGGCTTCAGTAAAACTAACATATTAACAGAACACATGTTTTTATGAATTTAAAACAAGATCTATAATTCGCTTTCCTGGTTATATGCAAAAAGGGCACATCTATAACCTTTTTATTTCATCGTTTATGGCTAGCGATATGGAGTGTCGCTCTTGTAACTTCACAAAGTAAAAAGATAATAAACTATATAAAATTAAACACAAACCGTTTTCTATATACTACAACAAAAAAAAAAGTTACAAGGCTTCAATATATAATAAACTATATAAAATTAAACACAAACCGTTTTCTATATACTACAACAACAAAAAAGTTACGTTCCCTGCGGGTTAGGGGTTTAGAATATGCCCGAGGTAGGCATACCGGTCGTAAGAGGCGACTAATATGCACATAGGTAATTGACGTGCTAACTCGATGGTTGATCTACGGATATGATGCCTCTCACCTCTCATTACCCATCTTCTCCTTCCTCATGGATGGAGGGATGCCATGACCTAGAAGGTTCCACTGGTCATACCAAATCGCTACCACGACAGTCGGGCAGTAGCGCAAGGGAGCACCGCAGCGTACCGGGGTCATATCCGGCCAAGGACTGTCAACTTCGGCATCACTCCCCAAAACCTTCGGGGAGTGTTTTGTTGTTAACAACAACAACAACAACAACAAAAAAGTTACAAGGCTTCAAAAGTTTAAAACACGAATATCTCAAAACATAATTTTCAGAGAAGTGCCCTTTTTCCACGCAACTCCTCAATTTGATTTGAACTTTCAACCAATTCAAAGACAATTTTTATTCGTGATTTGAAACTCAACCAATTCAAAGATAACTTTTATTTGTGATTTGAATATCAACCAATTCAAAGATAATTTTTATTTGTGATTTGATTCCTGAAATAAATTAAAGATGAGTATTCTTTCTTTGTAAGAAACTTGCGACTTGATAAGTGGTACAACTAAACTTAACCGATAGTTTTAAGAGTCCTGTTGCTCAATAAAAAGGCAGCCATGTGAAGGCTCATAAAGCGCAACTTCGCTTTATGTTTTAAATGAGTTTGTTACAGTAAAATAAATATTTTGTATAGCTTTGCCTGCCTCGGCACCGGTTTAACGCTTCATCTCGTTCGCATGTCTGATGAACTATTTGAAAAGAGTGCTATATAAGGCTTATTCAAAACTGTTTGGAAAATCCTGAATTATCAAATTAGGAACCTTAAAATAAAGAATATTTCCTTGATTTTGGCTAGATTTGTACATAGAGAAATTGTACCGACTCTAATTACTATTGTTTTTAACAAAAAAAAAATTAACTATGTATTCAATTATTCTAGGAACGATGATTGCAATGTCGCTCATGATAAAGGATCTTATCAAATCGGTTTGTGATTTTGGATTATTTGAAAATTTGTCAGGATTCTTTCATTGCCTTGAGTGTGCATCGAACTTGCAACGAAAGAATGCTGAATGCTGTTTTTATCATGAGACCAGCGCCTGCGACTGTTTGTAAAACTTCTCTATATATACTACTTTTCATATATTAAAATATGTTTGAATATAATATATGCTCATGTGTAATAAATGTTGCGTTGGATATTGTTAATACATGTTAATAAAGCATATTTGATCGCTAAACATCCATGTTTTTCTTCGCTCTCGCATTTTGCAAGAATCAACTCAAAAATGGAGAAGTAGGTATCTTTATTTTGGTTCAAGTTCAAGTCACAAATAAAAGGTATCTTTGAATTGGTTCAGATTCAGGTCACAAATAAAAAGTATCTTTGAATTGGTTGAAAGTTCAAATCACAAATAAAAATTATATTTGGATCCGTGATTCAAGCAATTCAAAATTACGCAACCCTGGCAATGTGTGTAGCTTTATTACTTTTTTTTAAGGAAATTTTCGTTGTGGCTTTATTTCGTATCGGGATTTAAGGGAACCGGAAATAGCACCCTATGGCGTTATTGAATATGGTACCATTGCACCCCATTTGATTTCAAAGTTAACTCAGAATTTAATCATCAGAATTATTGAAAAACGATACATAATCTATCTTCTGTTCATTTTGTTGATAACTTAGTATCATTTTTTTTTATTTGAATCACTCTAGTTGACATATTTGTAATGGAACTTTTGCAATAATTCTATGTACTTTTTTTCAGTGGCTTACGCGCAGATTGATTGGCACGATTTTGTTGTTGTGGAAACAGTAGATTATCAACATTTTGAGACAGGCAATTTTCCACCTCCTACTACACCAGAAGAAGTTGGAGCACGTGTTCTAATGGAAGAACGTTTGTTGGAAGAAGATGGTGACGTAGAAATGCAAATTGAATCTGATGAAGAGGATACTAAAGACGAGCAACCAGTGATTAAATTATCGCAAATGGAAAATCGCACTGGTATACAAATGAAAGTCACGTCATATAAGCAGTCATTACATGCAAAGAACGACAATACACAAGTTCAGGATATGGATGAGGCTTCTAGTGATGAGGAAACACTCTCAAATGCTAAAGTTCAACCGCCACTAGCGCCACTCTTTCCTCCAACACATGATCAAGTCGTTGTTAAAAAATATGATCCGAAAGCAACTCAGCCGAAGCAGCCAAAATCATCTTCTAGCGATGAATATCTTATTTCCCCGATAACGGGTGAGAAGATACCGGCCTCAAAAGTCGCCGAACATATGCGTATTGGTTTATTGGATCCACGATGGGTGGAGCAACGTGATAAGCATACTGTGGAAAAAATTAATCAGGACACTGTGTATGCTGGAGGTACTGCTATTGAAGCCAGTTTGAAACAATTAGCAGAACGTCGAACAGATATTTTCGGAGTGGGTGACGAAGAGACAGTTATTGGTAAGAAATTAGGAGAAGAAGAAAAGAAAAAGGATGACAGGGTCACTTGGGATGGCCATACATCAAGTGTGGAAGCAGCAACGAGAGCTGCACGAGCAAATATAACATTAGAGGACCAGATTCATCAAATACACAAGGTATGCAGTTACGAACATAACGCCAATTGGCCAATTTTACCAGAAAAGTCTTCTTGACACTTCCATTATTTTTACCTTACCGGTGTTTAAAACATCACGGTAATGCATTTTCTCCCTATCGCTTCGACTCCTGGCAGAGAATTCGTACAGGGAAGGTGAAGCCAAATAAAAATTTAACAATGTAAACGGGGTCGAAATGATTCATTTGAATTGTTGTTGTTGTTGTTGTTGTTGTTGTTGTTGCTGTTGTTGTTGTTAACAATGCATTGCCCTGCCTAGAGTGTATGATCATTCCGAAGATCTTCATCAAGCTCTTCTAACGGGAGTCCAAGGAAACGTGCAGTTTCAACAGGGTTGGTCCAGAGGCACAGAGAAGAGTAGGTTCAATTGAACAATTGAAGAGATGTAGGGTATCATGGGGGTCCTACCACATGCAGGGCATGTGTTTGAAATTGTATCATTTCGTCTGGATAAGTAGGAGTTTAACCTCACACTGTATCCAGACCTAAGCTGTGCCATGGTAACTCTTATTTGAATTTGTCATGTTTGGTGTAGTGTAAATGTAATACTTACATCTGAAATAGGCATCGTTGGCCGCTTCAAATTTAGTTGCTGCTGTTCTTTAAGCAGTCTAATGCCCCCAGGCTAGGGAAGCGCAGGTGACTTGGCTTGCTTACTTACTTAAAATAGCCTTTAACCGTCTAGGCGATTTTGGCCGTCTAACATGTTTCGGCTCTTTGTTGAGCCAACTGGCGCCAATTGGAGACACCGCGTGTTCTCAGATCTGCCTCCACTTGGTCCTGCCATCGGAGTGGTGGCCTTCCTCTACTTCCACCGACGGGTGCCGATAAGAATACCTTCTGGGCCGGAGCGTCTTCGTTCATTCGCACCACGGGTCCTAGCCAGCGAAGCAGCTGGGTTTTACTTTGCTTTGTTATGTCGACGTCTGCGTAACGCTCATCATTATATCTTTTTCGGTACTCGCCGTCGCCAAGTTTTAGGGGTCCATAAATCTTTCGAAGAATTTTTGTGTCGAATACTCCCAAAGCTCGTCAGATGCTGTCAGTGTCCATGCTTCTGCATCATATACCAGGACGGGTGCGATAAGTGACTTATGCTATGGATACACACACGGAGATTACCTCCAATAAATCTTCTTTAATCAGATCCCAATTTTACCCTGACACACAAAATTGAAGGTTAACAATCGGCGCTAGTGCTTTGGTTGTACTACTTGCTATTTAAAACTAGATGTTGCTATTTAAAACTAGTCGTCCTTGCTGTTTTTGTTTATTTCTCGTTGACAGTAACGGTCAAATCGTTATGATATCTGCTAAAATCTTCATTTTTGGGAGTATATAATAAAGATTATGCCCAAGTTAACTCCCAAAAGCGGAGTTTATTCGGAATTAGCGCTAATGTATCAGCCCTATTATAGAGTGTTGTTTTTGTTCGCGGACTTAACTTCTCAATTGCCTACTCAGCCCAAAATAGCATTTCGTCGGAAAAAGTACAAAACCGCACATTCGACATATCTGTCAAAAATGAGATTTGCCTACCAGGTCTTCTGGGTACCCGGATCCATTCATTAGTAACAAAAAAGTAGGGGTTTGTGCAAAAGAATGTCAAAAAAACGGCATTTAAATTAGACCCACCACATAGTGGCTCGTACAAAAGTGAATCAGTTCCTGTAATATTTGTGCGGCTACGTATGTGCGGTTTTGCTGAATTGCGATGTGTGGTTTTGTACTTTTTCCGACGATTTGTTTGCAAGAGTTATCCTTCGATGGATTTCCAGGCTTACATTGTTGTTGGTATTAATGCTGCTTCCCAGGTATACAAAATCCCTTACTATCGAAATTATTGCTGCCAACAGTGGCGTGGTTGTCAAAACGCGAATGCGCTGACTCTTTGCTTGATGCCAGCAGTTACTTCGTTTTACCTTCGTTCACCACCAAACCCACTTTTTCCGCTTCCTTTTCTAATTTGGAGTACGCAGAAGTTACGGCGCGGTGGTTGATTCCAACGATGTCGATGTCGTCGGCATACGCCAACAGTTGTACGCTCTTCTAATACATTATTCCAGCGCGATTAAGTTCTGCAGCTTGTATTATTTTCTCCAACATCAAATTAGAGAAATCGCACGATAGGTGGTCGCCCTGCCTGAAACCTCGCTTAGTTTCGAACGGGTCGGAGAGGTCCTTCCCGATTCTGACCGAGCTGGTGGTTTTGCTCAGCGTCATTTTGCACAGCCATATAAGTTTTGCTGGGAAACCAAAATCAGACATAGCGGCAAATAGGCAACTCCCTTTCGTGCTGTCGAAGGCGGCTTTCAAATCAACAAAGAGATGGTGTGTGTCGATCCTCTTCTCACTGGTTTTTTTCCAAGATTTGGCGTATTGTAAAAATCTGGTCGATGGTAGATTTCCAGGTCTGAAGCCACACTGATAAGGTCCAATCAGTCGGTTTACGTCAGGCTTCAGTCTTTCATACAATATGCTTGATAGGACCTTATATGCGATACTCAAAAGGCTGATTCCACGATAGTTGACGCAGTTTGCTGGATCACCCTTCTTATGGATTGGGCAGAGAACACTTAGATTCCAATCTTCAGGCATGCATTCATCCGACCATATTCTGCACAAGAGCTGGTGCATGCACCTTACCAATTCCTCGCCGCCGCATTTGAATAGCTTGCTCAGCGGGCAGGCCATCAGTACCCGCCGCTTTATTGTTTTTTAGTCGTGATATAGCTATTCGCACCTCGTTATGGCACGTTGCCACGGTTCAGGCAACCACCTGGACTTGGCATGGCGTAGCCCAGGGTTATTTATAATAAGCGCGGCCTAAGGCCACCCACGCAGAAGGGTGTACTACGCAGAAGGACTTAGCATGGTGCAGTCCACGGTAGTTTTTAAAATTAAATAATAAATTTTGCACATACGCGGTTTTGCACCAACAGAAATGGTACGCAAATTTTAAGACCCGTAAAAGTGCGGACATTTTAGGTCTCGTAAAAGTACGCAATTTTATGATCCGTAAAAGTACGGGAATTTTCTTATCCGTTACGGACCGGTAAGAGTACGGGTACTTTCCCACCCGTAAAAGTACGGGCATTTTCCGACCGTATAAATTACGGTTCCGACCGTATTAATACTGACCCGTATTTATACAGTCATGTGCAAATAGACAATTGCATAAATAAAGGGGTTATTGCACATTTCAAAAAGACCTAATTTCGTTTCAAATGTGAAATAAGATTTTTTTTGAAAATGACAAAATAAAGGCTTTATTTCACTTTGGTTGCGATATAAGGCCGTAAAGGTCGCCGTTGTCATTTTTACACGGCGTTGCTTCTGCTGGCTAGCATTTCAAGCTCTTCGATTTCACTTGGCTTCACCACTGTATTTATTGACCAGTCGTCATTTTAGGAGACAGCCCCATGTTTTGCTACAGTGTCTAGTGCAGGCGAGAAAGGCCCTCGTTACTTCCCTAATGTGAGAAAAGAACTGGACGTATTGGTCGATACGTCGATGGCAAATATTCCGGTTTCCCTGGTTTCGGTGTAATTACAACCTTAACCTCTGTCCACTTGTTGGGAATATATCTTAGTAGCAGGGATGCTCCCATCTTGGTTCTTCAGAGTACCAATGACGTTGCTATGACCTCTCACAAGGGCCTTTTGGAGCCGCAATGGCGTAGGTAAAAACTGGATACTTTCGCAGTGTTTCTCCAGGTTGCCCTTTTAGATTGTCTAAGTTATTTTTTATGTAAACAGCATTTCACACTGGTTTTGTAACAACTTTGTAATTTTTATAACATCATATTTTTCTTTTGATTTTAAATCTACTAGTATCACTTGTGATCGAAAATTCGACCAATTAAATCTTTTGGGGGTCGTGGGGTAGCTAGCCCCGTACCCCCATCCTTAAATTTCGGGGGCACCCCTGAAAATATACCGCTTATACCTCAGTTTTTTCAATTTCCTTTCCATCGGTGCATCGGTCAAACGGTTCGCTCACAGGAGGTTCCTAAAGTTTTTCATGTGGCGTATTTATATATAGATAGATGTAGATCTAAGGAAAGTGATGTGAAGCAGAAGATATCAATCTCAATAATAGTATGGTTTATAGTTATCATCAGGTCTGAACTGAATCCAAGCAGTTTTGAAAATGAAATGTCGATTAAAGAATATTTTGCGCAACTTTTAAGTGATGCAGATGTTGAGTTCCCGCTCACTAGTTTATATGAACATAAAACCGAATTATCTCAAATAACACTTGTTGGCAAGAGTGATTCTCCGTTGGATTTCTAGACTGATATTATTTTCGGTGTTAATGCTGGTTCCCAAATATACGAAATCTCTCACCGTTTCAAACTTGTAGCCATCAACGGTGACTTGGCTGCCAAGGCGCAGGTGCGCCGATTCTTTCTTTGATGACAGCAGGTATTTCGTCTTGTCCTCGTTCACCGCAAGACCCACTTTTTTTGCTTCTTTATCCAGCCCAGAGAAGGCAGCGCTTACGGCGCGGTTGTTAAGGCCAATGATATCAATATCATCGGCATACGCCAGCAATTGCACGCTCTTGTAGAAGATTGTGCCATTGCGGTTTAGCTCAGCTGCTCGAATTATCTTCTCCAGCATCAGGTTGAAGAAATCGCACGAAAGGGAGTCGCCCTGTCTGAAGCCTCGTTTGGTTTCAAATGGCTCAGAGAGGTCCTTCCCGATTCTGACGGAGCTTTTGTCAAAATCAGACATGGCGGCATACAGGCAACTGCTTTTTGCGCTGTCAAAAGCGGCTTTGAAATAGACAAAGAGGTGGTGTGTGTCGATTATTTTATTATGGATCTTCTACAGGATTTGGCGTATCGTGAAAATCTGGTCTGTGATTTCTTTTGGAAAGCATTAATAAGTCATATCTTCTTGTTTCGAACCCTTATGCTATGGATACACACATATCTCCAATAAATCTTATTTAATCAGATCCAAATTTTACCCTGATACACACAAAAATTAAGATTAACAGCATTGAGAATTACTACTTTGGTTGTTATTGCACTATATTCTTACCTACCTCAGCGACATCTAGTTGTCGAAAGTCGGATCTTAGAAACCAGCGCGATGCCTATCTGTCAGCTACCCTTAATTTCCTAGTGTTTCTTGGTGTTGTTGTCTATTGTACAGAGTGTTGCCAGTGCAAATTTTTTAAAACTGCTCAAATCTTCTTAATTTTTGGGAGTTTATAATGAAGATTATGCTCAAGTTAACTCCCAAAAGCGCAGTTAATTCGGAATTTGGGCTAATGTATCAGCCGTATAAGATCATCTTCTTGTTTGCAACCCTAAGAAATCAGTTCGTTTTCTGCAAGATTTCCCTTTGAAAACATTAATAAGTCATATCTTCTTGTTTGGAACCCTAAGATCATCTTATTAAACCAAATAGATTTGCGTATAGTTTTTCTTCGTTTCCGTCGCTTCGACT